>CM059449.1:2605695-2668195 GCA_030390025.1 Squalus acanthias
GGGGGGGGGAGGGCTTACGGTGGTGGGGGGGGGGAGGGCTTACGGTGGTGGGGGGGGGGAGGGCTTACGGTGGTGGGGGGGGGGAGGGCTTACGGTGGTGGGGGGGGGGAGGGCTTACGGTGGTGGGGGGGGGGAGGGCTTACGGTGGTGGGGGGGGGGAGGGCTTACGGTGGTGGGGGGGGGGGAGGGCTTACGGTGGTGGGGGGGGGGAGGGCTTACGGTGGTGGTGGGGGGGGGGGGGGAGGGCTTACGGTGGGGGGGGAGGGCTTACGGTGGGGGGAGGGCTTACGGTGGGGGGGGGGAGGGCTTACGGTGGGGGGGGGGAGGGCTTACAGTGGGGGGGGGGAGGGCTTACAGTGGGGGGGGAGGGCTTACGGGGGGTGGGGGAGGGCTTACGGTGGGGGGGGGGGGGAGGGCTTACGGTGTGGTGTGGGACTAAATTGGACATCTTTCAAAGAGCAGACACGACTGGCCGAATGGCCGCCTTCTGTGCTGCAAGATTCTCTGATGGGCTGTGCAGGGTTTGTGAAGCTGGGAAATCCTGTTCATTCTTGAGGGAGAATGCGGTGTTCCTAGGTGCTCACGGTCCTGGGGAAGGCTTCAGACATCTCGACTGTCCAATCAATAAGATGGGTGGGAAGAGGTTTCCTGGTGGGTGATGATTTGGGACATGAATATTGCGAATCATGGCTTCAGGAAACAAATATGCCCCCCCCACCCCCAGGACCAGCCTGTAGTATGAGCAAGAGGCAGGTGCACCCTGCAAGGTGCACCGCGTGCCGGTTCTATCACTGCTGCCTCAAGCTTTTTTATTTATATAACAAAGGCCCATTGGCTTGGATGTGACAGAGGTAGTCAGACAGGAGCTGCCACATTGCGCCCTCAGACACGTACATGAATTTATTCAACACTGCTTGATGCTTCTGCCCGTGATATACCAACGGGTCAGAAAATCAACACATTACCAATTGAATTAAAAAAAAAAAATATTCATTCTCGGTGGTCATTTCATAGAATCATAGAAAGTTACAGCATGGAAGGAGGCCATTTCGGCCCACTGTGTCCACGCCGGCCAACAAAGAGCTATCCAGCCTAATCCCACTTCCCAGCTCTTGGTCCATAGCCCTGCAGGTTAGAGCATCCCAAGTGCACATCCAAGTACTTTTTAAATGTAGTTAGGGTTCCTGCCTCTACCACCCTTTCAGGTAGTGAGTTCAAGACCCCCCACAACCCTCTGGGTGAAGAAATTTCCCCTCAAATCCCCTCTAAACCTTCCCCCAATTACTTTAAATCTGTGCCCCTTGGTTTTTGACCCCTCTGCTAAGGGATATAGGTCGTCTGTATCCACTTTATCTAGGCCCCTCATAATTTTATACACCTCAATAAGGTCTCCCCTCAGCCTCCTCTGTTCCAAGGAAAACAGACCCAGCCTATCCAGTCTTTCCTCATAGCTAAGATTCTCTACTCCCAGCAACATCCTTGTAAATCTCCTCTGTACCCTCTCTAGTGCAATCACATCTTTCCTGTAATGTGGTGACCAGAACTGCACGCAGTAATCTAGCTGAGGCCTAACCAGTGTTTTATACAGTTGAAGCATAACCCCTGGCAAAGCCGATATTTATTGCCCACCCCTAATTGCCCTGGGAAGCTGGTGGTGGGCCTCCTACTGGAACCGGTGATTGATTTAATCCTCCTGATTTGACTCCCAGCTGAAGATGAGACTGGCTTCTTGGTTTGGCGGGGCGGGACATGAAAGGTTTGTGGCTCAGCTGGGCTGCTATGTTGCCGGATCAGCGGCTAACCATCGGGCTGGGGTGTGTCCCTGCACTGTGGTGGAAGATGGAATGTGATGGCACAGTGCCTGGTATAACACTACCTGCCAACGTGGGTGGCCCGGCGCGGGTGTGGCCTTCTGGTTTAATTATTACCTGCCTTTGAAATCAGGAGCTGAATCTCTGAGCGATATTGTCTGGATTTCAGTTGAGGTCTCAAAGCTATAATCAAAAATTGGTGGATGATTTTTCCAGTCGGTGCGGTTTTCGGTCAGGTGTGCCTTTGATGAACTTGCCAGTGGCTGTGTCTGTATGTGTTACTGAGCTATGCAGTCCGGGGGTGGGCCTCGCTTTTACCTTTGGTCTGTTCTGGGTGTCTGCCATGACTCGGTGGCAAAACTTTGCTCTTAAGTCAGAGCTGATGGATTCCAAGAGACTTGAGCATTTCATCTCGGCTGTCACTTTAGTGCAGTACTGAGGGAGTGCTGCACCAGTCAGAGGTGCGATCATTCGGATGAGATGTTAAACCATATTTAACGCTCAACCAGCTTCGCTATCATTATGCCAATGCTGTTTGTCGATGGAACCTCGTGTGCAATTTGGCTGCCGCGTTACAACACTAACCCACACTTCAAAAAAATAATTCATTGGCTTAAAGGCGCTTTAAGGTCGTAAAAGGTGCAAGTGTCTTTTGAGTTGGATGATCTCCACTGGGGTGTTAGGGGTGCGATAATCGTTCTCTACTCCTGGACCAACAGTTGGAAAAAATTGGCCAAGGTTCCAGTTCCACAACACTATCCACTGACCCCCACTGGGGAAGTTGCACGGTGGGGGGGGGGTATCAAGGGATCGGGGTCAACTCAAGCGGACCAATCAAGAGTGGGATCACTAGCCAATTATTTCTCAACACCGTTTAGGCCGGAGGCTAACGGTGCCACCAAATTTGTCAGAAAAGCAAAAATACTGCGGATGCTGGAAATCTGAAATAAAAACACACAATGCTGGAAACACTCAGCAGGTCAGGCAGCATCTGTGGAGAGAGACACAGAGTTAACGTTTCAGGTCGATGACCCTTCGTCAGAACTGGAAAAAGCTGGAGATGGAGAACAGGTTTTTAAGCAGGTGTAGGGGCTGGGAGAGGGGGGCGGGGTGGAAAGAACAAAAGGGAAGGTCTGTGATAGGATGGAAGTGCAGGACAGATCAAGAGACAAAAGGGATGATGGTGCTGGGAGAGTCGCGGATGTAGGTGGGAAGAGACTGGACAAGGAGAGGAAAAAATAGTCAAGATAGGAAGAGATAAGTTCCGCGGGAAGAGTGGCGGATGTAATTTGTCACCCTAGCTGACTGAGATTTACTAACATTTCAACCCTGGATCCTTCCTCAAAGAAAAACCTATTTAACACATGGCTTTCCTTGGATTCTAAAGTGATCTTTTTTTCCCCACCTCAGGCTGACGAGGGTACTGAACCTTGGAGGTTAGCCTGACTTGGCTGAGATTCTCACCACCGACTGCCTGTGGTTGAATGTGACGAGTTGTCAGAATGCAGGAGGTTTGCCGGGTCTGTGCGACGGAGCTGAAGGGGAACCAGCGGCGATGGCTCTTCAGTTCGCGGGCAGCGGCCAACCTGCAGGTGGTGCTCTCGTACGTTCTGGGGCAGCAGGTCGCCCGCGACGGGCGAGGGGAGTTCCTGTGCGGGAAGTGTGCCTTCGCGCTGGAGAGGGTCTACCGCTTCGACACCGTCATTGCCCGCGTCCAGGCCCTCTCCATCGAGAAGATCCAGCGCCTTCTGACGGACAAGGGCAAGCTGGCCCAGTGCCTGTGCTACCTCCATGGGCAGCACCACCCTTCACCCAAAGGCCAGGGCACCACGGTGGGCATTGCCGACCTCCCTCACAGCCAGTATAACGCGCTGCTGCAGGATGATCTGGTCATGTCGGAGTTCGAGTGCTGGTCGGAGCGCAGCGGGAGCGATCTCAACACTTGCCTCTGCCAGAACAGGAACTGCTTCGGCTGCAACGCCATGCGAGTCTCGGACTCCAACTACGAGACTGTGTGTAAGATTCCGCGGCGCTTGGCCAGGGCCCTGTCCAAAGGGGACCTCTTTCAGCTTTCAAGGGACAAGTCGCAGAGCATGCCCCTAGACTGGCTTCGGACCCCGGAGCGGAGGGCCTCCAGCAGCAGCAGCTCTATGCAGTCGCTCTACACGGCAAGCTCACGAGCCAGCTCCCGCTTGCTGTCGGTCTCTTCGCTCGGGACAGTCCCGGACTCTGAGAAAGGGGTGGAAGATCAAGAGTTCGACGACTCTTCGACTCTGGACCAGTCACTGGCTGCCGTGGTGCAATGGATCAGGGGCATCGTGTATCGGCCCGTCCACACCCTGCCAAGCAGCAAGATCCCAATCCGCGTCAGGAACGGGGCAAGACTGGCGGTGAGCAGTCTGGCCACGCCGACGCGACAGCTCCATTTCCACGGAGACGAGGAGTCCTTTCAGGAGTTGACGAGCGAATTCTCTTCCGAGTATCTCCCCTTCAATCTGGAGGCAAGCGTCTTTCTCCTTTACTCATTCAGCAGGTAGATGATTTCTGAAGGTTAAATCCTGGAAAACCAGATGCTTGCATTTTTGTTCAAGGCCATAGAATCATAGTTATACAGCACAGAAAGAGGCCCTTCGGCCCATCGTGTCCGCACCGGCCATCAAGCCCTGTCTATCCTAATCCCATTTTCCAGCACTTGGTCCGTAGCCTTGTATGCTATGGCGTTTCAAGTGCTCATCTAAATGCTTCTTGAATGTTGTGAGGGTTCCTGCCTCTACCACCCTTTCAGGCAGTGAGTTCCAGATTCCAACCGCCCTCTGGGTGAAAAGGTTTTTCCTCAAATCCCCTCTAAACCTCCTGCCCCTTACCTTGAAACTATGCCCCCTGGTTATTGACCCCTCTACTAAGGGGAAAAGTTCCTTTCTATCTACCCTATCTATGCCCCTCATAATTTTGTACACCTAAATCAGATCCCCCCCTCCGCCTTCTCTGCTCTAAGGAAAACAACCCCAGCCTGTCCAGTCTCTCTTCATAGCTGAAGCGTTCCAGTCCAGGTAACATCCTGGTGAATCTCCTCTGCACCCTCTCCAATGCAATCACATCCTTCCTATAGTGTGGCGACCAGAACTGCGCACAGTATTCCAGCTGTGGCCTAACTAGCGTTTTGTACAGCTCCATCATAACCTCCCTGCTCTTGCCTTCATTAGCCGAGGCATAGAATATAAGTATCCCATATGCCTTTTTAACCACCTTATCTACCTGTCCTGCTGCCTTCAGGGCTCTATGTACATGCACACCGAGGTCCCTCTGATCCTCTGTCCTTCCTCGGGTCCTACCATTCATTGTGTATTCCCTTGCCTTGTTAGTCCTCCCAAAATGCATCACCTCACACTTTTCAGTGTGGAGGCTTCTCTCCTCGCTATTTACCACTCCACCAATTTTCTTGTCATCTGTGAACTTACTGATCATACCTCCTACATTCATATCTAAATCATTAATGTACACTACAAACAGCAAAGGAGCCAGTACCGATCCCTGCGGTACACCACTGGACACAGGCTTCCAGTCACAAAAACACCCTTCGACCATCACCCTCTGCCTCCTGCCACTAAGCCAATTTTGGATCCAATGTGCCAAATTGCCCTGGATCCCATGGGCTCTTACCTTCTTGACCAGTCTCCCATGCGGGACTTTGTCAAAAGCCTTACTGAAGTCCATGTAGATTACATCAACTGCACTACCTTCATCCACGCACCTAGTCACCCTCTCGAAAAATTCAACTTGCGATGCTGGCAAAGCTTCGTTTATTGGCGACTGCTAATTGCCTTGAGGGGCTGGTGGGCTGTATGTTTGAGCAGTTGGTTCAGCAACTCTATATTGCTAAATATGTAGTGTGGAAGCCGCATAGAAAGAAAGAACTTGCATTTATATAGCACCTTTCTTGACCTCCAGCGTTGCTAAAGCGCTTTACAGCCAATGAGGTACATTTGTGTCGTCACTGTTGTAAAGTAGGAAACACAGCAGCCAATTTTTTGCACTCCGCAAGCTCCCACAAACCGCAATGTGATAATGACCAGGTAATCTGTTTTCAGTGACGTTGATTGAGCGATTAAACATTGGCCCAGGAGACAGGGGGGAACTCCCCCTGCTCTTCTTTGAATACTGCTGTGGGATCTTTACGTCCACCTGAGAGGGCAGACGGGGCCCCGGTTTAACGTCTCGTCCAAAAGACGGCACCTCCCACAGTGCGGCGCTCCCTCAGCACTGTGAATATCAGCCTGGAGTTTCGTGCTCAAGTCTCTGGAGTGGGACTTGAACCCACAACCTTCTGACTCAGGTGAGAGTGCTGCCCACTGAGCCACGGCCAGACTGGACAGGGGTGACGGGTTACCTTCCCTGAGGGGTATTGGTGGACCAGTCGGATGTTTACGCCATCCAGCTATTATGTTATCCCACAAATTAACAGATTTAGAGAATACAATTTCACAGTGTGCCATAAAGTCTCCACTTGGCAAATTGTGACTCATTACGTCCCTCATCGTTCAATTGACAAGGACACCATTGAGGACAGGAACGTCCCAGATTGAGTTCCTGGTGGTAGTAGTGCTACCGTTGGTCGCGGCTCCCCTGGGGTACGAAGGGGCAATAATCAGGGTTGAATAATCTGCCAACGTTCCCTCCCCAAACCAGCATTTGAAAATGATGTCCTTAAAGTGAAGGACGTTAATAGGGAATTTCAGATGTCCCGTGTCCGCATCAAGCATTCCCAGGTGAGATGTGGCATAGTTGGATGCAGAGCAATGCTCGCTCCACACTGCCCAGCAATGTGTCTCGGCTGCCACCTCTCAGCGCCCCCTATTGCACCGACTGGTTTGTTCATTTCCCGCACCAGCCATTTCTGAGCCTATCTTCATAAAGAAAGAAAGACTTGCATTTATATAGCGCCTTTCACGACCACCGGATGTCTCAAAGTGCTTTACAGCCAATGAAGTACTTTTGGAGTGTAGTCACTGTCGTAATGTGGGAAATGCGGCAGCCAATTTGCGCACAGCAAGCTCCCACAAACAGCAATGTGAAAATGACCAGATAATCTGTTTTTAGTGTTGTTGATTTGAGGGACAAATATTGGCCAAGGACACCGGGGATAACTCCCCTGCTCTTCTTCAAAATAGTGCCATGGGATCTTTTATGTCCACCTGAGAGAGCAGACGGGGCCTCGGTTTAACGTCTCATCCGAAAGACGGCACCGCTGACAGTGCAGCACTCCCTCAGCACTGCGCTGGGAGTGGCAGCGATTTACGTGCTCAAGTCTCTGGAGTGGGACTTGAACCCACAACCTTCTGACTCAGAAGGCGAGTGTGCTACTAACTGAGCCACGGCTGACACTGAATAAGATGAATGGCCAGTTTCTAACTGCTGGCATCGTTCAGGGCTAAATATTTTTAAATGTGGATTCTATTGCTACCACCTTTTTCTATTGTGTGCTTGTTTTTTTTTCATTTGTCTTTTTCATTCACGCCCCATTGTTCCTGCAATCTGTAGATCTGCTCTCAACACATCGCACTGACCATAAATTTGCCTTTTTGATTTGTATGAAGCTATTTTAAGCCAGTTGTGTGCTTGTGCCCTGAGCCACAGCTCCGATTGCTTTGAGCTTGTTAAAGATGTGGGGTTGAAGGGAAGCTCGGAGCTGTGGACACCCTGCTGGGTTGAGCTAGTCCTGTTGCTTAAACATTTCTTGAGTGTTGGACAGTGTGTGGAATGCTTCTTGTTCCTGGCATGAAGTTTACATCCTTTTCCCTCCTAACCACCCCCCCCTTCCCTCGTAAGAATTGGAGCAGGAGTCGGCCATATGGCCCTTCGAGCCTGCTCCGCCAGTCAGCTGTGGCTCAGTGGGTAGCACACTCGCCTCTGAGTCAGAAGGTTGTGGGTTCAAGTCCCCCTCCAGAGACTTGAACACATAAAGCTGACACTCCAGTGCAGTGCTGAGGGAGTGCTGCACTGTCAGAGGTGCCGTCTTGCGGATGAGACGTTAAACCGAGGCCCTGTCTGCTCTCTCAGGTGGATGTAAAAGATCCCATGGCACTATTTTGAAGAAGAACAGGGGGAGTTATCCCTGGTGTCCTGGCCAATATTTATCCCTCAACCAACATAACTAAAAACAGATGATCTGGGTCATTACCACATTACTGTTTGTGGGATCTTGCTGTGCACAAATTGGCTGCTGCGTTTCCCACATTACAACAGTGACTCCACTTCAAAAGTACTTAATTGGCTGTAAAGTGCTTTGAGACGTCCGGTGGCCGTGAAAGGCGCTATATAAATGCAAGTCTTTCTTTCAATAAGATCTTGACTGATTTTCCACGTCAACGCCACTTTTCCACCCGATCTCTATGTCCCTTGATTCCCCTGGGTCCATAAATCTATCTATCTCCGCCTTGAATATACTCAACGACTCGGCATTCACAGCCCTTTGGGGTAGAGAATTCCAATGATTCACAACCCTCTGAGTGAAGAAGTTCTTCAAACTACATACATGATGCGGAGATGCCGGTGTTGGACTGGGGTGGACAAAAGTGAGAAGTTGCACAACACCAGGTTATAGTCCAAGAGCTTTATTTGAAATCACAAACTTTCGGAGCGGCTGCTCCTTCGTCAGGTGAAGTGAAGAAATACTTCACTTCATTTCTTCACTTCACCTGACGAAGGAGCAGCCGCTCTGAAAGCTTGTGATTTCAAATAAAGCTGTTGGACTATAACCTGGTGTTGTGCAACTTCTCACTTTTAAACTACATACAACCATTGAATATTCTACATCTCTTCAGTGACCCTCCCCCACCTCTTTAAAAACTGGGTTTCAATTAGTTGTATTGATTCATAATCCTGAAACAGGTTTTGATCATGACTTTGGCCATGAGCTTTAACAATTCCTGCACGTTACGTTAACTTTTATAGCACAATGGGGCGCTGTGGGCAACGCGTGCGCAATGTTGCAGCCTTAAATGTCTGAACGATGCAATGACGGCAACACGGTGGCATAGTGGTTAGCACTGTTGCCTCACAGTGCCAGGGACCCGGGTTCGAATCCGGCCTCGGGTGACTGTCTGTGTGGAGTTTGCACATTCTCCCCGTGTCTGCGTGGGTTTGCTCTGGTTTCCTCCCACAGTCCAAAGATGTGCGGGTTAGGTTGATTTGGCTATGATAAATTGACCCTTAGTGTTAGGGGGGGATTAAATACGTGGGGTTACGGGGATAGGGTGGGATATGTGTCGGTGCAGGCTCGATGGGCCGAAATGGCCTCTATCTGCACTGTGGGGATTCTGTGATTCTGTGACCACTTGTGGTTATGTACTGCCCTAAACGTAAAATAAAAATCACATGGCGTTTCTCAAATGGAAATGGATAAGGAAACGCTCATTAGAAGGGGCGAGCAAGTGCTTGGTCAAACCGCTTGTTTTCGAGAAGGTCTGTAAAGGTGGAGGGGTTTAGAATGGAGTACCATGTGGGGGCAGGGAGAGTTAATGGACAATGACCAGAGCCCCAGGGCTGTGGGGTGCTGGAGGAGGTCGCCAGTGGGGTTCGGTGAGGCCTGGGATTGATTGTAGATGAAGATGCTTGAATTTAATATCCACACTGAGGGTCGGTGTGGGGATGATGGGCTTAGTACGGACCTGATCCATGTGGCGGAGTTTCGGGCGATTTGAGAGTGAATACAGTGAAGGTATTGGGGAAAGCTCGTCACCGTCTGAACTCTCGAGTCACCAGTCTGTGTAATGTCCAAATGCAGCGCAAATCTGCGGAGAGCGCAGGGACCAGCTTCTTGCCACGTTCCCCTTCCTTACTTGCTTCTACTAACTATTGGGCTAGACGGATGTTGATTTACATTTTTGTCCTCTCCTCCCCCTCTCACTGCATGGTAGCTGTATCCAAACTGGTCCCCACCCATTGATTGTAACATCTTTGTTATTTGCTTATCTCAACCTTGCCAACAGACCTATCCTGTTGCACTGCACCTTTTGACTTGATGCTATTTAAAAAAAAAATACATAGTATGAGGAACGGTTGGACAAAAGCAGACAACAACTTCTATTTTTATATAATGCCTGTAATGTAGGACAAAAAACGACCCAAGGTGCAATCAGTCAAAAAATTGACCCCAAGACCATATTAGGAGGGGTGATTGGAGTTTAGTGAAAGGGGTAAATTTTGAAGAGCATCTTAAAGAAGGGGAGATAGGCGGAAGGTTTAGGGTGGGAATTCCCAGCTTTGGGCCTTGTCATCTGAAGACCGGTGAGGTGAAGAGAGTGGGGGAAGTTCAAGGAGCCAGAGCTTGAGAGAATTTTCAGGGACTGGAATTTGTAGGGCTGGAGGCGGTTCGAGATGAGGAGCGGTGACACTATGAATGGATTCGAACGGGAGGATGCCAATTTTAAATCTGGAGGTGTTGGCGGATTGAGAGGCAATGAAGGGCAGGGGTGCTGGGTGAGTGGAATTTGGTGCGAGTTAGGATACAGACAGCACCGTTTGGGGTCCGAGTGTTTGGTTGGGCCACTTCAGAGGACAGTTAAGTCAACTAGGGTGGGTGTGGGACTGGAGTCATGTGTAGGAAGGGGTGGGGGATGGTGCGGGGGTAGGGGGGGCGGTGCAGGACGGTGGACCAGGTGTTCTGGAATCATAGAATGGTTACAGCACAGAAGGAGGCCATTCGGCCTGTTGAGCCCATGCCGGCTCTTCAGCTAGTCCCACTCCCCCGCCCTTTCCCTGTAGCCCTGCAAATTTTTTTCCTTCAGGTACTTATCCAATTCCCTTTTGAAAGCCACGATTGAGTCTGCCTCCACCACCCTCTCAGACAGTGCATTCCAGATCTTAACCACTCGCTGCGTAAAAAAAGCTTTTTCCTCATGTCGCCTTTGGTTCTTTTGCCAATCACCTTAAATCTGTGTCCTCTGGTTCTTGACCCTTCTGCCAATGAGAACAGTTTCTCTCTATCTACTCTGCCTAGACCCCTCATGATTTTGAGCACCTCTATCAAATCTCCTCTTGCCCTTCTCTGCTCCAAGGAGAACAACCCCAGCTTCTCCAGTCTATCCACGAAACTGAAGTCCCTCATCCCTGGAACCATTCTTGTAAATCTTTTCTGCACCCTCTCTAAGGCCTTCACATTCTTCCTAAAATACGGACACAATACTCCAGCTGAGACCGAACTGGTGTTTTATAAAGGTGGTTCATAACTTCCTTGCTTTTGTACTCTATGCCTCTATTTATGAAGCCCAGGATCCCATATGCTTTTTTAACGGCTTTCACGACCTGCCCTGCCACCTTCAACGATTTGTGCACATATACCCCCAGGTCTCTCTGTTCATGCACCCCCTTTAGGATTGTACCCTTTAGTTTATATTGCCTCTCCTTGTTCTTCCTACCAAAATGTATCACTTTGCACTCTTCTGCGGTGAATTTCATCTGCCACGTGTCCGCCCATTCCACCAGCCTGTCTGTCTTCTTGAAGTCTATCACTATCCTCCTCACTGTTCACTATACTTCCAAGTTTTGTGTCATCTGCAAATTTTGAACTTGTGCCCTCTACACAAGTCTGAGTCATTAATATATATCAAGAAAAGCAGTGGTCCTAGTACCGACCCCTGGGGAACACCACCTTCCTCCAGTCCAAAAAACAACCATTCACCACTATTCTCTGTTTCCTGCCACTGTCCCTCTTATTCCATGGGCTTCAACTTTGCTGGCAAGCCTATTATGTGGCACTTTATCAAACACCTTTTGGAAGTCCATGTACACATCAACCGCATTGCCCTCATCAACCCTCTGTTACCTCATCAAAAAACTCAATCAAGTTAGTTAAACACGCTTTGCCTTTAACAAATCCGTGCTGGCTTTCCTTAAATAATCCGCACTTGTCCAAGTGACTGTTAATTTTGTCCCGGATTATCGTTCCTAAAAGCTTCCCCACTACCGAGGTTAAACTGACTTGGCCTGTAGTTGCTGGGTTTATCCTTGCACCCTTTTTTGAACATGGGTATAACATTTGCAATTCTCCAGTCCTCTAGCACCACCCCTGTATCTAAGGAGGATTGGAAGATTATGGCCAGTACCTCCTGCAATTTCCTCCTTAACTTCCCTCCGCACCCTAGAATACATCCCATCTGGTCCTGGTGACCTATCAGCTTTAAGTACAGCCAGCCTTTTTAGCACCTCTATCAATTTTTATCCCATCCAGTATCTCCACTACGTCCTCCTTCACTGTCTATGGCAGCATCTTCTTCCTTGGTGAAGACATATGCAAAGTATTCATTTAGCAGCTCAGCCATGCCCTCTGCCGTCCATGCATAGGTCTCTTCTTTGGTCCCTGATCGGCCCCATCCCTCCTCTTACTACCCGTTTATTGTTTATATCCCTATAGAAGACTTTTGAATTCCCTTTTTATGTTAGCTGCCAATCTATTCTCATACTCTCTCTTTGCCCCTCTTATTTCCTTTTTCACTTCCCTTCTGAACTTTCTATATTCAGCCTGGTTCTCACTTGTGTTCTCAACCTGACATCTGTCATACGCCTCCTTTTTCTGCTTCATCTTACTCTCTATCTCTTTCGTCATCCAGGGAGCTCTGGCTTTGGTTGCCCTACCTTTCCCCCTATGTGGGAATGTACCTCGACTGTACCCGAACCATCTCTTCTTTAAAGGCAGCCCATTGTTCGATTACAGTTTTGCCGACCAATCTTTGATTCCAATTTACCCAGGGCAGATCCATTCTCAACCCACTGAAATTGACCTCCCTCCAATTAAGTATTTTTACTCTAGATTGCTCCCTGTGCTTTTCCATCGCTCATCTAAACCTTCTGATATTGTGATCACTTTTCCCCTCCTGACACTTGCTCCACTTGCCCACCTCATTCCCCAGAACCAGATCCAGCAATGCCTCCTTCCTCATTGGGCCAGAAACGTACTGATCAAGAAAGTGCCCCTGAACACACTTCAGAAATTCTTCCCCCTCTCTGCCCTTTTACACTATTACTATCCCAGTCAATATTAGGATAATTGAAGTCCCCCATTATCACAGCAGGTTTATTTCCCAAATAGATATTAGGTGGACCAATTGAGATCTAGGGACAATCCGGCAGCTTCATGGTCACTTTTACTGATGCTAGCATTCTATTTCCAGATTTTTTAAAAACTGAATTCAAATGCTCAAAACTGTGGCTCTGGCTTTTATTCTGTTTCCAGAGAATATGTCCATAGAGTTACAACAGATAGTCAGGTAGATAAATGAACAATTCAAAGCACCAGGAATCTAACTCGGTACCCTTCAAAAGTTAAGCTCGTTGAAGGGAGTCTTGATCTGCATCTAACCTTGCTACATCTGGTTATCCAAAAAGTGAAGGTGTGTAATTTCCAAGAGTTAACATTTTATGATGAGCAGAATTTCCCAGACACAAAGGCTCCCCTCCCCTCTCCTCACCCTCGCTGACTGACACGATTCGGGGTTTTTATTCATTCACTGGATGTGGGCGTCGCTGGCATGGCCGGCATTTATTGCCCATCCCTAATTGCCCTCGAAGGTGGTGGTGAGCCGCTGTAGTCCTTGTGGTGACTGTACTCCCACAGTACTGACTTTGTCGTAACGGTTTGGTACAACTGAGTGGCTTGCTCGGCCATTTCAGAGAGCAGTTAAGAGTCAACCACATTGCTGTGGGTCTAGAGTCACATATAGGCCAGACCAGGTAAGGACGGCAGATTTCCTTCCCTAAAGGACATAAGTTGAACCAGTTGGATTTGTCTGGTAGTTTCATGGTCACCATTACTGATACTAGCTTTTAAATTCCAAATTTATTTAATTAGCTGAATTTAAATTCCTCCAGCTGCCATGGATGGGATTTGAACTCACGTCTCCAGATCATTAGTCCAGGCCTCTGGATTACTAGTCCAGTAACATAACCACTATGCTACCATTCCCCTTTGGTGCATTTGGGGTGGTCTGACATATTCTAGCTCTAATGAGTAGTTATCTCGTGCAGGAATTCCCTGCCTAAACCTCTCCGCCTCTCTACCTCTCTTTCCTCCTTTAAGATGCTCCTTAAAACCTACCTCTTTGACCAAGCTTTTTGGTCACCTGCCCTAATTTCTCCTTATGTGGCTCGGTGTCAATTTTTTTGTCTTGTAACACTCCTGTGAAGCGCCTTGGGACGTTTTATTACGTTAAGGCACTATATAAATTGTTGTTGTTGATGAGCTTCTGACCACATATCCGCAGCATAACTAAGACCGCCTATTTCCATCTCCGTAACATCGCCCGTCTCCGCCCCTGCCTCAGCTCATCCGCTGCTGAAACCCTCATCCGTGCCTTTGTTACCTCTAGACTTGACTATTCCAACACACTCCTGGCTGGTCTCCCACGTTCTACCCTACGTAAACATGCAGTCATCCAAAACTCGGCTGCCCATGTACTAACTCGCACCAAGTCCCGTTCGCCGATCTCTCCTGTGCTCGTTGACCGACATTGGCTCCCGGTTAAGCAGCGCCTCGGTTTCAAAATTCTCATCCTTGTTTTCAAATCCCTCCATGGCCTCGCCCCTCCCTGATCCCTGCAATCTCCTCCAGCCCCACAACCCCTGAGACATCTGCGCTCCTCTAATTCTGCCCTCTTGAGCATCCCTGATTATAATCGCTCAACCATTGGTGACCGTGCCTTCTGTTGCCTGGGCCCTAAGCTCTGGAATTCCCTGCCTAAACCTCTCCGCCTCGCTACCTCTCTTTCCTCCTTTTAAGACGCTCCTTAAAACCTACCTCTTTGACCAAGCTTTTGGTCACCTGCCCTAATTTCTCCTTATGTGGCTCAGTGTCATTTTTCTTTTGTCTTAAAATACTCCTGTGCAGTGCCTTGGGACGTTTTACTATGTTAAAGGCGCTATATAAATACAAGGTGTTGTCTTCATTGTCGTCATCATCTGCCTCTGTCACGCTTGTTAGGCCAGGTCTGTTGGAATGCAGGTATTTTGTGCTGTTCAGCGTTGACTAATTTATAAACAGCCCCCACACACCATTCCTTCTTGCAGAAGTTTCTTAAACATGAATACACGCCCGATGGGTTGCAACAGAGAGTCGGGCAGCTGAGTGAACAACTGGAGGCAGCGAGGACCCGGATCCGGGGCCTGGAGGGCAAGCTGATGGACACAGTCGCCAATGAGCAGGTCGGTTCAGGAATCCTCTTGCGCCCGGTTTGAGCTGATCCACATTCGCGCAGAAACTGGAGTAAATGCTTGTCGGGAGAATTAGCGACAGAGTTTGCGATTCCTGCGCTTGGATGTGGCCAATACAGGAGAGTTGGGCGGGCACTTCTTGAGGGCGGGCACTACTCTCCCCCTCCCCCCCCGACCCCTTATTCTGAGACTGTGACCCCGTGTTCTAGATTCCCCAGTGATGGAGTGTTGTCTAGCTGGAGCCTCTCTCTTTAATGAAATGCTTGCCTTCTGTGTTGTAAAATACTGAGACCGTCCCGACAGTATATTCAAACCCCAGTCTAGGGGCCCTGAGCTCCAGTCTGCTTTCAGCTGAAGTCGCCTGTTGGAAATAGCCAGCAGGAGAGTCCCGTGTCAAAGTCCAGTAGCTCATGATATTGCAGTGCCAACAGGACAAGCACAGAGAAACTCTGCTCCCTCTGTTGACTCTAAGGTTCAGTGAACGCCACCACACCCAGTGCTAAGTGAACTATTTCTGGAACTGAACAGACCGGTTCGTACAGGGATCTGTCGAAATAGTCTCGTGTTTCACCTTTGCTCAACATTGGCAATGCTTGTTTCTGTGCAACGCGAAGGCTCGGTTTAACCCTTGATAGCAACAGATCCGGGCACTGGTGTTCTAAGTTTGAAGCCCCATTTACAATTATACTGGCAGTATTTAAACACTTTACAAATCCTTTTAGATGCAGCAATGTTTTGTTAATGGTGCTTTGAAGCTTTGTCATTTTGTGGGAGTTTGAAACAAATTATTTTTTTACCTCCACACACACACAGAATCCCCACAGTGCAGATAGAGGCCATTTCGGCCCATCGAGCCTGCACCGACACATATCCCACCCTATCCCTGTAACCCCACGTATTTAATCCCCCCTAACACTAAGGGTCAATTTATCATAGCCAAATCAACCTAACCCGCACATCTTTGGACTGTGGGAGGAAACCAAGCAAACCCACGCAGACACGGGGAGAATGTGCAAACTCCACACAGACAGTCACCCGAGGCCGGATTCGAACCCGGGTCCCTGGCGCTGTGAGGCAACAGTGCTAACCACTATGCCACCTTTGCCCAATCAGTTTATCTCCTTGATATGATAGCAAAATATTGCAGATGCTGGAAATCTGAAAGAACAACAGAAAATGCTGGAAAAACTCAGCAGGCAAGGCAGCATCCGTGGAGAGAGAAACAGAGTTAACGTTTCGGGTCGAAGACCTTTCATCAGCAAGGTCTTCGACCTGAAATGTTAACTCTGTTTCTCTCTCCACGGATGCTGCCTCGCCTGCTGGGTATTTCCAGCGTTTTCTGTTGTTCTTTCAGTTTAGCTCCTTCTCCTGCTTCCCCCTTCATTGCTCTTATCATTGTCTTCCTCCTCCTTGTGTTGACTCTTGCTCTGGTGGGGTTCCACAGGCAACACTAGCTGGCCATCTGAGTCTCTGCGTGAGTGTCTCTAGTGGCTATTCAATTGTAGAGGCATCGCATCTGAGCCTAGTACTTTTTTATTCGTTTATGGGATGTGGGCGTCGCTGGCGAGGCCGGCATTTATTGCCCATCCCTAGTTGCCCTTGAGAAGGTGGTGGCGAGCCGCCTTCTTGAACCACTGCAGTCCGTGTGGTGAAGGTACTCCCACAGCGCTGTTAGGGAGGGAGTTCCAGGATTTTGACCCAGCGACGATGAAGGATCGGCGATATACTTCCTAGTCAGGATGGGGTGTGGCTTGGAGGGGAACTTGGGAGGCGGTGGTGTTCCCATGCGCCTGCGGCCCTTGTCTTTCTCGGTGGAAGAGGTCGCGGGTTTGGGAGGTGCTGCCGAAGAAGCCTTGGCGAGTTGCTGCAGTGCATCTTGTAGATGGTACACACTGCAGCCACGGTGCGCCGGTGGTGGAGGGAGTGAATGTTTAAGGTGGTGGATGGGGTGCCAATCAAGTGAGCTGCTTTGTCCTGGATGGTGTCGAGCTTCTTGTGTTGTTGGAGCTGCACTCATCCAGGCAAGTGGAGAGTATTCCATCACACTCCTTACTCCTTACTGAAATCCAAACGCTCACTGGACAGCAATGAAGAATATGAATCCTGGCAGATTTTCTCCCCCGCCCCACTCCTCCAAATGTAGTGTCCCTATCAGAGTCTCAGCTGCCATCACCTACAGGCTGCGCTCCAGACCTGGGATCTTCCTGATCTGTATAAAGGGGCAAAACGGTTTGCAATGATCTAATGCCCTGGAACCTCCCAAAATGCTTTACAACTGACCAATGGCTTTTGAAATACATTCAATTTTTTTTTGTTTTCTCGGTAACCTGGCAGCCAAATTATGCACAGAAGCAATACGACAATGACCAGTTAACCTGTTTTTGGTGGTGGTTGTTGCGGAATGAATATTGGCTAAAACACCGGGCATGGGATTTCCTGTGCCTTCGTAATGTCTCATCTGCAACGCAGCACTCCCTCAGTACTGCACTGGAGCGCTAGCGTAGGGTTAAAGACCTGCAGCGGGACTTTAACGTATGAAGAGAGATTGGGTCGATTGGGCTTATATTCGCTAGAGTTTAGAAGAATGAGCGGGGATCTCATTGAAACTTATAAAGTTCTAACAGGACTTGACAGACTAGATGCAGGGAGGATGTTCCCGATGGCGGGGGAGTCCAGAACCAGGGGTCACAGTCTAAGGATAAGGGGTAAGCCATTTAGGACTGAGATGAGGAGGAATTTCTTCACCCAGAGAGTGGTGAACCTGTGGAATTCTCTACCACAGAAGGCAGTGGAGGTCAATTCATTAAATATATTCAAGAAGGCGATAGATATATTTCTTAAGGCTAAAGGGATCAAGGGATATGGGGAGAAGGCAGGGACAGGGTACTGAGTTTAGATGATCAGCCATGATCTCATCGAATGGCGGAGCAGGCTCGAGGGGCCGAATGGCCTACTCCTGCTTCTATGCTTTAACCCATGACCTGATTCGGAGCCGAGGGCTACCACTGAGCCAAGCTGTCGCAGTATGAACCAATATAACAGTCACTCGACTGAGCACTGCCTGCTGAATTTTTCTGTTTTGAAATTTGAATCTAATCAAATTTTGGCTAACAAGGCACATTTGCAAGGAACCTGGGTGAGGCATGGTTTCAAAGATGAATCCGAGGAAGTCGCAATCATCCCAAATGCCAGCGCTGTTCTGTTAATCGCTGCTGCGGTTTCTCTGTCCTGTGTCCTTCCTACAGGAGCCGAGTTTACCATCAAGGGAAAAGGGAATCCTCGGTGAGCGCAGCCGTGAAGCGCAGTGTCCGCACCGAATGGTGCAACATCTGGCATCTGAACTGCACCGCAAGGAGCAGCTGTTACAGGTGAGGAGGCCATGAGAAGCCGCCGTGGAAGAACACCGGGGCTGAGGGACCTCCGTTATGTGGAGAGACTCGAGAGGCTGGGGCTGCTCTCCCTGGAGCAGAGAGGGTCAAGGGGAGATTTAAGAGGGGGGTGTTTCAAAATCATGGGCGGTTTAGATCGAGTAAGCAAGGAGAAACTGTTTCCACTGGCAGGAGGGTCGGCAACCAGAGGGCACGCATACAAGATAATTGGCAAAAGAACCAGAGGGAGGGACGAGATTTTTATACACAGCAAGTCATGATCTGGAACGCACTGCCTGAAAGGGCGGTGGAAGCAGATTCAATAGTCGCTTTCAAAAGGGGAATTGGATAAATACTTAAAAAGGAAAAAGAAATTGCAGGGTTATGGGCAAAGAGCAAGCGAGTGGGACTAACTGGGTAACTCTATCAATGAGCTGGCATAGGCACAATGGCCCTAGAACATAAGACGGAGGAGCAGGAGTAGGTCATTTGGCCCCTCGAGCCTGCTCCGCCATTCAATAAGATCACGGCTGATCTGATCTTGGCCTCAACTCCATTCCCTGCCCGCTCCCCATAACCCTTGACTCCCTTACCGTTCAAAAATCTCTCTCTCTCCACCTTGAATATATTCAATGACCCAGCCTCCACTGCTCTCTGGCGAAGAGAATTCCAAAGATTCACGACCCTCTGAGAGAAGAAATTCCTCCTCATTTCCGATTTAAAAGGGTGCCCCCTTATTCTGAAATTATTCCCCCTAGTTCTAGATTCCCCCACGAGGGGAAATATCCTCTCTGCATCTACCCTGTCAAGTCCCCTCAGAATCTTGTATGTTTCAATAAGATCCCCTCTCATTCTTCTAAACTCCAATGAGTTTAGACCTGTGACCTAATGACCTTCTGTGCTGTATGATGAATGGAGAGGCCAGCACAGTAGTTATTACAGGAGAAGGGGGTCGCAGTGGATGGAGATTGGGGGGTGATGAGGAATACAAGCTGCAGCAAACGGAGGTTGTATCTAAAAGGAGCGGGTCAGTGTTGAAGGTTCAGATGGGATTGCTCCATTTGAAAGCGGTGGACTTTTATACCAGGAGGAGTGTGTGAGGAATGAGCCTCACTGTCACAAGATGTTGTGGGGTTTTTTTGTTGCAAATGTGGCCACACTTGATCCCCCTCCTCAGCTGATGAGCTTGTTCATAAACCTTTTTTTTAAACTGTTGGCCAGTTCCACTGTTCTGTGGTGGGTCCCTTTGGGAAGGAAGCAGAGTGACTGGGAATGTCCCTGTTTTTTTTATTTTGGCTTTTTTTCTATTGTACAATGTTTCAAAAACTGCTTCTGCTCCAATCTACCCACTCTGTATTATTTTGTGTTTCCCTGTTCTGTTCCTTGCCCTGCATGTCCATCCATCCCTCTCAGGAGTGTGTGGAGCTAGTCAAGCAGCTGACTAGTGGCACCAGGTCCGTGGCTGACGTGGAGGCCGATACGATCGAGAAGCTCCGCTTGCGGCTGAAGGAGAGAGATGAAGCGCTGGAGGTAAACTGGAGACTCTTTCCTGGCGTCCTTTGTGTTGTAGAAGCAGTTCCGCCATGCGCCATTGGGGGGTCGAAATGCTTGTGAATTTGCACCCACAGATGCACAGAATTGGGGCAAAGTCAATTCCTGCGGTAAAAGATTGAGGAAACTCCGGTGCTAGCGTGTTACTCATCTAATTACAGTACGCCCAAATTTTATAGAATCATGGAATCATAGAATGTTTACAGCACAGCAGGGGGCTATTCGGCCCGTCAAGCCCGTGCCGCTCTCTGCAAGAGCACTTCAGCTAGTCCCACTCCCCTTTCCCCGTAGCCCTGCAAATTTTTTTCCTTCAGGTACTTGTCCAATTCCCTTTTGGAAAGCCACGATTGAGTCTGCCTCCACCACCCTTTCAGGCAGTGCATTCCAGATCATAATCACTCGCTGTGTTAAAAAAGGTTTTTCCTCATGTCTCCTTTGGTTCTTCTGCCAATCACTGTAAATCTGTGTCCTCTGGTTCTCCACCCTTCTGCCAATGGGAACAGTTTCTCTCCCTCTACTCTGTCTAGACCCCTCAAGATTTTGAACACCTCTCAGATATCCTCTCGGCCTTCTCTGCTCCAAGGAGCGCAACCCCAGCTGCTCCAGTCTATCCACGTAACTGAAGTCCCTCATCCCTGGAACCATTCCCGTAAATCTTTTCTGCACCCTCTCTAAGGCCTTCACATCCTTCCTAAAGTGCGGTGCCCAGAATTGGGCACAGTACTCCAGTTGAGGCCGAACCAGTGTTTTATAAAGGTTCATCATAACTTCCTTGCTGTTGTACTCTATACCTCTATTCATGAAGCCCAGGACCCCTATTTCTGAAGCCCAGGATCCCACAAGCTTTTTTTAACCACTTTCTCAACCTACCCTGCCACCTTCAACAATTTGTGCACATATACCCCCAGGTCTGTCTGTTCGTGCACCCACTTTAGGATTGCACCCTTTCGTTTATATTGCCTCTCCTCGTTCTTCCTACCAAAATGTATCACTTCGCACTTTTCTGCGTTAAATTTCATCTGCCACGTGTCCGCCCATTCCACCAGCCTGTCTATGTCTTCTTGAAGTCTATCACTATCCTCCTCACTGTTAACTATACTTCCAAGTTTTGTGTCATCTTCGATCTTTCACATCTGTTGACCGATCACTGTGCCCAAACTCATCTTGGCACATTATGATGGTGTTGGACCCTAGGCTAAAGTGCCGTGCGCACAAATTTCCCGCAGTTACTAGTTCAAAAACTGCTGTGAAATGAAGTCCAGAATTTCAGGCGCTGTAGGATGGGTGCTTTATATATTTTCATCAGCCCTCCACTGTATTGCTGCTTCAATGCACCTTGATGGCATCAGTACAAGTCACATTAAAAACTGAAAAGCTTCCACGATTGTATTTTCTTAAACCTGTTGACAGACTGTGCCCCATATCTGGTTAGATGGCTTCAGACTAACTTTCATACTTCCTCGGGTCCCGACTGTTTATGCTGATTTTTACGTTCTGGCGTACGCTAAGGAGGTCGCCGGGGAAACGTCAGCGTAAATCGCCGTTGAAATGGGTATAGCAATAGATGTATATTTCAGCGTAGCTTGCCAATTAAGACCCCCTCCCGGCGCCGGCCCCACCATCACCGGAAATTCCACCCATTGGCGAGGCTGCTGGCACAGAGTTCTCCCCGTTTTACACTTGCAGTGTGGCACTTGGTGCGGTGTTGGAGACCCTGGAGTAGCCTCGCACGGGACCGGCCGCGTGCCCAGTGGGCCCAAAGGTCGTGATTACCATTCTTGCGTTTCTGGCCTTGGGCTTTGCTTGCTGTTGGTGGAGGGAGTGCGCAATGGTGGCGCAGGCTGAATGGCCTACTCGTATTCCAGGAGAGCTGAGGAACAGCAGCAGCGCTGTTGGAGACAGGTTTTTTTATGTTCACCTCGGGCTGTGCTGTAATATAAATGCAACAACTTAGCCTGGGGACCATTCGGGGTGTCATAAGAACATAAGAAATAGGAACAAGGGTAGGTCATTTGGCCCTTCGAGCCTGCTCCGCCATTCAATAAGATCATGGCTGATCTGCTACCTCAACTCCACTTTCCTGCACTATCCCCATATCCCTTGATTCCCTTAATATTCAAAAATCTATCGATCTCTGTCTTGAATATACTCAACGACTGAGCCTCCACAGCCCTCTGGGGTAGAGAATTCCAAAGATTCTCTGCCCTCTGAGTGAAGAAATTTCTCCTCATTTCAGTCCTAAATGGCCGACCCCTTATTCTGAGACTGTGACCCCTGGCTCTAGACTCCCCAGCCAGGGGCAACATCCTCCCTGCATCTACCCTGTCAAGCCCTGTAAGTCATGCGGTTTCTAGCATGCAAAGCTCTATTTAGAACAGCCAGACTGGCACTTGAAGGAGTCTTAGTTTGGGATTCTTGGTGATTTGAATCAGTGCAGCCCAGAAAATAGATAGCGGCCCTGGCAGGGACTCGGCTCGGGTTTGAGAGGCGGCTGAGCAGATTGAAGGTGAAGTATTTCCAGTCTCTCAAAACGTGAATCTGGCTGCCTTTTTTTTTCAAGTGCACTTGTTGGGCAAAGAAGCTAACAAACACGTTTCTCAGTTAAGTTTGCTTTAGCTTTCCACTGCCGAAGATGCCGGCTTCACAACCTGCTCTTGCACCAAGCTGGTGGCTGACAGCGGGGGTGGCGGAAGGGGGCGTTTCAATCGACTGCAGCAACCTGGGTGAGGGAGGGCAGGAATCGGGACAGGATTCCCCACTTCCGATCGCTGCCCAGAGTCTCAAATGGGGGAGAGAATTGGGGTTGGTTGTGATGCCCTTGTCGTCGAATAGCCTATTAAAATCATAAGGACCGCACTTCAAAAAAAAAAAAAAAAAATGTTTTTAAATGGCCATCTGAGTGGGATACAGAATGATAGCCCGTGTATTAGAGTGGAGAGGAGGCAGTTTTGCAGCCGTACAACTCTAGGCCTAACTCCAGACATGCAGGCTGGATTGGAAGGACGCAAGCCCGGCGTGTCTCCAGCAGGCCCTGTCCCGATTTAAGTGGCTGCCCCTGATTTTTATTTATTTTACATTTCTTCAAGCGATCGGCCGATGAGAAATTCGCCGCCGTCGAGGAGAAAGAGAGCGAAGTTCAGCAGCTGCGGCAGGCTCTGCGGGAGAAGGACCGCGACCTGCGCCGTCTGGGGGACGTTCTGACCCGCAACGAGGAGATGATCAATGTGAGGACTGCGCCCGCGCTCTCCGCCGCGCCGATTGACGCTGCCCCTCGAGGGGGACTTGCTCCCTGTTAACTTGCCTCCGCTCCTTCAAAACTGCCGTTTATCGACCCTCTTCAAAGGGATACACACTCAAACCGCTCCCCCGCCCCCCCCCCACACACGCACAATTCTGCACTGACCTAGCGCCAAGTCTCCAACCGTCCCTTTTTCTTTCCAACTTCACTCCCTGTTCGAGCCCCTCCAGTCCAGTTTCTGCCCTGCCCACAACACCTTGACTATATGTCTTGACCGCTCCACCCTCCTCCGCCATTGCTGTCCAGTTGCTCTTCGTGGCGCTGCTCTCTCCTCGGTCCACACGTACCTGTCATAAAACAGGCCTCCAGCACTTCCTCATAAAACAGGCCTCCAGCACTTCCTCCTCCCCTGCATAGTCACCTCTGGTGCGCCACAGGGCTGTGTTCTTGGTCCGTTCCTCTTGCGTTACAGTCCTATCCGGGAAGCCTCCGGCTCCAGGACGATATGGATGGGTTGGTCAGATGGGCAGAACAGTGGCAAATGGAATTTAACCCTGAAAAGTGTGAGGTGATGCATTTTGGGTGGACGAACGAGGCAAGGGAATACACAATGAATGGTAGGACCCGAGGAAGGACAGAGGATCAGAGGGACCTTGGTGTGCATGTACATAGATCCCTGAAGGCAGCAGGACAGATAGATAAGGTGGTTAAAAAGGCATATGGGATACTTGCCTTCATTAGCCGAGGCATAGAATAAAAGAGCAGGGAAGTTATGATGGAGCTGTACAAAAACGCTAGTTAGGCCACAGCTGGAATACTGTGTGCAGTTCTGGTCGCCACACTATAGGAAGGATGTGATTGCATTGGAGAGGGTGCAGAGGAGATTCACCAGGATGTTACCTGGGCTGGAGCGCTTCAGCTATGAAGAGAGACTGGACAGACTGGGGGTTGTTTTCCTTAGAGCAGAGAAGGCTGAGGGGGGACCTAATTGAGGTGTACAAAATTATGAGGGGCATAGATAGGGTAGATAGAAAGGAACTTTTCCCCTTAGTAGAGGGGTCAATAACTAGGGGGCATAGTTTCAAGGTAAGGGGCAGGAGGTTTAGAGGGGATTTGAGGAAAAACTTTTTCACCCAGAGGGTGGTTGGAATCTGAAACTCACTGCCTGAAAGGGTGGTAGAGGCAGGAACCCTCACAACATTCAAGAAGCATTTAGATGAGCACTTGAAATGCCATAGCATACAAGGCTACGGACCAAGTGCTGGAAAATGGGATTAGAATAGACAGGGCTTGATGGCCGGCGCAGACATGATGGGCCGAAGGGCCTCTTTCTGTGCTGTATAACTCTATGACCTTGTACACCAGTAGCGCTCTGCTCAATCAAGGGGGACACTTGCTCGCAGTATTGGGAGTAGGGCAAGCGCTCGACCATCTTCTCGAATGAATTGTAATGTATAAAAATTAGATCTCCTTTCGCAAGTAGAATATCGCACCCTTTTTAGTTTGGGAAGTGTCCTGTCCTGGGCGGGAGGGGGTGGGGGGGGGATTCCTGTTGCAAGGTCAGTCTGGGCAGGTTATATTCGAGTCCGCCGCGCTCAGCCAGCCTCTGCCCCCCGTTTCATTTTCCAGATGTTGAACCACACCCTGAAGCAGAAGGACGCCGTTCTTGAGCAGCTGGAGGTGCTGTGTAAAAGCGTGAAGCAAGTTTGCGGCCAATGGGATGAAAAGCGAGCGTGCGCGCTGCGGGAGAAGGACAGCATCATCGCTCAGCTCCAAGCAGCGCTGCAGAAGAGCACCAAAGACGTGGAGGTATGGTAGGGGTGGTGTGATTGGCTGAGTAATCCCAAGAACGTGAGTTCAAATCTCGCCGTGGTAGTTAGAATGTAAATTTTATAAAAAGCTAGAATCGGTAAACTTAAATATCCAACTGGTTCACTTTTTAGGGAAGGAAACCTGCCGTCCCTTATTTGGTCCGACCGATTATATATCAGACTCTAGTCTCACACCAACGTGTTTGACTCCTAACTGTCCTCTGAGGTGGCCTAACTAGCCACTTAGTTATTCAACACCTTCTTCTGTAAAAGTGGCCTTGCCAGCGACGCCCATACTCCCAAATTATTTTTTTTGAAGTCCATGGCAGGATGAACTTTTCCCACTCAATGCGCTCTTCTCCCCCACTGCAAATTAATTCAGCATCACCAATTGTAAAAGCAATTGTCAGCCGTGGCTCAGTGGGTAGCACACTCGCCTCTGAGTCAGAAGGTTGTGGGTTCACAGTCCCACTCCAGGGACTTCAGCACAGTAAAGCTAGGCTGACACCCCAGTGCAGTGCTGAGGGAGTGCTGCACTGTCGGAGGTGCCGTCTTTCGGATGAGACGTTAAACCCAGGCACCGTCTGCCCTCTCAGGTGGACGTAAAAGATCCCATGGCACTGTTTCGAAGAAGAGCAGGGGAGTTCTCCTCGGTGTCCTGGCCAATATTTATCCCTCAACCAACATAACTAAAAACAGATTATCTGATCATTAGCACATTGCTGTTTGTGGGAGCTTGCTGTGCGCAAATTGGCTGCCGTGTTTCCCACATTACAACAGCGACTCACTTCAAAAAAAATAAAAGTACTTAATTGGCTGTAAAGCGCCTTGAGACGTCCGGTGGTCGTGAAAGGCGCTAAAAAATGCAAGTCTTTCTTTTCAAAATACTGCGGATGCTGGGAATCTGAAACACAAGCAGAAAATGCTGGAAACACTCAGCAGGTCAGGCAGCATCCGTGGAGAGAGAAACAGAGTTAACGGTTCAGGTCGGTGACCCTTCGTCAGAACTGCTCACTGTAATTACCACATTTCAGTTCTGACGGAAGGTCATTGGCCTGACACCTTAACTCTGTGTTCTCTCTCTCTCTCTCTCTCTCTCTCTCTCTCTCTCTCTCTCTCTCCACAGATGTTGCCTGACCTGCTGAGTATTCGCGGCATTTTCTGTTTTTATTTCACGAAATTGTAAGTGTTCACTCTGTATCCGACACGGCCGACCCCAGCCCAACTCCTGCAGGGTCTGTGTCCGAAGTTGGGCCGGTTGTCAGCTAGGTTTGCCGTCGGTACCTACCTGTTGCGCACTGACCCGCCTCTCCGCACTTGCAGGCCCTCTCCGACTCGCTGCTGAGCCAGGGTCTGACCGATGGCTCCGACACATCCGCACGCCTGTGCCTGCAGCTGAAGGAGAAGGAACTGCTTCTGGCGGAGGTCCTCGCAGAGCGAACGCGCCAGTGCGTTGACCACGAGAAGGTCATCGAGGAGCTTTTAAACAACGTCGATGATAAAGATCAGTTTATCAAGGTATGACGATGGGACTAGGCCGCACCGAGACAGTGATGCCCAACATTTGCTCTGATAACTTCAGCCTAATGGGTAGCCTCTAGGGGGAGCCTTCTGTGGCTTTAATTAAACCTCCCCAGCACTGCTCAGTGTAAATACCACATTTCAGGAATGCTTGGCTTGTTTAATCGTGTTTCTGGACTTGTGCTGGATTGCTGCCAATGCTGGGATCAGAGCCAGGGTGTGTAGAGTTTATTCATTCATTCATTCATTCATGGGATGTGGGCGTCGCTGGCAAGGCCAGCATTTGTTGCCCATCCCTAATTGCCCTTGAGAAGTTGGTGGTGAGCCGCCGCCTTGAACTGCCGCAGTCCGTGTGGTGAAGGTACTCCCACCGTGCTGTTGGGGAGGGAGTTCCAGGATTTTGACCCAGCGACGATGAAGGAACAGCTGATATACTTCCAAGTCCGGGTGGTGTGTGACTTGGAGGTGGTGGTGTTCCCATGCGCCTGCTGCCCTTGTCCTTCTAGGTGGTAGAGGTCTGTAAGATGTTCTGATTGTCTGACAGTTTATAGAGTTCAGACTCGGGGAACAGACAACACAAAACCCAATGAATCTGTGAAACTTCTTTTATTTAAAAATCAACAAGAGGTTACAAGTAATTACCAGAATACAAACTCTACTCAATTCATATACTTATTACAAGCAAGCATCTAAAATCATTTACTTTAAGCTCAGGTGATTATAAGCAAAACCACGTACATACTATTCACCAGATGAGCAGTCAATTCAACGATGACAGACGTATAACTTTAACTGGCAACTGACCAGGTCACCATCGACGATAGCCCCGAATGTCAGTGTCCAATAACACTTATACCCCAAAACTTGGCAACTCGCCACAGCATTCATGTCCCAAATTGTGGGTAATGTTCTGTCTCTCTGTCTCTCTGTCTCTCTGTCTCTCTGTCTCTCTGTCTCTCTGTCTCTCTGTCTCTCTGTCTCTCTGTCTCTCTGTCTCTCTGTCTCTCTGTCTCTCTGTCTCTCTGTCTCTCTGTCTCTCTGTCTCTCTGTCTCTCTGTCTCTCTGTCTCTCTGTCTCTCTGTCTCTCTGTCTCTCTTGTTTTGACACTTAGTTACAGAGGCCAGACATTCAAGGGTTGGAGAGAGTCATCGTTTTTCACATCTGCAGGGTTGTTGACTCGTGGTTCTCTCAGAATTTTCAAGGTCTTATCTTTTGAAGGAAAAGTGCCAACACATCACTTATTTTACAAATGTTTTAGCCAAGCAGTCTCTTGGCCTTCGGTACATTTGGTCACTTTTAGATTCAGTCAAGTTTACCATGACACTGTTACAGGTGTAAGTAGAACAACCCCAGCTTCTCCAGTCTATCCACGTAACTGAAGTCCCTCATCCCTGGAATCATTCTCGTAAATCTTTTCTGCACCCTCTCTAAGGCCTTCACACCCTTCCTAAAGTGTGGTGCCCAGAATTGTCCTCTTGAAGTCTATCACTATCCTCCTCACTGTTCACTATACTTCCAAGTATTGTCATCTGCAAATTTTGAAGTTGTGTCCTGTATACCCACATCCAAGTCATTAATATGTATCAAGAAAAGCAGTGGTCCTAGTACCGACCCCTGGGGAACACCACTGGTTTGGGAAGTGGTGTCGAAGTGGAGTTAGGAGATCTGAATAGGAACAGAGGAATTGCTAGTTGAAGAAAGACCAAGGTTCCTCTAATTTGCCTTCTACCATCCTGGCAGTTGCATGGTTCGATGACTAATCCTTGCAACCTGTTCCGATCAGACCCCGAAATGACACGACAGTGGTGGAGAGCTTTGGTAACCATGGGTCCAAACTTGCCTGTTCCTCCCAAGCATGCTACAATTGCCACATGTCATGTCTCGTGCTGTAACTCTGAAATCTAATTTGTATTTGAACGAATCAATTGCTTCCACTTCTCTTGAGGCCTGTTCCATAGATTGACCTCTCGCTCACTGAAACATGGTTTCTGCGGATTAGATTTGAATTTATATCCCTGCAAGCGCTGGCCGTGTCCTCTGGTTCTACTGTTCTGGTCAAGGTGGAACAGCTTGTCATGGTCGACATTATCCAGAGACGTTCGAATCCTAAAAACCGCAATCGTATCACCTCTCGACCTACACCGTATTCTAAGTGAGGTCGCAGCAATGATTTATTCAGTGGCTGGATTACTTCGGTATTTCGGCTCAACAGTGACCTTTAAATACATCGCAACATCTGTTTGCTTTTCTCACCACAGCCAAGCATTTTTGCAATAGCGTCAGTTTATTGTCTTTCCTTTTCCTTTTAGGTGTTTGCCCTGTGCTTTACACTAATTTCCATATGTAATCAACACTTTTTTTTTGTTTTGAGGTGTTTTATTAAGTGCTTCTACACTAAATGCACTAGATTGATTCCCGGGATGAGTGGGCTGTCCTATGAGGAGAGATTGAGTAGATTGGGCCTATACTCTCTGGAGTTTAGAAGAATGAGAGGTGATCTCATTGAAACGTATAAGATTCTGAAGGGGATTGACAGGGTAGATGCTGAGAGGTTGTTTCCCCTGGTTGGAGTGTCTAGAACTAGGGGTCACAGTCTCAGGATAAGGGGTCGGCCATTTAGGACTGAGATGAGACATTTAGTCACTGAGGGTTGTGAATCTTTGAAATTCTCTACCCCAGAGGGCTGTGGATGCGCAGTCGTTGAGTACATTTTGGACTGAGATCGATAGATTTTTGGACTCTAGGGGAATCGAGGGATATGGAGATTAGGCGGGAAAGTGGAGTTAAGGTCGAAGATCAGCCATGATCTTATTGAATGGCGGAGCAGGCTCGAGGGGCCGTATGGCCTACTCCTGCTCCTATTTCTTATGCTCTTACGTTCTAATGCCAGTGTATGTAGCTACTGGGAGGAAGTTGGTCTATAATGTAATCTGTAGGCATTCTAGCCTTGTTAACATATATCCCATGATAACCAAGGAGTTTATTTTGCTCTCGAGCAGTTGACTCATGGAGCAAAGATCCACAGGCACTGATCACCCTTTAGCACGTCGCCTGAACATGCATTATTCATGTTGGATCCTGGAATGTGTGCGTTGACAGGTTATCCAACTGCCAGCTGACTTGCACCCCAGCCTCTTCCACCTGATGTCCACGGGCAGCAGGAGTCACTGCATAGCGATCAGAGATGGTAATCATGCGCCGCTCTCCTCTCCCGACTCCGGGGCACTGACCGCAGTTGTAGTTCCCTTGCTGCCTCCTTTAACTGAGGTTAGTTATCTCGACACAAACCACGGGACATCTTGTGGCTGAGATACTTGCTGTGCCGAACTGAATACAGTCAAATACATTGCAGCCTCATTGCTCTCTCCAACCAGCAAGCTATATTCTGCATTGCGGTAATTATGTCATTTTTTAAAATTTCTTTTTAATTTGTTTTTTTTACCACCCCAACCAGGAAATGTCAGATCGTCACATGGAAGCGCTTGCCATGCAAGCCCAGGAAGTCCGTGTAGTCAACCAGCAGCTCGCTGCCAGAGACCAAGAGATGGGTAAATGGACCAAGCTGGAATCCACTGAAGCTCAGGAGCACTTCACTGAACTGGCACATCTGAAGGCTCTTTTGGACGATAAGAATCGAATGATTCTGGTACGGGCCTCTTGTCGATTTTTATATTTAAAATTCAGTGAGATGCGATAAATCTGAGGGCTAAGGATCCAAATTTGACCTTTTTGCTGTAACCGTACCCCAGGCAAACCTTCCTAAAATAAGGATTCTGTAACGGTGCTTTATTCCCTGACACAGATTGGGTTCAGCATCTACTCGTTCAGTGGGTAAATGGATTGTTAAACAATTCGGGGAGTTCCCACGAGGAGGCAGCGGAGGTCAACTGGGCAAAGGCACGTTTGCCTAAATTCGTCTAGGTTTGGGGCGGGAAAATATCAGCCAGAATTTCCTCTTCCTGGTTGTTGTCCAGTGACTCCTACAGGAAACGCACAAGTCTGTGTCTGAGGCTTCCTTCATTGCTGAATAGCCTGGCAATACACAACTGTTGAGGCTGGCACATCAATAATGGAGATAGGGCAACACGGTGGCATAGTGGTTAGCACTGTTGCCTCACAGCGCCAGGGACCCGGGTTCGAATCTGGCCTCTGGTGACTGACTGTGTGGAGTTTGTACATTCTCCCCGTGTCTGCGTGGGTTTCCTCCCACAGTCCAAAGATGTGCGGGTTAGGTTGATTTGGCTATGATAAATTGACCCTTCGTGTTAGGGGGGATTAAATACGTGGGGTTACGGGGATAGGGTGGGATATGTGTCGGTGCAGGCTCGATGGGCCGAAATGGCCTCTATCTGCACTGTGGGGATTCTGTGATTCTGTGATTTGATTGGGGGGTCCCAGCGGGTAGCTGGTGTCTGTGGAATCGGTGCCTTCAGGAGGGGACGGAAGAGAGAATTTGGTTTTATTGTGTACCCTTGACTAATCTGATTTCCATACATTCGTCAAGTGAATTCCTGTGCTCCATTGAGCTGAGTGACAGTGCTGAGGTTTGGGAAATGGGTTAAAATGCGAGTGAGCCAAGCTTTCAAAGTCTTTCCCTTCAGTTTGTGAAGAATAAATCGCTTGTTATCCTGTCTTGGGTAATCAATAAATGCTTCGCATCCATTATGTTGGGACGTCTCTGAACCCAGGAGCTTGGCAGGGGTGGGCTGGCATATCTTCCTTTCTGGCTGTGAAGTGAGGGAGAGTCAAACAAAGACTAAAGCACTGAATCAGGTTTGACAGAAAGCTGAGGGCCAGATTTCGCTAGGCCCATGAGCAGAATGCAGGAAAATAGTTGGGAGTTATTGCGTTTATCAAACCAGATGACCCACTGAAGTGGGGGAGCCTAACCTGTTTATGACCGTGATGTCTTGCTTCACAGTAGCTTCAAGACCGTACACCAATGTTACCAGGGCTCACTATTCCAACAAGCAGAACTCATTACGGGCAACACGGTGGCATAGTGGTTAGCACTGTTGCCTCACAGCGCCAGGGACCCGGGTTCGAATCCGGCCCCGGGTGACTGTCTGTGGGGAGTTTGCACATTCTCCCCGTGTCTGCGTGGGTTTCCTCCGGGTGCTCCGGTTTCCTCCCACAGTCCAAAGATGTGCGGGTTAGGTTGATTTGGCTATGATAAATTGACCCTTCGTGTTAGGGGGGATTAAACACGTGGGGTTACGGAGATAGGGTGGGATATGTGTCAGTGCAGGCTCGATAGGCCGAAATGGCCTCTATCTGCACTGTGGGGATTCTGTGATTACCGTAAACAAACTGACGGTGCAATCTTGAGGGTCCTCCTCCCTTCTTTTTGAAACTCCCGGGTTGTTGCTGTGACTGAGGCTGCAGCTCGGATGTAGAGGATTTGCGTAACACGGCGCTAAAATGGATCATTTCTCTTTTTTTTCTCTTCCTCCCTGGAGCAGAATTTGTTGGAAGATGGACGAGAAAAAGATCGAGTCCTCTCCAGCCTTCAGGTGCAGCTGCGCGACGGTACATTGCTCAAGGTCAACATGGAGCAGACCCTTTGAGGTTGGAGGTTAAAGGTGAGCGAGGGTCAATCACCAGGGGTCCACACTCTCTTTTGCCCCTCACCTATCCAGCATACTGCAACGAGCTTTCTTGTGCTTTACCTACTGGAATCCCTTCATGACATTTGGAAAGCTGAACTGTCCATATTAGGTGGAAATTTTTGAGTGTGCCACACTCTGATTAACCTTTTAAAGCCTGGATGAGTGCAGCTCCAACAACACTCGAAGCTCGACACCATCCAGGAGAGAGCAGCCCGCTTGGTTGGCACCCCATCCACCACCTTAAACATTCACTCCCTCCACCACCGGCGTACTGTGGCTGCAGTGTGTACCATCTACAAGATGCACTGCAGCAACTCGCCAAGGCTTCTTCAACAGCACCTCCCAAACCCTTGACCTCCAACACCTAGGACAAAAGTGAGAAGTCGCACAACACCAGGTTATAGTCCAACAGTTTTACATAGATACATAGAACAGCACAGTACAGGCCCTTCGGCCCTCGATGTTGTGCCGAGCATTGTCCGAGACCAAGATCAAGCTATCCCACTCCCTATCATTCTGGTGTGCTCCATGTGCTTATCCAATAACCGCTTGAAAGTTCCTAAAGTGTCCGACTCCACTATCACAGCAGGCAGTCCATTCCACACCCCAACCACTCTCTGAGTAAAGAATCTACCTCGGACATCCCTTCTATATCTCCCCCCATGCACCTTATAGTTATGCCCCCTTGTAACAGCTGCCTCTACCTGAGGAAATAGTCTCTGAACATCCACTCTATCTATCCCCCTCATCATCTTATAAACCTCTATTAAGTCGCCTCTCATCCTCCTCCGCTCTAAAGAGAAAAGCCCCAACTCCCTCAATCTTTCCTCATAAGACCTCCCTCCCAAACCAGGCAGCATCCTGGTAAATCTCCTTTGCACTCTTTCCAATGCTTCCACGTCCTTCCTATAGTGAGGTGACCAGAACTGCACACAATATTCCAAATGTGGTCTCACCAAGGTCCTGTACAGTTGCAGCATAACCTCACGGTTCTTAAACTCAAATCCTCTGTTAATAAACGCCAACACACCATAGGCCTTCTTTACTGCTCTATCCACTTGAGTGGCAACCTTCAGAGATCTGTGGATATGAACCCCCAGATCCCTCTGCTCCTCCACGTTCCTCAGAACCCTGCCGTTGACCCTGTAATCCTTATTCAAATTTGCCCTACCAAAATGAATCGCCTCGCACTTATCAGGGTTAAATTCCATCTGCCATTTTTTGGCCCAGCTCTGCATCCTATCAATGTCTCTTTGCAGCCTACAACTGCCCTCCACCTCATCCACTACTCCACCAATCTTGGTGTCATCAGCAAATTTACTGATCCACCCTTCAGTCCCCTCCTCCAAGTCATTGATAAAAATCACAAACAGCAGAGGACCCAGCACCGACCCCTGTGGCACCCCGCTGGTAACTGGTTATTTGAAATCACAAGCTTTCGGAGCGGCTGCTCCTTTGTCAGGTGAAGTCAAAGTTCCCCTCCAAGTCACACACCATCCTGACTTGGAAATATATCGGCCAATCCTTCATCGTTGCTGGGTCAAAATCCTGGAACTCCCTCCCTAACCGCACTGTGGGAGTACCTGCACCACACGGACTGCAGCGGTTCAAGAAGGCGGCTCACCACCACCTTCTCGAGGGCAATTGGGGATGGGCAACAAATACTGGCCTTGCCTGCGACTCCCAGATCCCATAAAAAAACGAATTAAAATAAAGACATTGAGCTGAGCAGTCTGCTCACCTGTACCATCCAATGATGCACCCAGAAACCTTTATGTAATTTTAAATGAAAGCTGTAAAACACAGCAGGTATATCTGCGTCTGAAAGAGAAAAGGACAGGTTGAGCTTTGGGGTGGAGACCCTCCAATGGGACCGTTCTGCTTGAAGGGCCTGCAGTTGAAACATAAATCTGCCTGCCTTCTCTTCCTTCAGCTGCAGATGGACCTGTTCTGAATATCATTATTTCAAATTCTAAAACATGCATCATTTTTTTTTTCCTTTTTTCTTTTTAGACGTGCCATGGATCCGGAGTACAATGTGCCAAGAGTCAGTTTCAGCAAGAGGAGAGAAGCTGAATAACCAGAGAATGTAGGCTGGAGCCTCAAACTTAGTTTGGGGGGGAGAGGAGGAGAAGGGAGGATTCCCTCTTTAATTTTCTATTGTACTTGAGCATAATATAAATAACTCGTTTATGGTTTTGCAAGAAATAGCGCACAAACCTTTCCCTGCCTTCTCCTCCCCTCCATCTTTCTATGTTATTTGCACTAAGTGGCCCATGTAGATTTGTCGTGGAACTTTGTGATTTGTTGAACTATCGTGAGTCGCTGCTCTGAGTGCAGTACGGGTCCTGACTTGGCTTCAGTGCCTCTCTTTACAAAGGGCACAGGGATGGGGGAACTACCTCGCACTCCCCGGATTTGCAGATCCGCTGCTGTGGACACCGTCGGGCTGGACAGTTGAAGTCGCCACTGCCGTAACCGATCTTGCTGCCAGGCGCGCCCTGCTGTCAGCGGACAACTCGCTTCGGACTGGAGCCGGCAATGGTGGACTGGCCTGGAACTAGCCTCCCTCGACTCCTGAGCAAGACTGTGCAAATGTGAAGACTGAATGTAATGCTGCTTCATTCAAATCCAAAAAAAAACCCCAGACTCTTGTATACTGCAGTTGACACTTTAAAGTTTAAAAATACGACGAACTTAAAGCAGAGTCGGAATGTCCAGGCAAAAGGTGGGGTTCAAACGGTGACCATGTCAAAATGGTCGATCGCATCCAAACCATTTATGGGTCATTCTACAGAGTTATTACTCCATGTTCCGGGGTAGTCGGGGCTGCTGCCATGTGGGTGGGTGGGTGGGTGGTGCTAGGTTTTTTTGGTCTGCAATTTGCCCTTTTTTATTTTAATCTAAAGCTACAATTTCTGGTATTTTTGATGGGTGTTTACTTTAGGGGATTTGTTTATGACTGGTGTCTGGGGAGAAAGTTGGCTTCAAGGTTGATTTGGCTATGATAAATTGACCCTTAGTGTTAGGGGGGGATTAAATATGTGGGGTTATGGGGATAGGATGGGATATGTTAGGGGGAATTAAATACGTGGGGTTACGGGGGTAGGGTGGGATATGTGTACTGTGGGGATTAAAGCAGGGACAGGGTACTGGAGTTGGATGATCAGCCATGATCGTATTGAATGGCGGAGCAGGCTCGACGGGCCGAATGGCCTACTCCTGCTCCTAGATTCTATGTTTCTATGTTTCTATGTTAAGGAAGAATTGCCTTTCCATTTTCCCCCAAGATTGTACAGGTTGTGCATCTCCCTTGAGGTCCATGGGCCTGCATTGCAACATTGTGTGCAAGTGTAATTATGGGATGGGTGGAAGTTCTTGATGTGGGGGCGAAATTGCGATCATTTTATTGGGTAATGTGATTGATCTTGTGACTAAGGGATTGGGGTAGTGCAATGGGTTGAATGCTGTCATTTTTGCCTTGCAGTCGCAGCCCAGACTATTCAAATACAGAGGACTGATTCTGAAAGCAGGTTCAACTGAATACATTCTCTTTTTTTTAAATTGTGAAGAACTGATGTGTAGATGTTTGTTCCTTGCGTCCTTTTTTATTTAGCACCTTGTTCATTTACGAGCGTGAAGCCCATTCATGCATCAGTCAATTGCCACGCATTGCAGGCAGGGAGGAGACGAGGAACACCGAGTGTGCTTCCATCTCTGTCCAGTCAGGAGTTGGGATGGTGCTGGATTTTTCTCGTTCTCATCTTTTGAGTGGCTTTAGGCTGGCGCCGTGCTTCGATATTGTGCGGTGAATGGCTTTTCAGTTCGGGTAAATGTGTTTGTTGTCAGTAGATGGCGGTATTTTGCACTGTGTGAAAGTCACAATCGATTTTTATAAAATGTCCGATTGCCAATTACTGTCAGGAAATGGCACAATGCAGCCATTCTCCGTGTAGCAAAAGTAAAACTCGTGTGTGTGCATTTGCATTACAGGTCAGCCAATCCTGTCTCGTGTACACACACACACTTGCCAGCAAGAGGCCAATGAGCAGCTGCCAGTGGTTACCCCTCCCCTTCCAATTCCTTCCCCCTTTTCCCCCTGAACGTGCTGTCTTCAGATGCAGACTGCCCGCCAGTATCTCACCTGACCCAGACAGCTATTCGACTATGAGAGTATCACCGAGCCTGGTCCTGTCCCCACTGGACATCCGTCCATGACTGTTCTCCAATAATGATCACCAAGTAGCGATCAGGCTTACTTAATGTTCTCGTTTCCTCCTCCTCTCTTTCCTCCCCTCCTCCCTCCTCCCCATCCTTAATCCAGGGGCACTGAGGGCAGTGCCATCACTTCCGCTGCCGCGCTGGCTCCAAACAGCTGGCCTATATATTCTTAATGTTCTACTTTAAGATGCTTTATGGTTTATTGTGACTATTAGACAATTAACATTATCAAACTCCGAGTGCGTGCAATAGCAATTTGTGCAATAACAGGGGACTGGGTGCACGGTCTCCGCAAACTCAGGGTGGGCTTGACGACTAAATGGGAAGAGGGGACTTTTGGGATTAAAGTGCCCTTCAGATTCTGGGAGATCCAGGAGTGGCTCCTGGCCTTTTTTCTGGGGCTCAGTGACACAAATGTTGACGCGGGTTTCTCAATCTACAAGTCTCTCACTGGGCGCAAGTAAATTAATTTAACTGCATAACTTGCAGGAACCGACTCCCAGATGCTGGAATCCCGAATCTGGATTAAAAATACACAGCTGTTCATATTCTATACGAAACTTTGGATCTTCATGGTCACTGTAATTGTGTACCACTTACTTGTATTGGATGTAGATCTCCTTGCATGTATATTTAAATCATGTTTTACTCTCTATTTTCAATGCGAATTAAAGGCGAGATGAGACACGATAGAATGAGTTGGGCTGAATTCTTCCAGACTTGATGGCAACCAGCTAAAGGCCCTCCATGTATTGAACAAACTATTCAAACTGCTCTCTCTCACCCTGCCACCGCCATGGTGTTCAACCCCATGGACCAGTAGGTGCCAGCTTCAGTCTTGGATCAGTGATGAGTTATCTGATAATCCGCTCAACGGAAGCTACACCGATACCGTTTCAACCAGTAGAAAATGCCTTAAATGCAATCTCTCAATCCAGCTGATGGAGCCCACGGCACTTTCCACGCCTGATGCCACCGCGAACATTTCTTGCAGCACATCAACAGCCTGGTAGAACAAAAATAAATTACTGCAGGTGCTGAAATACTGGCAATGTTCAGCAGCATCTCGAAAGAAAGAAAGGAAGAATGCTAACCTAATCATGAAACATATGTTGGCTTTGGCGGGGGAATACAGTGCAGGTTCACCAGAATGATACTGGGGTTGACATGGTTAGATTATGAGGACCGATTGCATAAACCTGGCTTGTACTCGCTTGAGTTTAGAAGGTTGAGGGGGGTGATCTAATAGAGGTATTTAAAAGGATTCGATAGGGTAGATAGAGGAACTATTTCCTCTGCTCGGGAAATCCAGAATACGAGGGCATTCTTGAAATTAGAGCCAGACTGTTCAAAAGAAAAACTTGCATTTATATAGCGCCTTTCATGATCACTGGACGTCTCAAAGAGCTTTGCAGCCAATGAAGTACTTTGGAAGTGGAGTCATTGTAGGAAACACGGCAGCTAATTTGCACACAGCAAGGTCCCATAAACAGCAATGTGATAATGACCAGATCATCTGTTTTTTGTTATGTTGACTGAGAGATAAATATTGGCCAGGACACCGGGGATAACTCACCTACTCTTCTTCGAAATAGTGCCATGGGATCTTTTACATCCACCTGAGAGAGCAGACTGGGCCTCAGTTTAATGTCTCATCTGAAAGACGGCACCTATCGACAGTGCAGCACTCCCTCAGCACTGCAATGGGAGTGTCGGCCTAGCTTTATGTGCTCAGGTTCCTGGAGTGGGACTTGAACCATCAACCTTCTGACTCAGAGGCGAGGGTGCTACCCACTGAGCCACAGCTGACACATAGTAGCTGTAGCAAGAGTAAGATCAGGAAGCATCTTTTTCTCAAAGTGTAGTGGAAATATGGAATTCTCCCCCTCCCTCCCCTCCCCTCTCCCAAATAGGTTGTGGATGCTGGCAGTCAATTGAAATTCCAAGACTCGAATTGATCGATTTTTGTTGGGTAAGGGTATCAAGGGATATTGAACAAAGCCAGGTAAATGGCATTAAGGTACAGATCAACCATGATCTAATTGACTGGTGGAATAGACTCCGATGGCCAAATGGCCTCCTCCTGTTCTTGTGTTTCAGGGCGAACTCTTTGTCCGAACTGGATTATGCCAGAACCGTTAAACCTTTTCCTTACTCAGCCGAGGCTAAGTGTTTCCGAAAGACTGGTAGACCCAGTTTATGTACAAAACGTGGGCCAAACACCGGGAGCTGAATTTTCCCAGACTCGGTGCTACCCGCGGGGAATCGTCAGCTGGGTGGCCTGTCAGAAATTCGTGGCTGCACGGGCTGAGACATTTCCATTCGTTGCTGCCATTGTCCAAAAAAATCATGGTCCGCCCACCTCGGTTTTCTGATGAGGCAGTTGCCGTGTGCTAGGTGGTGCGGGGCCTTGGAGATTTCAACCCCAGGGTCGGATTCTGAATTAAAAGTAAGCCTGACCTCCCTGGTAGTGTAATACATCCTTAATATTGACCACAAAATAGTTCTGACCTGGATGCAGTTTGTTTTTAATTCTGTCTCGAATTTATTTTATCGAGCAGTACACTGAGACCTGAGTAAGTTTGGTATTGTAGTTACTAGTCGTACAGAGGCCTGGACTAATAATCCACAGAGGATGGGTTCATCACGGGGCCATGGCAGTGGCAGAATTTGAATTCAGTTTATTTAAAAAAAAATACAAATCTAGAAATAAAAAGCTGGTCTCAGTAAAAATGACCATTAAACTGTTGGATTATAGTGAAAATCTAACTGGCTCAGGAGTTAACCGTGGCTCAGTGGGTAGCACTTCTGCCTCCCAGGCAGAAGGTTGTGGGTTCACAGACCCACTCCAGAACTTGAGTCCATTAACGAGGCTGATGAATCTTTATAAAACACTGGTATGGCCTCAACTGGAGTATTGTGTCCAATTCTGGGCACCTGCACTTTAGGAAGGATGTGAAGGCTTCAGTGAGAACATAAGAACATAAATAGGAGCAGGAGTAGGCCATTTGGCCCCTCGAGCCTGCTCCGCCATTCAATAAGATCATGGCTGATCTTCTACCTCAACACTTTTCCTGCACTATCCCCATATCCCTTGATTCCCTTAATATCCAAAATTCTATCGATCTCTATCTTGAATATACTCAATGACTGAGCCTCCACAGCCCTCTGGGGTAGAGAGTTCCAAAGATTCACCACCCTCTGAGTGAAGAAATTTCTCCTCATCTCAGTCCTAAATGGCCGACCCCTTATTCTGAGACTGTGACCCCTGGTTCGAGACTCCCCAGCCAGGGGAAACATCCTCCCTGCATCTACCCTGTCAAGCCCTGTAAGAAATTTGTATGTTTCAATGAGATCACCTCTCATTCTTCTGAACTCTAGGGAATATAGGCTAGTCCACTCATAGGACAATCCCTCCATCCCAGGAATCAGTCTGGTGAACCTTCGTTGCACTCCCTCTATGGCAAATATATCCTTCCTTAGGGAAGGAGACCAAAACTGTGTACACAACTTCAGGTATGGTCTCACCACAGCCCTATATAATTGCAGTAAGACGTCTTTACTCTTATACTCAAATCTCCTTGTAATAAAGGCCAACATACCATTTGATTTCTTAATTGCTTGCTGTACCTGCATGTTAACTTTCCGTGATTCGTGTACAAGGACACCCAGGTCCCTCTGAACACCAACATTTCCTAATCTCTCACCATTTAAAAAATACTCTGCTTTTCTATTTTTCCTACCAAAGTGGATAACTTCACATTTCTCCACATATATTCCATTTGCCATGTTCTTGTCCACTCACTTAGCCTGTCTATATCCCCTTGAAGCCTCTTTGCATCCTCTTCACAACTTACATTCCCACCCAACTTTGTATCATCAGCAAACTTGGATATATTACATTCGGTCCCCTCATCCAAATCATTGATATAGATTGTGAATAGCTGAGGTCCATGCACTGATCCTTGTGATACCCCACTAGTTACAGCCTGTCAATCCGAAAATGACTTGTGTGTTCCTACTCTCTGTTTTCTGTCTGTTAACCAATCCTCAATCCATGCTACTATATTACCCCCCATCCCATGAGCCCTAGTTAAAATTTAACTAGTTCAGGTGTTAACCTTGGCTCAGTGGGAGGCACTCTCACCTCTGAGTCAGAAGGTTGTGGGTTAAAGTCCCACTCCAGAGACTTGAGCACAAAAATCTAGGTTGACACTCCAGTGCAGTACTGAGGGAGTGCTGCACTGTCGGAGGTGCCGTCTTTTGGATGAGACGTTAAACCGAGGCCCCACCTGCTCTCTGAGGTGGACGTAAAAGATCCCATGGCACTATTTCGAAGAAGAGCAGGGGAGTTATCGCCAGTGTCCTGGGCCAATATTTATCCCTCAACCAACATCACTAAGAACAGATTATCTGGTCATTATCGCATTGCTGTTTGTGGGAGCTTGCTGTGCGCGAATTGGCTGCCGCGTTTCCTACATTACAACAGTGACGACACTTTAAAAATGTACTTCATTGGCTGTGAAGCGCTTTGGAATGTCCTAGTGAAAGCAAGTTCTCTTTTTTTGTTCAAATGTTCTTTTGGGAAGGAATCCTGCTGTCCTATGCGGTCTGGCCTTTATGTGGCTTTCCCCCACACCAATGTGGTCAACTCTTAACTGCCCTGAGGAGTAGGCTAGCTCACCTCTCAATTGTCCCAAGGGAATAAGAACATAAGAACATAAGAAATAGGAGCAGGAGTAGGCCAATCGGCCCCTCGAGCCTGCTTCGCCATTCAATAAGATCATGGCTGATCTGATCCTAACCTCAAATCTAAAGAACACAAGAAGTAGGAGCAGGACTCAGCCCCTGGGCCCGCTCCGCCACCCACAGGGCCTTGACCGATCCGAACTCAGCCTCATGTCCAATTTCCTGCCCACTCACCGTAACCCCTAATTCCCTTTACTTCTAGGAAACTGTCTATTTCTGTTTTAAATTTATTTAATGATGTAGCTTCCACAGCTTCCTGGGGGCAGCAAATTCCACAGACCCACTACCCTCTGGGTGAAGAAGTTTCTCCTCATCTCAGTTTTGAAAGAGCAGCCCCTTATTCTAAGATTATGCCCCCTAGTTCTAGTTTCACCCATCCTTGGGAACATCCTCCCCGCATCCACCCGATCAAGCCCCTTCACAATCTTATATGTTTCAATAAGATCGCCTCTCATTCTTCTGAACTCCAATGAGTAGAGTCCCAATCTACTCAACCTTTCCTCATATGTCCACCCCCTCATCCCCGGGATTAACCGAGTGAACCTTCTTTGTACTGCCTCGAGAGCAAGTATGTCTTTTCTTTAGTATGGACACCAAAACTGTATGATGGCATAGTGGTTATGTTACTGGACTAGTAATGCAGAAGTAAAAACAGAAAATGCTGGAGATACTCAGCAGGTCAGGCAGCATCTGTGAAGAGAGAAACAGAGTTAACGTTTCAGGTCGATGACCTTTCGTCAGAACTGGAAAAAAGCAAGACATGGAACAGATTTTTAAGCAAGTGCAGGGGCTGGGAAAGGTGGGAGGGGATGAAAGAACAAAAGGGAAGGTCTGTGATAGGATGGAAGGCAGGAGAGGTTAAGAGACATTAAGAGATATTCAAGGCAAAAGGAGATGGTAATGGGACAGGTTAAGAAACAAAAGATGCTCTAGATGAAGTGTGAATTGCGCTGGCAGAATGAAAGACAGCTGCCATGTGGGAGAGAAGAACAGAAAACACAAACAAAAAAAAGTGTGGAGAAAAAAAATATATATGATAGGGGCCGTGTTATGATCTGAATTTGTTGAACTCAATGTTGAGTCCAGAAGGCTGTAAAGTGCCTAATCGAAAGATGAGGTGCTGTTCCTCGAGCTTACGTTGAGCTTCAGTGGAACAATGTAATAGGCCGAGGACGGTGAGGTCTGAGTGGGAGTGGAGCGGAGCATTAAAGTGACAGGCGTCCGGAAGCTCGGGGTCACCCTTACGGACTGAACGGAGGTGTTCCGCAAAGCAGTTACCCAATCTGCATTTGGTCTCCCCAATGTAGAGGAGACCGCATCGTGAGCAGCGAATACAGTATATTAAATTGCAAGAAGTACAAGTAAATTGCTGTTTCACCTGGAAGGGGTGTTTGGGGCCCTGGACAGTGGGAAGTGGGGAGGTATAAGGGCATATGTTGCATCTCCTGCGCTTGCACGGGAAGGTGCCGGGCGAAGGGGAAGGGGTGTTGGGGGTGATTGGGGAGTGGACCAGGGTGTCGCGGAGGGAGCGGTCCCTTCGGAATGCTGAAAGGAGAGGGGAGGATAAGATGTGTTTGGTGGTGGGATCACGCTGGAGGTGGCGGAAATGGCGGAGGATGATCCGTTGAATGTGGAGGCTGGTGGGGTGAAAGGTGAGGACAAGGGGAACTCTATCGTGGTTCCGGGAGGGAGGGGCAGGGGTGAGGGCAGAAGTGCGGGAGATAAGAACGGACACGGTCGAGGGCCGTGTCAACCACAGTAGAGTGGAATCCTCAGTTGAGGAAAAAGGAAGACATGTCGGAAGCACAGCGCAATTTACACTTCATCTAGAGCCATCTTTTGTTTCTTAACCTGTCCCATTACCATCTCCTTTTGTCTTGAATATCTCTTAATGTCTCTTAACCTCTCCTGCCTTCTATCCCATCACATACCTCCCCCCTTTCCCAGCTCCTACACTTGCTTAAAATCTGTTCCATTTCCTGCTTTTTTCGAGTTCTGACGAACGGTCATCGACCTAAACGGTTCAAGAAGGTGGCTCACCCCCACCTTCTCAATGGCAACTAGGAATGGGCAATAAATGCTGACCTTGCGGCGACGCCCACATCCCATAAAAGGAATAATCTAAAAAAAAATCCGCCTTGCTAGCGACGCCTAGTGGCTAAAGAGACTGCTCAGTTTGTGGAAGTGAAACCAATTTTAGCCCGTCGTTCATGAAAACGCGGGCAGCTGAGAGAAGGGGAGAGAGAGAGAGGGACAAGGTTCAAACTTTCGGCATGGCTGCAAGAAGGCAGGCGGAGTGTTTTGGAAAAGAGCTGCTTTGCCCCCTCTGCCGAGGACTCTTCGATAACCCGGTGACGCTGGAGTGTGGCCACAACTTCTGCTCGCTTTGTATCACTCGGAAGTGGGGAGAGGAGGAGAGGCAGGCCTGCCCCGACTGTGAGGAACTGTGTCCCAAAAGAAGCCTCCGGGTCAATCAGGTGCTGTCCAGTCTGGCTGACACCGCTCGCACATTAAGCCTGGGTGAAGAAGGAGGGAAGGGGACGGCGCTCCAATGCCAGGAGCACCGGGAAGAGCTGAAGCTCTTCTGTGAAACTGATCTCCAACTGATCTGTGTTGTCTGCAGAGAGAGCAGGGATCACAGAGACCACAGATGCAGGCCGTTAAAGGACGCTGTTGAGATCCATAAGGTTACATTTTTAAAAAAATATAAATAATGCAATATGCGAGTTTGATCTCACACTAATGTTTAAGCAATATATTTTCTGCAAAGCTCGATATTTTGAGCTGTTGTTGCATTGCAGAGTGCGCAACCTGCTTTGACCTCTCACGTTTCTTCCGCCAGTTCCACCCTCGCCTCTGAGTCATGAAGGTTGTGGGTTCAAGTCCCACTCCAGAGACTCCAGCGCAAAAATCTAGGCTGACACTCCCAGTGCTGTGCTGAGGGAGCTGTCGGAGGTGCCGCCTTTCGGGTGAGACGTTAAACCGAGTTCCAGCCTGCTTTCACAGGCGGATGTAAAAGATCCCACGGCCACTATTTCGCCAGGGAGTTCTCCCCGGTGTCCTGGGCCAATATGTATCCCTCAATCAACATCACTGAAACAGATTGGTCATTATCACATTGCTGTTTGCAGGAGCTTGCTGTGCGCAAATTGGCTGCCGCGTTTCCTACATTACAACAGTGACCACACTTCAAAAAGTACTTCATTGGCTGTAAAGCGCTTTGGGACGCCCGGTGCTCGTGAAAAGTGCTATATAAATGCAAGTCTTTTTTTTTGATACTGTTTGTTGGGGGCAGGAGAACAGCCAGTCTATGCACACGCAAACTAGCTGTGGCATGTTAGTCAGTGCGCATGTACAAAGTGGTACCACAGACAGTAGAAATGTGGGTAATATGTGCCTATATGCCTTCACGTTCTTTCTCTTCAATTTCAGGATAAACTGCAATCATCCTTGGAGTTTCTCACAGAGAAAAAAACAGCTATTCTGGAAGTTGAACTTAAGCACAAGCAGAATATTTTAGCAGTAAAGGTGAGTTAATGTGGGTTACACTGAGTGCTGTTCCTCTTCTCCCAGCTCCAGGTTTAACTCTGGGTGCAGTTACACTCCAACTACCTGTTCGAGAGCTGCACGCAAATGCACTGCTCCCCTGAGTTTGTTGGGACTCTGAAAGCTTCAGGTGACTGCCGACCCACTAGATCATCGCAGTCTAGCCACTGGCTCCATCCTGGCCATTGTCTCAGGCTGTTTGCAACCTCACCGTGCTATTTGACTCTGAACTAAGCCTCCGACCCCATATCCTCTCCATCACAAAGACCGCCTACTTCCACCTCCATATGACTATCTCCCGTCTCCACCCCGCCTCAGCCCATCTGCTGCTGAAATCCTTTATCCGTGCTTTCGTCACCACCAGACGCGACTGCTCCAGTGTTCTCCTGGACAGCCTCCTAACTTCCACCCTCCATAAACCTAAGCTCATCCAAAACTCTGTCAAAAATCATGCAGTGATTTAGGGACTGGTTCGATTGGGGGACGGGGAGCGGGGGGACTGTAGGCTTTTACTAAATGGGAGACCGAAGATGGGCCCAATGGCATTCTCACATTTATCTTGAGATCACCGAAGTCGGAAATTCTTTGCACTGGCGCAAAGCTGCAGCATAGTGGCAGCCCAAGTTTCAAGTCGTGTTTTTCTAATGCCTTTGTGAAATGTCTGACTGAGATAAACACTGTGCAGGTAAAGAGCAGCTTACACTTCTTTCTGGTGTTGTGGAGTATTTTAAACTAAGACTCGACACAAGTTTTCAGATCGATAGTCAAGTTATCTTTATCACACCGGTGGGGAGACAATCTGCTCTGTCTTAGCCAGACTTCTCCAAATTGTTACAGCAAACACGACATTTTTATACATTAAAATACACATGGCCATCTCATGCATAATTCATTCCTGCAACCTGATTGGATCTTGGCCCGCATGCACCTTCACTGATTGGTTGCATGTCCTGAGGTAAACATGTGTAAGCTGCCCCCTCAATCATTCACTCAAACTGCTGAACGCTGATTAAAATATACCTTGGAATGTGACCCAGATAATAAAGTTCTTATGGGCAGTTGAAATTCTAGACATCCTGTCTCCACTTAATTGCTTTTTGGTCTTCAAAGGTCAGCTATCTTTGACCGCCTCTTTATGGATGTGGCCTTTCATGTTAGCCCCTGTCTTTCTTACACCATTCAGTGAAACTGCCAGCGATGTCATTTTAACTCTTTCCACACTTCACTGGTTTCAAAAAACAGCGGGCTATACCCACGGCATCCCTCTCTTTGAACGTAGCATGTTGTGAGTCCCGTCTGTCGTTTTCCCCCCTCCGCTTCTTATCAGTAAGCCCTTGCCCCCCTTCCTGACCCAACGTAGGATCCCCAGAGGCCTCGACCCATCGTTGCTTTCCGCTGCCGTCCTTCCCTGCTGTGCGTTTCCGGTATTTTAACCCGCCTAAAATGGATATTTGCAGGAACAGTCGAGTAGCCTACTGAGCCACATTGCTTCGGAGTTTGCACAGCTACGACGGATTCTCAGTGATAAGGAGAACAATTTAATTCACGATCTGAAAGCGAGAGAAGAGAACATATTACAGACAATAAATAAGAACCTTCAGCAAATTCAATGTGATCTGGACTCTATACAGCAAGAATTATTGCAACTGCAAAGAAGACTCGACGAAAAGGACCAACTCACTTTTCTGAAGGTAAGGCCCTGAGACGTCTCTTTATCTCAATACAGCTGCACTAACCCAGAGCAGGGCAGCCTTATTCTGCCAACCTTACTCCGTTAAAATTAGATCTTGTAGTCCTGAGTCCAGCTGCCATTTCAAAACTGACCCTGAATGTGTTTCTCTTCCAGGAGGAACGCTGCCAGGTGAGCAGGTATGGCTTCCTCTTTACAATAAGCTTGTCTGGTATCACTGAATTAACCCAGCATAGTTTTCCATCACCTTTTTAAAAAAATCTGAACTGTTTGGCATTGCAGAAAAGTGCAAGACTATAAATCGCTGGTGTTGGTACATGGACATCTACCTCTGGGAGATTTCAAAGGACCTTTACAGTATAAAGTGTGGAGAGAGATGATACACCATGTTAGTCCAGGTAAGCGGTGTTATCCATATTGAAAATCTTATGGCTGCATACACTTCCTGTCTAAAACCTTACTTCCGCTTATCACATTATCAACTTATTTCATTATAGATTTAATTCACATTGATAATGGAAACTGCCTATGTATCTATCTGTCTGCTGCCCGTGTCCTAACTCCGCATCAATTCCCGTTCACCCACTACCCCTGAGCTTGCCGACCTACATTGACTCCTGGTCCTCCAACACCTCCATTTAAAAGTTCTAATCCTTGTGTTCAAATCCCTTCATGGCCTCGCCCCTCCCTATCACTCTAACCTGCTCCAGCCCTACAACTCTCTGCTATCTCTGCGCTCCAATTTTACTCCAGTTCTGGCCTCTTGTGCATCCCCCGCCTCGCCATCGGTGGCCGTGCCTTCAACCGTCTGGGCCCTAAAGCCTAGAATTCCCTTCCCAAACCTCTCCACCTCTCTCTCTCTCTCTCTCTCATCCTGCTTAAAATCTACCACTTTGACGAAGCATTTGCTCATCTCTCCTAATGTCTCCTTTGGCTGGGTGCTAATTTTTGTCTGATAACGCTCCTGTGAAGGGCCTTGGGACTGTTACGATGTTAAAGACGCTATATAAATGCAAGTTGTTGTTGTATGTGAACCTGTCCCCCCCTGTTGTTACACCCTCTTGCCAGTGGCAGCGCTGTAGTGCTTCAGTGTTTCTTTTCCATCTCTACAACCTACATTGCAGAGAAACTCCAACTCTGCTTGTCATCCCGCTAAACCGTCAGAGTTTAATGTAAGCCCAGCCTGCTGTGAAATTACAATTTATTGCCAGTTTAGGGGTGGTTTTGTGCTACCGAACATAACCCGCCAGGAAAGAGATGAGTTTGCACTCAAACTCATTACCCGTTACATATTACATATTATTTACAGCACAGAAACAGGCCATTTGGCCCAACTGGTCCGCGCTGGTGTTTATGCTCCACACGAGCCTCCTCCCACCCTCTTCATCTTACCCCATCAGCATATCCTTCTATTCCTTTCTCTCATGTGTTTATCCAGCTTCCCCCTTAAATGCATCCATGCTATTCGCCTCATCTACTCCCTGTGGCAGCGAGTTTCACATCTCACCATGCCCTGGGTAAAGAAGTTTCTCCTGATTTCCCTATTGGATTTATAGGTGATGATCTTATATTTATGGCCCCTCGTTCTGGTGTCCCCCGCAAGTGCAAACATCTCCTCTACGTCTACTCTACCCTTTCATCATTGTAAAGGTCTCCCCTCAGTCTTCTCTGATCTGGAGAAAAGAGCCCCAGCCTGGGTGCTCTCCAGTGACTCCTCCCGCTGGACTTGGCCATCAGGTGAGGTCACAACTGAGCTCCGCTCTGCTGTTCCCGAGACTGGAGTTCGTGCCTTCAGGAGAAGAAGCGAGGAAATTGAGGTTTGAGGGACTTCTACAGAGAAAGCCACATTATACAAAGGCGATTGTCTGTGCTGGTGCTCAGCTCACTGTGCCACGGTGCTCGCTGCACTCCACACATGGTGAGCTCCCAGTCTGAGCTGTGCTGTGCTGCCCTATAAACCGTTGATACAACACGGTGGCATAGTGGTTAGCACTGTTGCCTCACAGCGCCAGGGACCCGGGTTCGAATCCGGCCTAGGGTGACTGTCTGTGTGGAGTTTGCACATTCTCCCCGTGTCTGCGTGGGTTTCCTCCGGGTGCTCCGGTTTCCTCCCACAGTCCAAAGATGTGCGGGTTAGGTTGATTTGGCTATGATAAATTGACCCTTAGTGTTAGGGGGGATTAAATACGTGGGGTTACGGGGATAGGGTGGGGTATGTGTCGGTGCAGGCTCGATGGGCCGAAATGGCCTCTATCTGCATTGTGGGGATTCTGTGATTTTGTGATATTTTTTCTTGAACTTGGAAAGTCTTCACTGTGTGTTCAAGAACTCCAAAGAATTAGAATAGAAAACTTTAATACAAAGCGTTAAAGCTTCGCCAATCCCGAGAACTATTAAAGTTTCACGACCAAAATATGATGACTGTTCTACAACAGCTCATTGCTCATAATGAGTGGCTGCTGCTTAATTATTTGGAAAAGACCCCTGAATACTTAATACTGAATATGTAGAGTCAGCTGTGGCTCAGTGGGTAGCGCACTCACCTCTGAGTCAGAAGGTTGTGGGTTCATAGTCACACTCCAGGGACTTGAGCACAGTAAAGCTAGGCTGACACTCCCAGTGCAGTGCTGAGGGAACGCTGCACTGTCGGAGATGCCGTCTTTCGGATGAGACGTTAAACCCTCTCGGGTGGATGTGAATGATCACACGGCACTATTTCGAAGAAGAGCAGGGGTGTTAACCCCGGTGTCCCGGGGCCAATATTTATCCCTCAATCAACGTAACAAAACATGATCTGGTCATTATCACATTGCTGTTTGTGGGAGCTTGCTGTACGCAAATTGGCTGCCGCTTTTCCCACATTACACCAGTGACTACACTTCAAAAGTACTTCATTGGCTGTAAAGCGCTTTGAGACGTCCGGTGGTCGTGAAAGGCGCTATATAAATGCAAGTCTTTTTCTTTTACTCAATTTAATTTTTTTTGGACGCTCCTACCAGCTCACTAAAGGCAGAATTCCATGCTCCGATGCGTAAAGGGGTTTGGGAGGTTGGTTTATTTTTGTATCTATAGTTGTTACCAAGCCATTATACCACTGATCTCATGCCAATACAACATGGCTTCAGGTATGTCTCGAAGCAAATGCTCCAGTGTAATCCAGGAGTTAGGTTAACAGTGTAGTGGAAGCCAGAAGGTGTGGGATCCCCTCCCAGATAAAGATTGGTATCTATATAGTGCAACGTGCAGCCACCAGACCGGAGTTATACTGCCAGATACATCTTCACTGCGGGTTGCACTGAATTCAGCAAGAAAGGAGAACTGCTTATTTTTAATTCATTCATGGGATGTGGGCGTCGCTGGTAAGGCCGGCATTTATTGCCCATCCCTAGTTGCCCTTGAGAAGGTGGTGGTGAGCCGCCTTCTTGAACCGCTGCAGTCCATGTGGTGAGGGTACTCCTAACAGTGCTGTTAGGGAGGGAGTTCCAGGATTTTGACCCAGCGATAATGAAGGAACGGCGATATACTTCCATTTTGGGATGGTGTGTGACTTGTCGGGGAACTTGGAGATGGTGGTGTTCCCATGCGCCTGCTGCCCTTGTCCTTCTAGGTGGTAGAGGTTTGGGAGGTGCTGCAGAAGAAGCCTTGGTGAGTTGCTGCACTGGATCTTGTAGATGGTACACACTGCAGCCACGGTACACCGGTGGTGGAGGGAGTGAATGTTTAAGGTGGTGGATGGGGTGCCAATCAAGCGGGCTGCTTTGTCCTGGATGGTGTCGAGCTTCTTGTGTGTTGTTGGAGCTGCACTCATCCAGGCAAGTGGTGAGTATTCCATCACATTCCTGACTCTTGCTTGTTGGAGATAATGTTTGGAGATAGATTTCTTATGTTCTTATTATGTTCTCTGAGATTACAGAGGGATCTGGGTGTCCGAGTGCATGAATCGCAAAAGGTTACTATGCAGGTACAGCAAGTAATTAGGAAAGCTAATAGAATGTTATCGTTTATTGCGAGGGGAATTGAATACAAAAGTAGGGAGGTTATGCTTCAGTTATACAGGGCATTGGTGAGACCACATCTGGAGTACTGTGCACAGTATTGGTCTCCTTATTTAAGGAAGGATGTAAATGCGTTGGAAGCAGTTCAGAGAAGGTTTACTAGACTAATACCTGGAATGGGCAGGTTGTCTTATGAGGAAAGGTTGGACAGGCTAGGCTTGTATCCACTGGAGTTTAGAAGAGTAAGAGGTGACTTGATTGAAACATATAAGATCCTGAGTGGTCTGGACAGGGTGGATGTGGAGAGGATGTTTCCTCTTGTGGGAGAATCTAGAACTAGGGGTCACTGATTAAAAATAAGGGGTCGCCCATTTAAGACAGAGATGAGGAGAACTTTTTTCTCACAGAGGGTCGTGAGTCTTTGGAACTCTCTTCCTCAGAGGGCGGTGGAAGCAGAGTCTTTGAATATTTTTAAGGCAGAGGTAGATAGATTCTTGGTAAGCAAGGGGGTGAAAAGTTATCAGGGGTAGGCGGGAATGTGGAGTAATCGGATCAGCCATGATCTTATTGAATGGCGGAGCAGGCTCGAAGGGCTCCTGCTCCTAATTCGTATGTTCGTATGTTGTTGAACTGGATGGTGCAGTAGGTTGGCATAGCTTCAAATCCAGTTGAGACTGAAGGAATAAATGTTCCCTCTTCTCTTTGCTGGGGATAAGCAGAAATGAGCTGAGCAGCATCAATCCAGGTACTACCTCAGCAGTGCCGAATCTGACCTACACATACTTGGTGCTGACATGATGGTGTCTGTAATTGGAAAGTATTCCTTTTTTACTAACCTCGTCTTTGTGGCACTAAATTCACCGAAAATTAGACTGAAAAGATACACTGAATAAAAGGGAAGGGGAAATGCAACGGAATTGATCCCATTTCTCGTTGGAATGTTTATTTCTCAGATGCCCTGTTCGAGCAACTAGCATCACTCGGGAAGTTTATGAGCCAAAACACAAAGGTTAATCAATAATCAATAATCACAGAATCCCCACAGTGCAGATAGAGGCCATTTCGGCCCATCGAGCCTGCACCGACACATATCCCACCCTATCCCCGTAACCCCACGTATCTAATCCCCCCCCTAACACTGAGGGTCAATTTATCATAGGCAAATCAACCTAACCCGCACATCTTTGGACTGTGGGAGGAAACCGGAGCACCCGGAGGAAACCCACGCAGACACGGGGAGAATGTGCAAACTCCACACAGACAGTCACCCGGGGCCGGATTCGAACCCGGGTCCCTGGCGCTGTGAGGCAACAGTGCTAACCACTATGTGACAGTGTAAGTCACCAAGGAATAAACACAGAGTGAAAAACACATACAACTTACTTTCTGAGAAAAAGAGGACAAATCAAGTGTAGAAAAGCAGCACATTTATCCCAATATTCTATATTGGGAGCCAAGGTGATATGGGGATCGGCCGGGAAGGTGGAGTTGAGGTCGAAGATCAGCCATGAGCTTATTGAATGGCGGAGCAGGCTCGAAGGGCCGACTCCTGCTCCTATTTCTTATGTTCTTATTGTAATTACTAGTTGAAATGATAAGATTCTTCTGTGGCTCAGTTGGTAGCACACTCGCCTCTGAGTCAGAAGGTTGTGGGTTCAAGTCCCACTCCAGGGAGTTGAGCACATAAAGCTAGGCTGACACTCCCGTGCAATGCTGAGGGAGTGCTGCATTGTCGGAGGGGCCGTCTTTCAGGTGAGACGTTAAACCGAGGCCCCGTCTGCGCTCTCAGGTGGACGTTAAAAATCCCATGGCACTATTTCGAAGAAGAGTAGGGGAGTTATCCCGGGTGTCCTGGGCCAATACTTCTCTCTCAACCACCATAACCAAAACAGATTATCTGGTCATTATCACATTGCTGTTAGTGGGAGCTTGCTGTGCGCAAATTGGCTGCCGTGTTTCCCACATTACAACAGTACTTCATTGACTGTAAAGTTAGGGCAGCACAGTGGCGTAGTGGTTAGCACTGTTGCCTCACAGCGCCAGGGACCCGGGTTTGAATCCGGCCTCGGGTGACTGTCTGTGTGGAGTTTGCACATTCTCCCCGTGTCTGCGTGGGTTTCCTCCGGGTGCTCCGGTTTCCTCCCACAGTCCAAAGATGTGCGGGTTAGGTTGATTTGGCTATGATAAATTGACCCTTAGTGTTAGGGGGGTATTAAATACGTGGGGTTACAGGGATAGGGTGGGATATGTGTCGGTGCAGGCTCGATGGGCCGAAATGGCCTCTATCTGCACTGTGGGGATTCTGTGAAGGTGCTTCGAGATGTCCGGTGGGTGTGAAAGGCGCTATAGAAATGCAAGTCTTTCTTTCTATAAATGGTTTCAATGTGATAGTTTATTTCTCCGCCCATTACTTATACCCACTGAAAGTAAGTTGTCATTTTGGAGTGGTAATAAATCACAATTAATCATCATGGGTTTCCCTTTTTATATTCAGAATCAATATTATATATTGCCGTAGTCATATTTTCCTTTTGTGTAACTGCTCTCCGAAAAATACTGCTTTTTCTTCTTCCATTTCTGTTTTCCCAAAAGCTCCAGCCTCCCTGACCTTAGATCTGAACACGGCGCACCCTGAACTCATCCTGTCTGAGGACCTGGGCAGCGTGAGGCACAGCGGCCAGTGGCACGACAGGCCCGACACCCCGGAGAGGTTTGACGAATGTGTCAGTGTCCTAGGAGCGCAGGCATTCGCATCAGGGAGGCACTACTGTGAGGTGAAAGTAGGAGACAAAATCAAGTGGGATATCGGCGTGGTGAGAGAGTCCATCAACAGGAAAGGAATCATCGGACCGGGACCCGCGACCGGCTACTGGCTTGTGGGGCTGAGGAACGGCGACCAGTACGAGGCATATACTTTGCCCCCTACCCGCCTCACCCCGAGTGCGAAGCCCCGGAAGATCGGGCTGTACCTGGACTATGAGGGCGGACAGGTGTCATTTTACAATGCGGACAACATGTCCCATCTCCACACTTTCACCGACACCTTCACTGAGAAACTCTACCTCAATCTCAGTCCCTGTTTGAATGAAGGAGGTGAGAATGCTGAGGATCTCAAAATCTGCTCAATTAAAAGGCACAAACAGAAATAGGGGTCTGTTTGTTTGTGTTTTTTCCCCCCCCCCCCCCTTTTCTCCCATCCCTAACCCACCCCATTGGGGCAGCTGTAGGCTGCGGTTAACCAGCCCCAGACTGACAGGCTGCAGACAGCGATCAGCAGACATCAGTACCTGTGGGCTGGGAGTTACATTCCCGCAGTCAGCTCCGGTCCCAGCTGGCAAATGTATCGGCGTCACGATTGGGACCATCTGCCCTCAAATAATTTTTTAAAGCATTAAGCCGCAGCTTAAGTTTATAAAGCTCCCCCTCCTGCACTTCTTAAACATAGTTTGATATTGCACCTGATTTTATTATTTCATTTGATTTTTTTTTTTTATTCGTTGATGGGATGTGGGCGTTGCAGGCAAGGCCAGCATTTATTGCCCATTCCTAATTGCCCTTGAGAAGCTGGTGGTGAACCTCCTTCTTGAACCGCTGCAGTCCGTGTGGTGAAGGTACTCCCACAGCGCTGTTAGGGAGGGAGTTCCAGGATTTTGACCCAGCGACAATGAAGGAACGGCGATATACTTCCAAGTCAGGATGGTATGTGACTTGGTGGGGAACTTGGAGGTGGTGGTGTTCCCATGTGCCTGCTGTCCTTCTAGGTGGAAGAGGTCGCGGGTTTGGGAGGTGCTGCCGAAGAAGCTTTGGCAAGTTGCTGCAGTGCATCTTGTAGATGGTACACACTGCAGCCATGGTACGGCAAGTTGCTGCAGTGCATCTTGTAGATGGTACACACTGCAGCCATGGTACGCCGGTGGTGGAGGGAGTGAATGTTTAAGGTGGTAGATGGGGTGCCAATCAAGCGAGCTGCTTTGTCCTGGATGGTGTCGAGCTTCTTGAGTGTTGTTGGAGCTGCACTCATCCAGGCAAGTGGAGAGTATTCCATCACACTCCTTACTTGTGCCTTGTAGATGGTGGAAAGGCTTTGGGGATTCAGGAGGTGAGACACTCGCCGCAGAATACCTAGCCTCCGACCTGCTCTTTTTGTCACAGTATTTATGTGGCTGGTCCAGTTAAGTTTCTGGTCAATGGTGACCCCCAGGATGTTGATGGTGGGGGATTCAGCGATGGTAATGCCGTTGAATGTTAAGGGACGGTGGTTAGACTCTCGCTTGTTGGAGATAGTGATTGCCTGGCACTTGTGTGGTACGAATGTTACCTGCCACTTATCAGCCAAGCCTGAATGTCGTCCAGGTCTTGTTGCATGCGGGCATGGACTGCTTCATTATCTGAGGAGTTGTGAATGGCGCTGAACACTGTGCAGTCATCAGCGAACATCCTCATTTCTGACCTTCTGTTGGAGGGAAGGTCATTGATGAAGCAGCTGAAGATGGTTAGGCCTAGGGCACTGCCCTGATATTATTGGGTATAATTCAGAGTCCCTGAGGGGATCTTGCAATGCCGCGTAGGAACTGATCAAGGCGTGACTCTGGAGTCAGGTTGTCAGTTTTGCATTGTTTCATAGCGCTGCAGACGTGACAGTCTGATTCCACCTCGAGATTCTCTTCACCCTCTTGTAGGACAAACACTTCCAATTGTAAAGCCAATGGCACTCCTGCTCCACCTTCAGTGTTCAAACGATCGCAAAATAGCTGACTCCTTGCTCCTTAGCAATTCTTCACTCCCCATAATCTCTAATTCTGCCCAAGACTTAAATACTCCTCCTGTATGTGGGGAGATTCTGCTCATGGGCTGTCTCTTGAATGCTCTTCCAGTACCTCAACACTGTGCAGATTCTTACCTTCCTGAGTCTTGACTTCTGCTGATTACTTTTTCTTGGCTCAAATTGATTTCACCTAATCTTAATTTATTTGATTTTTGTTTCAGCTCTCTTTAATCTTGGTGGTGAATGTTGGGAAGACCGAAGCCATTGTTTTCGGTCCCCGCCCCAAACTCCGTTCCCCAGCCACTGACTGCATCCCTCTCCCTAACACCTGTCTGAGGCTGAACCACACTGTTCGCAACCTTGGTGTCATATTTGACCCTGAAATGAGCTTCCGACCACATATCCACGCCATAACTAAGACCGCCTATTTCCACCTCCGTAACATCGCCCGTCTCCGCCCTTGCCTCGGCTCATCTGCTGCTGAAACCCTCATCCATGCCTTTGTTAGCTCTAGACTTGACTATTCCAACACACTCCTGGCCGGCCTCCCATGTTCTACCCTACGTAAACTTGAGGTCATCCAAAACTCGGCTGCCCGTGTCCTAACTCGCACCAAGTCCCGTTCGCCCATCACTCCTGTGCTCATTGACCTACATTGGCTCCTGGTTAAACAGCGCCTCGATTTCAAAATCCTCATCCTTGTTTTCAAATCCCTCCATGGCCTCGCCCCTCCCTATCTCTGTAACCTCCTCCAGCCCCACAACCCCCTTGAGATATCTACACTCCTCTAATTCTGCCCTCTTGAGCATCCCTGATTATAATCGCTCAACCATTGGTGGCCGTGCCTTCTGTTGCCTGGGCCCTAAGCTCTGGAATTCCCTGCCTAAACCTCTTCGCCTCACTACCTCTCTCTCCTCCTTTAAGATGCTCCTTAAAACCTACCTCTTTGATCAAGCTTTTGGTCACCTGTCCTAATTTCTCCTTATGTGGCTCGGTGTCAAATGTTTTGTCTTATAACACTCCTGTGAAGCGCCTTGGGACGTTTTACTACGTTAAAGGCGCTATATAAATAAAAATTGCTGTTGTGATCTGTGTAATGGACCTTGGCTCTATGTATAATGACACCATTATGCGCGTGTAATGACACCATTGTGCGCGTGTAATGACACAATTGTGTGCGCGTGTAATGACACCATTGTGCGCGTGTAATGACACAATTGTGTGCGCGTGTAATGACACCTTTGTGCGCGTGTAATTACACCATTGTGCACGTGTAATGACACCATTGCGCACGTGTAGTTACACCATTGTGCGGGCCAACGTCCGGCTCGCGGCCAAAGCCCATCGAGTCGCTGAAAGTGGCACTGGGCCCCGACTCCACTAGGTATATCGAGGAGGCTCAAGCACGTGGGGTGATCCCGTCCGAACTGACCCCCGTTAGGACGGAATTCCTCATCGGCGCCCGGCCCCGAAACCCCTCGGGAACCGGCGCCTCACAACTTGAGCCGTCTCGGGGAAATGCCCTCCGTGCCTTTTCATTCTGCACAGAGGGGTTTCCTGTACGGGCTGCTCCTGCACACTCTCCACTTTGCCATCTTTGTCTGCGACACGCCTTGGTGTACCATCCTGCCGTGCGGCGGAGGTGGGGGTCCCCAATGGAGGGCTCTCTACGCGGGAGTCCTCCCTTTATCTATTGGGGACTTGGCCTGGAGGGTGTTGCACAGAGCAGTCCCGTGCAATCTGGTTTTAAGTCGGTTCACGGACTCCCAGGCCGCCTGTCTTTGCTGCGGCCTGGAGGAGTCCGTGTTCCACGTGTATATAGAATGTGAGAGGTTGCAGCCTCTCTTCCATTATTTGAAGGGGCTGCTCCTGGATTTTTGGCTGCACTTCAGTCCCGGGCTCCTGATCTTTGGTGTGGAGGGGAGCGGGCAGGTCGGGGGACCTCCTTGTGGGACAGCTCCTGGGCCTGGCCAAAGTTGCCATTAACTGGTCCAGGCAACGGGCGATCGAGGGGGTCGTTCGGCCCGACTGCCTGCCTCTCTTCCACGGCCATGTTCGCGCCCGGGTGGCCCTGGAGATGGAGCACGCGGTGTCCGCCGGCACGCTCGAGGCCTTCCGCGACCGGTGGGCGCCGCGTGGACTGGAGGGCATCATCACCCCGGCCAACGCAATTTTAATTTATTTTGTTACGGTTCTTTTAAAGTTTTATTAGTTGCAGTCTATTTGTTTTAAGTGTCCACACAAAAGAGTACACCATTGTGCGAGTGTAATTACATATTGTGTGCGCGTGTAATTACATCATTGTGTGTAATTACAGCCAGTGAACTCTGCGATGAGATGCATTGCCATGTGATAGAGTTCCGATTAACGAATTGTGTCGAATATACAATTGATTTTCCCAAGAGAGTCTCGCAGCATTCCACTATGCACTTGGATGGGGGGCCTGACTCCACAGTTCCATTCTCACAGTTGCTTTGCCTAAATCGGAAACTGCTTTGTTGTGTCATGAAAGTGATTGTGTAACATATAAAATAATCTGTCCTGTGTTTAATAAGAATCAAAATTTTACTTTATAATAGACCACTGCAACAGTTTTTTGAAGTCTTTCTAATTTGCTTTTTGATTTCACGGTACATCCTACCAACATTGAGTTGAAATTATGAGTAAAATCATTGTAAATCTGTATTAACTACAAACATAGATATACCAAACTCTCCACGCTGCACTGTACTTTCATTTAATTACGTAGCATGTCATAGAAATTGCAACGCAGGAAGAGGATGTTTTAGCTCGTTAACAGATTTTAGCTACAAGGACAGGTTGGAGAAGCTGGATTTGTTTTCATTAGAGCAAAGGAGGTTGAGGGGTGTTTTGATAGAGGTGTACAAGATTATGACTGGTTTGGATAGGCTAGACAGGGAAAGGCTGTTCCCACTCGTTGATGGTACAAGGACTAGGGGACACAGATTTAAGGTTTTGGGCAAGAGATACAGAGGGGATGTGAGGAAAAACTTTTTTACGCAGCGAGTGGTGAGGACCTGGAACTCGCTGCCGACAGAAGTGGTGGAAGCGGAGACACTCAATGTTTTCAAGGGGAGACTGGATAGGCACTTGATGGAAATAAACTTGCAGGGCTACGGGGATAGAGCGGGGGAATGGGACTGACTGGATTTGCTCTACAGAGAGCCGGCACGGACTCGATGGGCCGAATGGCCTCCTTCTGTGCCATATGACTAAGAGGCTATTAATTAAACTCAAATATAAGGGAATTAAGGGTAAACCCTGGGAATGTATAAGTGTAAGAAACAATGATTACTCATTAGAGGAGTGATATCAGAGTGAGGGGGGAGTGCGGTGCCTCAGGGCTCAGTTCTAGGGCAATGATGGCTTCTAATATAGAAACATAGAAGATAGGAGCAGGAGTAGGCCATTCGGCCCCTCGAGCCTGCTCCGCCATTCGATGAGATCATGGCTGATATCCAAACTCAGTACCCTGTACCTGCCTTCTCCCCATATCCCTTGATACCTTTAGCTTTAAGAAATATATCTAACTCATTCTTGAATATATTTAATGACTTGGCCTCAACTACCTTCTGTGGTAGAGAATTCCACAGGTTCACCACTCTCTGGGTGAAGAAATTCTTCCTAATTTCTGTCCTAAATGGCTTACCCCTTATCCTTAGATTATGACCCCTGGTTCTGGACTCTCTGACCATCGGGAACATCCTTCCTGCAACTAGTTTGTCCAGACCTGTCAGAATTTTATATGTTTCGATAAGATCCCCTCTCATTCTTCTAAACTCCAGCGAGTATAAGCCCAATCGACCCAATCTCCCCTCATATGTCATTCCTGCCATCCCAGGTATCAGCCTTGTGAATCTTCGCTGAACTCCTTCCATGGCAAGAACAATTTACATAAATGACTTGGGTTCAGAGATCCAATGCAAAGTGTTCACAGAAAGAAAAACTGCATTTATACAGCACCTTTACACAACCATCCGACACCCCAAAGCACTTGACAGCAAATCGAAGTGTAGTCACTGTTGTAATGTAGGAAATGCAGCGGCCAATTTGCACACAGCAAGATCCCACAAGCAGCAATGTGATAATGACCAGATAGTCTGTTTTAGTGATGTTGATTGAGGGATAAATATTGGCCCAAGGACACCGGGGATAACTCCCCTGCTCTTTGAAATAGTTGAGAGGTCGCACAACACCAGGTTATAGTCCAACAGTTTTATTTGAAATCACAAGCTTTCGGAACTATCGCTCCTTCGCTCCTTCCTTCACCTGAGGAAGGAGCGATAGTTCCGAAAGCTTGTGATTTCAAATAAAACTGTTGGACTATAACCTGGTGTTGTGCGACCTCTCAATTTTGTCCACCCCAGTCCAACACCGGCATCTCCGCACTTTGAAATAGTGCCATGGGATCTTTTACCTCCTCCCGAGAGGGCAGAGGGGGCCTCGGTTTAACATCTCATCTGAAAGACGGCAGCTCCGACAGTGCAGCCACTCACTCAGTACTGCACTGGGAGTCTTAGCCTAGATTTGTTGTGCTGAACTCTCCGGAGTGGGACTTGAACCCACAACCTTCTGACTCAGAGGCGAGAGAGAGCGACCCACTGACTGACACTGTCAAATCTGTAAATGATACCAAACTGGGAGGGGAGGTGAAAATGGAGGAGATAGCTGAGAAATTACAAAATGAGTTGGGGAAAATATGTAAGTGGGAAAAGCAGTGGCAGATGAAATTCAGTGCAGACCATTGAGCTGCACATGGAGAAGGAAAGCAGATAACAATGTTAAACATGGCCAATCAACAAAGCCAATCTAGTCAGAGCAGGTAATGATTAAACTGTATAATGCTTTGGTCAGACCACACCTCGAACACTGAGTCGAATTCTGGTCGCTAAGAAACAGGACAGCAGTTCAGGTACTGGAGGCAGGACAGAGTCGAGCAGGAACAGGGCGACCTGTCCCTGGGTGTCGGCAGTATTTCATTTCTGCATGACCTCAACCAGCATTTACTTAACAGCCTTCAGTGTGCCAGCGCAGCCTTCGGTCGCCTGAGGAAGAGAGTGTTTGAAGACCAGGACCTCAAACCCGGCACTAAGCTCATGGTCTACAGAGCAGCAGTGATACCCGCCCTGCTGTATGCCTCAGAGACATGGACCATGTACAGCAGGCACCTCAAAGCACTGGAGAGGTACCACCAATGCTGCCTCCGCAAGATCCTGCAAATCCATTGGCAGGATAGGCACACCAACGTCAGTGTTCTCGCTCAGGCCAACATCCCAAGCATCGAAGCTTTGACCACGCTCGATCAGCTCCGATGGACGGGTCACATTGTCCGCATGCCCGATACGAGACTCCCAAAACAAGCGCTCTACTCGGAGCTCCGGCACGGCAAGAGAGCCCCAGGTGGGCAGAGGAAATGCTTTAAGGACACCCTCAAAGCCTCCTTGAAAAAGTGTAACATCCCCACCGACACCTGGGAATCCCTGGCCCAAGACCGCACAAAGTGGAGGAGAAGCATCCGGGAAGGCGCCGAACACCTCGAGTCCCTTCGCCGGGAGCAAGCGGAAGCCAAGCGCAGGCAGCGCACGTCAACCCAAGCACCCCTCCCACCTGCCCCTTCAACCACCGTCTGCCCCACCTGTGACAGAGACTGTAGGTCCCGCATTGGACTCATCAGTCACCTGAGAACTCATTTTTAATGTGGAAGCAAGTCATCCTCGGTTCCGAGGGACTGCCTAAGAGAGAACAACAACAACTCTTATTGATCCTTGTATGGATCCAGTGTTGACAGTAGTTAGAATTAGCAGCTGTAAAGTAACACACAGGTCTGCTTTCTACGGTGTACAGCTGCACCTGCCAGCCACTCATTATCAGGAAATGGGCACCCTTCCTCATTTCCTGTTGTGGTTCAAAAGTTGTGATGAGCAAGCAATTGATTTGATTCTGTTCTCTCCATGGGCGAGAGGCTTGGCGCTGGAACCAGCAAAGTGGATAATTATCCCTGATTGTTTCTAAGCTTGTAAAGCAGTGTTTCCCCTGAGTTGCTATGAATGGGGGATATTCCACCGGGGAAACTAAACCAGATGCAGCAAATGCTGTTTTTTCAGATTGGGGGAAGACAAGTTCCACGGGCAGAATATCACCCATCAATGGGCAGATTCACTCTGTGTAACTCACTCCCACACGTCTCTATCTCTCTCTAACTCACTGCCTCCCGTCTCTCTCTGTCTCTCTCTCTAACTCACTGTCTCTCTCTCTCTCTCACTGTCTCTCTCTCTCTCTCTCTCTAACTCACTGCCTCCCGTCTCTCTCTGTCTCTCTCTAACTCACTGTGTCTCTCTCTCTCTCTCTCTCTCACTGTCTCCCATCTCTCTCTCCCTCTCTCTCTAACTCACTGTCTCTCTCTCTCTCTCTCTCTCTAACTCACTGTCTCCCGTCTCTCTCTCTCTCTCTCTCACTGTCTCCCGTCTCTCTCTCTAACTCACTGTCTCCTATCTCCCTCTCTCTCTCTCTCTCTCTCTCTAACTCACTGTCTCCCGTCTCTCTCTCTCTCTCTCTCTCCCCGTCTCCCGTCTCTCTCTCACTCTCTCCCGTCTCTCTCTCACTCTCTCCCGTCTCTCTCTCTCTCTCTCTCTCTCACTGTCTCCTGTCTCTCTCTCTCTCTCTCCCTCTCTCACTCTCTCCCGTCTCTCTCTCTCTCTCTCTGTCTCCCGTCTCTCTCTCTCTCTCTCTCTCTCTGTCTCCTGTCTCTCTCTCTCTCTCTCTCTCTGTCTCCCGTCTCTCTCTCTCTCTCTCTCTCACTCTGTAACTCACTCTCTCCCATCTCTCTCTCTCGCTCTAACTCACTGTCTCTCTCTCTCTCTCTCTCTCTCACTGTCTCTCTCTCTCTCTCTCTCTCTCTCTAACTCACTGTCTCTCTCTCTCTAACTCACTGTCTCTCTCTCTCTAACTCACTGTCTCTCTCTCTCTCTCACTGTCTCTCTCTCTGTCTCTCTCTCTGTCTCTCTCTCTGTCTCTCTCTGTCTCTCTCTCTGTCTCTCTCTCTGTCTCTCTCTCTGTCTCTCTCTCTGTCTCTCTCTCTCTCTCTCTCCCGTCTCTCTCTCTCTCTCTCTCACTCTCTCCCATCTCTCTCTCTCTCTCTCTCTCTCACTGTCTCCTGTCTCTCTCTCTCTCTCTCTCTCACTGTCTCCCGTCTCTCTCTCTCTCTCCCTCTCTCTCTCTTACTCTCTCCCGTCTCTCTCTCTGTCTCTCTCTCTGTCTCCCGTCTCTCCTCTCTCTCTCTCTCTCTCTCTCTGTCTCCCATCTCTCTCTCTCTCTCTCTCTCTGTAACTCACTCTCTCCCATCTCTCTCTCTCGCTCTAACTCACTGTCTCTCTCTCTCTCTCTCTCTCTCTAACTCACTGT
>CM059449.1:2672605-3204304 GCA_030390025.1 Squalus acanthias
GTGTGAGTGTTGGGGGGGTGTGAGTGTGGGGTTGGCTGTGAGTGTGGGGGGGGTGTGTGTGAGTGTGGGGGTGGCTGTGAGTGTGGGGGGGTGTGTGTGAGTGTGGGGGTGTGTGTGTGAGTGTGGGGGGGTGTGTGTGTGAGTGTGGGGGGGGTGTGTGAGTGTGGGGGGTGTGTGTGAGTGTGGGGGGGTGTGTGAGTGTGGGGGGGGTGTGTGAGTGTGGGGGGGTGTGTGAGTGTGGGGGGTGTGTGTGAGTGTGGGGGGTGTGTGTGAGTGTGGGGGTTGTGTGTGAGTGTGGGGCTTTGTGTGTGAGTGTGGGGGGGTGTTTGTGAGTGTGGGGGGGGGGGGTGGTGTGAGTGTGGGGAGGTGTGGGTGAGTGTGGGGGGGGGTGTGTGAGTGTGGGGGGGGTGTGTGAGTGTGGGGGGTGTGTGTGAGTGTGAGGGGTGTGTGTGAGTGTGTGGTTGGGGTGTGTGTGAGTGTGGGGGTGTGTGTGAGTGTGGGGGGGGTGTGTGAGTGTGGGGGGTGTGTGTGAGTGTGAGGGGTGTGTGTGAGTGTGTGGTTGGGGTGTGTGTGAGTGGGGGGGGTGTGTGTGAGTGTGGGGTGGGGTGTGTGAGTGTGGGGGGTGTATGTGAGTGTGGGGGGTGTATGTGAGTGTGGGGGGTGTATGTGAGTGTGGGGGGGTGTGTGAGAGTGTGGGGGGGGTGTGTGAGTGTGGGGCTGTGTGTGAGTGTGGGGGGGTTTGTGTGAGTGTGGGGGGGGGTGGTGTGAGTGTGGGGAGGTGTGGGTGAGTGTGGGGGGGGGGTGTGTGTGAGTGTGGGGGGTGTGTGTGAGTGTGAGGGGTGTGTGTGAGTGTGTGGTTGGGGTGTGTGTGAGTGGGGGGGGTGTGTGTGAGTGTGGGGTGGGGTGTGTGAGTGTGGGGGGTGTATGTGAGTGTGGGGGGGTGTGTGTGAGTGTGGGGGGGGTGTGTGAGTGTGGGGCTGTGTGTGAGTGTGGGGGGGTTTGTGTGAGTGTGGGGGGGGGTGTGTGTGAGTGTGGGGGGGGGTGTGTGTGAGTGTGGGGGGGGGGGGTTGTGTGAGTGTGGGGGGGGGAGGTGTGTGAGTGTGGGGGTGTGTGTTAGTGTGTGGGTGGGGTGTGGGAGTGTGTGGGAGTGGGGGTGTGTGTGAGTGTGGGGGTGTGTGTGGGGGGGGTGTTGTGGGGGGTGGGAATGTGGGGGGGGGCTGGTGTATGGGGGTCACTGGAGGAGATTACAGAGATAGGGAGGGGGTGAGGGCACGGAGGGATTTGAAAACACGGATGAGAATTTTTGAAATCGAGGCGTTGCTTATCCGGGAGCGAATGTAGGTCAGCGATTAATCAATGAATCCTCTCAATTGATTAATTCTTCATCCGATATTGGAAAACATACTCAGTACATGAGTGTGGAGCGCGATGTTTGTGCGTGAGCCTGTCACTGCTTCCTGTAACTATAGGCTGGGTGTCCCATTGCCCATGTGTGGAGTTCGCTTCCTTCTGTGTAACCTTCAGTATAAAGACTGGCCAATTTTTCAGCTCAGTCAATATAATAATTAAATGGGTGACACTCTGTACAAAGTCACAGGAACTAATAATGTGCACTTATAATCTTGCTGTGAACTTATCTCTCGCTCATTTATTTTTTAGGATAAAGATTTCCGGAAGTGGAGGTACAGTTCTTACAATCAAAGTACACAAATTGATTCCAGTCCTTTGCCAAAGCTTGTGTTGTTTTGATGTCCCATTGTATCCTATTTACAGGGTTAAGGACCAGCTGGATGAAGTATCCTTACTGTACAGTGATCTACCTCTCGGGATTTTCAAAGGGCCTTTACAGTACACGGTGTGGAAAGAAATGTTCGACTCCATCAGACCTGGTAAGAAGCCCAATGTGTGCTCCTTCTTCACTTCAAAACCCCTCATGATTAACAGCTCAGACTGGACAACTTGAACCAAAACGTATAGAAAGGGAACATTTGCTCAAAATGATCCTGAAACAAATTTAAACAGCTTTGTGTGAGCCTCTATCTCTCTATCACACCGATTAGAATGATGGTGCCCACCAGTAATTATTTCCAATTCGCTCACGCTGACTGCGTGACTGAGCCAGCGGACTGTGTTCCTGCTCCACACACTCCTGATACTTTTCCTGACCAGTATGCAGTATATCCATGTGATATATTTTTTGTTAATTTTTGCAGCAGTTCACGGTACCCAAAGGGTGGGTAGAAAGTCTTCGATCACTATACATAGTAACGTCGTAAATGGCTCTGTGAAGAGTTCAGAAAGGGCAAAGGCATTCAAAAAGAGGTTACCATTATGCCAAAAATATTGAACGGAGTAGCATAGAAGCATAGAAGATAGGAGCAGGAGTAGGCCATTCGGCCCCTCGAGCCTGCTCCGCCATTTAATGAGATCATGGCTGATCATCCAAATTCAGTACCCTGTCCCTGCTTTCCCCCCATATCCCTTGATCCCTTTAGCCTTAAGAAATATATCTAACTCCTTCTTGAATATATTTAATGAATTGGCCTCAACTGCCTTCTGTGGTAGAGAATTCCACAGGTTCACCACTCTCTGGGTGAAGAAATTCCTCCTCATCTCAGTCCTAAATGGCTTACCCTTCATCCTTAGACTGTGACCCCTGGTTCTGGACTCCCCCGCCATCGGGAACACCCTTCCTGCATCTAGTCTGTCTAGTCCTGTTAGAATTTTATAAGTTTCAATGAGATCCCCTCTCATTCTTCGAAACTCTAGCGAATATAAGCCTAATCGACCCAATCTCTCTTCATACGTCATTCCTGCCATCCCAGGTATCAGTCTGGTGAATCTTCGCTGCACTCCCTCCATGGCAAGAACATCCTTCCTCAGATAAGGCGACCAAAACTGCACACAATACTCAAGGTGTGGTCTCACCAAGGCCTTGTACAACTGCAGCAAGACATCCTTGCTCCTGTACTCGAATCCTCTCGCTATGAAGGCCAACATACCATTTGCCTTCTTAACTGCCTGCTGCACCTGCATGCTTACCTTCAGCGACTGGTGCACAAGGACACCCAGATCTCATTGCACTTCCCCTTTTCCCAATCTATTGATGTTCAGATAATAATCTGTCTTCCTGTTTTTGCCACCAAAGTGGATAACCTCGCATTTATCCACATTATACTGCATCTGCCCAATCACCCAACCTGTCCAAATAAGAACATAAGAACATAAGAAATTGGAGCAGGAGTAGGCCAATCGGCCCCTCGAGCCTGCTCCGCCATTCAATAAGATCATGGCTGATCTGATCCTAACCGCCAATCTACTATCTATCACAGAACCATCTCCTGCATCTAACAGAATTGCACACACGAAATAGGAGCAGAATCAGGCTACACGGTCCCTGGGCCCGCTCCACTACCCACAGGGCCATGACCGATCCGAACCTAGACTCATGTCCAAATTCCTGCCCGCTCCCCGTAACCCTTAATGCCCTTTACTTCTAGGAAACTGTCTATTTCTGTTTTAAATTTATTTAATGATGTAGCTTCTACAGCTTTTTGTGGCAGCATATTCCATGGACCTACCACCCTCTGAGTGAAGTAGTTCCTTCTCATCTCAGTTTTGAAAGAGCAGCCCCTTATTCTAAGACTATGTCCCCTAGTTCTAGTCTCACCCGTCATCGGGAACATCCTCCCCGCATCCACCCGATCCAACCCCTTCACAATCTTATATGTTTCAATAAGATCGCCTCTCATTCTTCTGAACTCCAATGAGTAGAGTCCCAATCTACCCAACCTCTCCTCATATGACCACCCCCTCATCCCCGGGATTAACCGAGTGAACCTTTTTTGCACTGCCTCGAGAGCAAGGATGTCTTTCCTTAAGTAAGGACACCAAAACTGTATGCAGTATTCCAGGTGCGGTCTCACCAATACCTTGTACAACTGAAGCAATACCTCCCTATTTTTATATTCTATCCCCCTAGCAATGAAAGCCAACATTCCATTTGCCTTCTTAATCACTTGCTGCACCTGCATACTAACCTTTTGAGTTTCGTGCACCAGGACCCCCAGATCCCTTTGCACTTCAGTACTCTCCAGTTTCTTGCCATTAAGATAATAAATTGCTCTAGGATTTTTCCTGCCAAAGTGCATCACCTCACACTTTCCAGTGTTGTATTCCATCTGCCAAATCTCTGCCCACTTACTTAGCCTGTCTATGTCCCCTTGCAGGTTTTTTATGTCCTCCTCACTCACTACTTTCCCTCCCATCTTTGTATCATCTGCAAATTTTGATATGTTACACTTGGTCCCTTCCTCCAAATCGTTAATATAGATTGTAAAGAGTTGGGGACCCAGCACTGACCCCTGTGGAACACCACTAGTTACTGATTGCCAGTCTGAGAATGAACCATTTATCCCAACTCTTTGCTTTCTGTTAGATAGCCAATCCTCTATCCATGCCAGAATATTACCCCCAATCCCGTGATTTTTTACCTTAAGCAATAATCTTTTGTGTGGCACCTTGTCAAATGCCTTTTGGAAGTCTAAATACACTACGTCTACTGGTTCCCCTTTATCCACTCTATATGTTACTTCCTCAAAGAACTCCAGCAAATCTGTCAAACATGACTTCCCCTTCGTAAAACCATGCTGACTTTGTCCTATTAAATTATGATTATCCAAATGTCCTGATACTGTTTCCTTAATAATGGACTCCAAAATTTTACCTACCACAGATGTTAGGCTAACCGGTCTATAGTTACCAGCCTTCTGTCTACTGCCCTTTTTAAATAAGGGTGTTACATTAGCAGTTTTCCAGTCTGCCGGGACCTTAGCGGAATCCAGGGAGTTTTGAAAAATTATTACCAATGCATCTACAATCCCTACCGCCACTTCCTTCAAGACTCTAGGATGTAAGCCATCAGGTCCAGGTGATTTATCCGCCTTGAGTCCCATTATTTTACAGAGTACCACTTCCTTAGTGATTTTGATCGTGTTTAGCTCCTCTCCCCCTATAGCCCCCTGTTTGTCCAGTGTTGGGATATTCTTAGTGTCCTCTACTGTAAAGACTGATACAAAATATTCATTCAGTGTTTTTGCCATCTCCATATTTCCCACCATTAATTTCCCGGTCTCATCCTCTAAGGGACCAACATTTACTTTAGCCACCCTTTTTCTTTTTATATAACTATAAAAACTCTTACTATCTGTTTTTATATTTTTTGCTAATTTACTTTCATAATCTATCTTCCCTTTCTTAATCAATTTTTTGTTATTTTTTGCTGCCTTTTAAAGTTTTCCCAATCCTCTGTCCTCCCACTAGATTTCGCTACCTTATATGCCCTTGTTTTTAGTCGAATACTATCCTTAATTTCTTTACTTAGCCACGGATGACTGTCCTTTCTTTTACACCCTTTTCTTTTCAGTGGAATATATATTTTTTGGAAGTTGTAAAATAATTCCTTGAATGTACACCACTGATCATGTGCCGTCTTACCCTTTAATCTATTTTCCCAATCCACTCTACTCAATTCCGCTCGCATACCTTCATAGTCTCCTTTATTCAAGCTTAGCATGCTTGTTTGAGATCCAACCTTCTCACCCTCTAATTGAATATGGAATTCAACCATGTTATGGTCACTCATTCCAAGGGGATCCTTTACTAGGACATTTTTAATTAATCCTGTCTCGTTACACAGGACCAGATCTAAGGTTGCTTGCCCCCTGGTCGGTTCAGTTACATACTGCTCAAGAAACCCATCCCTAATACACTCAATGAACTCATCCTCAAGGCAGCCCTGCCCCATTTGATTTGTCCAATTAATATGATAGTTAAAATCCCCCATAATTATAGATGTTCCCTTATTACATGCCTCAACTATTTCCTGATTGATACTCCGTCCAACAGAGTTGCAACTGTTCGGAGGCCTATAGACTGCGCCCACTAGTGTTTTTTTCCCCTTATTATTCCTTATCTCCACCCAAACTGTTTCATTATCATGATTTTTTGACCCAATATCATTACTCTGTATTACAGTGATTCCTTCCTTTATTAACATAGCCACCCCACCTCCCCTTCCTTCCTGCCTGTCCTTCCTGATCGTTAAATAACCTGGTATGTTTAATTCCCAGGCATTGTCACCCTGCAGCCATGTTTCTGTAATGGCCACAATATCATAACCATATGTAGTTATTTGTGCCATTAACTCGTCTATTTTGTTACGAATGCTACGTGCATTCAGATAGAGAACTTTCAAATATGCTTTGTGGCACTTAGTTCCTGCTTTTTCACTTTTTACCACTTTACCTTTTACTCCACACACTCTGTCCCTTCCTGCCACGCTCTGATTTGTGATTCCCCTACTGCTACCTATGTCTATGACCCTCTCTGTTGTCATTTTTATTTTTTGCTCTCTTGAAACCTCCCCCCCACTAATTAGTTTAAAGCCCTCTCCACAGCCCTAGTTATTCAATTCGCCAGGACATTAGTCCCAGCACTGGCCAAGTGAAGTCCGTCCCAACGGAACAGCTCTCTCCTGCCCCAGTACTGGTGCCAGTGTCCCAAGAAGCAAAACTCATTTTTCCCACACCAGTCTTTGAGCCACGCATTCAACTCCCTGATTTTATTTACCCTAGCCAAATTTGCTCGTGGCTCAGGTAGTAATCCAGAGATTATTACCTTCGAGGTTCTGCTTTTTAATTTGGCCCCTAGCTGCTCAAACTCCCTCAGCAGAACCTCTTTCCTTGTCCTATCTATGTCATTGGTACCAACATGGACAACGACAACTGGATCCTCCCCCTCCCACTCCAAGTTTCTCTCCAGCCCAGAGGAGATGTCCTTAACCCTGGCACCGGGCAGGCAACACAGCCTTCGGGACTCTCGCTCTTGGCTGCAAAGAACCCTATCTATCCCCCTAATGATACTATCCCCTACCACTACAACATTTCTTTTTACTCCCCCCACTTGAATGGCCCCCCTTACCACGGTGCTGTGGCCAGGTTGCTCATCCTCCCTGCAGTCCCCGCTCCTATCCACACAGGGAGTAAGAGCCTCGAACCTGTTGGACAAGAGCAAGGGCTGCGGCTCCTCCAACACTACCTCCTGGATCCCTGTACCTGCCTCACTCGTAGTCACACCTTCCTGTCCCTGACCACGGGCTACTTCTGAATTAGTTACTCTAATTGGTGTGACTACCTCCTGAAACACGGAGTCCAGGTAACTCTCCCCCTCCCTGATGTGTCGCAGTGTTTGAAGCTCGGACTCCAGCTCATCAACACGGAGCCGGAGTTCCTCGAGCAGCCAACACTTACTGCAAATGTGTTTACTGTGAACATCAATGGTGTCCACCAGCTCCCACATATTGCAGCAGTAACACATCACCTGCTCTCCCATTCTATGTAATTAATTAAAAATTTATTATTTACCCTTCAGTTAATTTATGCCAGCAGTCTCCGCTACACCACAGATACCCGAGAAACTATAAACTATGGAATTGAAGTTTTGTATAAAAAAAAGAGAAATACTCACCAACCAATCACTTACCTGCTTTCTGGTGACGTCACACTTCGATTATTTTTTACCTCTCTCCTGCTCTCGGCTTGGTGAAAGCCTACCTGGTCGCTGCCGCCTTTTACCGCCGCCTCGCCGCTGTTGCTCCACCCAGGTCCGCCGCCTCTGTGGGCCTACCTGGTCGCTGCCGCCTTTTACCGCCGCCGCCTCGCCGCTGTTGCTCCACCCAGGTCCGCCGCCTCTCAAATCATACTGGAGTTTCTCTGCATCCTCCTCACAGCACACACGCCCACCCAGCTTTGTGTCATCTGCAAACTTGGAGATATTACATCTAGTTCCCTCGTCTAAATCATTAATATATATTGTGAATAGCTGGGGTCCTAGCACCGATCCCTGCGGTACCCCACTAGTCACTGCCTGCCACTCGGAAAAAGACCCGTTTATTCCAACTCTTTGCTTCCTGTCTGCCAACCAGTTCTCTATCCAAGTCAGTAAATCTTCATGAATCCATTTACACGTAGATAGACCAAGAGGAATTCTTGCCCCATTACCAGCGTCTTTCTCCAGTTCTCCACTTGTTTGAAGCCAATATCCCTTCCTTAGTTAGTTATTTAAAATGCACTCGTCTGTGATTTGGCATCTTTAGGGCCCCATTTGTTCCTAATTGGAATTTGCATTTACTATTGTCCGTCATGTTTCAGATTCTTCATAAATATTCCTGAGGTGTTTCAGGAATTGAATGAGCAGATGGTAAACGACAATTCATATGTAAAATTAAACACGAAGTGCGTTTAATCTTCTGGAATGTGTGAATATGAACAAACCTGGCCATCCCTGAAAGCCCACAGGGAATATTATAATATATACTGCAGAAATAGAATAGCAACACCATTGTAAGGAGCTTGCTGTGTGCAAATTGGCTGCCGCGTTTCCTACATTACAACAGTGACTGCACTTTAAAGAAGTACTTAATTGGCTGTAAAGTGCTTTTTTGATGTCCAGTGGTCGTGAAAGGCGCTATATGAATGCAAATCTTTCTTTCTTTAACCTGCAAAGTACGATAGAAAACAAATTGCATGCACTGTATTTAGCTTCCCTGATGCAAAACTGGTGGCCCTGCTCCACCTTACCTCTGCAACTTTTTAAATTCATTCACGGGATGTGGGCATCGCTGGTTGTTGTGGAGTATTTTAAACCAACACTCGACACAAGGTTTTAGATCGATAGTGAAGTTGTCTTTAATACACCGGTGGGGAAACAGTCTGCTCTGTCTTAGCCAGACTTCTCCAAATTGTTACAGCAAACACTATGTTTTTATACATTAAAATACACATGGCCATCTCATGCACAATTCATTCCTGCCACCTGACTGGATCTTGGCCCGCATGCACCTTCACTGATTGGTTACGAATCTTAATATAAACATGTATAAGCTGCCTCTTCAATCAATCACTCAAACTGCTGAATACTAATTAAAAGATACCTTTGAATGTAACCGAGGTAATAAAGTTCTTACGGGCAGTTGAAATGCTGGACATCCTGTCTCCATTTAATTGTTTTATATCTCTCCAAAATCAGCTATCTTTGACCGCATCTTTATGGATGTGGTCTTTCATGTTAGTCCCTGTCTTCCTTACACCATTCAGTGAAACTGCCAGCGATGTCAGTTTAACTCTTTCCCCACTGCACTGGTAAAGCCAGTATTTATTGCCCATCCCTAATTGCCCTTGAGAAGGTGGTGGTGAGCTGCCTTCTTGAACCGCTGCAGTCCGTGTGGTGAAGGTACTCCCACAGTGCTGTTAGGGAGGGAGTTCCAGGATTTTGACCCAGCGACGATGAAGGAACGGCGATATATTTCCAAGTCAGGATGGGGTGTAACTCGGAGGGGAACTTGGAGGTGGTGGTGTTCCCATGCGCCTGCTGCCCTTGTCCTTCTAGGTGGTAGAGGTTGCGGGTTTGGGAGGTTCTGTCGAAGAAGACTTGGCAAGTTGCTGCAGTGCATCTTGTAGATGGTACACACTGCAGCCACAGTGCACCGGTGGTGGAGGGAATGAATGTTTAAGGTGGTGGATGGGGTGCCAATCAAGCGGGCTGCTTTGTCCTGGATGGTGTCGAGCTTCTTGAGTGTTGTTGGAGCTGCACTCATCCAGGCAAGTGGGGAGTATTCCATCACACTCCTGACTTGTACCTTGTAGATGGTGGAAAGGCTTTGGGGAGTCAGGAGTCAGGGGAGTTTGGGAAGTCAGAAATTCCACCTCCCTTCACCCCACCATCAGTGCCAGAGCCGTAAGCTCGCTTAGTGCTACTTCTCTATTAAATTGAATTGAATTTAATGATACCCATGTATAAGTAACGTCTTCAATCCCTCCCCCCCTCTCCCCACAGTCCCAGCAGCAGTGACCCTGGATCCGAACACAGCGCACCCGAAGCTCATCCTGTCCGAGGACCTGACCAGCGTGAGTCACGGTGAGAGCTGGCGGGATCTCCCCGACAACCCAGAGAGGTTCAGCGCTTGTGTCAGTGTCCTGGGATCGAAGGGCTTCACAGCGGGGAGACACTACTGGGAGTTGGAGGTGGGAAACAAGACCAAGTGGACAGTGGGCCTGGCGAAAGAATCCATCAACAGAAAGGGGAAAATCACAGCAGCGCCCGAGGATGGATACTGGATTGTGGTGCTGATAAACGGAATTGACTACTGGGCTTGCACCTCGCCCCCTACCCTCCTCAACCCGATTCCCAAACCCGGGAGGATCGGGGTGTACCTGGACTACGAGGGCGGACAGGTGTCATTTTACAATGCGGACAACATGTCCCATCTCCACACTTTCACCCACACTTTCACTGAGAGAATCTTTCCTTACCTTAATCCCTGTTTCAATGAAGGGGGCGAAAATGCCGAACCTTTGAAAATCTGCACCCCTAAAATCCATTAACACACGTTCTGTTGAGAAGATATTTATATCCTGAGGTCTGTCTCACTGCAAATGTGCTGCTTAATTTTATTATTCGGCACATGTTTTCAACATTAAAGGCAAGTATAGCCTAGCCACTGGAGTGGAGGTGGACGGAGGAATATGTCACTCTCGCTCTATCATTTATCTATACATTTAAAAGCCTGTGATATTGTTCAGGGTGTGTTTGAGGATATGGTCCTTGCAGCTGCAACGTCTGTAAGTGAGTGAGTGTAGGGAAATGCTGCCACCTAGTGGCCGCAGCCGAAAACTACAGCATCATTGGGACCTGGTTACACAGGGACTTTCCACAATCACTGATTACGTGGCATTTCAATGTTAAATATACTGGAATAAAAACCTGACCAAAAATCGCGACAACGAGAAGTGAAGTTTGCGGACAGGGAATGCAGACGAGCTTTATTATTGTATAGATAGACTGGGGATCCCGTTGCATTCAAGTGTGTACAGGGCATATTTGAGAATATTTTCTTCTGTATAATCCACTTTGGCAGGAAAAATAGAAAAGCAGGGTATTTTTTAAGTGGTGAGAGATCTGAAACGCTGGTGTTCAGAGGAACCCTGGGTGTCCTTGTACACGAGTCACTGAAAGTTAACATGCAGGTACAGCAAGCAATTAGGAAAGCAAATGGTATGTTGGCCTTTATTACAAGAGGATTTGAGTATAAGAGTAAATACGTCTTACTGCAATTATATAGGGCCCTGGTGAGACCACACCTGGAGTATTGTGTACAGTTTTGATCTCCTTACCTACTGAAGGATATACTTGCCATAGAGGGAGTGCAACGAAGGTTCACCAGACTGGTTCCTGGGACGGGGGGATTTGTTCTATGAGGACTGATTGAGTAGACTAGGCCTATATTCTCGAAAGTTTAGAAGAATGAGAGGCAATCTCATTGAAACATACAAAATTCTTACAGGGCTTCACAGGATAGATGCAGAGAGGATGTTTCCCCTGGCTGGGGAGTCTAGAACCAGGGGTCACAGTCTCAGGATAAGGGGTCGGCCATTTAGGACTGAGATGAGGAGAAATAACTTCACTCAGAGGCTGGTGAATCTTTGGAATTCTCTACCCCAGAGGGCTGTGGAGGCTCAGTCGTTGAGTATATTCAAAAAAAGAGATCGATAGATTTTTGAATATTAAGGGAATCAAGGGATATGGGGATAGTGCGGGAAAGTGGAGTTGAGGTAGAAGATCAGCCATGATCTCATTGAATGGTGGAGCAGGCTCGAAGGGCTGAATGGCCGACTCCTGCTCCTAGTTCTTATGTTCTTATAATGCACATGGAGTCATAACGGCACAGAAGGAGGCCATTTGGCCCATCTAGTCCATGCCAGCTCTCTGTAAAGCAATCCAGTCAGTCCCATTCCCCCACTCTATCCCCATAGCCTTACAAGTTTATTTCCCTCAAGTGCCTATCCAGTCTACCCTTGAAAACATTGAATGTCTCCGCTTCCACCACTTCCGTCGGCAGCGAGTTCTAGATCCTCACCACTCGCTGCGCAAAAAAGTTTTTCCTCACATCCCCCCTGTATCTCTTGCTCAAAACCTTAAATCTGTGTCCCCTAGTCCTTGTACCATCAACTGGTGGGAACAGCCTTTCCCCGTCTAGCCTATCCAAACCTGTCATAATCTTGTACACCTCTATCAAATCACCCCTCAACCTCCTTTGCTCTAATGAAAACAAATCCAGCTTCTCCAAACTGTCCTTGTAGCTAAGATCCCCCATCCCCGAAACCATTCTGGTAAATCTCCTCTGCACCCTCTCAAGGGCCTTCACATTTTGAAGAAGTTGTTAAATAATGGAAAAGCGACAATGGAAAACGAATCACTAATAGCTGATGAAATCGTTGAATTGCTAAAGTCAATTCCAACCTGGAAACAATTCTGAAGACACTTTTAAATAGTTGCCAATTTCCTTCAATATTAGATTCTGTAACAATTACACCCTCAAACTTTTTTTGTTTTCTAACTTTTTAAACTTTAATTACAATCTGTATCTGAAATGTGGCTGCTCTACTGCTGCAATTAGTCATGAATAAATATTATACGATTTTGTGTTTCTTTTGTCACATCATCCTTTCGTTCTGTCTGGATTATTTCCTATTTCTGAATTGGTTGGCGGGAAAAAATATGAAACAGCAACAAAAAATCCATTTATTTATCGATTTCAATTTAGTTTCAGGTGTTTCTGAATGAGACTAAACTGTGAATATGCAGATTGGGAACTGGATATTATACAATAGGTGTCGCTTCTTGGGCAGTCTGATGATAACCACTTTCTTGAATGCAAAGCAGATTAGCAGGACAGGACACAAGGGGAAAAATTCAGTGGCGCCCCCTTTGGGGCACTAACTTCGCCAGGCGCTACTTTTAGCACCCCAAAAAAGTTAGCGCCCCCCAGCACCGTAAATTCAGTGGTAGCGCCCCAAGCAGGAGGTGGGGCGCTACTGGAAGCGCTTCCCCCTCCTTCCTGGAGTGCTACCAGTGAATATCGCAGCGCTACGTGCAGCAGCGACACGCGTGTCGGCACATAGCACCGCGGTATTGCAGGCCTCCTCCCCTGATTAAAGGGGAGGGGCCTGGTGCTGCACGCACCGGGGACCTGCCAGACCTCCGGAAAGCAGCCTGGCACCCGAGGAGTGCAGGGCTGAGCGATCGTGGCCGACACCCCGAAGAAAAGTGGGGAAGGGGGGCCAGAAAAAAAATGGCTGCCCGACACTTGCCCCTTTAAATACCGTCACCGCGGCTGCAAAAAACCCTGACTCTGTCGGACATGTCATCTGGTGATTGGTATGGGGGCACAGCCGAAGTTTGTGGCCAGGGCTCGAGCGGGGCACTGTGCACGTCGATGATGTCATTGCTGGCGGCACAGTGCCACGGGGCGCTACCGGCTACCGCCGCCGCTAACCTCCTGCTGAATTTCGCAGGAGGCGTTAGCGGTGCCGCGCCCGCACTAACGGGAGGCGCAAAGCAACCCAATTTCCCCCCCAAAATGTCAATTTTAGCAAAATTATTAATATTTCACTATATTCACAAATATTTCTTCAATATTAATTTCTCACCTACAATCTGCCACCATGATGTTAATGTATTGCAGTATTTTCAAAGCCCTTGAAGTTTCTGTCTCTTCTGTGAAAGTCTGCTCACACTTTCAGGTTGCACATTGGTTGGAGGTCCCTGTTCCTGCCCAGGAGAGAGTTCCAGGTTATCTGTAATTGGCCATTGCCTAAAGCTCCTTGTTTAGTATTGAAGAGCAGCCCAGGCTAGGGTTCACTATCCCCCGCAACCCCCCCTCCCCCCCCCCCCACCCCCGCCGCGTTTAAATTAATCTACAGGTAGTTCTTTAAGAATGTCTTTTTAAACCTGCTTTGACATTGTATTGAAGTTAGTACCTCACATGGAATGAGAATACAGGCAAAAAGATCATTGCGGAATATTTGCTGTTGTGCGATTTAAGAATTGGATTCATCAACCGAATTGAAAGATTGTGTTGCTAAGAGACCATCCACAAACCTGGAGACCACCAGAACATTTTACATGCACACGTAATATTTGTTTCAATCGTTCATCGGGATGTGGGCGTCGCTGGCAAGGCCAGTATTTATTGCCCATCCCTAATTGCCCTCGAGAAAGTGGTGGTGAGCCGCATTCTTGAACCACTGCGGTCCGTGTGGTGAAGGTGCTCCCACAGTGCTGTTAGGGAGGGAGTTCCTGGAAATATGGACAGAATGAGATCAACATGATGAACCGATCCAAAAACTGGTTGCTCCACTTTCAAACTAACAAACTATGTTAATAGGCAGGCAACTCCCATATAGAACTGGTTACACAAAGGAGCAGCACTGTGGCAAGGATAAACATCTTAACCAAACCCTTTAATTTCAGCTTTACATATCTAAATATTAAGGCATTAAGCTTCACCTGTGTGTGTCACACGAAATGTCTGAGGAGAGACAGGAATCATTGGCGGGGGGCCTGGGGGGAGGGTGTGGGTGGAGTGTTTTTTTATATTCGTTTATGGGATGTGGACGTCGCTGGCAAGGCCAGCATTTAATGCCCATCCCTAATTGCCCTCGAGAAGGTGGTGGTGAGCCACCTTCTTGAACCGCTGCAATCCGTGTGGTAAAGGTACTCCCACAGTGCTGTTAGGCAGGGAGTTCCAGGATTTTGACCCAGCGACGATGAAGGATCGGCGATATTCTTCTAAGTCAGGATGGTGTGTGACTTGGAGGCGAACTTGGAGTCTGGTGGTGTTCCCATGCGCCTGCTGCCCTTGTCCTTCTAGGTGGAAGAGGTCGCGGGTTTGGGAGGTGCTGCCGAAGAAGCCTTGGCGAGTTGCTGCAGTGCAGTTTGTAGATGGTACACACTGCAGCCACGGTACGCCGGTGGTGGAGGGAGTGAATGTTTAAGGTGGTGGATGTGGTGCCAATCAAGCGGGCTGCTTTGTCCTGGATGGTGTCGAGCTTCTTGTGTGTTGTTGAAGCTGCACTCATCCAGGCAAGTGGAGAGTATTCCATCACACTCCTTACTTGTGCCTTGTAGATGGTGGAAAGGCTTTGGGGAGTCAGGAGGTGAGACACTCGCAATTCAACTCTCTACAAATCTGCTAAGGCCTTTATGAGCAACTATAAGAATGTAAAATTATATTTATTATTTCTTGTCTAGTACGCAATTTGTTCTCTAGTCTTTTGCCATTGATATATCACTCATATTTCAATTAAACAATTATGCATTATTATGTGCTCAACCGCCGAAGGCTCCTTTGACAGCATCTCCCAAACCCGCGACCTCTACCACCTAGAAGGACAAGGGCAGCGGGTGTATGGGAGCACCCTCACCTTCAGGTTTCACTCCAAGTCACACACCATCCTGACTTGGAAATATATCAGCCGTTCCTTCATCGTCGCTGGATCAAAATCCTGGAACTCCCTCCCTAACAGCACTGTGGGAGTACCTTCACACACGGACTGCAGCGGTTCAAGAAGGCTGCTCACCACCACCTTCTCAAGGGCAACTAGGGATGGGCAACAAATGCTGGCCTTGCCAGCGACACCCACATCCCAGGAATGAATTTTTTTAAAACCCAGTGAACGAAATGCTTAAATAAAGTTAGTGAATGACCAGTTTTCTTTGACCATATATTTACATTTTGACGAGCTTTATTTTCCTTTAAATGACAAATTCTTTTTGGTTCTACCATGTCCTATTTCACTCTGCACCCTAGGAACATCGGAGCAGGAGGAGGCCATTCAGCCCCTCCAGCCTGTTCCGCCATTCAATGAGATCACGGCTGATCTGTGATCTATCTCCATTTACCCGCCTTTGCTCCATATCCCTTGATACCCTTACCTAATACCAATCTATCGATCTCAGTCTTGAAATCTTCAATTGAACCACAGCATCTACAGCCTTTTGGGGGAGAGAGTTCCAGATCCCCACTACCCTTTGTGTGAAGAACTGCTTCCTGACATCACCCCTGAACGGCCTAGCTGTAATTTTAAGATTATATGCCCTCATTCTGGATTCCCCATCAGAGGCAATAGTTTATCTCTACCGACCCTTTTATCATTTTAAACACCTCGATCAGATCACCTCTCCATCTTCTAGACTCAAGGGAATACAAGCCAAGTTGGTGGGACCTGACCTCATATTTCAACCCTTTTCGCCCTGGTATCATTCTGGTGAATCCTCATGATAAACATATGATAGCTGCTCCCTTGTGTTGTTGGAGTTTGAAGGAACAATAAGTAGGAGGGTTATGCTTGAACTGAGGTTCACCAGACTGGTTCCTGGGATGGGGGATTGTCCCATGAGGAGAGATTGAGTAGACTAGGCCTATATTCTCTAGAGTTTAGAAGAATGAGAGGTAATCTCTTTGAAACATACAAAATTCTTACAGGGCTTGACAGGGTAGATGCAGGGAGGATGTTTCCCCTGGCTGGGGAGTCTAGAACGAGGGGTCAGTCTCAGAATAATGGGTCGGCCATTTAGGACTGAGATGAGGAGAAATTTCTTCACTCAGAGGGTGGTGAATCTTTGGAATTCTCTACCCCAGAGGGCTGTGGAGGCTCAGTCGTTGAGTATATTCAAGACAGAGATCGATAGATTTTCGAATATTAAGAGAATCAAGGGATATGGGGATAGTTCAGGAAAGTGGAGATGAGGTAGAAGATCAGCCATGATCTTATTGAATGGCGGAGCAGGCTCGAAGGGCCAAATGGCCTACTCCTGCTCCTATTTCTTAAGTTCTTATGTAACTGTATAAAACACACCAGAGAAGGAGATTTACGAGGATGTTGCTAGGATTGGAGAATTTTAGCTATGAGGAAAGATTGGATAGGCTGGGGTTGTTTTCTTTGGAACAAAGGGAGCTGAGGGGAGACTTAATTGAATGTATAAAATTATGAGGGGCCTTGATAGAGTGGATAGGAAGGACCTATTTCCCACAGCAGAGAGGTCAATAACCAGGGGGCATAGATTTAAAGTAATTGGTAGAAGGATAAGAGGGGAGTTGAGGAGAAATGTTTTCACCCAGAGGGTGGTGGGGGTCTGGAACTCACTGCCTGAAAGGGTGGTAGAGGCAGAAACCCTCATCACATTTAAAAAGTACTTGGATAAGCACTTGAAGTGCTGTAACCTACAAGGCTACGGACCAAGTGCTGGAAAGTGGGATTAGGCTGGATAGCTCTTTGTCGGCCGGCACAGACACGATGGGCCGAATGGGCCTCCCTCTGTACCGTAAATTTCTCTGGAGTAGGATTAGGATTTTTTTTTGTTATAACGCGAAGTGTGAGGCTTCCTTGTATTCAATCTGTAAACTGATAGTTGTCACGGGAACACTGGACATACAGGTCCGACTGGTAACACCCAGCTGAGAAACTCAGGAGGGGAAAACCACAATTGAATCAGGAACACTTCACCTGACGAAGGAGCAGCAGCTCGGAAAGCTTGTGATTTCAAATAAAACTGGTGGACTATAACCTGGTGTTGTGCGACTTCTCAATTTTGTCCACCCCAGTCCAACACCGGCATCTCCGCATCAGAATCAGGAAGTGTGGGACATGGCTGGTCCAGCGCCGGCTGAACTCTTCACCGAGGAGTTAATTTGTCCCATCTGTTTGGATTTTTTTACCGACCCGGTCACACTGCAGTGCAGTCACACTTTCTGCCGAGCCTGCATCACTCAGTACTGGGGAGGGCGCACCCGGGAGTCCTGCCCGGCATGTCGGCGGGTCTTCCCGCAGAGGGACCTGCGAGGCAGCAGAGTGCTGAGGAACCTGGCGGAGAAAGCCCGCGGATTAAGTCAGAGGCGGAAAGAAGCGGAGATTCGCCTTCACTGCGAGGAACACCGGGAGGAACTCCAGCTCTTTTGCATGACTGACCAGAGACTGATTTGCGTCCGGTGCAGGGACTCGCCGGAACACAGGAATCACAGCTTCGCCCCGGCAAACCAACCGCTCGAGGGCTGCCAGGTAAGCCCCGAAATCGCAATCCTTCTCATTGCGCTGCACGCAAGCACGCACACCCTTCACTGGACATTTCTATTTTGTTTCTAGCTTAAACTCCTGTTGGCCATAGATGCCCTCAAGAAAAAAAGAGCCGCGAGTCTAGACACTAAACTGAAGCAAAAAGAAATTATTTCGGAACTGAAAGTAAGTTGCTTCTGTTTCATACTCAAAGAAATCTTGTTGGTTTTTCTCCCCTCCCTCTTTGAGATAGTGGCTCAGTGGGTAGCACCCTCGCCTCTGAGTCATGAAGGTTGTGGGTTCAAGTCCCACTCCAGTGACTCGAGCACAAAAATCTAGGCTGACACTCCCAGTGCAGTACTGAGGGAGCGCCGCACTGTCGGAGGGTCGGGACTGAGGGAGCGCCGCACTGTTGGAGGGTCAGTACTGAGGGAGCGCTGCACTGTCGGAGGGTCAGTACTGAGGGAGCGCCGCTCTGTCGGAGGGTCAGTACTGAGGGAGCGCCGCACTGTCGGAGGGTCAGTACTGAGGGAACGCCGCACTGTCGGAGGGGCAGTACTGAGGGAGCGCCGCACTGTCAGGGGGTCAGTACTGAGGGAGCGCCGCACTGTCGGAGGGGCAGTACTGAGGGAGCGCCGCACTGTCGGAGGGGTAGTACTGAGGGAGCGCCGCACTGTCGGAGGGTCAGTACTGAGGGAGCGCCGCACTGTCGGAGGGTCAGTACTGAGGGAGCGCCGCACTGTCGGAGGGTCAGTACTGAGGGAGCGCCGCACTGTCGGAGGGTCAGTACTGAGGGAGCGCCGCACTGTCGGAGGGTCAGTACTGAGGGAGCGCCGCACTGTCGGAGGGGCAGTACTGAGGGAGCGCCGCACTGTCGGAGGGTCAGTACTGAGGGTGCGCCGCACTGTCGGAGGGTCAGTACTGAGGGAGCGCCGCACTGTCGGAGGGTCAGTACTGAGGGAGCGCCGCACTGTCGGAGGGGCAGTACTGAGGGAGCGCCGCACTGTCGGAGGGTCAGTACTGAGGGAGCGCCGCACTGTCGGAGGGTCAGTACTGAGGGAGCGCCGCACTGTCGGAGGGTCAGTACTGAGGGAGCGCCGCACTGTCGGAGGGTCAGTACTGAGGGAGCGCCGCACTGTCGGAGGGTCAGTACTGAGGGAGCGCCGCACTGTCGGAGGGTCAGTACTGAGGGAGCGCCGCACTGTCGGAGGGTCAGTACTGAGGAAACGCCGCACTGTCAGGAGGGGCAGTACTGAGGGAGTGCCGCACTGTCAGAGGGTCAGTACTGAGGGAGCGCCGCACTGTCGGAGGGGCAGTACTGAGGGAGTGCCGCACTGTCGGAGGGGCAGTACTGAGGGAGCGCCGCACTGTCGGAGGGGCAGTACTGAGGGAACGCCGCACTGTCGGAGGGGCAGTACTGAGGGAACGCCGCACTGTCGGAGGGGCAGTACTGAGGGAGCGCCGCACTGTCGGAGGGGCAGTACTGAGGGAGCGCCGCACTGTCAGAGGGTCAGTACTGAGGGAGCACCGCACTGTCGGAGGGGCAGTACTGAGGGAGCGCTGCACTGTCGGAGGGTCAGTACTGAGGGAGCGCTGCACTGTCGGAGGGGCAGTACTGAGGGAGCGCTGCACTGTCAGAGGGGCAGTACTGAGGGAGCACGGCACTGTCAGAGATGCCGTCTTTTGGATGAGATGTTAAACCGAGGCCCCGTCTACCCTCTCGGGTAGACATAAAAGATCCCATGGCACTATTGGAAGAAGAGCAGGGGAGTTATCCCCGGATCCCTGGGCCAATATTTATCCCTCAGCCAACATCACTGAAAATCTGGTTATTATCACATTGCTGTTTGTGGGAGCTTGCTGTGTGCAAATTGGCTGCTGTGTTTCGTACATTACAACAGTGACTACACTTCAAAAAGTACTTCACTGGCTGTGAAGAGCTTTGGGATGTCCTGAGGTCGTGAAAGGCGCTATAGAAATGCAAGTCTTTCTTTTTTTTAAATGCATAAAACTTCATTTGTTAGGAACAGTCGAGCAGTCTGCAGACACGCATCACTTCCGAGTTCGCTAAAATGCACCAGGTTCTCACCGACAGAGAGCAGCGTTTAATCAGAGATCTCAGGGAACAAGAGGAGAAGACTTTGGAACCAATGGAGAATAATCTTCGAGCAATTCGGGAGAACTTGCATTCAATTGAGCGAGAGTTGTGCAAGTTACAGAAACAGATGGATGATAGAGACACGTTCTCCTTTGTGGAGGTAGTTTTGAAAAATAAAGCTGTCGACATAATCAAATAAAATCGTAAAAGAACATCCATAAAATGTCTTAATTATCCGAAGCTTTGATGATAAATTCAGGTTAAATTGATTGTTCCACATATTAGGAAGACAATTATATTGCAGGCACACCCTAGCGAAGTATTCACGCCCAGTCTGACAGACAGTCAGCACAATCAAAGACACAAATGCTGCAGTTCTGGCTTGTATCTGTGCGCACGCGCATTTTGTGAGTGAGTGAGTGACAGAGTGTGTATGAGTATATGTGATGATGTGGAGATGCCGGCGTTGGACTGGGGTGGACAAAAATGAAAGTCGCACAACACCAGGTTATAGTCTATTGAGTATATGTGGGTATGTAGCATTGATTATCTGTGTGTGTGAGAGAGAGAGAGAGCGAGAGTGTATGAGTATATATGGGTACAAATTTTTAATTCGTTTTTATGGGTTGTGGGCGTCGCTGGCAAGGCCAGCATTTATTGTCCATCCCTAATTGCCCTTGAGGAGGTGGTGGTGAGCTGTCTTCTTGAACCGCTGCAGTCCGTGGGGTGAAGGTGCTCCCACAGTGCTGTCAGGGAAGGAGTTCCAGGAGTTTGACCCAGCGACAATGAAGGAACGGCCGATATATTTCAAGTCAGGATGGTGTGTGACTTGGAGGGGAACTTGGAGGTGGTGGTGTTCCCATGCACCTGCTGCCCTTGTCCTTGTAGGTGGAAGAGGTCGTGGGTTTGGGAGGTGCTGCCGAAGAAGCCTTGGCGAGTTGCTGCAGTGCATCTTGTAGATGGTACACACTGCAGCCATGGTACGCCGGTGGTGGAGGGAGTGAATGTTTAAGGTGGTGGATGGGGTGCCAATCAAGCAGGCTGCTTTGTCCTGGATGGTGTCGAGCTTCTTGAGTGTTGTTGGAGCTGCACTCATCCAGGCAAGTGGAGAGTATTCCATCACACTCCTTACTTGTGCCTTGCAGATGGTGGAAAGGCTTTGGGGAGTGTAGTGTATGAGAGAGAGTACGAGCATCTGTGGGTATGTAGCAGAGTTTATGTGTGTGTGAGGGATAGTGAATGAGCACATATGGTTATATAGGGGACTTTATATGTATGTATATGTGTGTGAGAGAGAGATTATGAGCACATTTGGGTGTATCAGGGAGTTCATCGGTGTGAGAAAGAGACAGTGTGTATATATGTGGGTATATAGGAGAGATTGTGTGAGAGAGAGATTATGAGCATCTATGGGTACATAGGAGAGATTATGTGTGTGTGAGGGAATGTATTAGCACATGTGGCGAGTTTATGTATGAGATAGAGTATGAGTCTATGTGGGTAAACAGGAGAAATTATGTGTGTGTGTGAGAGAGTGTCAGAATATGTGGGTATGTAGAGGAGTTTATGTGTATGTATGTGAGTGTGAGAAAGAAAGTGTGAGCATGTGTGGGTATATAGAGGAGATTATTTGTGTGTGAGGGAATGTACGATCACATGTGGGTATGTAGGGGAGTTTATGTGTGTGTGAGGGAGTGGATGAGTATATATGGGTATGTAGGGGAGTTTATATGTGTGTGTGAGAGAGAGAGAGAGAGATTATACGTATATGTGGGTACGATAGAATAATAGAATCATAGACTGATACGTCACAGAAGGAGGCCATTCGGTCCATCGTACCTGTGCTGGCTCGTTGGTACTGACTGTCCAATAAATCCCACTCCCACCCTGCTCTTTTCCTATAGTGTTGCAACTTTTTTCCCTTCAAGTATTTATTCAATTCTCTTTTGAATGCTGCTGTTGAATCTGCTTCCACCGCCCTTTCAGGCAGCGTATTCCAGATTGCAACAGCTCATTGCATAAATGAATGTTTCCTCATGTCGCCTCTGGTCCTTTTTGCCAATCACCTTAAATCTGTGTCCGCTGGTTACTGACCCACCTGCCACTGGAAACAGTTTCTCCTTACTTACTCTATCAAATCTCCTCTTAACCTTCTCTGCTCTAAGGAGAACAATCCCAGCTTCTCCAGTCTCTCCACATAACTGAAGTCCCTCATCCCTGGTGCCACTCTGATAAATCTCCTCTGCACCCTCTCCAAGGCCTTGACATCCTTCCTAAAGTGTGGCTCCCAGAATTGAATGCAATACTCCAGCTGAGGCCAAACCAGTGCTTTCATAAAGGTTTAGCGTGACCTCCTTGCTTTTGTACTCTATTCCTCTATTAATAAAGCCAAGGATCCCATATGCTTTATTAATAGCCTATCAACTTCTGCTGCCACCTACAAAGATGTGTGTACATGCACCCCCAGGTCTCTCTGTTCCTGCACCCACTTTAAAATTGTGCCATTTCGTTCATATGTAGTTTACGTAAAATGAAAGTCCTACCTCGAACATTTAGTTTGTATGTGGCAAAGTTTATGTGTGTGAGTGAGAGAGAGAGAGAGAGTGTGAGTATATGTGGATATATAGGGGAGTTTATGTGTGAGAGAGACTGGTGTATGAGTATATGTGTATGTGTGTGTGTGTGCATGAGTTAATGTGGGTATACAGGGGAGATTGTGTGTGTGTTCATGTGTGTGTGTGAGAGGGAGAGTATCAGTATATGTGGGTGTGTAGGAGAATTTCAGTGGGGGTGAGAGAGAGGGTGTATGAGTGTATGTAGAAGAGTTACTGTAAGAGAGAGAGTGTATGAGTATATGTGTTTGTTGGAGAGTTTATGTGTGTGTGAGAGAGACAGAGATAGTATGTATGGGCACATGTGGGTGTTTCTGAGAGTTTCCTTGTGAAAGAGAGGGTGTATGAATATATGTGGGTGTGTCGGAGAGCTTATGTGTGTGTGTGAGAGATAGCGAGAGAGCTGAACAGGTGCAGAGGAATTGTTATAGACATGTTTCCTCTCTCAAACAGAACTACAGCTGAAAGCTTAAAAACAATTGAGGAACAAAAAGCACCAACCGTTTAATGTGTGGTACAGTGTTGTGTATTAGCGCTGTCTGTGTGTGCAGCAGGCTGTTTATCTGCACATGCTCCCTGCAGAGGTACAGCATTTAGTCTTCCTGTTTTACATATCAATATGATGAACTATAGTCATCTAATGATTAAAGCTCTGTGTAATTGATCTGACTTTACACTGTCATTACTGTGAACTGAAATCTGCATCTTGTCTGTTTTAGGAGAAAGCCTCATTGAGGAAGAGGTAGGACATTCATTTCACATATACTAATTTAAACTAAATTATCATAGCGCTCAGCCATGGTTCAGTGGGTACCACCCTCGCCTCTGAGTCAGAAGGTTGTGGGTTCAAGTCCCATTCCAGAGACTTGAGCACAAAAATCTAGGCTGACACTCCAGTGCAGTACTGAGGGAGTGCTGCACTGTGGGAGGTGCCGTCTTTCGGATGAAACCCCGATTAAACCGAGGCCCCGTCTGCTCTCTCAGGTGGATGTAAAAGATCCCACAGCACTATTTTGAAGAAGAGCAGGGGGGAGTTCTGCCCGATGTCCTGGGTCAATATTTATCCCTCAATCAACATCATTAAAAAACAGATTATCTGGTCATTATCACATTGCTGTTTGTGGGAGCTTGCTGTGTGCAAATTGTCTGCCGAGTTTCCGACATTACAACAGTGACTACACTTCAAAACGGTACTTCACTGTAAAGCGGTTTGGGTCATAAAGGTGCTCTAGAAATGCAAGTCTTTCATGTTTTTTCTTTCATTTTCAAACATTGTATAATTTCCCTTTTCTAGTATCACCGAAAAATATAAACCAATGTCACTGGTCCACGGCGATCTGCCTTTGGGTGTATTTAAGGGCCCGTTACAATATGCAGCCTGGAAAGAAATGAGAGACAGCATCAACCCTGGTAAAGAGCTCATTTTGTTTTTCCATTCTTAACTGAGACAATCTTCATTAGGTTCATAGCTTAAATAGTGTGAATGTGGAAAGTTCTAAGCATTAAATATTTAAAGACAGAAATGAAATCAAGAACATTTACTGGGAAAAGGAATAATTCTGTTGGGAGAAATGTATCGAAGTGTCTCTAACCCAGGGTGAACTGTGATGTAATAAAGTGACGTTGATTTATGAGGCAACACTTGGAAGGAAGGACAAATTCCCAGCTCAGTAAACAGGAATAAACTTTTATACAAAGCGGTATTTACTAAAACAAGTGATGAGAAGATAGAGTGCGTGTGTGTGGGGTGTGTGTGTGTGCTGGCTGTGTGTGTGTAGTGTGTGTGTGTGTGGTGTGTATCTGTGTGTGTGGGTCTGTGTGTGTGTGTGGGGTGGGGTCTGTGTGTGTGTGACTGTGTGTGTCTGTGTGTGTGTGTGGGTGTGTGTGTGTCTGTGTCTGTGTGGGTGGGTGTGTGTGGTGTGTGTGTGTGGGTCTGTGTGTGTGTGGTGTGTGTGTGGGTATGTGTGTGTGTCTGTGTGTGTCTTTGTGTGCATGTGTCTGTGTGTGTGTTTGTGTGAGTGTCTGTGTGTGTGGTGTGTGTGTGTGGGAGGGCTGTTTGTGTTTGTGTGTCTTTGTGTGTGTGTCCTTGTGTGTGTGTCTGTCTTTGTGTGTGTGTGTCTCTGTGCATTTGTGTGTGTGTGTGTTTTTGTGTGTGTGTCTGTCTTTGTGTGTGTTTGTGTGTGTGTGTGTTTGTGTGTGTCTGTGTGTTTGTGTTTGTGTGTGTGTCTGTTTGTGTGTGTGTGTGTGTGTGTGTCTGTGTGTGTGTGTTTGTGTGTGTCTGTGTTTGTGTCTCTTTGTGTGTGTTTGTGTTTGTGTGTGTCTGTTTGTGTGTGTGTGTGTGTGTGTGTGTGTCTGTGTGTGTGTGTTTGTGTGTGTGTCTGTGTTTGTGTCTCTTTGTGTGTGTTTGTGTTTGTGTGTGTCTGTTTGTGTGTGTGTGTGTGTGTATTTGTGTGTGTGTCTGTGTTTGTGTCTCTTTGTGTGTGTGTGTGTCTTTGTGTGTGTGTGTGTGTGTCTGTGTGTGTGTTTCTTTGAGTGTGTGTCTTTGTGTGTGTGTGTCTGTGTGTGTGTCTGTTTGTGTGTGTGTTTGTGTGTGCCTTTGTGTGTGTCTGTGTTTGTGTGTCTTTGTGTGTGTGTGTGTGTTTTCAAGCGTTGCATTATTTGGATTTCACGTGGTTTGCAGAGTTTGGTAAGAAGCAATCATTTGTTATTATATATGTTATGTTAGCAAATAACCAAAAATATCAGATAGAAATAGGCAGCTACAAAGACGCCCTGAAGACTCCTCTTCCAGATGTGACTTGCAGCTGTGCAGCACATAGGGGGATGTCCCACCAGGGAGATACCTCCACGAGCCCTCCCTAAATTATACGGGGAAGCCGGCACCTTACAAGAGGAAAGTCATTCAGTGCCTTCATAACTTACCATAAGCAGCCAAACCAATGTGATAAGTTCTCCTCTCTGCCCCTCAGCTCCAGCCCCTTTGACGCTAGATCCCAGCACAGCGCATTGCCGGCTCGTCCTGTCGGAAGATCTGACTGCTGTGAAACATGGAGACACGCAGCGGCCGCTCCCCGACACCCCGGAACGGTTCGACCCTTACGTCTGTGTCTTGGCCAGCGAGGGCTTCGCGTCAGGGAGGCACTATTGGGAGGTGGAGGTCAAGAATAAGATCAAGTGGGATGTGGGCGTGGTGCGGGAATCTGTCGACCGGAAAGGGAACGATGCCCCGTCGCCAGAGTCCGGATACTGGATTGTGTGGCTGAGAAATGGAAAGGAATATTGGGCTGTTACAAGACCGCGGACCCGCCTCACCCCGAGAGTGAGACCCCGGAAGATCGGGGTGTACCTGGACTATGAGGGCGGACAGGTGTCATTTTACAATGCGGACAACATGTCCCATCTCCACACTTTCACCCACACTTTCACTGAGAGACTCTTCCCTTACTTCAGCCCCTGTTTGAATGAAGGTGGTAAAAATTCAGAGCCGCTGCGAATCTGCTGGGAGAATGGTCACTGACTGTAAGCTGCCGGTTGCCGTGGCGTTTTTGTTTCTTCCTGAAAGCTCCCTTCTGAGTGTGTTTCTGTCTCCTGGCATTCTGTGTAACAGACAAAAATCTGAATAAAAAGCTATAAACAACTGCAATTGCTTAAAACAGTAGCCGCTGTAAACACGCGGCAGGTCAATTTTAAGTCAGTTTCTAACCCGTGTACAACTGCATCAAGTCACCAGTCAGCCCATAGGAGCAGGAGGAGGCCATTCAGCCCATCGAGCCTGCTCCGCCATTCAATTAGATCATGGCTGATCTGTACCTCAACTCCATTTACCCGCCTTGGTTCCGTAACTCTTAATATCCTTACCTAACAAAAATTCTCTGGATCTCAGTCTTGGAATTTTCAATTGACCCTTAGCAGCTACAGCCTTTTGGGGGAGAGAGTTCCAGATTCCCACTACTCTTTGTGTGAAGAAGTGCTTCCTGACATCACCCCTGAACTGCTTGGCTCTAATTTTAAGATTCTGCCCCCTTGTTCTGGACTCCCCTCGACAACAACAACTTATATTTATGCAGTGCCTTTAGCATAGTAAAACCTCCCAAGGCGCTTCACAGGAGCGTTATCAAACAAAATTTGACACCAAGCCACAGAATGAGAAATTAGGGCAGATGACCCAAATCTTGGTCAAAGAGGTAGGTTTTAAGGAGCATCTTAAAGGAGGAGGTAGAGAGAGGTAGAGAGGCGGAGAGGTTTAGGCAGGGAATTCCAGAGCTTAGGGCCCAGGCAACAGAAGGTGTGGCCGCCAATCGTAGAGTGATTATAATCGGGGATGTGCAAGAGGCCAGAATTGGAGGAGCGCAGAGATCTCGCAGGGTTGTTGGGCTGGAGGAGGTTACAGAGATAGGGAGGGGCGAGGCCTAGGAGGGAGCTGAAAACATGGATGAGAATTTTAAAATCGAGGCGTTGCTGGGCCGGGAGCCAGTGTAGGTCAGCAAGCACAGGGGTGATGGGTGAATGGGACTTGGTGCGAATTAGGACACGGGCAGCAGAGTTTTGGATGAGCTCAAGTTTATGGAGGGTGGGAGGTGGGAGGCCGGCCAGGAGGGCGTTGGAATAGTCAAGTCTAGTGGTAACAAAGGCATGGCCAGGCACAGGTATTGTTTGTACCCGTGCACTAGCTTTTAGATGGACATCTAAATCCCTTTCAAATTGAAAATTAATAGTTCATGCACAAAAAAAAACCACAAGACATTCTCTCTCTTCCCCCACTCCCCGAGGCTCACACACGCACGCATAGGCAATGCTTGAATGTTCAAGCAGGAATGACTGGGTGAAACTGGCTTCCAGATAGCTGGTGGAGAGCCGGAACGAGGAATAAAAGTACCCGATTTGTCCAGAATTGTTTAAGGATCCGCTCGCACTGGAGTGCGGCCACAACTTCTGTCGATCGCACGGTGCCCGCAGGAGAAGGAGACGAATCTCTGGCCCTCTGGAGTACTGTGGGCACTTTTGGTCTCCTTACCTAAGAAAGGATATACTTGCCATAGAGGGAGTGCAGCGAAGGTTCACCAGACTGATTCCTGGGATGGCGGGACTGTCGTATGAGGAGAGATTGGGTCGACTCGGCCTGTATTCACTAGAGTTTAGAAGAATGAGAGGGGATCTCATTGAAACGTATAATATTCTGACAGGGCTAGACAGACTGGATGCAGGGAGGATGTTTCCCCTGGCTGGGGGGCTCTAGAACGAGGGGTCACAGTCTCAGGATACGGGGTAGGACATTTAGGACTGAGATGAGGAGCAAATTCTTCACTCAGAGGGCGGTGAACCTGTGGAATTCTCTACCCCAGAAGGCTGTGGAGGCCAAGTCACTGAATATTTTTAAGAAGGAGATAGATAGATTTCTAGACACAAAAGGCATCAAGGGGTATGGGGAGAGAGCGGGAATATGGTATTGAGATCGAGGATCAGCCATGATCAGATTGAATGGCGGAGCAGCCTTGAAGGGCCGAATGGCCTACTGCTGCTCCTATTTTTCTATGTTTCTATGTTTCAAATGCAAACGCCATTTGAAAAGAAGTCCTGAATGGCCAACCGGCGGCTGGGGAACCTGGCATGAAAAATCAGGGAAGGTCAAACCGATTCGGAAGGTGGAGTGCAGTAAAAGGGTCTGCGAGGAACAAGAGGGAGATCTGCAGCTGCTTTGTGAAACTGACAAGAAATTGCACTGTTGCATTTGCAGAGGTGGGCGGAGTCACAAAACCCACAACTTCCTGCCCATTGCAGAAGCTGTTGGGATGTGCAAGGTTACAATTAAAGACTTTGAGCACGTTTGCACCATTTTCTAATTCTTAACATGAGCGTCTTCTTTAGTTATTGTATATTGTAACGATTACAGAAAAAACTTTAATTAATATTGGGTTCGGATGTAAAGTCAAAGACAAGTCGAAATTAAACAAGGAAATACTTGCATTTATAGAGCGCCTTTCACGACCACCGGACGTCCCAAAGCGCTTTACAGCCAATGAAGTACTTTTTTGGAGTGTAGTCACTGTTGTAATGTAGGGAATGTGGCAGCCAATTTGCACACAGCAAGCTCCCACACACAGCAGATAATCCGTTTTTGTTATGTTGGTTGAGGGATAAATATTTGCAAGGATACCAGGGAGAACTCTCCTGCTCTTCTTTGAAATAGTGCCGTGGGATCTTTAACATCCACCCGAGAGGGCAGACGGGGCCTCGGTTTAACGTCTCATCCGAAAGACGGCACCTCGGACAGGGCAGCACTCCCTCAGCACTGCACTGGAGTGTCAGCCTAGATTTGTGTGCTTAAGTCTCTGGAGTCTGACCTGAACCCACAACCTTCTGACTCAGTGGCAAGGGTGCTACCGACTGAGCCACTGCAGAACGGGAACGGTAGTGTAGTGGTTATGTTACTGGACTAGTGAGTTCAAATCCCACCATGGCAGCTGGGGAATTTAAATTCAAGTAATTAAATAACAAGCTAGTATCAGTAATGGTGACCATGAAACCACCGGATTGCCGTGAAAACCCATTTGGTTCACTAATGTCCTTTAGGGAAGGAAATCTGCCGTCCTTACCCGGTCTGGCCTGAATGTGACTCCAGACCCACAGCAATGTGGTTGATTCTTAACTGCCCTCTGAAATGGCCGAGCAAGCCACTCAGTTGTACAAAGAAGTATACTCACCACACAGACTGCAGCGGTTCAAGAAGGCGGCTCACCACCACCACCTTCTCAAGGGCAATCAGGTATGGTCAATAAATGCTGGCCTGGCCAGCGACGCCACATCCTGTGAATGAATAATAAACAAGAAGAGAACATTTCAGATAGCTTTCTGTTCTCACATCTCGATTAGCTTTGAGAATTACGTTGAGCATTGAATTTGTAGAAACAGCCGAGCAGCGTGCAGAAGCATATTGTGTCCGAATTTGCAAAAAATGCGCCACTCCCTCAATGAAGAAACAGCGTCTAACCAGAGAATGCAATGGCCTAGAAGGAAACATTCTTGTCGGAATAGAGAAAACTGTTGGAGGAATTCGAGACAACCTGCACTCTACAGAGCGAGTGCTATCAGAATTACAGAGACAGGTAGACCAACAAGACATGGCCACTTTCCGAAAGGTAAGAGACGATTCACTGGGGTAGAAATTCGTCCAAGGCAGTGCAAAACGAGCGTTATCGAATCGGCCGAACATTATACGCCCCGCCCAATATTGAGTTCCATTGACGTCAAACCTAATTAACACGTCACCCTCCGCCGTTAGAAGATGTAGAATTACACCGGACGTATGTTTCCTGTTCTTTCTCCCAACTCTTAGAATTAGATAGGCTATTGACAAACATTCACTACAAGCTCACTGACTCCCACAGCGACCTGGACTACACTTCCTCCCACCCCACTTCCTGTAAGGACTCTATTCCATTCTCCCAGTTTCTCCATCTCCGCCGCATCTGCTCTGACGATGTCACCTTCCATGCTAGGGCTTCCGACGGGTCTTCCTTTTTCCTCAACCGAGGATTCCCCTCTACTGTGGTTGACATGATCCTTGACCGTGTCCGTTCTATTTTCCGCACTTCTGCTCTCATCCCTTCCCCTCCCTTCTGGAAACACGATAGAGTTCCCCTTGTCCTCACCTTTCACCCACCAGCCTCCACATTCAATGGATCATCCTCCGCCATTTCCGCCACCTCCAGCATGATCCCACCACCAAACACATCTTCCCGTCACCTCACCTTTCAGCATTCCGAAGGGACCACCCCCTCCGCGACACCCTGGTCCACTCCTCTCTCACCCCCAGCACCCCTTCCCCTTCGCCCGGCACCTTCCCGTGCAAGCGCAGGAGATGTAACACCTGCCCTTTTACCTCCACCCTTCCCACTGTCCAGGGCCCCAAACTCTCCTTCCAGGTGAAACAGCGATTTACTTGTACTTCTTGCAATTTAGTATACTGTATTCGCTGCTCACTATGCAAACTTCTCTACATTAGGGAGAGCAAACGCAGATTGGGTGACTGCTTTGAGGAACAGCTCCGTTCAGTCCGTAAGGGTGACCCTGAGCTTCCAGTCGCCTGTCACTTTAATTCTCCGCTCCACTCCCACTCAGACATCACCGTCCTCGGCCTCTTACACTGTTCCAATGAAGTTCAACTTAAACTCGAGGAACAGCACCTCATCTTTCGATTAGGCACTTTACAGCCTTCTGAACTCGACATAGAGTTCGACAATTTCAGACCATAGCCTCTGCCCCTATCCTTTTTTCCCATTTATTTCCTCTCTCCCACATGGCAGCTGTCTTTCACTCTGCCATCGCCATTTACACTTTATCTAGAGCCATCTTTTGTTTCTTAACTTGTCCCATTACCATCTTGTTTTGCCTTGCACCATCTCTTAATCTCTCTTAATGTCTCTTAATCTCTCCTGCCTTCCATCCTATCACAGACCTTCCCTTTTGTTCTTTCCTCCCCTCCCCCCTTTCCCTGCCCCTGCACTTGCTTAAAAACCTGTTCCAACTCCAGCTTTTTCCAGTTCTGACGAAGGGTCATCGACCTGAAACGTTAACTCTGTTTCTCTCTCCACAGATGCTGCCTGACCTGCTGAGTATTTCCAGCATTTTCTGTTTTTATTTCAGATTTCCAGCATCCACAGTATTTTACTTTTGTCTTAGAATTAGCATTGGATTTGGCATCTGCTGGCACACTGCCTTGAATACAGAAGTTGGAGCCCATCCCACTGTGATGTTGAGGCTGGAATGGTGCTAGTGGTAGTCTGAAAGCGGTGTTTATTACTATCTCTACTTGTGATTAAAGTGATAATCGTTAAAATATGTTATAGATGTGCTGAATAAGTAGCATGTTATCAACACTGCGCGTGTTGTGTCAAGCTCTTGATATTCCAAAGGTGAACGAGTGGTTAATAGATCTCGCGTATTCTGTCTCCAATTGCCGGTTTTCTGCATGCACTGCGCATGCGCTGAAAACCGGCACTTGGTGAATTCAAAAGGGGGCGGTTCCTAAGTGAACCGCGTGCGCGCTACAGGCTGCGCGCACGCAGTGCACTTAGTGCTTTGAACGCGCAGGTAAGTATGGAAGATTTTACACATAAAGAAAGGAGGCGTAAGACCCTCTTTTAACAAGGTAAGTAGTTAATTAAGTATTATTGTGATTTTTTTTTAACAGGTATATCTTTTTTAGAGACTTTAAAGACAGGTAAGTTTATTTTTATAACTTTTTAAAAGATTTTACATTTTTTCAAAAGTTTTATTTTTTGTTTAAAATGGTTAATTTATTTAACTATACTTATTTTTATTAATGTGATGGTTTTTAAAAAAAAATTAATTGAGGTTTAGCTGTTCTTTTGGGGGGTATAGATTCATAGCTTTCACAGCACTTATGTGAAAGTTATGAATGAAAGATGGTGTGCTGCTCTAACTGAGTCACGTGATCCCACAGCTCGCACGAATTAACTGCGCCTGTGGGATACGGAAGCACTGCCCAGCTGCTGTCCAGAACATCAAGTTCGTGCGAGCTGGGACTGAAAAAGCCAGCGCGCAGTGAGAGATCGCGGGGAAGCCTTACCCTCGCACGAAGGCTCCCTCACGAATTTTTGGGCCAATATATCTCAACCGCAGCTACCCACAGACTCGTTACTGCTCTAGACACTAAATTGGGGGTTACAGTGCACAGTTTTTGTCTCCTTATCTAAGGAAGGATATACTTGCCGTAGAGGGATTGCAACAAAGGTTCACCAGACTGATTCCTGGGATGGGGGGATTGTCCAATGAGGAGAGATTGAGTAGACTAGGCCAAAATTCTCTAGAGTTTAGAAGAATGAGAGGTGATCTCATTGAAACATACAAAATTCTTACGGGGCTTGACAGGGTAGATGCAGGGAGGATGTTTCCCCTGGCTGGGGAGTCTAGAACTAGGGGTCACAGTTTCAGAATAAGGGGTTGGCCATTTAGGACTGAAATGAGGAGGAATTTCTTCACTCAGAGGGTGGTGAATCTTTGGAATTTTCTACCCCAGAGGGCTGTGAATGCTGAGTCGTTGAGCTATATTCAAGACTGAGATCGATAGATTTTTGGATACTAAGGGGATCAAGGGATATGAGGATAGTGCAGGAAGGTGGAGTTGAGGTCAAAGATCAGCCATGATCTTATTGAATGGCGGAGCAGGCTTGAAGGGCCGAATGGCCTACTCCTGCTCCTATTTCTCATTTGTGATGGAGATATTTATCATATCACACTGTTAGTTATGACATATTTTAATTAGAACATTTAAGTTATATGTTTAATAAACAAATTATAAAGAACTTCAACCTAAGAATTTCAGCTGAATTTCTCTTCTGTGGTTGCTTTATAATTATGATACAATACAAACAGGATTAACTTGATGTCTACTCATATTTCTTCGCATAAGTGCTGTAATATACCTTAATTAAATCTTACAGAACTTCCTGAAGGTTGTGGGTTCAAGTCCCACTCCAGAGACTTGAGCACAAAAATCTAGGCTGACACTCCCAGTGAAGTGCTGAGGGAGCGCTGCACTGTCGGATGTGCCGTCTTTCAGATGAGATGTTAAACCGAGGCCCTGTTTGCTCTCTCAGCTGGACATAAAAGATCCCATGGCACTATTTCGAAGAAGAGCAGGGGAGTTATCCCCGGTGTCCTGGGCCAATATTTATCCCTCAATCAACATCACTAAAACAGATGATCTGGTCATTATCACATTGCTGCTTGTGGGAGCTTGCCGTGTGCAAATTGGCTGCCGCGCTTCCTACATTACAACAGTGTAAAGTGCTTTGGGACATCCTGAGGTCATGAAATCAGCTATAGAAATGCAAGTCTTTCTTTCTTTCCTTCTTTCTTCTTCTATCTTTCCTTTTTTTCCTTCCTTCTTATTTCCTTCTTTCTTTCTTTCATTCTTTCTTTCTCTCTTTCTTTCTCTTTCTTTCCTTCTTTATTTCTTTCCTTCTTTCCTTCTTTCTTTCTTTCCTTCTTTCTTTTTCCTTCTTTCTTTTTCCTTCTTTCTTTCTTTCTTTCTTTCTTTCTTTCATTCATTCTTTCTTTTTCTTTTTTTTCTTTCTTTCGTTCTTTGTCTCTCTTTCTTTCTTGCTTTCTTTCCCTCTCTTTCTTTCTCTCCCTTTCTTTCTTTCTCTCTCTCTCTCTCTCTTTCTTTCTTTCTTTCCTTCTTTCTTTTTCCTTCTTTCTTTCTTTCTTTCTTTCTTTCTTTCTTTCTTTCTTTCTTTCTTTCTTTCTTTCATTCATTCTTTCTTTTTCTTTTCTTTCTTTCGTTCTTTGTCTCTCTTTCTTTCTTGCTTTCTTTCTCTCTCTTTCTTTCTCTCCCTTTCTTTCTCTCTCTCTCTCTCTTTCTTTCTTTTTCTTTTTTTTCTCTTTCTTTCTTTCTTTCTTTCTTTCTTTCTTTCTTTCTTTCTTTCTTTCTTTCTTTCTTTCTTTCTTTTTCGTTCTTTGTCTCTCTTTCTTTCTTGCTTTCTTTCTCTTTCTTTCTCTCCCTTTCTTTCTCTCTCTCTCTCTCTTTCTTTTTCTTTTTTTTCTCTCTTTCTTTCTTTCTTTCTTTCTTTCTTTCTTTCTTTCTTTCTTTCTTTCTTTCTTTCTTTCTTTCTTTCTTTCTTTTTCTTTTTTTTCTTTCTTTCGTTCTTTGTCTCTCTTTCTTTCTTGCTTTCTTTCTCTCTCTTTCTTTCTCTCCCTTTCTTTCTCTCTCTCTCTTTCTTTCTTTCTTTTTCTTTTTTTTCTTTCTTTCTTTCTTTCTTTCTTTCTTTCTTTCTTTCTTTCTTTCTTTCTTTCTTTCTTTCTTTCTTTCTTTCTTTCTTTCTTTCTTTCTTTCTCAATAGCATAAATTCCTTTCAGGTTGAGGAGATACAATCTTGCACAATGTTTAATCTATTTTTCTAAATCGAAGATTAACAGCAGGGCAAAGTACAAAGTCAGCTTGTGACAGACCAAACGCACAAGCAGCCTGAATCAGGAAGTACTGGCTGTGAAGATGGCTTCTAGACAGCAGGCAAAGATCTTGGCAGAGCAACTAACATGTCCCATCTGCATTGAAATTTTTAAAGATCCTGTGATACTGGAGTGTGAGCATAACTACTGCCGGTCCTGCATCACTCAGTTTTGGGAAAAGGAGGAGACAAAGTCTTGCCCAGAATGTCGAACGGTGTTTCCTGAGCAAATCCTGAAAGGCAATCGGGCGCTGGCGAATATGGCTGAACTATTCCAAAATGGGAAAGAGAAGGAACGGAGATCCCACTGTGAGCAACATCAGGAAGAACTGAAGCTGTTTTGTGAAACTGACAAGAAACTGATCTGTTCCATTTGTAGAGATGCACAGGAGCACAAATTTCACAACTTTCTGCCGATAGACGAGGCTGCCGAGATGTACAGGGTAAAATCAAGCAGTTTAAGCTCTGACTAACTTTTTTCCCCCAATCCCCAGTTACGCCGTTAAACAGAAGTGCGGTCAATATAATTTAAATTCTAATTGTGATTCTAGGAAAAACTCAAACCGTCCTTGGAATCGGCTGCTCGGCGAAAGAACTCTGTCCTAGATACTAAAGTTAAGCAAACGCAAATCATTTCAGGCAGTTAAAGTAAGTTCTATGGCTCCACTGATAGTTGTTTCCGGCCTTCGCTTTCCTTCACGATAGTAGTGAGTTGAACGTTTCCATTTTGCAGGAAGAGTCGAGCAGTCTGCAGACCCACATCACATACGAGTTCGCTAAAATGCACCAGATTCTCACTGAGAGAGAGCAGCGTTTAATCAGAGATCTCAGGGAACAAGAGGAGTTGACTCTAGAAACGATGGAGAAAAACCTCAGTGGAATCCAACAGGAGTTAGATTATATCGAGGGTGAATTGTCAAAATTACAGGCAGGAATAGCTGAACAAGACGCACTCACGTTTCTGAAGGTAAGCGAGAGAGATTTAAATGAATTTAAACATCCATTTGAAAATATAAAAGCTAGTCTGAATCTTCATTTTCTAAACCTTACTGAATAAATTACCCTTTTGTAACAGAATTGTTCAAATATTGCATTCGCGGGATACACCGATAGTGAATTAGGATTATTGGGATCTCGGTCCAGCTGTTTCCAGGTACGCTGCGCTGAAATTTGATGGTCGGAGTCATTGCAGTGGACCGTTTGTCTCCCTGGCGCAGGCTTGTCCATGGCAGGGCATTGCAACAGGAACAAGGGGCGGAAAGGGGATGGGCACAAGCCTTGGAGAACGCCAGCCAGAGGTCGATTAAGTCGACAATGCACCCAAAGTTATCCCAAAGTTCATCCCAAAGTTATGATGAACCTTTATAAAACACTGGTTCGGCCTCAACTGGAGTATTGTGACCAATTCTGGGCACCGCAATTTAGCAAGGATGTGAAGGCCTTAGAGAGGGTGCAGAAAAGATTTACAAGAATGGTTCCAGGGATGAGAGACTTCAGTTACGTGGATAGACTGGAGAAGCTGGGGTTGTTCTCCTTAGAGCAGAGAAGGTTGAGAGGAGATTTGATAGAGGTGTTCAAAATCATGAGGAGTCTGGACAGAGTAGATAGAGAGAAACTGTTCCCATTGGCGGCAGGGTCGAGAGCCAGAGGACACAGATTTAAGGTGATTGGCAGAAGAACCAAAGGCGACATGAGGAAAAACTTTTTTACGCAACGAGTGATTATGATCTAGAATGCACTGGCTGATAGGGTGGTGGAGGCAGACTCAATCGTGGCTTTCAAAAGGGAGTTGGACAAGTACCTGAAGGAAACATTTGCAGAGCTACGGGGAAAGGGCGGAGGAGTGGGACTAGCTGAAGTGCTCTTGCAGAGAGCTGGCACGGGATCAACGGGCTGAATGGCCTCCTTCTGTGCTGTAACCATTCTATGATTCTAAGATTCTCTCCTCTAAAGGCCACCTACATCTGGGCCTGTCTTCTGCTTACTCAGGCTAGTGGGTCTGGGGGAGGGGTACGTGGCAGACCCACCGCCAGGTTATTCCACTAGAAATGGGTGCTCTCTGGGCAGGAACTTGAGATGGGAGGCCGACCACGCCCCTGCCCCCTCACCACTGGGCCTGCACCGATTGCAAGCACGATTCCCGCTCCGCCCCTGAGAGATAGCCGCCAAACTCCCTGAAGTGCTTGTGCTCATTCCATGCACAAGCCTCATTACCGTCAACTGGACTGATAGAGACGGCACTGCCCGATATGTCCTCGCTGTCACCATCGCCCTCAGCTTTTTCGCCAATCGCTCATTCCTGGGTAGAATTGCAGCATCAGTTAATGAGTTACCCGCACACGGATAGACAATTAATGGGTTCGACAGGCTAGCCACCACTTCCACCTCCTTTCCCATTCAATTTTGTATCATTGATACGAAATCTGAAATACAAACAGAAAATACTAGGCAGGCCAGGAAGCATCCACGTTAACATTTCAGGTCGATGACCCTTCGTCAGAACTGGAAAAAGTTAGAGATGTAACAGGTTTTAAGCAAGTGCAGGGGCAGGGAAAGGGGGGAGGGGAGGAAAGAACAAAAGGGAGGGTCTGTGATAGGAAGGGAGGCAGGAGAGATTAAATGACAAAGGGATGATGGTACAAGGCAAAAGGAGATGGGAATGGGACAAGTAAAGAAACAGAAGATGGGTCTAGAGGAGGTGTAAAAGGCAATAGCAAGATCTTTACTAACAGCTGCTGTCCGAAGAAATGGGGGCAGAAGTTATGATCTGAAACTGTTGAACTCGATGTAGAGTCCAGAAGGTTGTAAAGTGCCTGATGGAAAGATGAGGTGGTGTTCCTCGAGCTTGCACTATAACTGACACAGATGTTACACACCATGGCCTTGAACCGCCGGAGTCTGTTGTTATGTTTCTTAAGCCTTGCTGTGAACTGACACCTACGTTTATCTTTATTTCAGGACGTAATCTGTCGGAAAAGGAGGTATGACATTTTGCTCCTGATAATCCTGCTAATTTATTCACCTGCTTAACAGTAACACATGTTCTGACGTCAATCCATTTTTACAGGGTTAGCGAAGAAGTTAATACTTTATCACTGGTGCAGAAGTGTTTGCCTCTGGGAATCTTCAAAGGACCTCTACAGTATATAACCTGGAGAAGAATGATAGACCTCATTAGCACAGGTAAAGAATGTTCCGTGTTCTACTTGTAAACTTATACAAGATGAATTACTTATAAAGAAAGAATGACTTGCATTTATATAACGCCTTTCATGATTTCAGGATGTCCCAAAGCGCTTTACAGCCAATGAAATACTTTCGAAGTGTAGTCACCGTTGGCAGCCAATTCGCGCACAGCAAGCTCCCACAAACAGCAATGTGACACTGAGTAGATAATCTGTTTTAGTGATGTTGGTAGGGGTGGGGGGTGGTAAATATTGTCTAGGATAGCGGTGTGGAATATTTTACACTGATACACTTACGAAGAATGTCAAAGCAAATCACCCAACTTTTCAAATCTCTTCCCCCCCCCCACCCCCCAGCTCCAGCCTCTCTGACCCTGGATCCGAACACAGCCCATCCCCAGCTCAGCCTGTCTGAGGACCTGACCTGTGTGAAACTCGGAGACAAATGGAAACCGCTCCCTGACAACCCGGAGAGATTTACCCGGGGTGTTAGCGTCCTGGGATCGGAGGGATTCCCCTCAGGAAGACACTACTGGGAGGTGGAGGTGGGGGACAAGACTGAGTGGAGTCTGGGCGTGGCCCAGGCATCCATCAACAGGAAAGAAAGCCTCATAGCCTCGCCCGAATTGGGATATTGGATTGTAATGCTGAAAAACATGAACGATTATAGAGCTGCCAGTGTACCTAGTACCCTTCTTCACATAACCGCGAAACCCCGGAGGATCGGGGTGTACCTGGACTACGAGGGTGGACAGGTGTCATTTTACAATGCGGACAACATGTCCCATCTCTACACTTACACCGTCACCTTCAAACAGAAACTCTATCCTTTCTTCAGTCCTGGCTTGCACGATGGCAAGAGAAACTTGGAGCCACTGAGAATCTGCGGTGTTACGGGCGTTTAACTGGAAAGTCTCCGTTTTGACGATTGCTTTCGCTTCAGATCCGTTCCAAGGTCTCGCTACTCCCTCGTGTTCCTGTGGAACAAACAGTTCTGGAGATATGTTAGTTTCCCCTCCGGTTGCTGCCGTGTGCACTGTCTACAGCAACTCACCGAGGCTTCTTCTGCAGCACTTCCCAAACCTGAGACCGCCACCAGCTAGAGTGACACGGGCAGTAGGTGCATGGGAACACCAGCAACTGATCCTGACTTGGAAGTATATCGGCCGTTCCTATATCGCCGCTGGGTCAAAATCCTGGAACTCCCTCCCTAACAGCACTTCACCACAGGGACTGCAGCGGTTCAAGAAGGCGGCTCACCACCAGCACCACCTCAAGGGGCAACTGGGGATGGGTAATAAATGCTGGCCTCGCCAGCGATGCCCACATCCCGAGAATGAACAGATAGTCCGAGAAATAGTCCTGCGACTCATTGCAACCAAGGTTACCGCCCTCTTGTCCCACTGTTTGTGGAGCCGACGGGATCTGCGCCAAACGATTTCGTAAAGTCGGTCTCTTAATGGCGCTCGCGGGAACAGCCTGTTAGTAACTCTCAGGGAGTTATTTTTCTTTTTAATAACACATTTGTTTTCTGCATCACTGACTTCCGTGAGACAACAGTGACTTTTAGCTGTAGAGATATTGTAGCAGGATTTCCCCATGTGCCTCATCTCCTTCTCAGGTTGGGTTGAGCCGAGGACGCATTATCAGGCGGAGAAGTAGAAAAATAGCAAATGTCGAAATGACGGTGTTAATTCAGTAGCGTTAGGTTAGCAGTGTCAATTAAATTACAGAATGTCCTGTGGACTGATTCGTGTCGGTTGGAAATTTGCCAGGAAGTTTTTAATTGCTCACAGAACGTGGATGATTCTAGGAAGGTCGCATTTATTGTCGATGTCCTTTGTACAACTGAATGGCTTTCTCGGCCACTCCAGAAGGTATTGTGAAGGAACCAGATATTGTGGGATGGAGTCACCTGTAGGCCAGGCCTCCCTTTATGGTGCCAGTGATTGTCAGTTTTATTAAATTCAAGTTACCGTGGTGAGATTTGAATGCACAAAATCTGGTTTACCAGCCCAGCACTGTGACCGTTTCATTACCAGCGCACCGTGGCTGCAGTGTGTACCATCTACAAGATGCACTGCAGCAACTCGCCAAGGCTTCTTCGGCAGCACCTCCCAAACCCGACGACCTCTACCACCTTGAAGGACAAGGGCAGCAGGTGCATGGGAACACCACCACCTCCAAGTTCCCCTCCAAGTCACACACCATCCTGACTTAGAAGTATATCGGCCGATCCTTCATCGTCGCTGGGTCAAAATCCTGGAACTCCCTCCCTAACAGCACTGTGGGAGTACCATCACCACACGGACTGCAGCGGTTCAAGAAGGCGGCTCACCAAACCTTCTCAAGGGCAATTAGGGATGGGCAATAAATTGCCAGCGACGCCCACATCACATAAAAACGAATACATTTAAAAAAAAACATTACCGGGCCTTCTGTGTACGTCTCCCTGCACAGGTGTGGAATATCGCATGAACGCTATAGAATTAATTTGCAACACCAGTGGGGCACCAAAAACCTTGAACTGTTTTGATTTGTCGAAAGCAAAATACTGCGCATGTTAGAAATGTGAAATATGAACAGAAAATGCTGTAAACACTCAGCAGGTCAGGCAGCATCTGTGGAGGGAGAAACAGAGTTAACGTTTCAGGTCGACGACAGTGTGAACTCGGCAATGTGTATCCCCTAAGCAAGGTGTATTCAACCAGCGAATCTTGGGTCACCAATGTCCCGATGCGCTGCAAAGTCAATTTATTTTATTAATTCATGGGATGTGGGCGTCACTGGCAAGGCCAGCATTTATTGCCCTTGAGAAGGTGGTGGTGAGCCGCCTTCTTGAAGGCAGCGTCTTGAATACAACTGAATGGCTTGCTAGGCCATTTCGGAGGGCAGTTAAGAGTCAACCACATTGCTGTGGGTCTGGTGTCACATATAGGCCAGACCGGGTATGGACAGCAGATTTCCTTCCCGAAAGGACATTAGTGAACCAGATCTGCTAGTTTCATTGTCACCATTACTGGTGATAGCTTGAAATTCCAAATGTATTTAATTTAATTTAAATTCCCCAGCTGCCTTGGTAAACTCATGTCTCCGGATCATTAGTCTAGGCCTCTGGATGACTAGTCCACTAACATGACCACTATGCTACGGGGCCCCTGACTTTGTTTGTGCTTCATTGAAAGGGAAATTCTGCTGTAGTTGTGGAATATCAGGACATGGGAGACATTGAACTTAATCTTTTTCTCCGTTCCTTTTCTGAATAGGTATTTGGGTAGCTGGAAAGATTCCATCCCAATCGTGTAACTTCTGATATTTATAATTGGGCCAGAAATTCGGCTTTCCGGCTTCCCGCGGGTGCAAGGATCGTGCGCGTACTTACCTAGCGCGCCTGCCGTTGTGCTTTGGGCCCGTGTGAAATTCGGCTCCTGGGCCTCCTGCAGCTGCCGGCGCGCAGTGCTTGCATATCCCAGGGGCGCAGTTAGTTTAAAGCATCCCCTGGGATCACATGGGCCATGGAGAGCTAATCCTAGCAGGGAATTTTCATTCATAGATTTGACAGGAAGACCTGTCAAGTCTATGAATAGAGATCGGCCCCAAAACTACACTTAAACTTCAAATAAATTTAAAAAAAAACCATCACATTTTTAAAATAACTATAAATTACATAAATTAACTACTTTAAACAAAAATTTAAATTTTTGAAAAACTTAATTAAACTTTTTAACGGTGCTAAAAATAAGCTTACCTTTCTTTAAAGTATGTAAAAAAGATAAACCTGTTGAAAAAATGTTTAAATTCTCTACCCCAGAGAGCCTTGTTAAAAACAGGCCTTGCGCCTCCTTTTTAAATGTCCAGCTTCTCCGTACTTACCCTCCCGGAGAAACCTGAAAAAAACCCGAAGTTCGCTGCATGCGCGCAGCCTCTCCCATGCATGCATTCCACCTCTGAACCCCTTTCTTCAGGGGAACAGAAATTTCGGTTTCCCGCGCATGCGCAGTGCATGCAGGAAACCGGCACTTCAGGTGGCCTTATGGGTGAGTACACAGCGCGTACTCACCCGACAAGAGCCGAATTTCTGGCCCATTATATTTCTTTCTAGATTTCATGGCAATGTGGTTGTGCTGCAGACACTGGACCCAGACTGGGACCCACATAGTGCCATGTGCAGGTGGCAGAAGTGGTTGCTCTTCTGCAAGCTGATGGCCCCATTCTGCCCAACAACAAAGCAACACGCGCAAAGCTGCATTTTCTGTTGGTTAGGAGAGCATGGCAAAGACATTGGGCTGTCGCCTTACATTAAAAACACCGAAAATGTTTGCTTAAACTTGGGTCTGCCCAGTGCTCGAGTGATACTAAATCCGAAGGCTGAGAGTACTTCATAGAATCATAGAATCATAGAAAGGTTACAGCACAGAAGGAGGCCATTTGGCCCATTGAGCCCATGCCAGCTCTCTGCAAGAGCACTTCAGCTAGTCCCACTTCCCCGCCCTTTCCCCATAGCCCTGCAATTTTTTTTCCTTCAGGTACTTATCCAATTACCTTTTGAAAACCATGATTGAGTCTGCCTCCAGCACCATTTCATGAATCTTTGGAATTCTCTGCCCCAGAGAGCTGTGGAGGCGGAGTCATTGAATATATTCAAGGCAGAGATTGACAGACATTTGAACTACAGGGGAGTCGAGGGGTATGGGGAGAGAGCGGGAAAGTGGTGTTGAGGCCAAGATTGGATCAGCCATGATCTTATTGAATGGCGGAGCAGGCTCGAGGGGCCGATTGGCCTACTCCTGCTCCTGTTTCTTATGTATGTTTCTTTCAGGCAGTGCATTCCAGATCCTAACCACTTGCTGCGTAACAAAGCTTTTCCTCATGTTGCCTTTGGTTCTTTTGCCAATCATCTTAAATCTGTGTCCTCTGGTTCTCGACCCTTCTGCCAATGGGAACAGTTTCTCTCCATCTACTCTGAGAAACTGTTCACATTTACCAAAGATAATCTTATGTGTGAATCAATCAGATACATTGTTTGCATAATGAGCTTTAACAAAGAAATTAAACAGCATGCGAGATGTTCTACTGCTTGTCACTTTCAATTATATCTAGGTTTCGGTAGCTTTATTGCAATAAATTTGTTTCTTACCTGCAGAAACATAAATGTGTATTTTTTAATCTATTAAGATACTTTATGAATAAAACTTATTTCAGTTTCAATGCAGGGAATCCAGCCTGAGTATCAGAGCAAAGTTTCCAGTCCTCCCCCCGCCACCACTCCAGTTTTATTTTCCTGTCCACAATGTAAAGCATCAAGTTTCACTTAACCCATGTGAAACATTGACACCGGGAGTGTGTATCAGGAACGTGGGCTCTCACAGTCCATTATTTCTGGTTCATTGCATTGGCAGAAGAATCAGAATTCCAGTTCGATAGTTTAAACGGAATATTTTATATCTGGAACTAAACTGCAGTTTTCGCTCTGCTAGAAATTCATCTTGGGCTGTGGCGCAAAATGGGCGGTATCGGATCGGCCGCCTGTTATACGCAGTGCCCGATACTCGGTTCCATTGCAGTCAATGCAAGTCAATATCAGGCACTGCGCATAACGGGTGGCCAATCCGATACCGCCCGTTTTGCGCCACGGCTCAAGATGAATTTGGCCGCAATATAATGGAGGATAAAACCACAACAATCCAACAGATAGCACATCTCAGGTTTTTGCCGGGTTCTCTTGGGCTCTGGAGGGAACTTTGGTTTAAGAGAGCCGGAACCCTAAACGGCTGCTGTCTGTGTTAGGTTGCCGAGTGGATCAAACCAATTATATAGATTCAGAGATTGGTTTATTGAATATCCACAGAAAGTACAAGTACATTTGTGCGTCTGTTTACTCAGAAGTAGAATATCCATTGGGGTCTGCAAAGCCCTCCCACCCAGACAAGTTTCCAGCGCTGAACACCAAAGAACTACTGAATACATCTGGAGGGACAGTGCCTAAGCCACGTCAGGTGACTTGTTCTGAAGCTGTGTAATTCTGACACGACCGTCCTGTGATCCTTGTGTGTCATATACTACTGAACCAGTAGGTGGCAATGTTGTACCACATATACTTCATCCGAGCTGAAATGTAAAGAGACTCAATTCTAATCAGAAAAAGATAAATTTGCTAATTGTAAACAGTCAAACTTTTCCCAGGATATTAGCAGACTAAATCTACACATGTTGGGTTAACGTTGACTTTGTGCGATAATGTAAAATGGGTGATAGCGAATTGGAAGCCCATCTCTCCCAATTTTTATTTCCATTTAGGGCTGTCGATTAGGCTCAGGGCGGTACTGAGGGAGCGCTGCACTGTTTGAGGCGGATGAGGCATTAAACAGAGGCCACGTCTGCCCTCTCAGGTGGGTGTTAACGATCCCATCCCATGGCACTATTTCGAAGAAGAGCAGGGGAGTTCTCCCCGGTGTCCTGGGTCAATATTTATCCCTCAATCAACATGACTAAAGAACAGATTATCTGGTTATCATCACATTGCTGTTTGTGGGATCTTGCTGTGCACAAACTGGCTGCCGCGTTTCCGACATTACAACCGTGTCCACACTTCAAAAATACTTCTTTGGCGCTTTGGGACGTCCTGAGGTCGTGAAAGGCGCTATAGAAATGCAAGTCTTTCATTTATCTCTTAGAATCCTTCTGACCTAACATAAACCACGCGTTAGCCCGTTATCACACAGAATGGATTCATAATACACAGATACAATTGCTGGCTTCCCTGTTGTTAAGCTACTTTTCATTGGTGGCCTGTCACTTTAATTCACCGCTCCACTCCCACTGTGACCTCACCGTCCTCGGCCTCTTGCATTGTTCCACGGAAGCTCAGCGTAAGCTCCAGGAACAGCACCTCATCTTTCGTTTAGGCACGCCCCAGCCCTCTGGACTCAACATAGAGTTCAACAATTTCAGATCATAACCACGGCCCCTATCACATATATATATATATATATATATATTCTATTTTTTCATCCGCCCTTTTTTTGGCCCCTTTTTTTCTTCCCTCCCTGAAGCTGGCAGCTGTCCTTCATTCCGCCAGCGCATTGCACACCTCATCTAGCCTCAAACTGTCACATTACCACCTCCTCTCGCCTTGAATATCTCTTAATGTCTCTTAATCTCTCCTGCTTTCTATCCTATCACTGACCTTCTCTATTGTTCTTTCATCCCCGCCCCCTTTTCCCAGCATTATCCTTGCTTTAAATCTATTTCATTTCCTGCTTTTTTCCATTTCTGACGAAGGGTTTCGACCTGAAACGTTAACTCTCCTTCTCTCTCCACGGATGCTGCCCGGCCTGCTGAGTTTTTCCAGCGTTTTCTGTTGTTATTTCATTATTTCACATTGGATGTTCTAACCTAAAGTATTCCAAGAGCGGTTTGAGTCATTAAGCGGCGCACTGATCGGAACGGGCAGGTGTGCGCGGAAGCTGGGGCGCTGAGACTGGAAGTAGTGTGAATCAGGAAGTGCCGAGTGTGAATATGGCTTCCGGACTGCAGACAGAGAGTCTCATCGAGGAGTTAGTTTGTTCGATTTGCCTGGATTTGTTTAGAGATCCGGTGTCACTGGAGTGCGGCCACAACTTCTGCCGCTCCTGTATCACGCAATGTTGGGAAGAGAAGGAGACGAACTCCTGCCCGGAATGTAGAGAGGTGTTCCCGGAAATAAACCTTAGGGCTAATCGGGCCTTGGCGAATCTGACTGGGAAAGCTCGGAATCTGAATCTTAATCCGAAAGAGAAGGAAAGTAAACGTCAGTGTGAGAAACATCAGGAAGAACTGAAGCTGTTTTGCGAAACTGACACGAAACTGATCTGTTCCATTTGTAGAGATTCGCGGGAACACAAATCTCACAACTTTCTGCCGATAGACGAGGCTGCTCAGATGTACAGGGTAAAATGAGAGGGTTTAACTTCTGGGGGCCAATCTTGTCTTAATCTTTATCTTGTCTTTTAACACCTGATTCATTTTGATTTCTGGCCCAACTCCAGGATAAACTGAGACCCTACTTAAAATCAGCAACACAGAGAAAGGCTTCAGTTCAGGTCGCCGAACACCAGCAGGAACAGCAGATTTCCGCAGTTAGGGTAAGGTCTCCCTGGACAGATTTTCTGGGATCTCGGTTAGTTTTGTTCCCTTTATCGCGGTACATTAATTATGTTTCACATTTCACTTGGTAGGAACAGTCGAGCAGTCTGCAGACCCACATCACAACCGAGTTCGCTAAAATGCACCAGATTCTCACTGAGAAAGAGCAGCGTTTAATCAGAGATCTCAGGGAACAAGAGGGGGAGATTCTAAACACAATGGAGGAAAGACGCTGTAGGATCCAACAGGAGTTAGATTGTGTTGAGCGAGAGATATCGAAGTTACAGAGACAGATAGAGGAACAAGACACAGTCACATTTATGAAGGTAAGACCTTGTGCCATTTCATAAAGGTACAGAAAGTTAATTAGAATTGAAAATAATTGTTGCATGGTAAATAGTTCAACATATCGCGCAATTCATCAGGTGAACCTTATTGAACAGGAGATTTTACTGCATTTTAACATAATGGAAGGTAACATTTTATATATATTGTGGGATATTGTCATTGTAGGGACGCTGAACTCCATATTATTATCATCATGGAATCCAACAATCTATACGATAGCAAAATACTGCAGATGCTGGAAATCCGAAATAACAACAGAAAACGCTGGAAAAACTCAGCAGGCGAGGCAGCATCCGTGGAGAGAGAAACAGAGTTTTTCCAGCGTTTTCTGTTGTTATTTCCAACAATCTATAGTTGGTTTCTGATCTTCACTACACAAGTACAGCGCTAGCTTTTCCCCGGATGCAGAGTGGTTTAGAGTCGCACTCTGACTTTGGATGCGCCGAATCCAAGCGGAGTGTGATTGCCCAGGGAGAAGAGCCTCTCACGGTGCTGCCTGCAGGGTGTAACTCCGGCTGGTGTGATTCCCGGTTCAGGAGCCTCTCCCATCTCTCGGGCAGCTCATAAACTTGTCGCAGAGTCTTTCATGAATAGAAAGTGGGTGTTCCCGCCTGGGCCTCAGAACAGTTCGAGACCAGCGCTGCAGAAAGACAGTATAGTTACTGTCATGTTATCTTACAGTTCCTGCACCAATCCGTGTGTGTGTGTGTGAGAGAGAGAATTAACGCCCTCTTGGTGTTCTGTGCATTTATGATGAAAAATCTTTTCATTCTTATACAGACTGCAATGCTATATATCAATTGTCCAATGCAGTGTGGGAGTGCACTTATAAGAACATAAGAATTAGGAGCAGGAGTCGGCCATTCAGTCCCTCGAGCCTGCTCCGCCATTCAATAAGATAATAGCTGATCTTCAACCTCAATTTAACTTTCCCGCCCGATCCCCATATCCCTTGATTCCCCCGAGAGTCCAAAAATCTATCTATCTCAGCTTTGAATATACTCAATGACTCAGCATTCACAGCCCTCTGGGGCAGAGAATTCCAAAGCTTCACAACCCTCTGAGTAAAGAAATTCCTCCTCATCTCAGTCCTAAATGGCCGACCCCTTATCCTCCCTAGTTCTAGACACTCCAGCCATGGGAAACAACCTCTCAGCATCTACCTGGTCCATTCACCTCAGAATCTTATATGTTTCAATGAGATCACCTCTCATTCTTCTAAACTCCAGAGAGTACAGGCCCAATCTACTCAATCTCTCCTCACAGGGCAATCCACTAATCCTAGGGATCAATCTAGTGAACCTTCGTTGGACCACCTCTTAAGGCATGAATGTTATATGGAATATCGGAGCCTGTCGGACCCCACTGACAGGCACTCACTGCGCCCTCCCGGCAGTGCATGTACTGCAGTATCATTATTAGTGTTAGAGTCCAACTAAAGTTACGCAGTCTTACCTAGACAGTGTATATTATAAATGTGCACATATGAAATGATAATGGAAATATTAAACTAAGGACATTCTTTATGACTACAAAATGGGGATTGAATTGTCTGTGTTCCTTGGTGGATCTTTACTCCAAATTAATCCCCCTTCACTTGACAATTGCACTTGTCTTGAATCCTTGATTACAACGCCTTGGACATTGGACTGAGAACATGTTAAAATCTTACATCTTCCTGTTTACAGAATCATACAGCACAGAAGGAGGCCATTCGGCCCATCGTGCCTGTGCCGGCTCTTTGAAAGAGCTATCCAATCAGTCCCACTCCCATGCTCCTTCCCCACAGCCCCTGCAAATGTTTCCTTTTCAAGTGTATATCCAATTCCCTTTCGAAAGTTACGATTGAATCTGCTCCCACCACCATGTGAGACAGTGCGTTCCAGATCATGACAACTCGCTGCGCAAACAACATTCTCTTCCTCTCCCCTCTGGCACTTTACCAATTATTTTAAATCTGTGCCCTCTGGTTATTGACCCTTCTGCCACCGTTTCTCCTTATTTACTCTAACAAACCCCTTCATAATTTTGAACATTATTTCGTCACATTTTATCACACTTATATCGCGCGCCTTTTAATTATAAGTTCCTATAATGGAAATATTTATAATGGAATTTGCCTCTGTAGACATGTCGGGCTGTAATTACATCATCCCGGCAGTGGGGGGCGCTCAAGCGCGTTAATTTTGCATTATCCAGCTGGCGAGTCTACACCACAGAGAAACTCCTTAATCCAACCAACTCTACCTCGCTGCTTCTCAAGTTGCCGTACGTTTTCTTTGAAACTCGGCATAACATACAATCAAAGTGTTCTACAAAATGAGGGCAGAATGCATGACTTTAAAATTCGGGTCCGCCAAAGATAATTTTAAGGGTTGAATGGCGCCAGTCGCTTCTGCAAACAGTGGAATCATCGAATGATACAGCACCGAAGGAAGCCATTCGGCCCATCGTGTCTGTGCCGGCTCTTTGAAAGAGCAGCGCAATTAGTCCCATTCCCCCCGTAGCCCTGTATTTTTTTTCCCCCTTCAAGTATTTATCCAATTTCCTTTTAATGTTACTATTGAATCTGCTTCCACCACCCTTTCAGGCAGTGCATTCCAGATCACAACAACTCCTACGTAAATGTTATTTTCCTCACGTCGCCTCTGTTTCTTTTGCCAATCACCTTAAATCTGTGCCCTCTGGTCACCGACCTTTCTGCCACTGGAAACAGTTTCTCCATATTTACTCTATCAAAACCCTTCATCATTTTGAACACCTCTATCAATCTCCTCTGCTCTAAGGAGAACAACCCCAGCTTCACAATCACTCCAAATAACTGAATTCCCTCATCCCTGGTACCATTCTAGTCAATCTCTTCTGCACCCTCTCCAAGGTTTTGACGTCCTCCCTAAAGTACGGTGTCCAGAATTGGACACAATACACCAGCTGAGGCTGAAGCAGTGTTTTATAAAGGTTTAGCAAATTTCGTTGCTTTGTTACTCTAGCCTGTATTAATAAGGCCAATATATGCTTTTTTAACAGCCTTCCCAACTTATCCTGCCACCTTCAAAGATTTGTGTGCAGGTCTCTCTGTTCCTGCCACCTCTTTAATATTATGCCATTTAGTTGATATTGCCTCTCCTCAGTCTTCCTACCAAAATATATCACGTCACACTTCTCTGCATTAAATTTAATCTTGCCAGGTTCCTGCCCATTTCACCAGTCTGTCTTTGTCATCCTGAATTCTGTTACACTGTGCTTACTACATTTCCGGGTTGCGTGTCATCTGCAAGCATTGAATTTGTGCCCTGCACAATCAAGTCTAGGTCAGTAATATATATGTAAAAGGGCAGTGCTTCAGCAGTAACTGGACATGTAGTAATAGAATGATACACCCCCAGATTTTGCACGTTTCAAGAATATTTATTGTTCTGAAGTTTTGAGGAGTTTCACCTCACCAACAGTTTGCTGCGTGTCTGTCAACTCTTTGTTCTATAGATTGCAGAAACCAAGACATGTGGCATGAAAATATCCCTTTGTCGCAACGCTGCAGCCGAAGCAATAAAACTAAATTGTTACTAGATAAAAATGAATGATCGTCAAGAGTATAACATTGCTGATTTCCAATGTTACACCGTGTATTTCCTGAAAATGTACCTTGAAATGTTACTTTACCAAGTTCATTTCCTGGTAAATCCAAACATGTCACTCAGTCCTGTGATTATTTTATTGGGCTGCGTCTCCCACTGACACAGCTGAAATATTTCACACGTGGTGACTTCATAGAATCATAGAATGGTTACAGCACAGAAGGAGGCCATTTGACCCATTGAGCCTGTGCCGGCTCTCTGCAAGAGCACTTCAGCTAGTCCCACTCCCTCGCTCTTTCCCCATAGCCCTGCAATTTTTTTTCCTTCAGGTACTTATCCAATTCCCTTTTCCAGATCCTAACCACTCGCTGCATAAAAAAGTTTTCCCTCATGTCGCCTTTGGTTCTTTTGCCAATCACCTTAAACCTGTGTCCTCTGGTTGTCGACCTTTCCGCCAATGGGAACAGTTTCTCTCTGCGTACTCTGTCCAGACCCCTCATGATTTTGAACACCTCTATCAAATCTCCGCTCAACCTTCTCTGCTCCAAGGAGAACAAAATTGAGAGGTCGCACAACACCAGGTTATAGTCCAACAGTTTTATTTGAAATCACAAGCTTTCGGAGCTATCGATTGCTCCTTCCTCAGGTGAAGTAAATTAGATACAGAATCGCCAAAGCATATATAGATAGAGAACAAAGCATGTGTACCTTACAATTGCAGACCACTAAATTAAATCATCCTGACTATCTGCCGAGGTGTGATAAAGTTAATCAAGTCAGCCAGGAAGGTACCACATCAAAGACATAGCAAGATACAACTGAGACAATGAGGTGTAGTCGCAGGGGTTCTAACGTGTCAAAAGCTGCCGTCTGTATGTAAAACGAAAAGCTTTAACATTTTTACTTTTTTACTGGGAAAATTTTTACTTTTTTACTGGGAATCACATCTGTGAACAAGCCAACGACGACTCGAGTCCGGATCACGTCATGTATCGTGACATGTCTTTGCTATGTCTTTGATGTGGTACCTTCCTGGCTGACTTGATTAACTTTATCACACCTCGGCAGATAGTCAGGATGATTTAATTTAGTGGTCTGCAATTGTAAGGTACACATGCTTTGTTCTCTATCTATATATGCTTTGGCGATTCTGTATCTAATTTACTTCACCTGAGGAAGGAGCAATCGATAGCTCCGAAAGCTTGTGATTTCAAATAAAACTGTTGGACTATAACCTGGTGTTGTGCGACCTCTCAATTTTGTCCACCCCAGTCCAACACCGGCATCTCCGCATCATGACCACCAAGGAGAACAACCCCAGCTTCTCCAGTCTATCCATATAGCTGAAGTCCCTCAACCCTGGAATCATTCTCGTAAAACTTTTCTGCACCCTTACCAAGGCCTTCACATCCTTCCTAAAGTGCGGTGCCCAGAATTGGACACAATACTCCAGTTGAGGCCAAACCAGTGTTTTATAAAGGTTCACCATAACTTCCTTGCTTTTGTACTTTATGCCTCTATTTATGAAGCCCAGGACTCCGTATGCTTTTTTAAACCGCTTTCTCAACCTGCCCTGCCACCTTCAATGATTTGTGCACATATACCCCACAGGTCTCTCTGTTCGTGCACCTCCTTTAGGATTGTACCCTTTAGTGTATATCATGTTGCAGTGTGTGCCGCTGAATTCTGAATTTCTGCTCCCAGACCCTCGCTGTAAACTCAGATCTGTGTTTCTGTTTTATTTCAGGAGGCAGTTATCTGGAATAGAAGGTAAGGCGTTCTCTCGACTGAAATGTTGTTTAACCTGTTAAAGGAACAAATGGCGAGAATTCTAGTGCGGAATGTTTGATATTTTCAGAGTCAGTGAAGATGGCTTTTTACTGTCATTGGCCGGTGGGTATCTGCCGCTGGGAACATGGAATCTGCCTCTGGGAATATTCAAAGGCCCACGACAGTACACAGTGTGGAAAGAAATGCTCGAGACCATCAGCCCAGGTAAAGAGTCTTTATTTCATACTTTGTAAAGGTCTCATTGTGTAAATACATCTAAATAACGAAATTAAGCTACATTATTTGGACGACTAGGAAGAAATACATATAACATATTCTCCACAAAGAGTTTGAAACTGGTTTGTGAAATCAGTATAACTGTCTCAACCACCATCAAATTATACAGCAGGGTAGGGAATTTGAAATGGAACGTCACTCGGGGTTTGAATAAATCACAGCAAGAAACTAAATCACTGACTGTGTTATTTCAACTTTCCCCCAGCTCCAGCCTCTCTGACTCTGGATCCGACACAGCGAATCCCCGGCTCATCCTGTCTGAGAACCGGACCAGTGTGAGACTCGGAGACAAACGGCAGCCACTCCCTGACACCCCGGAGAGGTTTGATTCCTGGCCCTGTGTCCTGGGATCGGAGGGATTCACATCAGGGAGACACTACTGGGAGGTGGAGGTGGGGAACAAGACTGAGTGGGGTCTGGGAGTGGCCCGAGAATCTGTCAACAGGAAAAAATTCATCGACGTGAGACCTGAGACCGGATACTGGACTGTTTGGCTGTTCAGTGGAAGAGGCTATGTTACAGGTACCTCTCCACCGATGCCTTCCCTCAGCCCGAGTGTGATTCCCCAGAAGATCGGGGTGTACCTGGACTATGAAGGCGGACAGGTGTCATTTTACAATGCGGACAACATGTCCCATCTCCACACTTACACCGACACTTTCACTCAGAGACTCTATCCAATGTTCCATCCGGGACAGAATAAGGGTGGGAAAAACTCCACCCCACTGAAAATCTGCGGGGTTAAAGGTCATTGATAGTAAAGTGTCTGTTTCCAGATTATTCCTCTATTTCCAGTTTCTGAATCCATTTCTTCCTGGGTATGTGCGTAATAAACATTTCCAATTTTAACTCAGTTTCTGATCAGTGTTTGACTGTAACTCTAGCAGGGCCAGGTCACTGAATAATTTTCCCCTAACTCCCCACCCCACTCCCTTCCCACACCCACCCTGTAACATATCACAAAAACAAACTCCTGCGGGTGCTGAAAATCTGAAATAAAAACAGAAAATGCTGGAAACACTCAGCAGGTCAGGCAGCATCTGTGGAGAGAGAAACAAGAGTTAACGTTTCAGGTCAATGACCTTCGTCAGAACTGGAAAAAATTAGAGATGTAACAGATTTTAAGCAAGGGCAGATGCAGGGAAAGGGGGGAGGGGAGGAGAGAACAAAAGGGAAGGTCTGTGATAGGCTGGATGGCAGGAGAGATTAAATGACAAAAGGTATGATTGTACAAAGAAAAAGGAGGTGGTAATGGGACAGATAAAGAAACAGAAGATGAGTCAACATATCATACCCGCCCATCCTGGTTTGGAATAGGATAGCTTCACTCCCACTCTGACCTCACCGTCCTCGGCCTAATACACTGTTCCACGGAAGCTCAGCGTAAGCTCGAGGAACAGCACCTCATCTTTCGTTTAGGCACGCTACAGCCCTCTGGACTCAATATCGAGTTCAACAATTTTAGATCATAACCTCAGCTCCAATCACATTTATATTTTATTTTATCCACCCTTTTATTTGTCCCCCCCACCTTTTTTTTCCTCCTAGAAGCTGGCAGCTGTCCTTCATTCTGCCAGTAGATTTCACACTTCATTCAGCCTTAATCTGTCACATTAACACCACCTCTAGCCTTGCATATCTCTTAATGTCTCTTAATGTCTCTTCATCTCCTCCTTTGTTCCTTTATCCCCTCCCCCTTTTCCCAGCTTTACCCTGGCCTTAAATCTCTTTGATTTCCAGCTCTTCCCAGTTCTGATGAAAGGTCATCGACCTGAAACGTCAACTCTCTTTCTCTCTCCACGGATGCTGCCTGGCCTGCTGAGTTTTTCCAGCGTTTTCTGTTGTTATTTCGGATTTCCAGCATCTGCAGTATTTTGCTATCGTATTAGTGTTTGGTTCACTGCCACCTCTCTTCTTGGAATGCCTACCTTGAAGAAGTTCTGCTCTTCTCTTCGACGGGATTTCCGTTTGGCTCTTCAACCTTGTTCATCTTCATTGATTTCAGTTTCCCTTCTCGTGTTTGATCAGGTATCTGCCAAGACTCGGTTTCACAGCCACATTACTTTCCTCAGCAACTGTCTCCGGTTCCGACTTATCCCACGTGGATTCCAACTAAACTTCCACCCTTCGTGTTTCGGATCCACCCAGGATTACAAATATCTCCAAGATATTCATCGTTCCTCGAACTATTGCTCTCGCCGCATCTTGAGATCCACGCTCAATGCCATGCGGCGCCACATGAACACTCTCGACATCTCTCTTCAGCAGCACCGACGCACTCTATCTCAAAGCTGTCCGGGTCCACAGTTCCATTTCATCCTTAGACTCATCCGACGCTTCAACAAAAAACTTTTCTTCTTCCTTTCCGATGTCAAGGATCGCAAGCTTCAACAACTCTTGGACACTAAAGCCCCTCCGGAACCTTCTTCCCCTTCACTTTCCTCTGACCCCCCTTCTCCCAATCTCACCCCCTGCCGCGTTTTCACTATCCCCTCTGACCTTCCCCTCTCTGACTCCGAACGATCAGTCCTCAGCAAAGGCCTGAGCTTCATCCCCTTACGCCCCCATCTCAATGAATTTCGAGCTCGGCACGATGCTGAGCTCTTTTTCCGCCGCCTCCGTCTCCGTGCCCACTTCTCTGGCCAGGAGTCTTCCCCCCGCACGGCTGACCCTTTCTCCCGCTTTCAGAATTCTCGTTCCACCTGGACCCCTCCCTCTGGCCTCTTACCCTCTCTTGATCTTTTCATTGCTAACTGCCGCCGTGACATCGGCCAGCTCAATTTCTCTGCTCCCCTCACTCACTCCAACCTACCTCCCTCTGAACTTGCAGCACTCCATTCTCTCCGATCCAACCCTGACATTGTCATTAAACCTGCTGACAAGGGTGGCGCTGTTGTTGTTTGGCGAACCGACCTCTACCTAGCGGAAGTTGAACGCCAACTCTCTGACACCTCCTCCTACCTCCACCTGGACCATGACCCCACTACCGAACATCAAGCCACCGTGTCCAAGACTGTCACTGACCTCATCTCCTCTGGAGATCTTCCCCCCACGGCCGCCAACCTCATAGTTCCCCAACCCCGCACAGCCCGCTTCTACCTCCTTCCCAAGATCCACAAACAGGACTGCCCCGGTAGACCCATCGTTTCAGCCTGTTCTTGCCCCACGGAACTTATCTCTTCCTATCTCGACTCTATTTTTTCTCCCCTTGTCCAGTCTCTTCCCACCTACATCCGCGACTCTTCCGATGCCCTCCGCCATTTTAACAGTTTCCAGTTTCCCGGCCCCAACCGTCTCCTCTTCACTATGGACGTACAATCCCTCTACACCTCCATTCCCCACCAGGATGGCCTGAGGGCGCTCCGCTTCTTCCTTGAACAGAGGCCCAACCAGTCCCCATCCACCACCACCCTCCTCCGCCTGGCTGAACTTGTTCTCACATTGAACAACTTCTCCTTTGACTCTACCCATTTCCTCCAAATTAAAGGTGTTGCTATGGGTACCCGCATGCCTAGCTATGCCTGCCTTTTCGTGGGATATGTGGAACACTCTTTGTTCCAGTCCTACTCGGGTCCCCTCCCTCACCTCTTTTTCCGGTACATTGATGACTGTATCGGTGCCGTCTCCTGCTCTCGCCCTGAACTAGAACATTTCATTCACTATGCTTCCAATTTCCACCCTTCCCTCACCTTCACATGGTCCATCTCCGACTCTTCTCTTCCCTTCCTCGACTTCTCCATCTCCATCTCTGGGGATAGGTTATTGACTAACATTCACTACAAGCCCACCGACTCCCACAGCTACCTGGACTACACTTCCTCCCACCCCGCCTCCTGTAAGGACTCTATTCCATTCTCCCAGTTTCTCCGTCTCCGCCGCATCTGCTCTGATGATGCCACCTTCCATACCAGTGCTTCCGACATGTCTTCCTTTTTCCTCAACCGAGGATTCCCCTCTACCGTGGTCGACACGGCCCTCGACCGTGTCCGTTCTATCTCCCGCACATCTGCCCTCACCCCTGCCCCTCCCTCCCGGAACCACGATAGGGTTCCCCTTGTCCTCACCTTTCACCCCACCAGCCTCCACATTCAACGGATCATCCTCCGCCATTTCCGCCACCTCCAGCGTGATCCCACCACCAAACACATCTTCCCCTCACCTCCCCTTTCAGCATTCCGCAGGGACCGCTCCCTCCGCGACACCCTAGTCCACTCCTCTACCACCCCCAGCACCCCTTCCCCTTCGCCCGGCACCTTCCCGTGCACGCGCAGGAGATGCAACACATGCCCTTATACCTCCCCTCTTCCCACTGTCCAGGGCCCCAAACACCCCTTCCAGGTGAAACAGCGATTTACTTGTACTTCCTGCAATTTAGTATACTGTATTCGCTGCTCACGATGTGGACTCCTCTACATTGGGGAGACCAAACGCAGATTGGGTGACCGCTTTGCGGAACACCTCCGTTCAGTCCGTAAGGGGGACCCCGAGCTCCCGGTGGCCTGTCACTTTAATTCACCGCTTCACTCCCACTCTGACCTCACCGTCCTCGGCCTAATACACTGTTCCACGGAAGCTCAGCGTAAGCTCGAGGAACAGCACCTCATCTTTCGTTTAGGCACGCTACAGCCCTCTGGACTCAATATCGAGTTCAACAATTTTAGATCATAACCTCAGCTCCAATCACATTTATATTTTATTTTATCCACCCTTTTATTTGTCCCCCCCACCTTTTTTTTCCTCCTAGAAGCTGGCAGCTGTCCTTCATTCTGCCAGTAGATTTCACACTTCATTCAGCCTTAATCTGTCACATTAACACCACCTCTAGCCTTGCATATCTCTTAATGTCTCTTAATGTCTCTTCATCTCCTCCTTTGTTCCTTTATCCCCTCCCCCTTTTCCCAGCTTTACCCTGGCCTTAAATCTATTTGATTTCCAGCTCTTCCCAGTTCTGATGAAAGGTCATCGACCTGAAACGTCAACTCTCTTTCTCTCTCCACGGATGCTGCCTGGCCTGCTGAGTTTTTCCAGCGTTTTCTGTTGTTATTTCTGGTTTGGAATAGACTCTCTCTTTTTCAGGGAACACAGTTTGGAATTCCTGTTACAATATTACCCGACCAACATCTAACTTTATGATGTTCCTTTGGCTCTTATTTCAGGAATGGGCAACCCTTGCTCATGGGCACCCATATCCCGAGAATGAATAAAACAGAATCCGTGAACCCATTGAAAATATACGGAGTGGCTGCTTCATTAAAGAGCTGAGAGTGGGGTGTTGGTCCAAGTTGTGCAGCACTCATTTTGGGGAACATCGCACACTAGGCTTGTTCCAAAGGTCGAGTAGTTTATACCGAGGAAGGAACATAGGAACATAGGTACAGGAGGAGGCTATTCAGCCATTCAATGAGATCATGGCTGATCTGAGACCTAACTCCATATACCCGCCTTTGGCCCATATCCCTTAATACCTTTGGTTAACAGAAAGCTATCAATCTCCGATTTAAAATTAACAATTGATCCAGCATCAATTGCCATTTGCAAAGAGAGTTCCAGACTTCTACCACCCTTTGTGTGTAGAAGTGTTTCCTAGTTTCACTCCTGAAAGGTCTGGCTCTAATTTTTAGACTATTTCCCCTAGTCCTAGAATCCCCAACTAGCGGAAATAGTTTCTCTCTATCTACCCTATCTGTTCCACTTAATATCCTGAAAACTTCGATCAGATCACCCCTTAACCTTCTAAATTCTAGGGAATACTACCCTAATTTGTGTAATCTCTCCTTGTAACTTCACCCTTGAAGTCCGGGTATGGTCTTTGAAGACTTTCATTTAGAAATTCCTGGACCTGGGATGGTGAAAGCTGTTACGTACGTTAGTGGAGGAGAGTATTTTGAGACAGGAACAAGGCTGAAGTCTTCTTCTTAGGCAGTCCCTCGGAACCGAGGCTGACTTGCTTCCACATTAAAAATGAATTCTCAGGTGACTGATGAGTCCAATGCGGGACCTACAGTCTCTGTCACAGGTGGGGCAGACGGTGGTTGAAGGGGTGGGTGGGTGGGGTGCTTGGGTTGACTTGCGCTCCTTGCGCTGCTTGCGCTTGGCTTCTGCTTGCTCCTGGCGAAGAGACTCGAGGTGTTCAGCGCCTTCCCGGATGCTTCTCCTCCACTTTGTGCGGTCTTGGGCCAGGAATTCCCAGGTGTCGGTGGGGATGTTGCACTTTTTCAAGGAGGCTTTGAGGGTGTCCTTGAAGTGTTTCCTCTGCCCACCTGGGGCTCTCTTGCCATGACGGAACTCCGAGTAGAGCGCTTGTTTTGGGAGCCTCGTATCGGGCATGCGGACGATGTGGCCTGTCCATCGGAGCTGATCGTAAAAAGCAAAGTAGAGATGAATGATGTAGGTGTTGGCGAGTTGGGGGCTTGCTGTTTGTTTCACAGGACGATCGATTGGCGTTTGGAAAGTGAAACCTGATTGTGTTTTTGGATGATGTCGCTGAGTGGCTGCATGTAAATGAGAAATAGGAGGGGGCCTAGAATAGATGCTTGGGGGACTCCCGAGGTAATGGTGCCGGAGCGGGAGGAGAAGCCATTGCAGGTGATTTTTTGAAAGTGGGTTCTGCATTGAGCGCTCTGCAGTAGTGTGGCGCACATCCACACTCAATGGAACCCTAAAATATAATTTCAATGGCGTTGGCAATTTCTCACTTCAGGATTCTAGGATATATCCCTTCGGGCCCTGGCCTTCCGCCTTCCATTAGCCTAAATAACTTAGCTGAAACTCCCCCTTTATCCATCATAATATCGCTCATTTTGCTCTCATCCACTTTAGGTTCCGCCTCCTCTCTGATATCTTCCTCTTTAGCAACAACGGATGCAAAGTACTTATTAAATAACGCCGCCATTTTCTGATCACCATCTACAAATTGACAATCCTCTCCTCTCAGGGTCCCACCTCACCTTTAACATTTCTCTTCTCACTGATATACTTGTAAAATACTTTACTGTTCCTGTTGATTTTTAAAATATTTGTCCTCATATTCCCTGTCAACTTTCCCTAACCTATTCTTAACCTCTTTAGATACTTTCTCATATTCCTCTTTAGTTTATTATTACTATTGCCTTCCTCTTCAAATTGTTCGGTTTCTAACCTCATTATTTAACCAGGGCATTCTAAAACAACTAGTAGTTTCCTTCTTTAATAATAGTTTCTCTGTAGCTTTTGAACCCCTTACTTAAAATATCCCATTCTTGCTCTTCAGTCCCGTGTGCTAATTTCTCCTATCACCTCACCTTGGCTAACTCACTCCTCATCTTCCTAAAATCTTCCTTACTCCAATTTCATTTTCTACCGACCTTTTCCTTTTTAGTTTGATCTTACACCTAATTGTGAGGTTTGCACCAACATTTAACTCATATACCTGAGCTATTTCATTACTCATAACCAGATCTAGTAACGCCTCCACCCTTGTAGGCCTACGGACAGACTGCTTGTGTAATGAGTCCCACACACATTGTAGCTATTTGTGGGATACCATCTCATGGGGGCGCTATTGTACTGTCATCCTGCAATCTCTCAATATCTGCAGCTCGTTAACAACTCCGTTCCATGACTTGGTTTCTGATGCTCAGTATCCAATTATAGCGCTACCTTTACCTGGATTCAGGCGCTTAAAGGCACCAAACTGACTCTCAGTGCACTGAATCCAAACGGTGTGAGATCCCGGGGAGAAGCGCCTCTCACGGTGCTACCTGCAGAGTGTAACTCCGGGTGGTGGGAGGTCCGATTAAAAAATTGCTGAGGACGTTCTTCCGCCTCTCGGGTAGTTTGTGTAGAAAGTAAAATCGATCAGTTTCTAGTTACGGTGATGTTATCTTTCTGCACCTGTGCCAATCTGTGAGTGTGTGAGAGAGAGGAGTAAGAGTGCCTTGGTGCAGGGTGCCATTATATTACAGTCCACAGCTGGCAGGCTCCAGCTATGGTGATGCTGCTGACTGCTAACCTCACATTGTAAAGGGACAGAGCACGCATGTGCAAAGCTATGCTGTTGATAGGTTGCGCTTTTAAAACCAGGTGAGAGGCGGCAGGCATGGAGTCTCTCTCCTCGCATCTATCTATCTTCCACTGTCTAAGATATTGGAAATGTTCTGCACTTTCTCCCATTATAAATTGCTGTGTCCACACTTATATTCGCATTCTATTCTGTGGACATGTCAGGCTGCAACTCCACGTAGCTACCGGTGGAGGCGCTGTGGCCCCAGCAGTGGGCGACGGAGTAACTGCAGCAAGGCAGGCTGGAGGTAAACAGAGCTTCTATTGTAAGTGTAGGAGTAGCGTTGCGTCATAGAAGAGTCAATTTTTAAAAGTTAGCTCATGGCTGTCGGAGGGGCAGTACCGAGGTAGTGCTGCACTGTTGGGGCAGTACTGAGGGAGTGCTGTACTGTCGGAGATGCCGTCTTTTGGATGAGTTGTTAAACCGAGGCCCCCTCTGCTCCCCCAGTTGGACATAAAAGATCCCGGTCAACATTTAACTTTATTTCCTGTAACATTCCTTTGGCTGCGATTTTAGCGGAACCGTCAACACATTGAAAATAAACTGATCAGCGCCTTCATTGAAGAGCAGAGAGTGTGGGGTGTTGGCCCAATCTGTGCAGCACTCCTCGGGGAACATCACAAACCAGGCCCCGTTCCAAGGGCGGGGGAGTCATTCTGAGGAGGGAGACTTTGCCCAGAATTCCTGGACCCGGGTCGGCGAAATCTGTATGTCAATTGGGGGAGGGGCGCATCTTGAGGCGGAAACCGGGCGGATGTGAAGTCGGGCTGAATGAAGCTGGTGTGGAGCGGGGAATTGGGGGAGCTGTATCGGCAGGGCCATGGATTGGGGTTAGGAAAGTGGCTGCTGCAGAACGGAATCCGAAATTAAAATCTTCCGTCTTGAAGCAGAATGGCGAATCGCTGACCTGAAATTCCTGGCCCTCCAGGCACCGCCGGAGTTACGCCCCAGCCGCACCCGAGCGAGTCTAGAACAACCACTGATTCAAAGCCCCCAAAATAGACTCTGCTTTCCTTTCACCCTACCCCCTGTGCTATTCCTGTCCTCTCTGGCCTGGGCACCACGCATGGTCCCTGCCTCCATGTGACCCTTGCTGTATCCCCTCTGCTGTGATAATGTTGTGGCTGAAACTGGATGATAATCTTGTGTAGAATTTGATGAAAATAAAATGTGAAAGAATGTGTCACGGTATGTGGAACGATTGTTTAGAATGAAAGAGGACAGAATGTTCTGACCACTTGCTGATGGTGTTTGAAGTAATATCTTGATCTTAAGAAGATGACAGTGGATTTGCTCAGGAATACAGATGTACAAACAGCCCCCTCAATAATCAGCCGTCGCGGGAAAGTCGGCAGAAAGAGCTGCTTCAGTCAGGAAAACTACCCTTTCTGAGATGTGATTTTCATCAGAGCAATCTGATGAAAAACTGAAGTCAATGGGAATCGGGGGAGAAGATGCTCCACTGGCTGGAGTCATACCTAGCACAAAGGAAAATGGTTGTGCTGGTTGAAGGTCAATCATCACAGCCCCAGGACATCACTGCTGGAGTTCCTCAGGTCAGTGTCCTAGGCCAACCATCTTCAGCTGCTTCATCAATGATCTTCCCTTCAACATAGTGTCAGAAATGGGGATGTTCACTGATGACTGCACAGTGTTCAGCGCCATTCACAACTCCTCAGATAATGAAGCAGTCCATGCCCGCATGCAACAAGACCTGGACGACGTTCAGGCTTAGGCTGATAAGTGGCAGGTAACATTCGCACCACAGAAGTATCATGCAATGACCATCTCCAACAAGCAGGAGTCTAACCCCCTCCCCTTGACATTCAATGGCATTACCATCGCCAAATCCCCCACTATCAACATCCTGGGGGGTCACCATTAACCAGAAACTTAACTGGACCAGCCACATAAATATTGTGGCAACAAAGCAGGTCAGAGGCTCGGTATTCTGCGGCGAGTGTCTCACCTCCTCACTCCCCAAAGCCTTTCCACCATCTACAAGGCACAAGTAAGGAGTGTGATGGAATACTCTCCACTTGCCTGGATGAGTGCAGCTCCAACAACACTCAAGAAGCTCGACACCATCCAGGAGAAAGCAGCCCGCTTGATTGGCACCCCATCCACCTCCTTAAACATTCACTCCCTCCACCACTGGCGTACCGTGGTTGCAGTGTGTACCATCTATAAGATGCACTGCAGCAACTCGCAAAGGCTTCTTCGGCAGCACCTCCCAAACCCGCGACCTCTACTATCTAGAAGGACAAGGGCAGCAGGCGCATGGGAACACCACCATCTCCAAGTTCCCCTCCAAGTCACACACCATCCTGACTTAGAAGTATATCGCCAATCCTTCATCGGCGCTGGGTCAAAATCCTGGAACTCCCTCCCTAACAGCACTGTGGGAGCACCTCACCACACGGACTGCAGCGGTTCAAGAAGGCAGCTCACCACCACCTTCTCAAGGGCAATTAGGGATGGGCATTAAATGCTGGCCTTGCCAGCGATGTCCACTTCCCACAAACGAATAAAAAAAAAATCTTACACATGGCCGGTCATCAAGAGAAGGAAGAGGAGCGGGAAAACCGGAAACACGGTAAACAACAGGCTGCACACTGAAGGAACTGCAAGTAATAAGAAAGACTAACATTTAATTGCCTCAGGACGTCCCAAAGAGCTCTATAGTCAATGAAGTACTTTTTGAAGTGTATTAACTGTTGCAATGTAGGAACCCCAGCAGACAATTTCCCACAAACACAAATGATCTGATAATCTGTCTTTAATGATGTTAATTGAGGGGTAAATATTGGCCAGGAAACCGGGGATAACTTCCCCCAGCTATTCTTGGAAACAGTGGCCGTGCGATATTTATATATGGTTCGGTTGGTCTCCGTTCCCTGGTTAATTTAAAGGTTCTAAGTGGGAAAGGCCCGAATCATTCTTGACGCTGTCAGTTTTGCTATGATTTGTCACCATCTCCAATATTGTTCTGTTCTGTGACTCCCACGATGGTAGAAGGCGAACTTGGTGGAACTCAGTCCTTTCCGGCTTGCAATTCCTATAATCCTTTCTTTGCATCGTGCTGAATTGAACATCCCTCTCTCTGGGCGTGTTTGCCTGCCCCGCTGACTGGTTCTGAGGCAGGACTTGCAGGGCTACGGGGATAGAGCGGGGGAAATGGGACTGACTGGATTGCTCGACAGAGAGCCGGCACGGACTCGATGGATCGAATGGCCTGCTTCTGTGCGGTTATGACTCGATCTCTGGCAGAACCGAGCGCCTGCTGGAGCTGAACAGACAACAGCCCCACCAGGCGGCAGAAATGAGAAACACAGGCATAAAGCAACTTTTGTAAACCTCGAGGAGTCCTTCTGTCTGCCTGTCCAGCTATCGGCCTGTCCGTCTATCGATCGATCGATCCACCTCTCTATATATTCGAAGAGTGCTTTGAAATATTTCTCTGTGCAGTGGTAAATAATTCAGCACTGACCGGAACAGGTAGGCTTGTGGGCGGTAACTCAGGCTGGATCCAGCCTGTCACAAACGTAAATTGAACGCGGTTTGAATCAGGAAGTGCTGCGAGTGAACATGGCGTCCAGACAGCAGGCCGAGAGTCTAACAGATGAACTAATTTGTCCCATTTGTCTGGATTTCTTCACCGGTCCGGTTTCACTGGAGTGCGGGCACAACTTCTGCCGCTCCTGTATCACACGGTGTTGGGAAAAGAAGGCGACAAACTCCTGCCCGGAATGTAGAGCCGAGTTTCCGGAAAGAAACCTCAGGGTTAATCGGGCCTTGGCCAATCTGACCGAGAAAGTGCGGAATCTGAAGCTGAATCCGAAAGAGAAGGAAATTAAACATCACTGTGAGGAACATCAGGAAGAACTGACGCTGTTTTGTGAAACTGACAAGAAACTGATCTGTGTGAAGTGTCTTGTTGCCAAAGACCAGCGGGGTCACAAATCCCACAACTTCATGCCGATAGCCGAGGCTGCGCAGATGTACCGGGTAAGAATGGAGGGTAGAATCTCTGGCAACATTTCTCTGTTTTACGTGTTTAAACTTTACAATCAGTTAACTTCTAATTCCAGGATAAACTGAAACCATGCTTAGAATCGGCTACAAAGAGAAAGGATTCGGCTCTGGACACCGCACGGCGGCAGAAACAGCAGATTTCCGCAGTTAGGGTAAGGTTTCCCTGTGCTGATTCTCTGGGATCTCGGTTAATATTGTTCCCTTTATCGCGGTACATTCATTGGCCCAAAAATTAGTCTCACTATGCGAGAGTACGCACTGTGTACTCTCGCGTATTCTGTCTCCAATTGCCGGTTTTCTGCATGCACTGCACATGCGCTGAAAACCGGCACTTGGTGATTTCAAAAGGGGGCGGTTCCTAAGTGAACCGCGTGCGCGCTACAGGCTGCGCGCACGCAGTGCACTTAGTGCTTTGAACGCGCAGGTAAGCATGGAAGATTTTGCACATAAAGAAAGGAGGCGTAAGACCCTCTTTTAACAAGGTAAGTAGTTAATTAAGTATTATTTTGAATTTTTTTCAACAGGTATATCTTTTTTAGAGACTTTAAAGAAAGGTAAGTTTATTTTTATAACTTTTAAAAAGATTTTAAATTTTTTCAAATTTAATTTTTTGTTTAAAGTGGTTAATTTATTTAACTATACTTATTTTATTAATGTGATGGTTTTAAAAAAAAATTTAATTGAGGTTTAGCTGTTCTTTTGGGGGGGTATAGATTCATAGCTTTCACAGGCCTTGCTGTGAAAACTATGAATGAAAGATGGTGTGCTGCCATTGGCTCTAACTGAATCACGTGATCCCACAGCTCGCACGAATTAACTGCGTCTGTGGGATACGCAAGCACTGCACAGCTGCAGTCTTGAAAGTAAAGTTCGTGTGAGCTCGGAATGAAAAGGCAGGCGCGCAGTGAGATATCGCGGGGAAGCCTTACCCCCGCAGGAAGGCTCCGTCTTTAATTTCTGGGCCATTCTGTTTCATATTTCATTTGGTAGGAACAGTCGAGCAGTCTGCAGGATCACATCACATCCGAGTTTGCTAAAATGCACCAGATTCTCAGTGAGAAAGAGCAGCGTTTAATCAGAGATCTCAGGGAACAAGAGGGGGAGATTCTAGAACCAATGGAGAACAACCTCAGTGGAATCCAACAGGAGTTAGATTGTGTTGGGCGAGAACTATCAGAGTTACAGAGACAGATGGAGGAACAAGACACAGTCACATTTCTGAAGGTAAGACCTTGTTTTATTTAAATACATGCTGCCCTTCGGTGACATCATAGAGTCATAACGGCACAGAAGGAGGCCATTCGACCCATCGAGTCCGTGCCGGCTCTCTGTAGAGCAATGCAGTCAGTCCCATTCCCCCGCTCTATCCCCGTAGCCCTGGTAGTTTATTTCCCTCAAGTGCTGATCCAGTCTCCCCTTGAAAACATTGAGTGTCTCCGCCTCCACCACTTCCGTCGGCAGCGAGTCTCTGGTCCTCACTATGCGCTGCGTAAAAAAGTTTTTCCTCACATCCCCCCTGTATCTCTTGCCCAAAACCTTAAATCTGTGTCCCCTAGTCCTTGTACCATCAACTAGTGGGAACAGCCTTTTCCCCGTCTAGCCTATCCAAACCCGTCATAATCTTGTACACCTCTATCTAATCACCCCTCAACCCGCTTTGCTCCAATGAAAACAAATCCAGCTTCTCCAACCTGTCCTTGTAGCTAAGATCCCCCATCTCCGGAACCATTCTGGTAAATCCCCTCTGCACCCTCTCAAGGGCCTTCACATCCTTCCTAAAGTGTGGTGACGAGAACTGGATGCAATACTCCAGTTGTGGCCTACCAGCGCTTTATAAAGGTTCAGCATAACTTATCTACTTTTGTACTCAATACCTCTATTTAAGAAGCCCAAGATCCCATTTGCTTGGCTAGCCACTCTCTCAATATGTCCCACCACCTTCAGAGACCTATACACATTAACTCCCAGGTCCCTCTGTCCCTACACACTCTTTAAAACTGTGCCATTAAGTGTATATTGCCTCGCCCTGTTCCTTCTGCCAAACTGCATCACCTCACACTTCTCTATATTAAATTCCAGCTGCCACTTGTCTGCCCATTCTGCTAGCCTTTCTATGTCCTGTGGCAGTCGATTGGTATCATCCTCACTGTTTGCCCCCCAGCAAGTTTGGCGTCATCGGCAAATTTAGAAATTCTACTCTGTATTCCAATATCCAGATCATTTATATATATCAAAAAAGCAGTGGCCCTTGCAGTGACCCTTGGGGAACACCACTGTCTACCATCCTCCAGTCTGAAAACCTGCCATTTACCACAACTCGCTGCTTTCTGTCCTTAAGCCAATTCCTTATCCAAGCTGCCACTGACCCACCTATTCCATGAGCCTCAATTTTTTTAACCAGCCTTCTATGTGGTACTTTGTCAAACGCCTTCCTAAAATCCATGTAGACAACATCCATTGCATTCCCTTCATTAATCTTCCCTGTTATTTTATCAAAAAATTCAATTAGATTAGTCAAACACGATCTGCCTTTTACAAATCCGTGTTAGCTCTCCTTAATTAGCTTAAACCTCTCCAAGTGCCTGTTAATTTTTCCCTTGATTATTGTTATTATCATCTGAAAACAAAACGTCATATAGGCTGACGACACCTAGCTCTACCTCATCACCACCTCGCTCGACCCGTCCACTGTCTCTGATGTGTCACGTTGCTAGTCCAACATCCAGTAATGGATGAGCAGAAATTTCCTCCAATTAAATATTGGGAAGCCCAAAGCCATTGTCTTCGGACCCCGCCACAAACTCTGATCCCTGGGCACCAACTCCATCCATCTCCTTGGCAATAGTCTGAGGCTGATCCAGATCGTTGGCAACCTTGGTGTCCTATTTGACCCCGAGATGAGATTCCGACCGCATATTCGCACCATCATCGAAACCACCTATTTCCACTTCCGTAACATGGCCATCTTAGCCCCTCCCTCAGCTCATCTGCTGCTGAAATTGTCACCTGTGCCTTTGCTACCTATGGACTTGCCTATTCCAATGCTCTCCTGACTGGCCTCCTATTTTCCACCCTCTATAAACTTGAGCTCATCCAAAACACTGCTGCCCATATCCGAACTTGCACCAAGTCCCGTTCACCCATCACCCCTGTGCTCGCTGACCTACATTGGCTCCCGGTCCGGCAACGTCTCGATATTAAAACTCTCTCTGTTTTCTGTCCTTCTGGTGTGGGACACAATACTGCACCATTACCTGTGGGATTTTATATTCGATACCTCTTGTGATACAACCTAGAATTCTATTAGATTGTTTAAACAGCCTTATCAACCTGAGGTGCTGCCTTTAATGCTCAGTGAACCTGTGGCCCCAAATCCCTCTGCTCTTCTACCGCACCGAGATGACTTCCATTCGGAGCAGAATTCCTGCTGTTACTACCCCTGTCTCAGCCCACACTCACTGGCATTTAATTCTATCCACCATGATTCGCCTGTTCCCTCATCTTATTAATATCCCTTCACCGCTTCCTTTGGTCCTCTACCAAATTAACAATACCTCCAGAAGGGAACCCTGTGGGACACCACTATCCACCTCCAATCACTCTGAAAACCCACCCTTAATTCCTACTCTCTGTTTTCTCCCTTCGAACTCATTTTTAGTCCAGTTTGCTATCCTCCCCAAATTCCATACCTCATGAGCTTCTCTAGTAATCGCCTGTGTGGTATCTTAGCTGTGTTCTCTGACTGTATATGCTGTGCCTATATGTATCTCTTCACTTCACCTGACGAAGGAGCAGCGCTCCGAAAGCTTGTGATTTCAAATAAACCTGTTGGACTATAACCTGGTGTTGTGCGACTTCTCACATTTGTCCACCCCAGTCCAACACCGGCATCTCCACATCGTATCTTATCAAGGCTTTCCTAAAGTCAGGTACACTGCATGTCCCCATTTACCGTGTCTGTTATATCCTCAAAGAAATCAAGAAGTATTTCCAGCAAGATCACTTCTTTTGAAATCTGTGCTTTAATTTCCATTGGTTTCTTCCCTCGTTTTTTATCCAGGGCTTTCTAAAACTACTAGCACTTTCCTTCTTTTTAACAGAATATACTTATTCTATACCTTTGGAATCCCTTGTTGAAAATATCTCATTGTTGCTCTTCAATCCTTTGTATTAATGTCTTCCATCACCTCCACCTTGACTAGCTCGCTCCTCATTTTACTGAAATCTGCCTTACTCCATTCTCATTTTCTACCGACCTTTTCTGTTATAGTTCGATCTTACACCTAATGGATAAGTTGTATAACCAACATTTAGCTCATGTACCTGTTCATTACTTATAACCGGGTCAGGCACTTAAAGGTACCAAACTGACTCTCAATACACTGAATCCAAGCGGTGTGAGATCCCGGGGAGAAGCACCTCTCACGGTGCTACCTACAGAGTGTAACTCCGGGTGGTGGGAAGTCCAGTTCAAAAATTGCTGAGGAGGTTCTTCCGCCTCTCGGGTAGTTTGTGTAGGAAGTAAAATCGATCACTTTCAATTACGGGTTTGTTGTCTTACTGCACCTGTGCGAATCTGTGTGTGTGTGTGAGAGAGAGAAGTAAGAGTGCCTTAGTGTAGGGTGCCGTTATATTTCAGTCCACAGCTGGCAGGCTCCAGCTGTGATGCTGCTGACTTCTAACCTCACATTGTAAAGGGACAGCGCACGTCCGTGCAAATCTATGCTACATAAGAACATAAGTCGTAGGAGCAGGAGTAGATCATTTGGCCCCTCGAGCCTGCTCCGCCATTCAATAAGATCATGGCTGATCTGATCGTGGCCTCCACTCCACTTCCCTGCCTGTTCCCCATAACCCTTGACTCAATTACCTTTGCAAAAATCTGTCTATCTCCACCTTAAATATATTCAATGACCCAGCCTCCACAGCTCTCTGGGGAAGAGAATTCCAAAGATTCACGACACTCTGAGAGAAGAAATTCCTCCTCATTTCTGATTTAAAAGGGTGCCCCCTTATTCTGAAACTATGCCCCCTAGTTCTAGATTCCCCCACGAGGGGAAACATCCTCTCTGCATCTACCCTGTCAAGCCCCCTCAGAATCCTATATGTTTCAATAAGATCCTCTCTCATTCTTCTAAACTCCAATGAGTATAGGCCCAACCTGCTCAACCTTTCTCATAAGACAACCCCCTCATCTCCGGAATCAACCTCGTGAACCTTCTCTGAACTGCCTCCAATGCAAGTACATCTTCCTTAAATAAGGAGACCAAAACTGTACGCAGTACTCCAGGTGTGGTCTCACCAACACCCTGTACAGTTGTAACAGGACTTCCCTGCTTTTATACTCCAGCCCCCTTGCTATAAAGGCCACCATTCCATTTGCCTTCCTAATTACTTGCATGCTAACGTTTTGTGATTCATGTACAAGGACTCCCAGATCCCTCTGTACCTCATCATTTTGTAATCTCTCCCCATTTAAATAATAATTTGCTTTTTTATTTTTCCTACCAAAGTGGATAACCTCGCATTTTCCCACATTAAACTCCATCTGCCAGATTTTTGCTCACTCACTTAGCCTATCTATATGCCTTTGGAAATTCTTTGCGTCCTCCACACAATTTGCTTTCCCACCTATCTTTGTATCATCAGCAAATTTGGCTACATTACACTCGGTCCCTTTATCCAAGTCATTAATATAGATTGTAAATAGTTGAGGCCCAGCACTGATCCCTGTGGCAACCCACTAGTTACAATTTGCCAACCTGAAAATGACCCATTTATCCCGACTCTCTTTTCTGTTAGTTAGCCAATCCTCTATCCATGCTAATATATTACCCCAACCCCGTGAGCTCTTATCTTGTGTCGTAACCTTCTATGTGGCACCTTATCGAATGCCTTCTGGAAAGCCAAATACACCACATCCACTGGTTCACCTTTAGCCATCCTGCTCGTTACATCCTCAAAGAACTCCAGCAAATTTGTCAAACATGATTTCCCTTTCACAAAACCATGCTGACTCTGCTTGACTATATTAAGATTTTCTAAATGTCCTGCTGGCGATAGGTTGCGCTTTTAAAACCAGGTGAGAGGAGGCAGGCATGCTGGCTCTCTCCTCGCATTTATCTATCTTCCACTGTCTAATATACTGATATTGGAAATGTTCTGCACTTTCTCCCATTATAAATTGCTGTGTCCAGACTTATATTCGCATTGTATTCTGTGGACATGTCAGGCTGCAACTACACGCAGCTGCCAGTGGAGGCGCTGCGGCACCAGCAGTGGGCGACTGTGTAACTGCAGCAAGGCAGGCTGGAGGTATACAGAGCTTCTATTGTAAGTGTAGGAGTAGCATTGCGTCATAGAAGTGTCACAATGCGGACAGGATGTCTATAAATTGGAGATTGAATGAAGTCTGTACATCCTCACAGCTCTTCACCTTATTGTGAATTCACTTTGCAAGAAGTTGAAACATCACAGTTAGTCTCTGGTTATTGTCACCTTCAAAACTATAAGCCCTAGAAACCACACATGGCTGTGAAATAATATATACATACACACCCAGGATTTCAGCATTATTAAACATCTTTATTGTTCTGAAGTTTGGGGATAGCCTCCTCCCTCACAGTTTGCCACGACTCTGTCAGCTCTCGAGATTGAGTTCTCACAGCGCTGCCGCCTAAGGAATGAATCAATAAACTGCTAATGTCAACAACACATTTTTACAGAGAAGTGTAAAATAACTGACTTCAAGTGTTACTCTGTTTATTTCCTGAAAAATTACCTGTTAATGTTCCTTCACCAAGTTCCTTTCCCGGTGTAAATCCGAACAGTAACTCAGTCCTGTCACTGTTTGTTCGGGGCTGTTCCTCCCACTGACACAGCTGAAATATTTCACACTTGGTGTCATGTTGCAGTGAGTGATGCTGAATTCTGATTTTCTGCTCCCAGACCCTGACTGTCAACTCAGATCCGTGTTTCTGTTTTATTTCAGGAGGCAGTTTCCCGGAAAAGAAGGTATGACGTTCTCTCTACTGAAATGTTCTTTAACCTGTTAAAGGAACAAGCGGCCAGAATTCTAGAGTGAATGTTTGATATTTTCAGATTCAGTGAAGAGAAAAATCTCCTTTCATTGAACGGCCGGAATCTGCCGCTGGGAATATTCAAAGGGCCCGGACAGTACACGGCGTGGAAAGAAATGATAGAGAGCATCAGCCCAGGTAAAGAGTTTTCATCGCCCCTATTTCAGACTTTGTAAAAGTCTCGTTGTGTGAATACATCGAAATAATGAAATACAGCTACAGTATTAGACAATTAGGAACAAAAATATCCTGAAATAATCTCCACAAGGAGTTTAAAACTGGTTTGTGAAATCAGTGTTACTGTCTCTGACCACACATCAGATCCAGGAGTGACGATGCTGTACAGAAGCAGTGTATATTATTGGTGACACAGAACAATGTTCTCACCCTACAGACTGACGGGTGACTCTGCAGCGTCTGAAAATACCCAGACTGCTCGTCACAAATAAGGTTCAAGATACAAAGCAATGGTCCCTCTTCCACCTTCGAGGGGCTCCGTCCCAACACATCCCCCACAACCTGTTCCCTCCAGCGGTCCGTCCCCGCCCTCCTGGCACACTGTCCTGCCCCTTTGGTTCTCTAACAATGCTTCGATGCCCCAGCCTGATGATTTATTTTTACAAAGTCTTTGCAGCACAGAAACAGGCCATTCGGCCCAACAGGTCCGTGCCGGTGTTTGTGCTCCACACGAGCCTCCTCCCACCTTACTTCATCTCGCCCCATCACCATATCCTTCTATTCCTTTCACCCTCATGTGTTTATCCAGCTTCCCCTAAATGCATCCATGCGATTCACCTCAACTCCTCCCTGTGGTAGCGAGTTGCACATTCCCACCACTCTCTGAGTAAAGAAGTTTCTCCTGAATTCCCTTTTAGATTTATTAGTGACTATCTTATATTTATGATCCCTAGTTTTAGAATCCAAGCAAGTGGAAACAATTTCTCTACGCCTACCCTATCAAAGCCTTTCATAATATTAATATCAGGTCAACCCTCAGCTTCCCCATTTCTGGAGAAAAATGCCTGTTCAATCTTTCCTGATAAATATAACCTCCCATCCTTGGATGTTATCATCCTTGTAAATCTATTTTCACCTCCTTCAATGCCTCTATATATTTTTTATAATATGAAAACCAATAGAGTTCACAATACTCTGAGAGGTCTAACCAAGGTTCTATACACGTTTAATATGACTTCCCCGATTTTCAGTTCTACCCTTCTAAAAATGAAACCCAGTGCTTTGTTTGCATTTTAATATCTTATTAACCTGCATCGCTACTTTTAGTGATTTGTGTATCTGTACCCCCAGATCCCTTTGCTCCTCTATCCCATTTGGACTGTTTTTCAAGGAGTATGTGACCTCCTTATTCTTCCTACCAAAATGTACCACCTGACGCTTATCTATATTGAAGTTAATTTGCCAATTACACGCCCAATCTGCAAGTTCATTAATGTCTTCTTGTATTTTGTCACAGTCCTCCTCTGTATTAACTACCCCCACCCCACCCCCCAATTTAGTGTCGTCCACAGTTGTACTTCTCATTCCAGAGTCCAGATCATTTATGTAAATGGTTAACAACAGTTGTCCCAGCACCGATCCTTGTGGAACACCACTTTCCCACCTTTTGCCAGTCTGAGTAGCTAACCTTAACTCTTTCTCGCTGTTTTCTGCTTTGTAGCCAGCTTGCTATCCATTCTGCTACTTGTCCCCTGACTCTACCTGTTCTGACCTTAGTCACGTGTCTACTATGCGGTACCTTATCTGAGGAGTTTCAAAAATCCAAATATAGTACATCTACTATATTACCCTTGTCTACTCTTTCTGTTAGTTCTTCAAATAATTCAATAAGGTTGGTCAAGCATAGCCTTCCCTTTTGAAATCCGTGCTGACTACTTTATTATATTTTCAATTTGTAGATGTTTTTCAATTACGTATTTGAGTAAAGATTCCATGATCTTTCCTACCATGCACATTAAGCTAACTGGTCTATAGTTCCCTGGACTTGTTCCATCTCCCTTTTTAAATATAGGAATCACATTAGCAGTCCGCCAGTCCTCTGGCACTGCTCCGTTTTCTCTTTATATTTTTATATATATATATATATATATATATATATATATATATCATACATACATACATACACACATATATGTAATAGTGCCATATCTTCGCTAATTTATTTTAATGCACGTAGGTGCAATCCATCCGAACCAGGGGTTTTATCCTGTCTAAGTTTGATTAGTTTATCAATTAACTCGCCCTTTCTATCTTAAATGTCTTTACATCTTATTTGAGCTCTAGTTCTAACGTCATGTTCACCTTGTTAATTTTGTTGATAAATACTGAGACAAAGTAATTATTCAATAATAATTGAGGATTTACAAAGGTAAGTCAATCAGAGATTGATTAAATCACAGCAAAAAAAATTAATCACTGACTGTGTTATTTTAATTTCCCCCAGCTCCAGCCTCTCTGATTCTGGATCCGAACACAGCAAGTCCCTGGCTCATCGTGTCTGAGGACCGGACCAGTGTGAGACTCGGAGAAAGTTGTCAGCTGCTCCCTGCCAACCCGCAGAGGTTTGATTTCTGGCCCTGTGTCCTGGGATCGGAGGGATTCACATCAGGGAGACACTACTGGGAGGTGGAGGTGGGGGAAAAGACTGAGTGGCTTGTGGGAGTGACCCGTGAGTCATCCGAGAGGAAAGGGACATTCGACCCGAGACCTGGGACCAGATACTGGATTGTGGAGCTGTTACCTGGAAGAGGCTATGTTGCCTTCACCTCCCCTTCACCGACCCCCCTCAGCCCGAGTGTGAAGCTCCGGAGGATCGGGGTGTACCTGGACTATCAGGGCGGACAGGTGTCATTTTACAATGCGGACAACATGTCCCATCTCCACACTTTCACCCACACTTTCACTGAGAGAATCTTTCCCATCTTCAATCCGGGATGCAATGATGGCGGGGAAAACTCCGCCCCGCTGACAATCTGCGGGGTTAAAGGTCACTGACAGTATGGGGTCTGTTTCCATCATTTTACCTCCAATTTCAGTTTCTCATTCCATTTCCTCCCGGGTGTTTCTGTGTAATAAACATTTCCAATTGTAACTCAGTTTGTAATCAGTGTTTGACTGGAACCCCAGCAGGCCCGGGGGTCACTGAATAACCCTCCCACCCTCACCCTGCAACTTATCATCCTCGCCCAACCTGGACTGGAATAGAGTCTCTGCCCCTCCAGAGACCACAGACAATTTCCCACAAACAGCAATGATCAGATAATCGGTTTTTCAGTGATGTTGAATGAGAAATAAATATTGGCCCAGGACACCGGGGAGAACTCATCTGCTCTTCTTCAAAATACTTCCGTGGGATATTTCATGTCCACCTGAAAGGGCAGACGGAGCCTCGGTTTAGTGTCTCATCCGAAAGACGGCACCTCTGACAGTGCTGCACTCCCTCAGTACTGCCACTGGGAGTGTCGACCTGGATTAAGTGTTCAAGTCTCATGGAGTGGGGACTTGAACCCACAACTTTCTGACTCAGAGGCGAGAGTGTTAGCTCTGAGCCACGGCTCACACCTATTGTGTACGACACTCTAATACAACAATTAACTCGCGATCTGATTGTTATTGAAAGCGAATGTAAGAGAATTGTAAAGGAGATCATTTTGCAGAATCTTAATAAAAAAAGAGTTTTCATCACCTCTTTATCTTCCAGGGTGTTTCTGTGTAATAAACATTTCCAATTGCAACACCGTTTCCATTCAGTGTTTGACTGTATCTCCAGCAGGGCTGGGCCAATCTCCGCTCAGACTCATAACGGACAACAGCCTGAAATTCCTGTCGCCATATTACCGGGAAAACATTCAGCTTTTTGCTGTGACATTTCTTTGGTGCTACTCACGATTCACCGCTCACCGATTGAAAATGAACAGATTGGCGCCTTTGTTAAATGTGGCTTCGGGACACCCTGAGCTGGTGAACGGCGCTAATAAATGCAAGTCCTTTCTATTCCCAGCTCTTAATTCACAGATAACGCAGGTAACGCTCGAGGGAAGGACATAGAAACATAGAAGATAGGAGCAGGAGTAGGCCATTTGGCCCCTCGAGCCTATTCCGCCATTTAATGAGATCATGGCTGATCATCCAAATTCAGTACCCTGTCCCTGCTTTCTCCCCATATCCCTTGATCCCTTTAGCCTTAAGAAATATCTCTAACTCCTTCTTGAATATATGTAATGAATTGGCCTCAACTGCCTTCTGTGGTAGAGAATTCCACAGGTTCACCACTCTCTGAGTGAAGAAATTCCTCCTCATCTCAGTTCTAAATGGCTTACCCCTTATCCTTAGACTGTGACCCCTGGTTCTGGATTCCCCTGCCATCGGGAACATCCTTCCTGCATCTAGTCTGTCTAGTCCTGTTAGAATTTTATAAGTTTCAATGAGATCCCCTCTCATTCTTCTAAACTCTAGCGAATATAAGCCTAATCGACCCAATCTCTCTTCATACGTCATTACTGCCATCCCAGGTATCAGTCTGGTGAATCTTCGCTGCACCCCCTCCATGGCAAGAACATCTTTCCTCAGATAAGGCGACCAAAACTGCACACAATACTCAAGGTGTGGTCTCACCAAGGCCCTGTACAATTGCAGCAAGACATCCTTGCTCCTATACTCAAATCCTTTCAGTATGAAGGCCAACATACCATTTGCCTTCTTAACCGCCTGCTGCACCTGCATGCTTACCTTCAGCGACTGGTGCACAATGACACCCAGGTCTCGTTGCACTTCCCCTTTTCCCAATCTATTGCCGTTCAGATAATAATCCGTCTTCCTGTTTTTGCCACCAAAGTGGATAACCTCGCATTTATCCACATTATACTGCATCTGCCATGATTCTGCCCAATCACCCAACCTGTCCAAATCATACTGGAGTTTCTCTGCATCCTCCTCACCGCACACACGCCAACCCAACTTTGTGTCGTCTGCAAACTTGGAGATATTACATCTAGTTCCCTCGTCTAGATCATTAATATATATAGTGAATAGCTGGGGTCCTAGCACCGATCCCTGCGGTACCCCACTAGTCACTGCCTGCCACTTGGAAAAAGACCCGTTTATTCCAACTCTTTGCTTCCTGTCTGCCAACCAGTTCTCTATCCAAGTCAGTACCTTACCCCCAATCCCATATGCTTTAACTTTGCACGCTAATCTCTTATGCGGGACCTGATCGAAAGCCTTCTGAAAGTCCAAATACACCACATCCACTGGTTCTCCCTTATCTATCCTACCAGTTACATCCTCAAAAAATTCCAGTAGATTAGTCAAGCATGACATATGATGGAGACTGTTTGGCCCGTCTAGTGGATGCTTCCAAAGAAACTCACAGTCCCTCCACCAAAATCTTCAGCAGCCTCTCCATTGATTGCACTTTTCCCCAAAGACTGATCGGCCCCGAGGGTCACTTTGTTTATAAAAGCTAAATACTGTGGAGAGAGAAACAGAGTTAATGTTTTCGGTTGATGACCTTTTGTCATAACTGGAAAAAGTTGGAGATGTAATAGGTTTTAAGCAAGTGCAGAGGCAGGGAAAGGGGTTGGGAAGGAAAGAACAAAAGGGAAGGTCTGAGATAGGGTGGAAGGCAGGAGTGATTAAATGATAAAAGTTATCATTGGACAAAGCAAATGTAGATAGTAATGGGACAAGTAAAGAAACAAAAGATGGGTCTAGAAGAGGTGTAAATGGGAATGGCAGAATCATCTACAGCTGCCATCTGAAAACAATAGGGGTAGAGGTTATGTTCTGATATTGTTGAACTCAGTGTTGAGTCCAGAAGGCTGTAAAGTGCCTAATCGAAAAATGAGAGTGGGAGTGGAGTGGAGAATTAAAGTGACAGGCGACCAGCAGCTCAGGGTCACCCTTATGGACTGAACAGTGGGGTTTCACAAAGCGGTCACCCAGTCTGTGTTTGTTCTCCCCAATGTAGAGGAGACTGCTTTGTGAGCAGTGATTTTGCAAGAAGCACAAGTAAATCGCTGTGTCACCTGGAAGGTGTGTTTGGGGCCCTGGACAGTGGGAAGAAAGGAGGTAAAAGTGCATAAGTTGCATCTCGTGCGCTTGGATGGGAAGGTGCCATCGGAAGGGGAGGGGGTGTTGGGGTTGATAGACGAATGGACCAGGGTGTTGAAGAGGGAGCGGTCCCTTCGGAATGCTGTTGTTTTCAGGATGTGGTCCACGTGGGAAAGGCTCCTTTTATTGCCAATCTCGAATTCCAGTTCCGGTGTTTATCACCCTTTCCATGGAAAAGTGCTTCCTCTCATCCTTCCTGAACCTGGCTTTTACTAGTTTACATCTATGTCTCCTTGTCCCACATCGTGATTTAAATTTACACAGTGATCTGTACTTTTGGTTTTGTATTCCACGTGTTGTACGATAATGGTCAGCAAATCGATTTGGCTCAGTTACTTAGTGCATTTAAAGGTTCTAGGTGGATGTTTTGTGATCATGGATGGGGACAGGTGAACAACAAAAGTGAGAGATTCAGTCCAAACAGTGTTTCGTATGTGTGGGAGGGGGCAGAGGACAGCGGCTGTTACCAGCTCATGGCATCGAAGGAAACGTGATGTGTCTGACATTAGCTTACATGTAGGCCGACGACACCCAACTCTACCTCACCACCACTTCTCTCGAGTCCTGCACGGCCTGTAAATTATCAGACTGCTTGTCTGCCATCCAGTTTTGGATGAGCAGAAATTTTCTCCAATTAAATATTGGGAAGACCGAAGCCATTGTTTTCAGTGCCCGCCACAAACTCTGTTCCCCAGCCATTGACTCCATCCCTCTCCCTAACATTTGTCTGAGGCTGAACCACACTTTTTGCAACCTTGTTGTCATATTTGAACCTGAAATGAGCTTCCGACCAAATATTTGCAGCATAACAAAGACTGCCTATTTCCACCTGCTTAACATCGCCCGTCTCCGCCCTTGCCTCAGCTCATCCGCTGCTGAAACCCTCATCCATGCCTTTGTTACCTCTCGACTTGACTATTCCTATACATTCCTGCTGGCCTCCCACTTTCTACCCTACATAAACTTGAGTTCACCAAAACTCGGCTGCCCTTGTCCTAACTCGCACCAAGTCCCGTTCACCATCAACCCTGTGCCTGTTGACCTACACTGGTTCCTGGTTAAGCAACGACTCGATTTAAAAATACTCATCCTTGTTTTTAAATCCCTCCATGGCCTTGCCCCTCCCTATCTCTGTAATCTCCTCAAGCCCCACAACCCCCTGAGATATCTGCGCTCCTCTAATTCTGCCCTCTTGAGCATCCCTGATTATAATCGCTCAACCATCGGCGGCCGTGGCTTCTGTTACGTAGGCCCTAAGCTCTTGAATTACCTCCCTAAACCTCTCCACCTCTCTACCTCTTTTTCCTCCTTTAAGATGCTCCTTAAACCTACGACTTTGACCAAGCTTTCGGTCACCTGCCCTAATTTCCCCTGATGCGGCTTGGTGTCAAATGTTTTGTCTTAAAATACTCGTGTGCAGCGGCTTGGGATGTTTTACTTTGTTAAAGGCCCTATATAAATACAAGTTGTTGTTGTTGTACAGCACAGAAGATGAATGTGGTATTCTTATTCGGGGAACTAACCTTATCCAAGTTCACATTTGAAACAGTATCCAGGGGTGGTGAATGTGTTGCGCCTCTGTGCTACAGAGAATCTGGGTCAAGGGGAAGGCTAACATATCCAAAGGTATCTTCAGTTTAGCAAGATGGAAACCTCTCTGCAGACTGACAAGGTCAGTAATGATTGAAAGTGCTTCCCACTGTTGGACATGGCCTCACAGCTGGGTCAGGGTCCCGGGAAACATCGCCCAGTGTCTCAACCAACTTGGGGTCAGAGGGCGAGTGTCTCTGCACGTGGGATACAGTGTGACTGGAAATAGGGACAGAGTGTCTCTGTGAACTGAGGGTTTGGAGGGAGAGTGGGTGGAATTTTCTGAGGGCGCTCCACCAGCTTTTAAGAGAGAGACGGGTTGGCTAGTGTGTTGAACGAGGATTCACTGAAATGTCTTTTATATTTTGCCATTTTTAAAGACGAAAATTTCACCAATTGTGAAGAAACAGTTGCTGCAATTTTCGAGTGCTGTTGCCAGAAATGCAGTGGAGTGGGGCGAGAATTCCAGCCGCCAGTATGACCTGACGGCCAACCACCTCCAAATGCCAGGGAGAGGGCCATTAGTATAACAGGGATGCGAAGCTGCAGTATATATGTTTCACCCACAGTGAGCCATTCCATCAGTGGCGCGGGACTCTGGGGCTCAAAATAATTTAACTGGGTGGCCCTGGAAAGAATGACATGTCGTTTTACAACAGCAAACACACTGAGATTAGCATCGGCCCCGCCATAGTGCTGCAGTCAGTACATTTACTTTAAGGGTTTTATTATTTGTTTTTAACAACAATAACTTGTATTTATACTGAGCCTTCAATGTAGGCTAACGTCCCAAGGCTCCTCATAGCAGTGTCATTAGACAAATATTGACACAAAGCCACATAAGGAGATATGAGAAGGTGTGACTGAAAGCTTGGACAAAGTGGTAGGTTTTAAGGAGCGTCTTAAAGGAGGACAGGCAGGTGGAGAGGCGGAGAGGTTTAGGGAGGAAATCCCAGAGCCCAGGCCCCAGGCAGCTGAAGACAAGGCCCCGCACTGGTGGGTTGAAGGAAATGGGGGATGGACATGAGGCCAGAATTGGTGAAACACAGATTTTTCTGAATGTTATAGGGCTGGAGGAGCGTATGGATACAGGGAGTGGTGAAGCGATGGAAAGATTTGAGCACGTGAATAAGAATTTTAAAAACAAGGTTTTGATGGACCAGGAGTCAATGTCGGTCAGCGAGCACAAGGGTGATGGGTGAACGGTGCGAGTAAGGATATCAGCGGCAGTGTTTTGGATAAGCTCAAGTTTACGGAGTGTGAAAGATGGGAGGCCGGCCAAGACAGCGTTGAAATAGTCAAATATAGATGTAATAAAGGCATGGATGAGGGTTTCGGCAGCAGATGCGCTGAAGCAGAGTTGTCGATGTTGTGGAGGTGGTAGTAGGTGGTCTTAGTGATAGAGCGGATATGGGGACGGAAGTTCAGCTCAGCGTCAAATAGAATGCTGAGTTTGAGAACAATCTGGTCCAGCCTGAGACAGTGGCCAGGGAGAGGGATGGAATTAGTGTTTAGGGAACAGAGTCGAAGGCAATGGCTTTGGTCTTTCCAATGTTTAATTGGAGGATATTGTGGCTTCTCCAGGACTGGCTGTCGTCAAGCAGTTTACAAAACAGAGGCAGTGGAGGCGTCAGGAGCAGTGGTGGTGAGGTCGAGCTGGGTGTGGTCGTCATACATGTGGCACCTAATGTCATATCTTCGAATGATTTCTCTGAGGGATTGCTTGTACGCAAGCATATTTTTCAATCCTCTCTGGCTTCAGGTGTGGTGCCAGAGGACTGGAGGACTGCTAATGTGGTACCCTGGTTTAAAAAGGGAGAAAATGATAGACCGAGTAATTACAGGCCAGTCAGCCTAACCTCGGTGGTGGGAAAATTATTGGAAAGAATTCTGAAGGATAGGATAAATCTTCATTTAGAAACACACAGATTAATAAAGGATAGTCAGCACGGATTTGTTAAGGGAAGGTCGTGTCTGACAAACTTGATTGCATTTTTTGAGGAGGTAACAAGGAGGGTAGATGAGGGTGGCGCATTTGATGGAGTGTATATGGACATTAGCAAGGCTTTTGATAAGGTTCCACATGGCAGACTGGTCACGAAGTTAAAAGCCCATGGGATCCAAGGCAAAGTGTCAAGTTGGATTCAAAACTGGTTCGGAGACAGGAAGCAGAGGGTAATGGTTGATGGGTGTTTTTGTGACAGGAAGGCTGTTTCCAGTGGGGTTGCCCAGGTCTCAGTACAATGTCCCTTGCTTTTTGTGGTGTATATCAATGATTTTGACTTGAATAAAGGGGGTATGATTACGAAGTTTGCAGATGATACTAAAATCGGCTGTGTGGTTGATACTGAAGAAGGAAGCTGTAGACTGCAGGAAGATATCAATAAATTGGTCAGGTGGGCAGAGCAGTGGCAAATGGAATTCAATCCGGAGAAGTGTGAGGTAATGCATTTGGGGAGGGCTAACAAAGAAAGGGAATACACATTATATGGTGGGACACTGAGTAGTGTAGAGGAACAAAGGGACCTTGGAGTGCATGTCCACAGATCCCTGAAGGTAGCAGGGCAGGTAGATAAGGTGGTTAAGAAGGCATACGGAATGCTTGCCTTTATTAGCCGTGGCATAGAATACAAGAGCAGGGGGGTTATGCTTCAACTGTATAATACAGTAGTTAGGCCTCAGCTATAGTACTGTGTGCAGTTCTGGTCACCACATTACAGGAAAGATGTGATTGCGGTAGAGAGGGTTCAGAGGAGATTTACAAGGATGTTGCCGGGAGTAGAAACATAGAAACATAGAAACTAGGAGCAGGAGTAGGCCATTCGGCCCGTCGAGCCTGCTCCACCATTCAATACGATCATGGCTGATCATCCAAATCCAGTACCCTGTCCCTGCTTTCTCACACAGAATCCCCACATCGAGCACTGCACCTATCCCACCCTATCCCCGTAACCCCACGTATTTAATTCCCCCTAACATATCCCATCCTATCCCCATAACCCCACATATTTAATCCCCCCTGTACACTAAGGGTCAATTTATCATAGCCAAATCAACCTAACCCGCACATTTTTGGACTGTGGGAGGAAACCGGAGCACCCGGAGGAAACCCACGCAGACACGGGGAGAATGTGCAAACTCCACACAGACAGTCACCCGAGGTCAGATTCGAACCCGGGTCCCTGGCGCTGTGAAGCACCAGTGCTAACCACTATGCCACCGTGTTGCCCTCATATGTTGTTCCTCATAGCTAAGAGAATCTTAGCTATGAGGAAAGACTGGATAGGCTGGGTTTGTTTTCCTTGGAACAGAGGAGGCTGAGCGGAGACCTTATTGAGGTGTATACAATTATGAGGGGCATGGGTAAAGTGGATACAGAGGACCTATTTCCCTTAGCAGAGGGGTCAAAAACCAGGGGGCACAGATTTAAAGTAATTGGTGGAAGGTTTAGAGGGGATTTGAGGGGAAATTTCTTCATCCAGACGGTTGTGGGGGTCTTGAACTCACTGCCTGAAAGGGTGGTAGAGGCAGGAACCCGAACCACATTTAAAAAGTACTTGGATGTGCACTTGGGATGCTCTAACCTGCAGGGCTACGGACCAAGAGCTGGGAAGTGGGATTAGCCTTCATAGCTCTTTGTTGGCCGGCACGGACACAATGGGTTGAAATGGCCTCCTTCCGTGCTGTAACTTTCTATGATTCCAATGTCTTTGGTCTTCCCAATATTTATATGGTCCCCCTTATCCTCACCTTCCACTCCACCAGGCTTCAAATCCAATGGATCATCCTCATCCATTTCCTCCATGTCTATCATGATGCCATTGAGGAAAATATATTCCTCGCCACTCACCTTTCAGCATTCCGAAAGGACCGTTCGCTCTGTGACACCCTGGTCCACTCTTTAATCACCCCCAACACTCTCTCCCCTTCCCCGACACCTTCCCATGTAAGTGCAGGAGGAGTGGCACCTGCCCTTTCACCTCCCCCTTTCTCACCATCCACGGTCCCAAACATTCCTTCCTGGTGAAACAGCGATTTACTTGTACATCTTCCAGCTTACTATGCTGTGTTCGCTGCTCACGATGTGGTCTCCTCTACATTGAGGAGACCAAACGCAGATTAACATAGAAACATAAACATAGAATCTAGGAGCAGGAGTAGGCCATTCGGCCCGTCGAGCCTGCTCCACCATTCAATACGATCATGGCTGATCATCCAAATCCAGTACCCTGTCCCTGCTTTAATCCCCACAGTACACATATCCCACCCTACCCCCGTAACCCCACGTATTTAATTCCCCCTAACATATCCTATCCCCATAACCCCACATATTTAATACCCCCCTAACACTAGGTCAATTTATCATAGCCAAATCAACCTAACCCGCGCATTTTTGGATTGGATGATAACTCTGCTGAACACTTCCATTCAGTCGGCATGCATGACCCTGGGCATCCGGTCACTTGCTGCTTTAATTCCACATCCCACGTCCACTCTGACCTTTCTGTCCTCAGGCTCCTACACTCTTCCAATGAAGATCAATGCAAGCTCCAGGAACATCATCTTTCTATTCGGCACATTGCAGCTTCTGGCCTTAGCATTGAGTTTAGCTACTTTAGCTCTCCGCTCCCATTCTCTCTGAGACAGCAGGTACTGGTAATGGAGGATGACAGCACCAGAGGCACTGGAAGTGGAGGAGGTGTGGGCTGGTGCTTTGGGGTGGGGGTCTATCGGTAAATGATATGGGTGTGTTCTGTACCCTGGGGTCTACCCACCTTTCCTCTGCCACATTCCCAGGCCACGGAACCTTTCTCTTCACCCGATTTTCCATGCTTCCCTCCGCCTTGGCTCTCTTCCAGTTGGGAATTTTCAGATTTGATTTTTTTTGGCACTTTCCATAAGTACTTTGAACCTAATGATATTATAATCACTATTGCCCCGATGTTCTCCCAATGAAACAGACACCACTTTCCCTAATTCATTCCCCACAAATAGATCCAGCTCTGCTTCATTCATCGTTGGGCTGGAAATATATTGATTAAGAAATTCTCCTGTGCAAATTTTAGGAATTCTTCACCTTCCTCGCCTTTTACTCTGTTTATTCCCCAGTCTATATTCGGGTAATTGAAGACCCCAACTATGACTGCTCTTTTATTTTTACATTTCTCTGAAATGTGCCTACAGATTTGCTCCTCTAGCTCCTTCTCACTATTTGGGGCTCTATATTAAACACGCAGCAATGTAACAGCAACTTTTCGTTTCCTTAACTCTAACCAACCAGATGCAGTCTCTGAACCCTCTAGTATATTGTCCCTCTGTAGAAGTAAGATTATCCTTGATCAATACTGCCACCCCCTCTCCTGTCTTTTGCCCTTCCCTATCCCTCCTGAATACATTGTAGCCAGGAACGTTGCGTTCCCATTTCTGCCCATGTTTAAGCCAGGTCTCCATTATAGCCACTATATCATAACCCCATGTGGCCACTTGAGCCTGTAGCTCATCAACCTGATTTGTAACACTCCTCACTTTAACACATTTGCATTCCAGCACCAAGCTGGTCAGCTTTGTTTTCTCTCTCTATTTACTTCCTGCTCTTTCTACACTATTCTTTGTTCTGCTGCTGCCTGTCCCTCCTCAGTTTGTCATGGGAAACAGTCGCTAAAACAACCCAAATTAAAAATGCTATCAAGTTCTACTATTGCACATTATTATTAGTGTCAGCTGTGGCTCAGTGGGTAGCACTCCAGCCTCTGAGTCAGATGGTTTGTGGGTTCAAGTCCCACTCCATGGGAATTTGAGCACAAAATTCTAGGCTGAGACAATGCAGTGCTAGGGAGTGCTGCACTGTCGGAGGGGCCGTCTTTTGGATGAGACGTTAACTGAGGCCCCGTTTGCCCTCTCAGGTGGACGTAAAAAATCCCACGGCTCTATTTCGAACAAGAGCAGGGGAGCTATCCCCGGTTTCCTGGCCAATATTTATCCCTCAATCAACATAACTAAAAACAGATTACCTGATCATTATCACATTGCTGTTTATGGGAGCTTGCTGTGCAAAAGTTGGCTGCCGTGCTTCCCAAATTACAACAGTGACTACGCTTCAAAAGTACTTCATTGGCTGTCAGCGCTTTGACACATCCAGTGGTCCTGAAAGGCGCAAAAGAAATGCAATTCTTTCTTTCCTTAACATTGTTTGTCGATCCACAATTTACTGATTACATCTACACACTGCCTGAAACTGTACTGTGAGTGGATTGATCCATTTCCCATCAACAGAATATATTGGATTGCGAGCATACGAAAATACCAGACAGAAAAGATCATCGGGTCTCTGCAGACTTTCCCATAGAGTTGTGATGCCTTAATGTATCATCAGAGAGACCCTCCCTACCCACAGGGAGTCACATAATCTCCTGGGAGGGGCGGTTAGGGGGGAAAGAGTCTGAAAAATTCCTCTCCGGCTCCTTTAGATGATGGAAAATAATCCAGGAGATCACATTGGCCCTGACTTTCAGGGTAGCTATCTCTGGTACCAGGCCATCTCCTCCACACCCAGAAACCGGCCCAGCTCTCTCCTGAAGGAATACAGTCGATCAGCGTTCACCGGAGGCGGGCACCTAGTTTCACAGATCCACTATTCTCTGGGAAGAGAAGAAGCGCCGAACCTCCAATTGGGAAATCTCCACACGCAAAACTCAATCTGTTTCCCAATGTATTCTAATGAGGACTTTGATCTCTGTGCGCTGGTAAACACCTCAGTGCTGAACAGGACGGGCAGGTATGTGTCGAAACTCGGTCTGGATCCTCCCTTTTAGGAACATCGAAACTCAAACAGTTCCAGTCAGGAAGTGCTGAGTGTGAACATGGCGTCCAGACAGCAGGCACAGAGTCTAACAGATGAATTAATTTGTCCCATTTGTCTTGATTTCTTCACCGACCCGGTAATACTGGAATGTGGGCACAACTTCTGCCGCTCCTGTATCACACGGTGTTGGGAAAATAAGGAGACAAACTCCTGCCCCGAATGTAGACAGGAGTTTCCGGGTGGAAACCTGAAGGTTAATCGGGCCTTAGCGAATCTGGCCGAGAAAGCTCGAAAATTAAAGCTGAATCCGAAAGAGAAGGAAAGTAAACATCACTGTGAGGAACATCAGGAAGAACTGACGCTGTTTTGTGAAACTGACAAGAAGCTGCTCTGTGTGAAGTGTCTTGTGGCGACAGAGGGGCGGGGTCACAAGTCCCACAACTTCATGGGGCTGACAGAAGCTGCGCAGATGTACCGGGTAAGATGGAGGGTAGAATCTCTGGCAACCTTTCTCTCTCTGTTTTACGAGTTTAAACTTTACATTCAGTTAACTTGTAATTCCAGGATAAACTGAAACCACACTTGGAATCGGCTACAAAGAGAAAGGATTCGGCTCTGGACACCGCACGGCGGCAGGAACAGCAGATTTCCGCAGTTACGGTAAGGTCTCCCTGTGCTGGATCTCTGGGAACTCGGATAGTTTTGTTCCCTTTATCGCGGTGCATTAATTATGTTTCACATTTCATTTGGTAGGAACAGTCGAGCAGTCTGCAGACCCACATCACATCCGATTTCGCTAAAATGCACCAGATTCTCACTGAGAAAGAGCAGCGTTTAATCTTAAATCTCAAGGGACAAGCGAAGTCGATTATACGGCCAATGAAAAGGAACCTTCAGCGGGCCAAACAGAACGTAGATTGTGTTGAGCAAGAGATGTCGAAATTCAAAAGGCAGATGGAGGAACAGGACCCAGTCACATTTCTGAAGGTGAGAGATTGGTTCAGTATAATATAACTACACAAAGTTAGACTGAGCAAATAGCTTTATTCCAGTTACCCACCATGCTCCCAAATCTCATCATGCCTTTTTCCTTCATCCACTCAGCCAATCTAATCCTGAATGTTGACATAGCCTCTGTCTCAACCAAGCAAGCTGGAAGTGAATTCCACAGACTCACAACTCTGGAAATAAGTATCTCTTGCCCTCTGTGCTAAATCTCTTACACTTAATCTTCTTTCTATGGCCCTTCGTTTTAGAACCTTTACTCGAAACAAGTACTTGTCCCAACCTTTAATAATTCCATACCCTTCGATCATATTGTCCCATAGCTTGAATTGTTCTGATATTGTTAACCTTCCTCCATCTTTGCATTTCCTGATACCAGGCAGCATCCAAGTCAATATCTGCTGTATCCTCTGCAAACCCACAATACCGTGCCTCTGGTGTGGAACACAATACTGCACGCAGTACTGCAACTGAGTTCTCACATTACCTCTTGTGTTTTCAAATATATACCTCTTGTGATACGACCTGGAATTCCATTAGCTTCTTTTTACAGCCTGGTCAATCTTAATGCTCTGTGAACCTGCGTTCCCAAATCCCTCTGCTCTTCCACAGCACAGAGCCTTATTCCATTCAGAGTAGCGTTCCTGCTGTTACTTCACCTGCCTCAGCCTCACATTTACAGGCATTTAATTCTGTCCACTAAGTTTTTTGCCCATTGCTCCATCTTATCAATATCCCCTTTGCTGCTTCCATTTATCTGCTACGAAATGAACTATTCCTCCTAATTTGATATAATTTGGCTCCACCTCCTCTCTGATATCTTCCTCTTTAGCAACAACGGATGCAAAGTACTTATTAGATAACGCCGCCATTTTCTGATCACCATCTACAAATTGACAATCCTCACCTCTCAGGGTCCCACCTCACCTTTAACAATTCTATTCTCACTGATATACTTGTAAAATACTTTACTACTCCTGTTAATTTTTTATTTATTTGTCCTCATAAACCTGTCAACTTTTCCGAACCCATTCTTAACCTCCTTCGATGCTTTCTCATATTCCCCTTTAGTTTATTATTACTATTGCCTTCCTCTTCAAATGGAATCGGTTTCTAACCTCATTATTTAACCAGGGCATTCTAAAACAACTAGTAGTTTCCTTCTTTAATAATAGTTTCTCTGTACCTTTCCGATCCCTTACTACCAATATTCCATTCTTGCTCTTCAGTCCCGTGTGCTATTGTCTCCTATCACCCTACCTTGGCTAGCTCGCTCGCCATCTTCCTAAAATCTTCCTTACTCCATTCTCATTTTCTACTGACCTTTCCGTTTTTAGTTTGATCTTACACCTAATCCTGAGGTTTGCACCAACATTTAACTCATATACCTGAGCTATATCATTACTCATAACCAGATCTAGTAACGCCTCCACCCTTGTAGGCCTACGGACAGACTGCTTGTGCAATGAGTCCCACACACATTGGGATAACAGCGTAGGTATTGGTGGGATATCATCACATGGGGGCGCTATTGTATTGTCAACCTGTAATTTCTCAATATCTGCAGCTCAGCAACAACTCCGTTGAATGACTTGTTTTTTGACGTTCAGTATCCAGTTATAGAAACATAGAAACATAGACAATAGGTGCAGGAGTAGACCATTCGGTCCTTCGAGCCTGCACCGCCATTTAATGCGTTCATGGCTGAACATGCTACCTCAGTACCCCACTCCTGCTTTCTCGCCATACCCCTTGATCCCCCTAGTTGTGAGTATTATATCTAACTCCCTTTTGAATATATTTAGCGAACTGGCCTCAACAACCTTCTGTGGTAGAGAATTCCACAGATTCACCACTCTCTGGGTGAAGAAGTTCCTCCTCATCTCAGTCTTAAATGGCTTCCCCTTTATCCTTAGACTGTGACCCCTGGTTTTAGTTTCCCCTAACATTGGAAACATTCTGCCCGCATCTAATTTGTCTAAACCAGTCAGGATTTTAAACGTCTCTATAAGATCCCCCCTCATTCTTCTGAACTCCAGAGGATACAAGTTCAGTTGATCCAGTCTTTCTTGATATGTCAGTCTGGCCATCCCAGGAATCAATCTAGTGAACCTTCGTTGCACTCCCTCAATAGCAAGAATGTCCTTCCTCAAGTTAGGAGACCAAAACTGCACACAATACTCCAGGTGTGGCCTCACCAAGGCCCTGTACAACTGTAGCATCACCTCCCTACTCCTGTACTCAAATCCCCTTGCTATGAAGGCCATCATGCCATTTGCTTTCTTGACTGCCTGCTGCACTTGCCTTCCCACTTTCAGTGACTGATGTACCATGACACCCATGTCTCGTTGCACCTCCCCTTTCCCTAATCTGCCACCATTCAGGTAATAGTCTGCCTCCCTATTTTTACCACCAAAGTGGATAACCTCACATTTATCCACATTGTACTTCATCTGCCATACATTTGCCCATTCACCCAACCTGTCCAAGTCACTCTGTAGCCTCCTAGCATCCTCCTCATTGTTCACACTGCCTCCCAATTTAGTGTCATCCGCAAATTTGGAGATATTACAATTAATCCCTTCGTCCAAATCATTAATATATAATGTAAACAGCTGGGGCCCCAGCACCGAACCCTGCGGTACCTTTGGCTGGATTCAGATGCTTAAAGGCACCAAACTGAATCTCAGTGCACTGAATGCAAGCGGTGTGAGATCCCGAATGGGTATGTTGCCTACCTGGTGCCAAGGTAAGGGATATCTCGTGGCAGCTGGTGATGAATTTGTAATGGGAGGGTGTAAATTTCATTGTCGTGTTCCATGTCTGAACAAGCGACATAGGTAGGAACAGGAAGGAAGCCCTGCTGAGGGATTATCAGGAGTTAGGAGCTAAATTAAAAAGCAGGACCTCGAGGGTAACAATCTCTGCATTATTGCCCAAGTCACATGCAAATTGGCATAGAAGCAGACAGATCAGGGGAATTAACACATGGATAAAGGGCTGGTGTGTGAAAGAGGGCTTCCTTTTCATGGGACACTGACACCAGTACTGGGACAGGAAGGAGCTGTACTGATGGGATGGGCTCCACCTGAACCAGGATGGGACCCGTGTCTGAGCAGAAAGGGTAAATGGAGAGGTGGCAAAGGCTTTAAACTAGTAAAACGGGGGGAGGGATGTACAAGAAATGAAACCAACCTAAATATAAACAAACCAGGAATGGAGAGCATAGGAAAGAATAAATTGATGGCCAGGGAATAAATAGAATAATAGAACAAAAGTTTAAAATGACGGTTAAACATAAAGTGAGAACAATTGCAATTAAAAATGAGTTCAACTGTCTTAACAGCAATGCACACAGTGTCCGTAATAAAACGGGGGAGCTGGAGGCAATCATGCTTTGCGAGGAACTAGACATTAGGGATTACTGAGACGTGACTAGAAAAAAAAATCAGGACTGGGAATTAAATATTGCAGGACAGAACATATTTAGAAAAGATAGAGAGGAAAAAAAGGGAGGTGGTGCAGCTGTACTTATTCAGGATAGCATAATGGCAATAGAAAAAAGTGGCGCAGCTATCAGCGATACAAAAATGAGAAGTCGCACAACACCAGGTTATAGTCCAACAGATTTATTTAATTTTACATTAGTCCAACGCCGGCATCTCCACATCATCAGCGATACAGAAAGAGAATCCATGTCACAGAGTCATAATGGCACAGAAGGAGGCCATTCGGCCCATCGAGTCCGTGCCAGCTCTCTGTAGAGCAATCCAGTCAGTCCCATTCCCCCATTCTCTCCCCGTAGCCCTTCAAGTTTATTTCCCTCAAGTGCCTATCCAATCTCCCCTTGAAAACATTGAATGTCTCCGCTTCCACCACTTCTGTCAGCAGCGAGTTCCAGATCCTCACCACTCGCTGCGTAAAAAGTTTTTCTTTACGTCCCCCCTGTATCTCTTGCCCATACCCTTAAATCTGTGTCCCCTAGTCCTTGTACCATCAAATAGTAGGAACAGCCTTTCCCCGTGTAGCCTATCCAAACCCATCATAATCTTGTACACTTCTATCAAATCATCCCTCAATCTCCTTTGCTCTAATGAAAACAAATCCAGCTTCTCCAACCTGTCCTTGTAGCTAAGATCTCCCATCCCCGGAACCATTCTGGTAAATCTCTTCTGCACCCTCTCAAGGGCCTTCACATCCTTCCCAAAGTGTGGTGACCAGAACTGGACACAATACTCCAGTTGTGGCCTAACCAGCGCTTTATAAAGATTCAGCATAACTTCTCTACTTTTGTACTCAATACCTCTATTTATGTAGCCTATGATCCCATATATTTTGCTAACCACTCTCTCAATATGTCCTTCCACCTTCAGGAACCTATGCACATTAACTCCCAGGCCCCTCTTTCCCTGCACACTCTTTAAAACTATGCCATTAAGTGTATATTGCCTCTCCCTGTTCCTTCTGCCAAAATGCATCACCTCACACTTCTCTGTATTAAATTACATCTGCCACTTGTCTGCCCATTCTGCTAGCCTTTCTATGTCCTGTTGCAGTCGACTGGTATCATCCTCACTGTTTGCCACCCACACCCCAAGTTTTGTGGATAGAGATAAAAGATAAGAAAGGATCAAACACACTAGTAGGGCAAGTGTACAGACCACCTAGTAGTGGAAGGGAGGCGGAGGAATAAATGTGCAAACAAATTAGGGAAATTAGTAAAAAACATAGAATAATAATCATGGGGGGATTTCAACTACTCCGATATTAATTGGACAGAAGAGGTAGGTAAAGGGGATAAGGGAATGCAGTTCCTACAATGTCCATAGGACTCCTTTCTAACCCAATATGTAAAAAGCCCAACAAGGGAGGAAAACAGTGACAGGATTGGACAAAGTCAACATGGATTTACAAAAGGTAAATCGTGCTTGACTAATCTACTGGAATTTTTTGAGGATGTAACTGATAGAATAGATAAGGGAGAACCAGTGGATGTGGTGTATTTGGACTTTCAGAAGGCTTTTGATAAGGTCCCGCATAAGAGATTATCATGTAAAGTTAAGGCACAAGAGATTGGGGGCAAGGTACTGACTTGGATAGAGAACTGGTTGGCAGACAGGAAGCAAAGAGTTGGAATAAACGGGTCTTTTTCTGAGTGGCAGGCAGTGACTAGTGGTGTTCCGTAGGGATCGGTCCTAGGACCCCAGCTATTCACTATATATATTAATGATCTAGACGAGGGAACTATATGTAATATCTCCAAGTTTGCAGATGACACAAAGCTGGGTGGGCGTGTGTGCTGTGAGGAGGATGCAGAGAAACTCCAGTATGATTTGGACAGGTTGGGTGATTGGGCAGAAGCATGGCAGATACAGTATAATGTGGATAAATGCGAGGTTATCCACTTTGGTGGCAAAAACAGAAAGGCAGATTATTATCTGAAAGGCAATAGATTGGGAGAAGTGGAAGTGCAACGAGACCTGGGTGTCCTTGTGCACCAGTCGCTGAAGGTAAGCATGCAGGTGCAGCAGGCGGTTAAGAAGGCAAATGGTATGTTGGCCTTCGTAGTGAGAGGGTTTGAGTACAGGAACAAGGATGTCTTGCTGCAGCTGCACAGGGCCTTGGTGAGACCACACCTTGAGTATTGTGTGCAGTTTTGGTCGCCTTACCTGAGGAAGGATGTTCTTGCCATGGAGGGTGTGCAGCGAAGATTCACCGGACTGATACCTGGGATGGCAGGAATGACGTACGAGGAGAGATTGGGTCGATTGGGCTTATACTCGCTGGAGTTTAGAAGAATGAGAGGAGATCTCATTAAAACTTATAAAATTCTAACCGGGCTAGACAGACTGGATGCAGGAAGGATGTTCCCGATGGCGGGGGAGTCCAGAACAAGAGGTCACAGTCTAATGATAAGGGGTAAGCCATTTAGGACAGAGATGAGGAGGAACTTCTTCACCCAGAAAGTGGTGAACCTGTGGAATTCTCTACCACAGAAGGCAGTTGAGGCCAAGTCAGTAAATATACTCAAGAAGGAGTTAGATATATTTCTTAAGGCTAAAGGTATCAAGGGATATGGCGAGAAGGCAGGTACATGGTACTGAGTTTGGATGATCAGCCATGATCTCATCGAATGGCGGAGCGGGCTCGAGGGGCCGAATGGCCTACTCCTGCTCCTATCTTCTATGTTTCTATGTCTATGTTTCTATTTGCTATTGGATCTAGTAATGGGGAATGAACCAAAGCAGATAAGAGAACTAATAGTAGGGAACATCTTGGCAATAGTGATCATAATATAATACGATTTAAGATAATAATTGAGAAGGACATAAGCATGAGGAAGATCAGGGTAATAGATTGGAAAAAAGTTGATTTTGAGGGGCTGAGAATAGAACTTGGGAAAATAAACTGGACAACAATATTAGCAAACAATGACATAGAACAGCAATGGGAAACATTTGAAATGGTATGCAACAGAGTCCAGGAAAAATATATTCTGCTAAAATTCAAGAACAAGCTAAACACTAATGAGACACCATGGATGAATAAAGCCATAAGGTAAAAATTGAGGGTAAGGAAAGAGGCATACATTAAGTACGTTACAGCAGGGAGAGCATGATAAGGGAGAATATGCAGAGATTAGGTGAGAAGTGAAAAAAAAATTAGGAAGGCAAAGAGCAACTCTGAAATTAAATTATCAAGGAACATAAAACAAAATAGCAAAATATTTTACGGGGTCATCAATAAAAATGAAGGTTGGGATGGAAATAGGACCACCAATGGATGGACAGAATCATACCACAGGCAGCGATAGAGAGATGGCAGAAATATTAAATAATTACTTTGCTTCAGTATTTACCAGGGAGACAGAACAGCTGGAGATGACATAGGATGATGAGATTAACAAGGTGATAACTGCATTTAAAATAAAGAGGAGATATATTTAATAAACTAATCAAACTCAAAGAGGATAAAACCCCTAGTCCGGATGGATTGTATCCACGCATTTTAAAGGTATCTAAGCAAGAGATAGAGGCATACTACACATATTTAATCATTCGTTAGAGCAAGGTCCAGTGCCAGAGGACTGGCAGATAGCTAATGTAATAACTATATTTAAGAAGGGAGATTGAACATGTCGAGGGAACTATAGATCAGTCAGCTTAACATCAGTGGTAGGGAAAATAATGAAATCCCTACTGAAGCAGAAAGTAGAAGATCGTCTAGAAACCAAAAATATAATAATGAATAGTCAGCATGGCTTTCGAAAAAGAAAGTCTTGCTTGACCAACCTCATTAAAATTTTTGAAGAGGTAACAGAGAGAGTTGACAAGGGTAATGCAGTAGATAAAATCTATCTAGATTTTCAAAAGGCCTTCGATAAGGTACTACATAATAGACTCATGATTAAGGTCAGAAAATGCGGAGTCAGGGGAGAAGTAGCAGAATGGACAGCTAACTGACTTCAAGAGTAGGGCTAAAGGGTATCTATTCAGAGTGGCAGAAGGTGGGAAGTGGTGTTCCACAAGGATCAGTGCTGGGACCACTGTTGTTCACAATTTATATTAATGATTTAGACTTTGGAATCAAAAACACAATTTCTAAATTTGCAGATGACACCAAATTGGAGGGGATAGTCAATACTGAGGAGGACTGCAACAAATTACAGGAGAACATTAATAAACTTGCAGTATGGGCATATACTTGGCAAAAGAATTTCAACACAGATAAATGTGAGGTATTACATTTTGGTAGGAAGAATCGGGAGGTCACTTATGACTTGGAGGGTGGGATTCTTGGTGAACTGGTTGAGCCCAATTGCCTGTTTCGGTGCTGTATATCCTATGTAGATCCCGGGGAGAAGCACCTCTCACGGTGTTACCTGCAGAGTGTAACTCCAGATTGTGGGAGGTCCGGTTCAAAAAATGCTGAGGAGGTTCTTCCGTCTCTCGGTTAGTTTGTGTTGCAAGTACAATCGATCACTCTCTAGTTTCGGTGATGTTATCTTACAGCATGTGTGCCAAACTGTATGTGTGTGAGAGAGAGAAGTAAGAGTGCCTTGGTGTAGGGTGCCATTATCTTACAATCCACAGCTGGCAGGCTCCAGCTGTGATGCTGCTGACTGCTAACCTCACATTGTAAAGGGACAGAGCATGCATGTGCAAAGCTATGCTGGTGATAGGTTGCGCTTTTATAAGCAGGTAAGAGACGGCAGGCATGCTGGCTCTCTCCTCGCATCTATCTATCTTCCACTGTCTAAGATATTGGAAATGTTCGGCACTTTCTCCCATTATAAATTGCTGTGTCCACACTTACATTCGCATTGTATTCTGTGGACATGTAAGGCTGCAACTACACGCAGCTGCCAGTGGAGGCGCTGCGGCACCAGCAGTGGGCGACTGTGTAACTGCAGCAAGGCAGGCTGGAGGTATACAGAGCTTCTATTGTAAGTGTAGGAGTAGCATTGCGTCATAGAAGTGTCACAATGCGGACAGGATAACTATAAAATGGGGATTGAATGAAGTCTGTACATCCTCACAGCTCTTCACCTTATTGTGAAGTCACTTTGCAAGATGTTGAAACATCACAGTTAGTCTCTGGTTATTGTCACCTTCAAAACTATAAGCCCTAGAAACCGCACATGACTGTGAGACAATATATAGATACACACCCAGGATTTCAATATTATTAAATATCTTTATTGTTTTCAAGTTTGGGGATAGCCACCTCCCTCACAGTTTGCCACGACTCTGTCAGCTGTCGAGATTCAGTTGTCACAGCGCTGCCGCCTAAGGAATGAATCAATAAACTGTTCATGGCAACAACACATTTTTACAGAGAAGTATAAAATATCTGACTTCAAGTGTTACGCTGTGCATTTCGGAAAAAGTACCTGGTAATGTTAGTTTACCAAGTTTATTTCCCGGTGTAAATCCGAACAGTAACTCGGTCCTGTCACTGTTTGTTCGGGGCTGTTCCTCCCACTGACACAGCTGAAATATTTCACACTTGGTGTCATGTTGCAGTGAGTGATGCTGAATTCTGAATTTCTGCTCCCAGACCCTGACTGTGAACTCAGATCCGTGTTTCTGTTTTATTTCAGGAGGCATTTTCCCGGAAAAGAAGGTATGACGTTCTCTCTACTGAAATGTTCTTTAACCTGTTAAAGGAACAAGCGGCCAGAATTCTAGAGTCAATGTTTGATATTTTCAGAATTACTGAAGAGGAAATTGTCCTTTCACTGGACAGTCGGAATCTGCCGCTGGGAATATTCAAAGGGCCCGGACAGTACAGAATGTGGAAAGAAATGATAGAGAACATCAGCCCAGGTAAAGAGTTTTCATCGCCCCTATTTCAAACTTGCTTTCGATTAGGCACTTTACAGCCTTCTGGGCTCAACATTGAGTTCAACAATTTCAGCCAATAACCCTGCCCCTATTTTTTCAGGCAGCAGCTGCTGATAATTCTGCCATCCCCATTTGCAACATTTAACCACTCCTGCCTTCCACCCTAGGACAGACCATTGATTTTGTTCTTTCTTCCCCTCCCCCACCCCTTTCCCTGTCTCTCCACCTGCTTAAAGCCTGCTACGTCTCTAACATTTTCCAGTTCTGACGAAGGGTCAGGACCTGAAACGTTAACTCTGTTTCTCTCACCAATGATGCTGCCTGGCCTGATGAGTGTTTCCAGCATTTTCTGTTGTTATTTCAGATTACCAGTATCCGCAGTATTTTGCTATTTGTAAAAGTTCTGTTGTGTGAACACTTGGAAATAATGAAATACAGCTACAGTATTTAGACAATTAGGAACGAAAATAATGATGAAATAATCTCCACAAGGAGTTTGAAACTGGTTTGTGAAATCAGTGTTACTGTCTGTGACCACACATCAGATCCAGGAGTGACGATGCTGTAGAGAAGCAGTGTATATTATTGGTGACTCAGAACAATGTTCTCGCCCTTCAGACTGACGGGTGCCTCTGCAGCGTCAGAAACATATCCAGACTGCTCGTCCCAAAAAGGTTCAAGATACAACGGAATGGAATCCGTGAAGCCCCCTCCCCCGGCAGAAACTTGGCTCAGCGGCCCGTCGCTCCCCCGCCACCACCATCAACAGGCCCTACCCCGCCTTCGAGGGGCTCCGTTCCATCAAACCACAGCCCCACAACCTGTTACCTCTAGGGGTCCACCCCCGCCCTCCTGGCGCACTGTCCTGTCGCTGTTGCTCACTGCATTTGGAAGACACATTGAGCTTTATGCAGTTGGCAAGTGTTTGGATCAAGCTCTGTATCCAGTGTCACAACCTCTCTCACCATTGTCAGATTGCTTCTGTCACCTCAAGTTCACCTGCCATCTATTACATCAGAATGGGTAGGGTTTATACTGTCTCACCTTGGTCCTCAGAATATGACCCCATCAGCCCCAGCACCAGCAGCACCAGGCACACCAGCAGCACTAATAACAACAGCAACCTTGTCTACAGTCAACTGATGCTGCACACGTTACAGGGCATCAGCACCCGACCACATTGCTTCCCGGGACGCCAGGAACAACATCACCATAGCCAGATATACTTCACCTGACGCTATACACCCTGGCTGCCGCATTATGCACCAGGTCGGCACCACCCCACACCAACACCATAAAGCATCTCTACAATGCCCAAGCCATTCCTTTCACACTTATCAGCATTGCGGGGTGGGGGGTTAACCGTTATGTCTCAGTTACAATGCAACTCACTAAGCCACTTCCAAATCATACCAACTAACAACACACAAGTGCCTTCTTTTGTGTGTTCTTAGTTGGTATGATTGGACTAGGATGATGGTGAGTGTGAGGGGTTGCTAGTGAGATGGGGAAGTGATAATGTAGATAGAGAGGAATGGGTGGAGGTGCAAGGTAAATTGGTGTGAGTAAGGATATGCAGGAGTAGGGTAGGGAAGGCAGAGTGATGGGGATGTGATTCAAAACTGGCTCGAAGACAGGAAGCAGAGGGTAATGGTTGATGGGTGTTTTTGTGACTGGAAGGCTGTTTCCCGTGGGGTTCCGCCGGGCTCAGTACTAGGTCCCTTGCTTTTTGTGGTATATATCAATGATCTAGACTTGAATGTAGGGGGTATGATTAAGAAGTTTGCAGATGATACTAAAATCGGCTGTGTGGTTCATACTGAAGAAGGAAGCTGTAGACTGCAGGAAGATATCAATAAATTGCTCAGAACAGTGGCAAATGGAATACAATCCGGTGAAGTGTGAGGTAATGCATTTGGGGAGGGCTAACAAGGAAAGGGAATACACATTAAATGGTGGGACACTGAGTAGTGTAGAGGAACAAAGGGACCTTGGAGTGCATGTCCACAGATCCCTGAAGGTAGCAGGGCAGGTAGATAAGGTGATTAAGAAGGCATACGGAATGCTTGCCTTTATTAGCCGTAGCATAGAATACAAGAGCAGGGGGCTTATGCTTCAACTGTATAAAACACTGGTTAGGCCTCAGCTAGAGTACTGCGTGCAGTTCTGGTCACCACATTACAGGAAAGATGTGATTGCACTAGAGAGGGTACAGAGGAGATTTACAAGGATGTTGCCGGGAGTAGAGAATCTTAGCTATGAGGAAAGACTGGATAGGCTGGGTCTGTTTTCCTTGGAACAGAGGAGGCTGAGGGGAGACCTTATTGAGGTGTATAAAATGATGAGGGGCCTAGATAATTTGGATACAGAGGACCTATTTCCCTTAGCAGAGGGGTCAAAAACCAGGGGGCACAAATTTAGAGTAATTGGTGGAAGTTTTAGAGGGGATTTGAGGGGAAATTTCTTCACCCAGACGGTTGTGGGGGTCTTGAACTCACTGCCTGAAAGGGTGGTAGAGGCAGGAACCCGAACCACATTTAAAAAGTACTTGGATGTGCACTTGGGATGCTCTAACCTGCAGGGCTACGGACCAAGAGCTGGGAAGTGGGATTAGGCTTCATAGCTCTTTGTTGGCCGGCGCGGACACGATGGGCCGAAATGGCCTCCTTCCGTGCTGTAACTTTCTATGATTCTATGTGATGAGTGCCACAGCAGGATGAGGTTGAGTGTGGCTTTGCAGTAACGTTTCGTGATCTACTGAGATCATTGAAAGTTTTGTGTCACTGCAGCCTGGTCCTCCTGACAACATTCCTGCTTGTGTCCTCCTGTGCAATGTGCAACCAGGCTGCATTGGTCTCCTGGGGAGGTCTCTGCCGCCCATTGGAAGGGAAGAGAACGTCCCTGCGTGATGTGAACCCTCCATATGGAGGGAGTCATAGGAGAACCTGGGTGTAGCCGTGCAACTCAATGCTGTAGAACACTGACAGAACAACTGTCAAAATTAATTTGAATATGGTCTATTAAAGGAAGCCGCTTCCTTCAATTGCCCGGCAAGCACGTTGGGCGGGGCTTAACAAAACCCAATCAACACAGCGGGCTGGAGCCAGCAGCGGGGTCGGGACCCGCCGAGGAAGGGAAAATCGCGGCCGAAATCACTGACTGTTATTTTAACTTTCCCCCAGCTCCAGCCTCTCTGACTCTGGATCCGGACACAGCGAATCCCGAGCTCATCCTGTCTGAGGACTGGACCAGTGTGAGACTCGGAGACAAACGGCAGGAGCTCCCTGACACCCCGGAGAGGTTTGATCTCTGGCCCTGTGTCCTGGGATCGGAGGGATTCACATCAGGAAGACACTACTGGGAGGTGGAGGTGGAGAACAAGACTGAGTGGGGTGTCGGAGTGGCCCGAGAGTCTGCCGGGAGGAAAGGGAGAATCAGACTGAGACCAGAGAGCGGATACTGGACTGTGGGGCTGATCCCCGGAAGTAAATATTTTGCCCTCACTTCCCCCTCACGGACACTCCTCACCCCGAGTGTGAATCCCTGGAATATCGGGGTCTACCTGGACTATGAGGGTGGACAGGTGTCATTTTACAATGCGGAGAACATGTCCCATCTCCACACTTTCACCCACACTTTCACTGAGAGAATCTTTCCCTTCTTCAATCCGGGAGGGAATGACGGCGGGGAAAACTCCGCCCCGCTGACCATCTGCGGGGTTGAAGGTCACTGAAAGTAATGGGTCTGTTTCCATCATTTTACCTCCAATTTCAGTAACTCATTCCATTTCCTCCCGGGTGTTTCTGTGTAATAAACATTTCCAATTGTAACTCCGTTTGTAATCAGTGTTTCACTGGAACCCCAGCAGGGCCGGGGGTCACTGAATAACCCTCCCACCCTCACCCTGCAACTTATCATCCCCGCCCAACCTGGACTGGAATAGAGTCTCTGCCCCTCCAGAGACCACAGCCTGGAATTCCTGTGGATATATTACCCGATCGACATTTAACTTCATTTCCTGTGACGTTCGTTTGACTGCGATTTTAGCGGAATCACCAACACATTGAAAATAAACGGATCAGCGCCTTCATTGAAGAGCAGAGAGTGTGGGTTGTTCGCCCAATTTGTGCAGCACTCCTCGGGGAACATCACAAACTAGACCCCGTTCCCAGGACGGGGGAGTCCAATCTGAGGAGGGAGACTTTCCCTAGAATTCCTGGGCCCGGATCGGCGAAATCAGGATGTCAATTGTGGTAGGGGCGCATCTTGAGGCGGAAACCGAGCGCATGTGAAGTCGGGCTGAATGAAGCTGGTGTGGAGCGGGGAATTGGGGGAGCTGGATCGGCAGGGCCATGGATTGGGGTTAGGAAAGTGGCTGCTGCAGAACGGAATCTGAAATTAAAATCTTCCGTCTTGAAGCAGAATGGCGAATCGCTGACCTGAAATTCCTGGCCCTGCAGGCAACGCCGGAGTTACGCTGCAGCCGCACCGAGCGAGTCTGGAACAACCACTGATTCAAAGCCCCCAAAATAGACTCTGCTTTCCTTTCACCCGACCCCCTGTGCTATTCCTGTCCTCTCTGTCCTGGGCACCACGCATGGTCCCTGCCTACATGTGACCCTTGCTGTATCCCCTCTGCTGTGACAATGTTGTGTATTAACCACCAACTGCCCACATGGCTGAAACTGGATGATAATCTTGTGTAGAATTTGATGAAAATAAAATGTGAAAGAATGTGTCACGGTATTTGGAACGATTGTTTAGAATGAAAGAGTACAGAATGTTCTGACCACTTGCTGATGGTGTTTGAAGTAATATCTTGATCTTAAGAAGATGACAGTGGATTTGCTCAGGAACACAGATGTCCAAACAGCCCCCTCAATAAGCAGGCGTCGCGGGAAAGTCTGCAGAAAGAGCTGCTTCAGTCAGGAAAACTACTCTTTCTGAGATGTGATTTTCATCAGAGGAATCTTACACACGGCGGGGCATCGAGAGAAGGAAGAGGCGCGGGGAAACCGAAAACACGGTAAACAACGGGCTGCACACTGAAGGAACTGCAAGTAGTAAGAAAGACTTAAATGTAATTGTCTCAGGACGTCCCAAAGAGCTTTACAGTCAATGAAGTAATTTTTGAAGTGTAGTAACTGCTGCAATGTAGGATCCCCAGCAGACAATTTCCCACAAACTGCAATGATCAGATAATCGGTTTTTAGTGATGTTGAATGAGGGATAAATATTGGCCCAGGACACCGGGGATAACTCCCCTGCTCTTCTTCAAAGTAATACACTGGGATATTTTACGTCCACCTGAGAAGGCAGACGGAACCTCGGTTTAGTGTCTCAACCAAAAGACGGCACCTCCGACAGTGCTGCACTCCCTCAGTACTGCCACTGGGAGTGTCGACCTGGATTAAGTGATCCAGAGTCGAGAGTGTTAGCACTGATCCACGACTGACACCTGTTGTATTCAATGCTTTAATACAATAATTAACTAGGATCTGATTGGTATTAAAGGCGAATGTAAGAGAATTGTAAAGGAGATTATTTTGTCGAATATTAATTAAAAATAAGTTTTCATCGCCCCTTTATCCTCCAGGGTGTTTCTGTGTAATAAACATTTCCAATTGCAGCACCGTTTCCTTTCAGTGCTTGACTGTATCTCGAGCAGGGCTGGGCCAATCTCCGCTCAGACTAATAACGGACAACAGCCTGAAATTCCTGTCGCCATATTACCGGGAAAACATTCAGCTTTTTGCTGTGACATTTCTTTGGTGCTATTCACGATTCACCGCTCACCGATTGAAAATGAACGGATTGGCGCCTTTGTTAAATGTGGCTTCGGGACGCCCTGAGGTGGTGAACGGCGCTAAGTAAATACAAGTTCTTTCTGTTCCCAGCTCTTAATTCACAGGTAACGAAGGTAACTCTCGAGGGAAGGACATATGATGGAGACTGTTCGGCCCGTCTAGTGGATGCTTCCCAAGAAAGTCACAGTCCCTCCACCAAAACCTTCAGCTGCCTCTTAATGATCGCACTTCCCCCCCTCGACTGATCGGCCCCCAGGGTCACTTTGTTTACAAAAGCTAAATACTGTGGAGAGAGAAACAGAGTTAACGTTCCCGGCCAATGACCTTTCGTCAGAACTGGAAAAAGTTAGAGATGTAACAGGTTTTAAGCAAGGACAGGAACTGGGAAAGAGGGGAGGGGAGGAAAGAACAAAAGGGAAGGTCTGTGATAGGGTGGAAGGCAGGAAAGATTAAATGATGAAAGGTATGATTGTACAAAGCAAAAGGAGATGGTAATGGGACAAGTAAAGAAACAAAAGATGGGTCTAGAAGAGGTGTAACTGGGAATGGCAGAATCATCAACAGCTGCCAGCTGAAAAAAATAGGGCAGAGGTTATGATCTGAATTTGTTGAACTCGATGTTGAGTCCAGAAGGCTGTAAGGTGTCTAATCGAAAGATGAGGTGCTGTTCCTCGAGCTTACGTTCAGCTTCATTGGAACAATGTAAGAGGCCGAGCACGGAGAGGTGAGAGTGAGAGTGGAGCGGAGAATTAAAGTCACAGGCGACTGGAAGCTCGGGGTCAAGCTTACAGAATGAATGGAGGTGTTCCACAAAGCGGTCACCCAATCTGTGTTTGATCTCCCCAGTTTAGAGGATACCGCACCGTGAGCAGTGAATACAGTATACTAAATAGCAAGAAGTACAAGCAAATCGTTGTTTCACCTGTAAGAAGTGTTTGAGGCCCTGAACAGTGGGAAGAGAGGAGGTAAATGGGCAGGAGTTGCATCTCCTGCGCTTGCACGGGAAGATGCTGTGGGAAGGGTAAGGGCTGTTGTGGTTGATAAAGGAGTGGACCAGGGTATCGCGGAGGAAGCGGTCCCTTCAGAATGCTGTTGTTTTCAGGATGCGGTCCACACGGGAAAGGCTCCTTTTATTGCCCATCTCAATTCAAGTTCCAGTGATTTTCACCATTTCCATGGAAAAGTGTTTCCTGTCATCCGTCCTGAACCTGGCTTTTACTAGTTTACATCTGTGTCTCCTTGTCCGAATCGTGATTTAAATTTACACAGTGATCTGTACTTTTGGTTTTGTATTCCACGTGTTGTACAATAATGGTCAGCAAATCGATCGGCCTCAGTTACCTGGTTCATTTAAAGGTTCTAGGTGGATGTTTTGCGATCATGGATGGGGACAGGTGAACAACAAAAGTGAGAGATTCAGTCCAAACAGTGTTTCGTGTGTGTGAGAGGGGGCAGAGGACAGTGGCTGTTACAAGCTGATGGAATAGAAGGAAACGTGATGTGTCTGATATTAGCTTCCATGTACGCTGTCGACATCCAGCTTTACCTCATCAGCACTTCTCTCGAGTCCTGCACGGTCTCTAAATTGTCAGACTGCTTGTCTGACATCCAGTTCTGGATGAGCAGAAATTTTCCCCAATTAAATATTGGGAAGTCCGAAGACATTAGTTTCCATGCCCGCCACAAACTCCGTTCCCTAGCCATTGACTCCATCCCTCTCTCTAACATCTGTCTGAGGTTGAATCACACTGTTCACAACCTTGGTGTCACATTTGAACCTGAACTGAGCTTCCGATCACATATCTGTGGCATAACTAAGACTGCCTATTTTCACCTCTGTATCATTGCTCATTTCCGCCCTTGCCTCAGCTCATCTGCTGCTGGAACCCTCATCCATGCCTTTGTTACCTCTAGCCTTGATTATTCCTATACACTCCTGGCTGGCTTCCCACGTAAACTTGAGGTCATTCAGGTACCCGTGTCCCAACTCGCACCAATTCCCTTCACCCCTGTGCTTGCTCACCTACATTGGCTCCCGGTTAAGCAATGCCCCGATTTCAAAATTCTCATCCTTCTTCTCAAATCCCTCCATGGCCTCGCCCCTCCCTATCTCTGTATCTCCTCCAGCGCCTCTGCCCTCTTGAGCATCCCTGATTATAATCGCTCAACCATTGGTGGCCGTGCCTTCTGTTGCCTAGGCCCTAAACCTCTATGCCTCTCTACCTCTCTTTCCTCCTTTAAGATAGAAACATAGAAACATAGAAAAATAGGAGCAGGAGTAGCCATTCGGCCCTTCGAGCCTGCTCCGACATTCAATATGATCATGGCTGATCCTCTTTCTCAATACCATTTTCCTGCTCTCTCCCCATACCCCTTGATGCCTTTTGTGTCTAGAAATCTATCTATCTCCTTCTTAAATATATTCAGTAACTTGGCCTCCACAGCCTTCTGTGGTAGAAAAATCCACAGGTTCACCACCCTCTGAGTGAAGAAAATTCGCCTCATCACCGTCCTCAATGTCTTACCCTGCATCCTGAGACTGTTACCCCTCGTTCTAGACCCCCCAGCCAGGGGAAACATCCTCCCTGCATCCAGCCTGTCCAGCCCTGTCAGAATTTTGTACGTTTCTTTGAGATCCCCTCTCATTCTTCTAAACTCTAGTGAATACAGGCCTAGTCGACCCAATCTCTCCTCATACGACAGTCCTGCCATCCCAGGAATCAGTCTGGTGAACCTTCGCTGCACCTATGGCAAGTATATCCTTTCTTAGGTAAGGAGACCAAAACTGCACACAGTACTCCAGGCGTGGTCTCACCAAGGCCCTGTATAACTGTAGGAAGACATCCTTGCTCCTGTACTCAAATCCTCTTGCAATGAAGGCCAACAGACCATTTGCCTTGCTAACTGCTTGCTGCACCTGCATGTTTGCTTTCAGTGACTGGTGTACAAGGACACCCAGGTCCCTCTGTACTTCAACATTTCCCAATCTATCACCATTTAAATAATACTCTGCCTTTCTGTTCTTACTACCGAAGTGGATAACTTCACATTTATCCACGTTATACTGCATCTGCCATGTATTTGCCCACTCACTCAACTTGTCTAAATCGCCTTGAAACCTCTTTGCATCCTCCTCACAACTCATAATCCCACCCAGTTTCGGGTCGTCATCAAACTTGGAAATATTACATTTGGTTCCCTCATCCAAATCATTGATATATATTGTGAATAGCTGGGGCCCAAGCACCGATCCCTGCGGTACACCACTAGTCACTGCCTGCCACCCCGAAAAAGACCCATTTATTCCTACTCTGTGTTTCCTGTCTGTTAACCAATTTTCAATCCATGCCAGTATATGACCTTCAATCCCATGTGCTTTAATTTTGCACACTGACCTCTTATGTGGGACATTATCAAAGGCCTTCTGAAAATCCAAATACGCCACATCTACTGGTTCACTCTTATCTTTTCTACTAGTTACATCCTCAAAAACTCCAGTTGGTTTGTCAAACACGATTTCCCTTTCTTAAATCCATGCTGACTTTGTCTAATCCTGTTGATATTTTCTAAGTGTCATGTTATCACATCCTTTATAATGGCCTCCAGCATTTTCCCTACTACTGACGTTAGGCTAATCGGTCTGTAGTTCCCTGTTTTCTTTCTCCCTCCTTTTTTAAATAGTGGGGTTACATTTGCCACCCTCCAATCTGCAGGAACTGTTGCATAATCTATAGAATTTTGGAAAATGACAACCAATGCATCCACTATTTCCATGGCTACACCTCTTTTAGCCTCTTTAAGACGCTCCTTGAAACCTATGACTTTTACCAAGCTTTTGGTCACCTGCCCTAATTTCCCCTTATGGGGCTTTGTGTCAAATGTTTTGTCTTATAATACTCCTGTGAAGCGCCTTGGGACGTTTTGTTATGTTAAAGGCCCTATATAAACACAAGTTGTTGTTGTTATACAGCACAGAAGGTGAACGTGGTATTCTTATTCGGGGAACTAACCTCATCCAAGTTCACATTTGAAACAATCTCCAGGGGTGGTGAATGTGTTGCGCCTCTGTGCTACAGAGAATCTGGGCCAAGGGGAAGGCTAACATATCCAAAGGTATCTTCAGTTTAGCAAGATGGAAACCTCTCTGCAGACTGACAAGGTCAGTAATGATTGAAAGTTCTTCCCACTGTTGGACATGGCCTCACTGCTGGGTCAGGGTCCAGGGAAATATCGCCCAGTGTCTCAACCAACTTGGGGCCAGAGGGCGAGTGTCTCTGCACGTGGGATGCAGTGTGCCTGGAAATAGGGACAGAGTGTCTCTGTGAACTGAGGGTTTGGAGGGAGAGAGGGTGGAATTTTCTGAGGGCGCTCCACCAGATTTTAGGAGAGAGACGGTTTGGCTAGTGTGTTGAAGGTGGATTCAATGAAATGTCTTTTATATTTTGCCATTTTTAAAGATGAAAATTCCACCAGTTGTGAAGAAACAGTTGCTGAAATTTCCGAGTGCTGTTGCCAGAAATGCAGTGGAGTGGGGGCGAGAATTCCAGCAGCCAGCGTCAAATAGAATGCTAAGTTTGAGAACAATCTGGTCCAGTCTGAGACAGTGGCCAGGAGAGGGATGGAATTGGTGGTTAGGGAACAGAGTTTGTGGTGGGAGTCGAAAACAATGGCTTTGGTCTTCTCAATGTTTAACTGGAGGATATTGAAGCTTTTCCAGGACTGGCTGTCGTCAAGAAGTTTAACAACACAGAGGCAGTGGAGGGGTCAGGAGCAGTGGTGGTGAGGTAGAGCTGGGTATCATCAGCATACACATGGAAGCTAATGTCATATCTTTGAGTGATTTCTCTGAGGGATCGCATGTACGCAAGTATATCCTTCCTTAGGTAAGAAGATCAAAACTGTGCACAATACTCCAGGGTGGTCTCACCAAGACTCTAATTGCTTGCTTTACCTGCATGTCCCAATGAGGATAACTTCACATTTCTCCACGTTATATTCCGTCTGCCACGCTCTTGCCCACTCATTTAACCTGTCTGTATCTCTTTGCAGCCTCTTTGCGACCTCCTCACATCTTACTTTCCCACCGAGCTTTGTATTGTGAGCAAACTTGGATACATTACACTCAGTCACCTCATCTAAGTCTTTGATATAGATTGTAAATTGCTGATGCTCAAGCACTGATCCTTGCGGTACCCCACTAGTTACCGCCTGCCAACCCGAAAATGACCCGTTTATTCGTACTCTCTGTTTTCTGTCTGTGAACCAATCCGCAATCCATGCTAGTATATTACCCCCAATCCCACGACCCCTGATTCTGTGTAATAACCTCCTGTGTGACACATTTTTGAATGCTTTCTGAAAATCCAAATACACTACATCCACTGATTCCACCTTATCTACCCTGAAGTTACAACCTGAAAATACTCTAACAGATTTGTCAAATACGATTTCCTTTGATACATCCGTGTTGACTCAGCCTAATCATATTATGATTTTCTCAGTGCCCTGCTACCACGTCCCTATTAATAGATCAATGCAAGCTCGAGGATCATCATCTTTCTATTTGGCACGTTGTAGCTTCTGGCCTTAACATTGAGATTAAGAACTTTATATCTCAAACCCCGCCCCATTCTCTCTGGGACAGCAGGTACTGTTAATGGAGGATGACAACACCAGAGGCATTGGGAGTGGAGTAGGTGTGCGTTGGTGCTTTGAGGTGGGGGTGGGGGGGTCTATCGGTAAACGGACGGCGGTGTGGTCTGTACCCACCTTTCCTCTGCCACATTCCCGGGCCATGGAAGCTTTCTCTTCACTGGATTTTCCATGCTTCCCTCCTCCTTGGCTCTCTTCCAGTTGGGAATTTAAACATTTGATTTATCTTTGAGCCTTTCCATAAGTACTTTAAACCTAATGATCACTATTGCCCCGATGTTCTCCCACTGAAACATACTCCACTTTCCCTCCTTCATTCCCCACAAATAGATCCAGCTCTGCTTCAATCCTTGTTGGGCTAGAAATATATTTGTTAAGGAATTCTCCTGTGCACATTTTAGGAATTCTTCACCTTCCTTGCCCTTTACTCTGTTTATTCACCAGTCTGTATTAGGGTAATTGAAGACCCTTACTATGACTGATTATTTTTACATTCCTCTGAAATTTGGCTACAGTTTTGCTCCTCTATCTCCTTCTCACTATTTGGGGCTCTATTTTAAACACACAGCAATGAAACAGCTCCTTTTCTGTTCCTTAACTCTAACCAAATAGATGCAGTCTCTGAACCCTCTAGTATATTGTCCCGCTGTAGAAGTAAGAATATCCTGGATCAATACTGCCACCCCATCTCCTGTCTTTTTCCCTTCCCTATCCCTCCTGAATACATTGTAGCCAGGAATGTTGAGTTCCCACTCCTGCCCATGTCTAAGCCAAGTCTCCGTTATAGCCACTATATCATACCCCATGTGGCCACTTGCGCCTGTAGCTCGTCAACCTGATTTGTAACACTCCTCGCTTTAACACGTTTGCATTCCAACACCTTGCTGATCTGCTTTGTTTTATCTCTCCATTTACTTCCTGCTCTTTCTACACTATTCTTTGTTCTGTTGCTGTCTCTCCCTCCTCAGCTTGCCACGGGGAACAGTTGCTAAAACATCCCTAATTAAAAATGCTATCAAGTTCTAATATGGCACGTTTGCATTAGTGTCAGCTGTGGCTCAGTGGGTAGCACTCTCTCTCGCCTCTGTGTCAGAAGGTTGTGGGTTCACATTCAACTCGAGAGAGTTGAGCACAAAAACCCAGGCTGACACACCAATGCAGCACTGAGGGAGCGCTGCACTGTCAGTGGTGCTGTCTTTTGGAGGAGACCTTAAACCGAGGCCTGGTCTGCCCTCGCAGGTGAACGTAAAAGATCCTATGGCACAATTTCGAAGAAGAGGTGATTGGCAAAAGAACCAACAGCGAAGTAAAAAAAAAAACATTTTTACGCAACGTCTGGTTAAGATCTGGAATGCACTGCCGGAAAGGGTGGTGGAGGCAGACGCCATCTTATCTTTCAGAAGGGAGTTGGATAAGTATCTGAAAGAAATAAAATTGCAGGGCTATGGGGAAAGGGCGGGGGAGCGGGACTAGCTGAGAGCCGGCACGGGCTCGAGGGGCTGAATGGCCTTCTTCCGTGCTGTAACCATTCTTTGATTCTATGATTCTATGAAGAGCAGGGGAGTTCTCCCCGGTGTCCTGGCCAATATTTATCCCTCAATCAGCATAACTAAAAAGAGATTATCTTGTCATTATCACATTGCTGCTTGTGGGAGCTTGCTGTGCGCAAATTTGGCTGCCGCGTTTCCGACATTACAACAGTGACTACACTTCAGAAAGTACTTCTTTGCGCTTTGAGAAGTCTAATGGTCGTGGAAGGGGTTATATAAATGCAAGTCTTTCTTTCATTAACATTGTTTGTAGTTCCACAATTTACTGATTAAACCTACACACTGCGTGAAACTGTACTGTGAGTGGATTGTTCCATTTCCCATTAACAGGATATAATATTGCATTGGAAACATACGAAAACATCAGACAGAAAAGATCATCAGGTCTCTGCAGACTGTCCCACAGAGTTATGATGCCTTAATGTGTCATCACAGAGACCCTCCCGACCCACAGGGAGTCACATAATCTCCTGGGAGGGGCGGTTAGGGGGGAAAGAGTCTGAAAAATTCCTCCCCGGCTCCTTTAGCTGATGGAAAGTAATCCGGGAGATCACATTGCCCCTGACTTTCAGGGTAGCTATCTCTGGTACCAGGCCATCTCCTCCCCACCCAGAAACAGGCCCAGCTCTCTCCTGAAGGAATACAGTCGATCAGCGTTCACCGGAGGCGGGCACCTAGTTTCACAGCTCCACTATTCTCTGGGAAGAGAAGAAGCGCCGAACCTCCAATTGGGAAATCTCCACACACAAAACTCAATCTGTTTCCTAATGTATTCTAATGAGGACTTTGACCTCTGTGCGCTGGTAAACACCTCAGTGCTGAACAGGGCGGGCAGATATGTGTCGAAACTCGGTCTGGATCCTCCCTTTAACGAACATCGAAACTGAAACAGTTCCAGTCAGGAAGTGCTGCGAGTGAACATGGCGTCCAAACAGCAGGCCGAGAGTTGGACCGATGAGGCAATTTGTCCCGTTTGTCTGGATTTCTTCACCGACCCGGTAATACTGGAGTGTGGGCACAACTTCTGCCGCTCCTGTATCACACGGTGTTGGGAAAATAAGGAGACAAGCTCCTGCCCGGAATGTAGACAGGAGTTTCCAGAAATAACCCTCAGAGTAAATCGGGCCTTAGCGAGACTGGCCGAGAAAGCTCGACAATTAAACCTGAATCCGAAAGAGAAGGAAATTAAACATCACTGTGAGGAACATCAGGAAGAACTGAAGCTGTTTTGCGAAACTGACAAGAAACTGACCTGTGTGAAGTGTCTTGTGTCGACAGAGGAGCGGGGTCACAAGTCCCACAACTTCATGGGGCTGACAGAAGCTGCGCAGATGTACCGGGTAAGATGGAGGGTAGAATCCCTGGCAACCTTTCTCTCTGTTTTTCGTGTTTAAACTTTACATTCAGTTAACATCTAATTCCAGGATAAACTGAAACCATCCCTAGAATCGGCTAAAAAGAGAAAGGATTCGGCTCTGGACACCGCACGGCAGCAGGAACAGCAGATTTCCGCAGTTAGGGTAAAGTCTCCCTGTTGGCCACGAAATTGCGTTCGCAGCCCTCCCGCGGGCGGAGGGCTGCGATTTTGAAAAATCTACGCCTGGACCGGAGGGAACCCGGGAGGCGCAGAATTCCGTTGCTGTTCCTCTTCAAACTGCCGGTGTACAGGGCACGCGTATCCCAGGGGCGCAGGTAGTTCGCAGGGTCCCTGGGATCACGTGGGCCATGAGGAGCCAATCAGAACAGGGAATCTCCATTCATCGATTTGACAGGAAGACCTGTCAAATCTATGAATAGAGATCAGCCCCAAAACATAAGTAAAACTTGAAATAAATTTTAAAAAAACATCGCATTTTTAAAATGACTATAAATTACATAAATTAACTATTTTAAACTAAACTATAAGCCCTAGAAACCGCACATGGCTTTGAAATAATATATACACACACACCCAGGCTTTCAATATTATTAAACATCTTTATTGTTCTCAAGATTTGGGATAGCCTCCTCCCTCACAATTTGCCACGACTCTATCAGCTGTCGAGATTCAGTTGTCACAGCGCTGCCGCCTAAGGAATGTATCAATAAATTGTTAATGGCGGCAAAACATTTTAAAGGAGAAGTGTAAAATATCTGACTTCAAGTGTTACTCTGTGCATTTCCCGAAAAAGTAGCTTATAATGTTCTTTAACCAAGTTAATTTCCCGGTGTAAATCCGAACAGTAACTCGGTCCTGTCACTGTTTGTTCGGGGCTGTTCCTCCCACTGACACAGCTGAAATATTTCACACTTGGTGTCATGTTGCAGTGAGTGATGCTCAATTCTGAATTTCTGCTCCCAGACCCTGACTGTGAACTCAGATCCGTGTTTCTGTTTTATTTCAGGAGGCAGCTTCCCGGGAAAGAAGGTATGACGTTCTCTCTACTGAAATGTTATTTAACCTGTTAAAGCAACAATCGGCCAGAATTCTAGAGTGAATGTTTGATATTTACAGAATCAGTGAAGAGGAAAATCTCATTTCATTGGACGGCCGGAATCTGCCGCCGGGAATATTCAAAGGGCCCGGACAGTACACGGAGTGGAAAGAAATGATAGAGAACATCAGCCCAGGTAAAGAGTTTTCATCGCCCCTATTTATGACTTTGTAAAAGTCTCCTTGTGTGAATACATCGAAATAATGAAATACAGCTACAGTATTTAGACAATTAGGAACAAAAAACATAATGAAATAATCTGCACAAGGAGTTTGAAACTGGTTTGTGAAATCAGTGTTACTGTCTCTGACCCCACATCAGATCCAGGAGTGGCGATGCTGTGCACAAGCAATGCATATAATTCGTGACACAGAACAATGTTCTCACCCTTCAGACTGACGGGTGACTGCAGCATCAGAAAAATACCCAGTTTGCTAGTCACAAAAAAGGTTCGAGATATAAAGGAACGAAAACCGTGAAACCCACTCCCCTGGCAGAAACTTGGCTCAGCGGCCCGCCCCGCCACTCCAAGGCCCTCCCTCAACATCCAGGGCATCTGTCCCATCACACCCCGCACAACCTGTTCCCTCTAGGGTCCACTACCCGACCTCCTGGTGAACTGTCCTGTCCCTTTGGTTCCCTAACAATGCTTCGATGTCCCAGCCTGATGATTTCTTTTTACAAAGTCTTTACAGCACAGAAACAAGCCATTCGGCCCAACGGGTCCATGCCAGTGTTTATGCTCCACACCAGCCTCCTCCCACCTTACTTCATCTCACCCTATCACCTGTGTTTATCTAGCTTCCCATTAAATGCATCTATGCTATTTACCTCAACTCCTCTCTGTGGTAGCGAGTTGCACATTGGAACCACATTCTAAGAAAATAAGTTTCTCCTTAATCCCCTGTTAGATTTATTAGTGAACATCTTATATTGATGATCCCTAGTTTTGGTCTCATGACAAGTGGAAACATCTTCTCTACGTCTACCCTATCAAATCCTTTCATAATATTAAAGACCTCTATCGGGTCACCCTTCAGCTTTCCCATTTCTAGAGAAAATTGCCCCAGCCTGTTCAATCTTTCCCGATAATTGTAACCTCCCATCCTTGGATGCTGTCATCCTTGTAAATCTATTTTGCACCTCCTGCAATGCCTCTATATACTTTTTATAATATGAAAACCAGTAGAGTTCACAATACTCTAAGTGAGGTCTAACCAAGGTTCTATACACGTTTAATATGACTTCACTGCTTTTTCCTATCCTTCTAAAATGAAACCCAGTGCTTTGTTTGCATTTTAATGTCTTATTAAACTGCACGGCCACTTTTAGTGATTTGTGTATCTGTACCCTCAGATTCCTTTGCTCCTCTACCCCGTTTAGACTGTTTTTCAAGGCAGTATGTGACCTCCTTATTCTTCCTACCAAAATATACGACCTGCCGCTTATCTATATTGAAGTTAAGTTGCCAGTTACACGCCCAATCTGCAAGTGCATTAATATCGTCTTTAATTTGTCACAGTCCTCCTCTGTATTAATTGCACCCAACTCCCAATTTGGTGTCATCCACAATTGTACTTCTCATTCCAGAGTCCAAATCATTTATGTAAATGCTTAACGACAGTTGTCCCAACATTGATCCTTATGGAACACCACTTCCCACCTTTTGCCAGACTGAGTAGCTACCCTTAACTCTTTCTCTCTGTTTTCTGTTTTGTAGCGAGCTTGCTATCCATTCTGCTACTTGTCCCCTGACTCCACATGTTCTGACCTTAATCAACGTGTCTACTATGCGGTACCTTATCTAAGGAGTTTTGAAAATCCAAATATAGTACTTCTACTACATTAACCTAGTCTACTCTTTCTGTTAGTTCTTCAAATATTTCAGTAAATTTGATCAAGCATGGCCTTGCCTTTTGAAATCCGTGTTGACTACTTTATTATATTTTCAGTTTCTAGATGTTTTTCAATTAAATATTTGAGGAAAAATTCCATGATCTTTCCAACCAACCACATTAAACGAACTGGTCGATAGTTCCCTGGACTTGTTCCTTCTCCCTTTTTAAATATAGGAATCACATTAGCAGTCCGCCAGTCCTCTGTCACAGCTCCCTTTTCTCATTATATTTATATATATGTAATAGTGCCATATCTTCACTAATTTATTTAATGCGCATGGGTGCAATCCATCCAAACCAGGGGTTTTATCCTGCCTAAGTTTAATTAGTTTATCAATTAACTCGCCCTTTCTATCTTAAATGTCTCTACATCTTATTTGATATTTTTCTAATGTCATGTTCACCTTGCTCGTCGTGCTGATAAATACTGAGGCAAAGTAATTATTCATAATACTCTTTCTGTTAGTCCTTCAAATAATTCAAATAGTGAGTATTAGAGCTCTTTTTGCTCTCTAAGTTAGGGAAGGTGGTTAAATTACGAACTGAGAAACTGTAACTTGCTAGTACTTATTAAAGTAATAATTTAAACTAATTAAAATCATCAAACAATAAACCTAAAATATCGATTGAATAAAATCTTTAACTAATTAATTCATAAATAAAACAAGATTGGAGATGGCAGGGCAGGTGGTGTGTCGTAATTGCCGCATATAGGAGTCTGTGGAGAGCATCGTGATCCCGAGCAATCACATCTGCAGTAATTGCCTACAGCTCGAGGAACTTCGGCTCAGAATTGTTTAGCTGGAGTACGAGGTGAAGACATTGCGATGCATCAGGAAGCGGGAAAGTTACCTGGATACTTTGTTCCAGGAGGCAGTCACACCCTTTAGGTTAAGAAGTACTTTAGAGTTCGTCAGTGTTCAGGGACAGGAGGGTGTGACTGCGAGTCAGGAAGGTATGAGGTCCCAGGATGTAGTGATGGAGGAGCCTCAGCCAATGACCTTGTCCAACAGGTACGAGGTACTTTCTACCTGTATGGATGAGGAAAAGGACTGCAGGGAGAAGGGTAAAACTGAACGCGGCACTGTGGTACAGAGGGATATCCAAGTGGGGGGAGAAGGAAGGGATGTGGTAGTAGTAGGGGACAGTATAGTCAGGGGGATAGATACTGTTCTCTGCAGCCGTGAAAGAGAGTCCAGAAGGTTGTGTTGCCTGCTCGGTGCCAGGGTTAATGATATCTCCTCACGGCTGGAGGAGAACCTGGAGTGGGAGGGGGAGGATCCAGTTGTCGTGGTCCATGTAGGAACCAACGACATAGGTAGAACTAAGAATTAGGTTTTGCTGAGGGAATTTGTGGAGCTAGGGTCTAAATTAATAAGCAGAATCACAAGGGTAATAATCCCTGGAACTCTAGCCTGAGCCACGCGCAAATTGGCATAGAGACAAGCAGATCAGAGAGTTAAATGCGTGGTTCAAAGAGTGGTGTGGGAAAAAGGGGGTTCAATTCATGGGGCACTGACACCAGTACTGGGGAAAGAGGGAACTGTTCTGTCGGGACGGGCTCCACTTATACCAGGCTGGGACCTGCGTCCTGGCGAATTGAATAACTAGGGCTGTAGATAGGGCTGTAAATTATAAAAAGGAGGGAGGAGGGGTCAGGTGAGGGGAAATTTAGAAATCTAAAGAGAAAGGTCAAGGCAATAGAGCAGTGTAGCGATTTGGGTAAAAATAATCAGAGTGTGACAGGAAGGGACAGAAAGTTTAATGGTCGTAGTGCAGCAGATAATAAGGTCAAATCAGGGAATAATGGTAAAAAAATTAAATTAAAGTCTCTTTCTCTGAATGCACGAAGCATTCCTAACAAGATAGATGAACTAGTGGCACAATTAGAGATAACTGGGTATGATCTAATAGCCATTACAGAGACATGGTTGCAAGGTGGCCAAGATTGGGAATTAAATGTTCCAGAATATTTGACGTTTTGAAAAGACAGGCAGAATGGAAAAGGAGGGAGAGTAGCCCTGATAATAAAGGATGACATAAGGACAGTAGCGAGAAAGGATCTCGGCTCGGAAGATCGGGAGGTAGAATGAGTATGGGTGGAGATAAGTTATAATAAGCGGCAGAACACACTGGTAGGAGTAGTATATAGGCCCCCTAACAGTAGCTATACAGTTGGACAGAATATTAATCAAGAAATAGTAGTAGTTTGCAACAAAGGTAATGCAATAATCTTGGGGGACTTTAATCTTCATATAGACTGGACAAATCAATTTGTCAAAGATAGTCTGGAGGACGAGTTCACGGAATGCATTCGGGACAGTTTCCTAGAACAATATGTCATGGAACCAACCAGGGAACAGGCTATTTTAGATCTTGTATTGTGTAATGAGACAGGGTTAATTAGCAATCTCATGTTAAAGGATCCTCTGGGGCAGAGTGATCATAATATGATAGAACTTTACGTTAATTTTGAGAGTGACTTGCCTTAGTCCGAAACTAGAGTCTTAAACTTAAATAAAGCCAACTACATAGGTATGAGGGGCCAGTTATGTAAGGTAAATTGGAAAAATAGATTAAAAGGTATGGCGGTAGCTAAGCAGTGTCTAGCATTTTAAGAAATATTTCATAATTCTCAACAAAAATACATTCGATTGAGAAACTAAAACTCCACGAGAAAAGTGATCCAACCGTGGCTAACTAAAGAAGTTAAGGCTAGCATTAGATTGAAAAAAGAAGCTTAGAACATTGCAAAGAATAACAGTAAGCCTGAGGATTGGGAGAGTTTCAGAAACCAGCAAAGGTTGACCAATATGAGAATATGAGAAAAAACTAGCAAGAAATATCAAAGCAGATTGTAAGAATTTCTTCAAGTATGTAAAAAGGAAAAGAGTAACAAAAGTAAACATTGGTTCCTTAGAGGCTGAGACAGGAGAAATTATTATGGGGAATAAGGAAATGGCAGAAACGTTAAACAAATACTTTGTATCTGTCTTCACAGTAGAAGACTCAAAAAGCATAGCAAAATGGTGGGGAACCATGGGTCGAATGAGGGTGAGGAACTTAATGTAATTAATATAAGTAGAGAACAAGTACTAGAGAAACTGATGAGACTAAAAGCCGACAAATCCCCTGGACTGACAGCCTACATCCTAGGGTTCTAAAAGAGGTGACTGAAGAGATAGTGGATGCATTGGTTTTGAATTTCCAAAATTCCCTAGACTCTAGAATGGTCCCAGTGGATTGGAAGGTCGCAAATGTAACACCGCTATTCAAGAAAGGAGGGAGAGAAAAAGCAGGGAACTACAGGCCAGTTAGCCTGACATCAGTCGTCGGGAAAATGCTGGAATCCATTGTTAACAAAGTGGTATCAAGTCATTTAGAAAATCATAACATGATTAGGCAGAGTCAACATGGTTTTATGAAAGGGAAATCGTGTTTGACAAATTTATTAGAGTTTTTTGAGGATGTAACTAGCAGGGTAGATAAAGGGGAACCAGTGGATGTAGTATATTTGGATTTCCAAAAGGCATTCGATAAGGTGCCACATAAAAGGTGATTACACAAGATTAGGGCTCATGGGGTTGGGGTAATATATTAGCATGGATAGAGGATTGGTTAACGGACAGAAAACAGAGAGTAGGGATAAACGGATCTTTATCAGGTTGGCAGGCTGTAACTAGTGGGGTGCCAGAAGGATCAGTGTTGGGGCCTCAGCTAATTACAATCTATATTAATGACCTAGATAAAGGGAACGAGTGTAATGTATCCAAGTTTGCTGATGAAACAAAGCTAGGTGGGACAGTAAGCTGTGAGGGGAACACAAAGAGTCTGCAAAGGGATATAGATAGACTAAGTGAGTGGGCAATAATGTGATGATGGAGTATGATGCAGGGAAATGTGAGGTTATTCACTTTGGTAGGAAGAATAGAAATACAGAATATATTTTAAATGGTGAGGAACTTTCAAATATTGGTGTTCATAGAGATTTGGCTGTCGTCGTGCAAGAAACATGCATTCAACCTAGCATGCAGGTACAGCAAGCAATAAGGAAGGCAAATGGCATGTTGGCCTTTATTGCAAGGGGGTTGGCGTATAAGAGTAAGGAAGTCTTGCTACAATTGTACAGGGCCTTGGTGAGACCACAACTGGAGTACTGTGCACAGTTCTGGTCTCCTTATCTAAGGAAGGATATACTTGCCTTGGAGGCAGCGCAACGAAGGTTCACTAGATTGATTCCTGGGATGAGAGGGCTGTCCTATGATGAGAGATTCTGTAGAATGGCCTATACTCTCTGGAGTTTAGAAGAATGAGAGGTGATCTCATTGAAACATACAAGATTCTGAAGTGGATTGACAGGGTAGATGCTGAGAGGTTGTTCCCCCTGGCTGGAGTGTGTAGAACTAGGGGGCATAGTCTCAGGATAAGGGGTAGGCCATTTAAGATGAGGAGGAATTTCTTCACTCAGACGGTTGTGAATCTTTGGAATTCTCTGCCCCAGAGGGCTGTGAATGTTGAACCTTTGAGTATATTCAAGGCTGAGATTGATAAATATTTGGACTCTAGGGGAATCAAGGGATATGGAGATCGGGCGGGAAAGTGGAGTTGAGGTAGATGATCAGCCATGATCTTATTGAATGGCGGAGAAGGCTCGTGGGGCCATATGGTCTATTCCTGCTCTTATTTCTTATGTTCTGATGTTCTTAATTAAATAATTTTGGCCATCGCTTTTGATATAGGTGCTGACTACTTTATTATATTTTCAGGTTCTAGATATTGTTCAATTATATCTTTGAGTAAAGATTCCAGGATCTTTCCTACCACCGATATTAAGCTAACTGGAAAGAAGGCATACGGAATAAATGCCTTTATTAGCCGAGGCATAGAATATAAGTGCAGGGAGGTTATGCTTGAACTGTATAAAACACTCGTTAGGTGGCAGCTAGAATACTGCGTGCAGTTCTGGTTACCACATTACAGGAAGGATGGGTTTGCACTAGAGTGGGTGCAGAGGAGATTTACGAGGCTGCTGCCTGGGCTGGGGAATTTTAGCGATGAGGAAAGATTGGCTAAGCTGGGGTTGTTTTCTTTGGAACAGAGGAGGCAGAGGGGAGACCTAATTAAGGTGTATAAAATTAGGAGAGGCCTAGATAGAGTGGAAAGGAAGGACTTATTTCCCTTAGCAGAAGGGTCAATAACCAGGGGGCATAGACTTAAAGTAATGGATGGTTTAGAGGGAATCTGAGGAGAACGTTTGTCACCCAGAGGGTGGTGGGGGTCTGGAACTCACTGCCTGAAAGGGTGGTTGAGGCAGAGACCCTCATCACACATAAAAATTACTTGGATATACACTTGAAGTTCCGTAACCTACAGGGCTACGGACCAAGTGCTGGAAAGTGGGATTAGGGCGGATAGCTCTTTGTCAGACTGCGTGGACAAGATTGGCCGAATGGCCTCCTTCTGTGCTGTAAATTTCAATGATTCTATGATATGCAACAGGGTGTTGGATTTACAAAGGAAAGTCACTCAGAGTTTGATTTTGTCACAGCAAGAAACTCAGGGGGGAATTTTTAGGGGTTGTCAGATGGCTCGTTCGGTGGTGGGTCGGTCGGGATCCCGCTGTCAATCCACCGCCACATTAACAGAAACTTCACATGAACTTTGGCTAAATACACAAGTGCCTACCCTTGTGTGTTGTTAGTTGGTATGATTGGACGAGGATGAGGGTGAGTGTGAGGTGTGGCTAGTGAGATGCGGAAGTGATAATGTAGATAGAGACGGATGGTTGGAGGTGCAAGCTGTGAGGAAGGATGTGCATGCGTAGGGTAGGGAAGGCAGAGTGGTCGCTATGTGATGAGTGCCCCAGCAAAATGAAGTTGAGTGTGGCTTTGCAGTAACGTTTCGTGATCTACTGAGAGCATTGAAAGGTTTGTGCCACAACAGCCTGGTCCTCCTGACGACATCCCTGCTTGTGTCCTCCTGTGCAATGTGCAACCAGGTTGGTCTCCTGGGGTGGTCTCTTCCACCCATTGGAAGGGAAGAGAACCTCCCTGCGTGCTGTGACTCCCTCCGTAAGCATATGGAGGGAGTCATAGGAGAACCTGGGTGCAAAGGTGCACATCTGTGCAATGCTTGTCAGTGTTTGCTGCACCTCAGTGCTGCAGCACAGTGACAGCACAACTGTAAATATCAATTTGCGCATGGTCCCTTGAAGGAAATCGGCTGATGACGCGTCATCAAAGACGTCATCAGACCTGCTTCCTTCAATTGGCGGGAAACGCGCTGGGCGGGGCTTAGCACACCCAATCAGGGGGAAATCATTCCACACAGTGGGCTGGAGCCAGCAGCTGGGTCGGCTCCCGCCATCGACTCAGCCCTCCACAGACCCGCCGAGGAAGAGGATATCGCGTCCTAAATCACTGACTCTGTTATTTTTACTTTCCCCCAGCTCAAGCCTCTCTGACTCTGGATCCGAACACAGCTCATCCCCGGCTCATCCTGTCTGAGGACCGGACCAGTGTCAGACTCGGAGATAAACGGCAGCCGCTCCCAAAAACCCCGGAGAGGTTTGATTCCTGGACAAGTGTCCTGGGATCGGAGGGATTCACATCAGGGAGACACTACTGGGAGGTGGAGGTGGGGGACAAGACTCGGTGGGAGATCGGAGTGACCCGAGAGTCTGCCGAGAGGAAAGGGGGAATCGTCCTGAGACCTGAGAGCGGATACTGGGTTGTGTGGCTGTACCCCGGAAGTAACTACTTTGCCCTCACCTCCCCCTCACCGACTCGCCTGACACCGAGTGTGAATCTCCGGAAGATCGGGGTGTACCTGGACTATGAGGGCGGACAGGTGTCATTTTGCAATGCGGACAACATGTCCCATCTCCACACTTTCACCCACACTTTCACTGAGAGAATATTTCCCGTCTTCAATCCGGGATCGAATGACGGCGGGAAAAACTCCGCCCCGCTGACAATCTGCGGGTTTAAATGTCACTAACAGTAATGGGTCTGTTACCATCATTTTACCTCCAATTTCAGTTTCTCATTCCATTTCCTCCCGGGTGTTTCTGTGTAATAAACATTCCAATTGTAACTCAGTTTGTAATCAGTGTTTGACTGGAACCCCAGCAGGGCCGGGATCACTGAATAACCCTCCCACCCTCACCCTGCAACTTATCATCCCCGCCCAACCTGGACTGGAATAGAGTCTCTGCCCCTCCAGAGACCTCAGCCTGGAATTCCTGTGGATATATTACCCGATCAACATTTAACTTCATTTCCTGTGACGTGCCTTTGGCTGCGATTTTAGCGGAACCGCCAACACATTGAAAATAAATGGGTCAGCGCCTTCGTTGAACAGCAGAGAGTGTGGGGTGCTGGCCCAATCTGTGCAGCACTCCTCGGGGAACATCACAAACTAGGCCCCGTTCCAAGGGCGGGCGAGTCCAATCTGAGGAGGGAGACTTTCCCTAGAATTCCTGGACCCGGGTCGCCGAAATCAGGATGTCAATTGGGGGAGGGGCACATTTTGGGGCGGAAACCGGGCGGATGTGAAGTCGGGCTGAATGAAACTGGTGTGGAACGGGGAATTGGGGGGAGCTGGATCTGCAGGGCGATCGATTGAGGTGAGGAAAGTGGCTGCTGCAGAACGGAATCCGAAATGAAAATCTTCCGTCTTGAAGAAGAATGGCAAGCCTCTGACCTGAAATTCCTGTCCCTCCAGGCAACGCCGGAGTTACGCTCCAGGCGCATCGAGCGAGTCTGGAACAACCACTGATTCAAAGCCCCCAAAATAGACTCTGCTTTCCTTTCACCCGACCCCCTGTGCTATTCCTGTCCTCTCTGGCCTGGGCACCACGCATGGTCCCTGCCTACATGTGACCCTTGCTGTATCCCCTCTGCTGTGATAATGTTGTGTATTAACCACCAACTGCCCACATGGCTCAAACTGGATGATAATCTTGTGTACAATTTGATGAAAATAAAATGTGAAAGAAGGTGTCACGGTATTTAGAACGTTTGTTTAGAATGAAAGAGTACAGAATGTTCTGACCACTTGCTGATGGTGTTTGAAGTAATATCTTGATCTTAAGAAGATGACAGTGGATTTGCTCAGGAACACAGATGTACAAACAGCCCCCTCAATAAGCAGGAGTCGCGGGAAAGTCTGCAGAAAGAACTGCTTCAGTCAGGAAAACTACTCTTTCTGAGGTGTGATTTTCATCAGAGGAATCTTACACACGGCGGGGCATCGAGAGAAGGAAGAGGCGCGGGAAAGCCGAAAACACGGTAAACAACGGGCTGCACACTGAAGGAACTGCAAGTAGTAAGAAAGACTTAAATTTAATTGTCTCAGGACGTCCCAAAGAGCTTTACAGTCAATGAAGTACTTTTTGAAGTGTAGTAACTGCTGCAATGTAGGAACCCCAGCAGACATTTTGTAACAAACAGCAATGATCAGATAATCAGTTTTACAGTGATGTTGATTGAGGGATAAATATTGGCCCAGGACACCGGGGATAACTCCCCTGCTCTTCTTCAAAGTGCTACACTGGGATATATTACGTCTACCTGAGAGGGCAGACGGAGCCTCGGTTTTGCGTCTCAACCGAAGCCACCTCCGACAGTGGTGCACTCCCTCAGTACTGCCACTGGGAGTGTCGACCTGGATTAAGTGTTCAAGTCTCATGGAGTGGGGACTTGAACCCACAACTTTCTGACTCAGAGGCGAGAGTGTTAGCACTGAACCACGGCTGACACCTGTTGTGTTCAATGCTTTAATACAATAATTAACTCGGGATCTGATTGTTATTAAAGGCGAATGTAAGAGAATTGTAAAGCAGATTATTTTGTCGAATATTAATTAAAAATAAGTTTTCATCGCCCCTTTATCCTCCAGGGTGTTTCTGTGTAATAAACATTTCCAATTGCAACACCGTTTCCATTCAGTGTTTGACTGTATTTCCAGCAGGGCTGGGCCAATCTCAGTTCAGACTAATAACGGACAACAGCCTGAAATTCCTATCACCATATTACCGGGAAAACATTCAGCTTATTGCTGTGACATTTCTTTGTTGCTATTCACGATTCACCGCTCACCGATTGAAAATGAACTGATTGGCGCCTTTGTTAAATGTGGCTGAGTTGGTGAACGGCGCTAAGTAAATGCAAGTCCTTTCTAATCCCAGCTCTTAATTCACAGGTAACGAAGGTAACTCTCGAGGGATGGACATATGATGGAGACTGTTCGGCCTATGTAGTGGTTGCTTCCAAAGAAACTCACAGTCCCTCCACCAATACCTTCAGCTGCCTCTCGAATGATCGAAGTTTTCCCCCTCGACTGATCGGCCCCCAGGGTCACTTTGTTTACAAAAGCTAAATACTGCAGAGAGAGAAACCGAGTAAATGTTTCCGGTCGATGACCTTTCCTCAGAAGTGGAGAAAGTTAGAGATCTAACAGGTTTTAAGCAAGTACAGAGGCAGGGAAAGAGGGGAGGGGAGGAAAGAACAAAAGGGAAGGTCTGTGATAGGGTGTGATAACTTCATGGGACTGACAGAAGCTGCTCAGTTATACCGGGTAAGATGGAGGGTAGAATCTCTGGCAACATTTTTCTCTCTGTTTTTCGTGTTTAATCTTTACGTTCAGTTAACTTCTAATTCCAGGATAAACTGACAACATCCCTAGAATCGGCTACAAAGAGAAAGGATTCGGCTCTGGACACTACACGGCGGCAGGATCAGCAGATTTCCGCAGTTAGGGTAAGGTCTCCCTGTGCTGGTTTTTGGGATCTCCGTTAGTTTTGTTCCCTTTATCGAGGTACGTTAATTATGTTTCACATTTCATTTGGTAGGAACAGTCCAGCAGTCTGCAGACCCACATCACATCCGAGTTCACTAAAATGCACCAGATTCTCAGCGAAAGAGATCTCAGGGAACAAGAGGGGGAGATTCTGGAACAAATGGAGATAACCCTCAGTGGAATCCAACAGGAGTTAGATTGTTAACGTTTCAGGTCGATGACCTTTCGTCAGATGAAAGGTCATCGACCTGAAACGTTAACTCTGTTTCTCTCTTCACAGATGCTGCCTGACCTGCTGAGTATCTCCAGCATTTTCTGTTTTTATTTCAGATTTCCAGCTTCTGCAGTATTTTCTTTTTGTAGGAGTTAGATTGTGTTGGGCGAGAACTATCAGAGTTACAGAGACAGATGGAGGAACAAGACACAGTCACATTTCTGAAGGTAAGACCTTGTTTTATTTAAATACATGCTGCCCCTCGGTGACATCATCCGGAAACACAACATCATATAGGCTGACGACACCCAGCTCTACCTTATCACCAACTCTCTCGACACCTCCTCTCACGTTGCTTGTCCGACATCCAGTAATAGATGAGCAGAAATTTCTTCCAACTAAATATTGGGAAGCACGAAGCCATTGTGTTCGGTCCCCGCCACCGACTCCATCCCTTTCCTTGGCCACTGTTTGATGCTGGCCCTGACCGTTGGCAACGTTGGCGTCCTATTTGACCCCGAGATGAGATTCCGACCACATATCCGCGCCATCATCAAAACCGCCTACTTCAAGCTCCACAACATCGCCTGTCTCAGCCTCTGCCTCAGCACATCTGCTGCTGAAACTGTCATCCGTGCGTTTGCTACCTATGGACTTGCCTATTCCAATGCTCTCCTGGCTGGCCCCCTATATTCCACCCTTCATAAACTTGAACTCATCCGAAACTCGGCTGCCCATGTCCTAACTTGCACCAAGTCCCATTCACCCATCACCCCTGTGCTGGCTGACCTACACTGGATCCTGGTTAAGCAACGCCACAATTTCAAAATTCTCATCCTTTTTTTCAAATCCTTCCAAGGCCTCACCCCTCCCTATCTCTGCAACCTCCTCCAGCCCTATAACCCTCCAAGATCTCTGCAGTCCTCTATTTCTGGCCTCTTCCACATCCCCGATTTTAATCGCTCCACCATTGGCGGCCATGCCTTCAGCTGCCGAGGCCCCAAGCTCTGGAATTCCCTCCCTAAACCTCTCCATCTCTCTACCTCTCTCTCCTCTTTTAAGACGCTCCTTAAAACCTACCTCTTTGCCCAAGCTAAATGTCTCCTTATGTGGCTCGGTGTTAAATTTAGCTTGATAACGCTTTGCTCCTTGAGATGTTTTACTACGTTAAAGGCACTATATAAATGCAAGATACTGTGGACTTGGTGCGAGTTAGGACATGGGCAGCAGAGTTTCGGATGAGCTCAAGTTTAAGGGGTAAGCCATTTAGGACTGAGATGAGGAGGAATTTCTTCACCCAGAGAGTGGTGAACCTGTGGAATTCTCTACCACAGAAGGCAGTTGAGGCCAATTCATTAAATATATTCAAGAAGGAGATAAATATATTTCTTAAGGCTAAAGGGATCAAGGGATATGGGGAGAAAGCAGGGACAAGGTACTGAATTTGGATGATCAGCCATGATCTCATTAAATGGCGGAGCAGGCTCGAGGGGCCGAATGGCCTACTCCTGCTCCTATCTTCTATGTTTCTATGCTGTTGTTGTTGTAAAACTACACACATTAGAGAGAGCAAATAGTTCTATTCACATTCACTCACAGTGTTTTCATATCCCTTCATCCACCTCACCAATCTAATCTTGAATGTTGACATAGTTTCTATCTCAACCATTAACGTTGGAAGTGAATTCCACAGCCGCACAACTCTGTGTAAGTAAGTTTCTCCTGCCCTCTGAACTAAATCTCTGACATTTAATCTTTTTTCCATATCCCTTAGTTTTAGACCCCTTATCTACTGGAAACAGGTTGTTTCTATCTACCTTGTCCACAATTTAATTAGACAATCCTGTTCTATCATATTGTCCCATCATTTGAATTTTCGAAAGAAAATAGCCCCATATATTGAATCTTTCTTCATCTTTACATTTCCTGATACCAGGCAGCATCCTAGTCAATACCTGCTGTATCCTCTGCAAACCCACAATATCGTCCCTCTGGTATGGAACATAATACTGCAGCATTACCTCTGGAATTTTATATTCGATACCTCTTGTGATACAACCTAGAATTCTATTAGATTGTTTAAACAGCCATATCTACCTGAGGTGCTGCCTTTAATGCTCAGTGAACCTGTGGCCCCAAATCCCTCTGCTCTTCTACCGCACCGAGACTACTTCCATTCGCAGCAGAATTCCTGCTGTTACTTCCCCTGTCTCAGCCCACACTTACTGGCATTTAATGCTGTCCACCATGATTAGCCCATTCCCTCATCTTATTAATATCCCTTCACCGCTTCCTTTGGTCCTCTACCAAATTAACAATACCTCCAGAAGGGAACCCTGTGGGACACCACTATCCACTTCTAATCACTCTGAAAACCCACCCTTAATTCCTACTCTCTGTTTTCTCCCTTCTAACACATCATTAATCCAGTTTAATATCCTCCCCAAATTCCATACCACATGAGCCTCTCTAGTAATCACCTGTGTGGTATCTTATCGAGGCGTTCCTAACGTCCACGGAGACTACATTCACAGCATGTCCCCATTTGCCATGTATATTATATCCTCCAAGAAATCAAGAAGTATTTCCAGCAAGATCACCTCTTTTGAAATCTCTGCTTTAATTTCAATTGGTTTCTTACTTCATTATTTATCCAGGGCATTCTAAAACTACTAGCACTTTCCTTCTTTTTAACAGAATATACTTATTCTATACCTTTGGAATCCCTTGTTAGAAATATCCCATTGTTGCTCTTCAGTCCAGTGTATTAATGTCTTCCATCACCTCACCTTGGTTAGCTCTCTCCTCATTTTACTAAAATCTGCCTTATTCATTTCTCATTTTCTACCGACCTTTTCCGTTATAGTTCGATCTTGCACCTAATGATAAGGTGTGCACCAACATTTAGCTCATATACCTGATCATTACTTATAACCGGGTCAGACACTTAAAGCTACCAAACTGACTCTCAAATTACTGAATCCAAGCGGTGTGAGATCCCGGGGCGAAGTGCCTCTCATGGTGCTACCAGCAGAGTGTAACTCCGGGTGGTGGGAAGTCCAGTTCAATAATTACGATAGCAAAATACTGCGGATGCTGGAAATCCGAAATAACAACAGAAAACGCTGGAAAAACTCAGCAGGCCAGGCAGCATCCGTGGAGAGAGAAAGAGAGTTGACGTTTCAGGTCGATGACCTTTCATCAGAACTGGGAAGAGCCGGAAATCAAATAGATTTAAGGCCAGGGTAAAGCTGGGAAAAGGGGGAGGGGATAAAGGAACAAAGGAGGAGATGAAGAGACATTAAGAGACATTAAGAGATATGCAAGGCTAGAGGTGGTGTTAATGTGACAGATTAAGGCTGAATGGGTTTGTTGTCTTACTGCACCTGTGCCAATCCCTGTGTGTGTGAGAGAGAGAGAAGTAAGAGTGCCTTGGTGTAGGGTGCCATTATATTACAGTCCACAGCTGGCAGGCTCCAGCTCTGGTGATGCTGACTGCTAACCTCACATTGTAAAGGGACAGAGCACGCATGTGCAAAACTATGCTGGTGAAAGGTTGCGCTTTTAAAACCAGGTGAGAGGCGGAAGGCATGGAGGCTCTCTCCTCTCTTCTATCTATCTTCCACTCTGTAAGATATTGGGAATGTTCTGCACTTTCTCCCAGTATAAATTGCTGTGTCCACACTTATATTCGCATTCTATTCTGTGGACATGTCAGGCTGCAACTACACGCAGCTGCCAGTGGAGGCGCTGCGGCACCAGTAGTGGGCGACTGTGTAACTGCAGCAAGGCAGGCTGGAGGTAAACAGAGCTTCTATTGTAAGTGTAGGAGTAGCATTGCGTCATAGAAGTGTCACAATGCGGACAGGATGTCTATAAAATGGAGATTGAATTAAGTCTGTACATCCTCACAGTTCTTGACCTTATTGTGAAGTCACTTTGCAAGAAGTTGACACATCAGAGTTAGTCTCTGGTTATTGTCACCTTCAAAACTATAAGCCCTAGTAACCGTACATGACTGTGAAATAATATATAGATACTCACCCAGGATTTCAGAATTATTAAACATCTTTATTGTTCTGAAGTTTGGGGATAGCCTCCTCCCTCACAGTTTGCCACGACTCTGTCAGCTGTCGAGATTTAGTTGTCACAGCGCTGCACCCAAAGTATTAATCAACAAATTGTTAATGGCAACAACACAACTTAACGGAGAAGTATAACATATCTGACTTCAAGTGTTGCTCTGTGTATTTCCTGAAAAAGTACCTAATAATGTTCCTTCACCAAGTTCATTTCCCGGTGTAAATCCGAACAGTAACTCGGTCCTGTCACTGTTTGTTCAGGGCTGTTCCTCCCACTGACACAGCTGAAATATTTCACACTTGGTGTCATGTTGCAGTGAGTGATGCTGAATTCTGAATTTCTGCTCCCAGACCCTGACTGTGAACTCAGATCCGTGTTTCTGTTTTATTTCAGCAGGCAGCTTCCCGGGAAAGAAGGTATGACGTTCTCCCTACTGAAATGTTCTTTAACCTGTTAAAGGAACAAACGGCCAGAATTCTAGAGTTGAATTCTAGAGGCTGCAACAAAATACAGAGGACATTAATAAACTTGCAGCATGGGCAAATAATTGGCAAATGAAGTTCAACACAGACAAATATGAGGTATTACATTTTGGTGGGAAGAATAGGGAGGTCACTTATTACTTGGAGTGTTCGAGGCAAGGTGGCTTAGAGAAACAAAGGGATCTCGGAGTACAAATACACAAATCACTAAAAGTTGCGCCACAGGTTAGCAAGGCCACTAAAATGCAAACCAAGCACTAGGGTTTATTTCTGGAGGAAAATAATTGAAAACTAGGAAAGTTATGCTAAACCTATATCGAACCTTGATTAGACCAGACTGCGTGGAGTTCTGGTCGCCATATTATAAAAAGGATATAGAGGCACTGGAGAGTGTGCAGAGAAGATTTGCAAGGATGATACCAGAAATGCGAGGGTATACATATCAGGAAAGGATGAACAGGCTGGGTCTTTTTTCTTTTGAAAAAATGAAGGCTGAGGGATGTCATAATAGAGGTCTATAAAATTATGAAAGATTTTGATAGAGCGTATACAGAGAGAATGTTTCCACTTGTGGGGAGGAGCATAACTAGAGGCCATCAATATAAGATTGTCACCAAGTAATACAATAGGGAATTCAGCAGAAATGTATTTATCAAAAGAGTGGTGAGAATGTGGTACTCATTACCACAGGGAGTGGTTGAAGGGTGTAGTATCGATGCATTGAAGGGGAGGCTGGACAAAGATATGAGGGAGAAGCGAATAGAGGGTTATGCTGATAGATTTAGATGAGGAAAGATGGAAGGAGGCTCGAGTGGAGCATAAACGCTGGCATGGACTGGTTGGGCCGAATGGCCTGTTTCTGTGCCGTATATCCGATGTAATCCTGATGTAATCCTATGTATGTATGAACGTTTGATATTTTCAGGATTACTCAAGGGGAAAATGTCCTTTCACTGGACGGCCGGAATCAGCCGCTGGGAATATTCAAAGGGCCCGGACAGTACACAGCGTGGAAAGAAATGATAGAGAACATCAGCCCAGGTAAAGAGTTTTCACCGCCCCTATTTCAGACTTTGTAAAAGTCTCGTTGTGTGAATACATCGAAATAATGAAATACAGCTATAGTATTTAGACAATTAGGAACAAAAAACATCCTGAAATAATCTCTACAAGGAGTTTGAAACTGGTTTGTGAAATCAGTGTTACTGTCTCTGACCACACATCAGATCCAGGAGTGACGATGCTGTACAGAAGCAGTGTATATTATTGGTGACACAGAACAATGTTCTCACCCTTCAGACTAACGGGTGACTCTGCAGCGTCTGAAAAATACCCAGATTGCTAGTCACAAAAAGTTTCAAGATACGAAGGAATGGAATCCATGATTCTTCCTTCCCCGGCAGAAACTTGGCTCAGCAGCCTGTCGCACCCTCCCCTAAGACTCTCCCCCGCCTTCGAGGGGCTCCGTCCTATCAAACCACAGCTCCACAACCTGTTCCCTCTAGGGGTCCTCCCCCGACCTCCTGGCGCACTGTCCTGCCTCTTCAGTTCCCTAACGGAATATTATTTAACTGGTGAGAAATTTTCAAATGTTGGTGTTCAGAGAGGTTTGGGTGTCCTCGTGAATGAAACACAGAAAGCTAGCATGCAGCTAAAGCAATCAATAAGGAAGGCAAATAGCATGTTGGCCTTTATTGCAAAGGGGTTGGAGTACAAGAGTAAGGAAGTCTTTCTACAATTGTACAGGGCCTTGGTGGGACCACACCTGGAGTACTGTGCACAGTTTTGGTCTCCTTATCTAAGGAAGGATATACTTGCCTTGGAGGCGGTGCACCGAAGGTTGACACTAGATTGATTCCTGGGATGACAGGGCTGTCCTATGATGAGAGGCTGTGTAGAATGGGCCTATACTCTCTGGAGTTTAGAAGAATGAGAGGTGATCTCATTGAAACATACCAGATTCTGAAGGGATTGGCAGGGTAGATGCTGAGAGGTTGTTCCCCCTGGCTGGAGTGTCTAGAATTAGGGGGCATAGTCTCAGGATAAGGGGTCCGCCATTTATGACCGAGATGAGGAGGAATTTCTTCACTCAGAGGGTTGTGAATCTTTGGAATTCTCTGCCCCAGAGGGTTGTGGAAGCTGAGTCATTGAATATATTCAAGGCTGAGATAGAGAGATTTTTGGACTCCAGGGGAATCAAGGGATGTGGAGATCGGGCGGGAAAGAGCAGTTGAGGTCGATGATCAGCCATGATCTTATTGAATGGTGGCGCAGGCTCGAGGGGCCGAATGGCCTACTCCTGCTCCTATTTCTTATGTTCTTATGTGTTGGTCCAATCTGTGCAGGACTCATCGGAGAACATCACAAGCTAGACCCCGTTCCTTTTTCTGTGTAATAAATATTTCCAATTGTAACTCAGTTTGTAAATCAGTGTTTGACTGGAACCCCAGCAGGGCCGGGATCACTGAATAACCCTCCCACCCTCACCCTGCAACTTATCATCCCCGCCCAACCTGTACTGCAATAGAGTCTCTGCCCCTCCAGAGACCACAGCCTGGAATTCCTGGGGAGATATTACCCGATCAACATTTAACTCCATTTCCTGTGATCTTCCTTTGGCTGCGATTTTAGCGGAACCGCCAACACATTGAAATTAAATGGATCAGCGCCTTCATTGAAGAGCAGAGAGTGTGGGGTGTTGGTCCAATCTGTGCAGCACTCTGCGGGGAACATCACAAACTAGGCCCCGTTCCAAGGGCGGTGGAGATCACTCTGAGAAGTCGCACAACACCAGGTTATAGTCCAACAGTTTTATTTGAAATCACAAGCTTTCGGAGCTTACGTGGCCCCTTCCTCAGGTGAAGTGAAGAAATACAGAATCGACAAAGCATATATAGATAGAGAACAATGCATGTGTAACTTACAATGGCAGACTACTACATTTAATCATCCTGACTGTTTATCTGCCGAGGTGTGACAAAAGGCAATCAGGTCAGCCAGGAAGTTACCACATCAAAGACATAGCAAGATACAACTGAGACAATGAGGTGGAGTTACAGGGGGTCTAATGTGTCAAAAGCTGCAGTCGGTATGTAAAACGATAAACTTTAAAAATTTTACTTTTTTACTGGGAATCACATCTGTGAGCAAGCCAACGACGACTCGAGTCTGGATCATGTCATGTATCGTGAAATAAACCCAAGATCCATAAGTCCAACACCGGCATCTCCACATCGAGATCACTCTGAAGCGAGGGACTTTGTTATAGAAAGACCTGGGCTTGGGATTGCGAAAGTGCGACGTAAATTGTAGGAGGAGAGCATGAGGAAAAACTTTTATACGCAACGAGTCTGAAATATACTGCCTGACAGGGTGGTGGAGGCAGATTCAACCGTGGCTTTCAAAAGGGAATTGGATAAGTACCTGAAGGTAAAATAAAATTGCAGAGCTACAGGGAAAAGGGCGGGGGAGTGGCACTAGCTGGAGTGCTCTTGCAGAGAGTCCAGCACGGGCTTTACGGGCCGAATGGCCTCCTGCTGTGCTGTAACCAGTCTATGATTGGATTCTGTTTGAGGTGGGAACGAGTAAAGTCAGGCTGAATGAAGCTGGTGTCCAGCAGGAAGTTGGGGGTCTGATGCTGGGTCCACAGGGCGATTGGTTGCCATTAGGAAAGTGACTACTTCAACATGGAATCGAAAAAAAGACATCAGGCAGATTCCAAGTTCCTGCCGGGAAATTCCTGGCCCTCCAGGCAACGCCAGAGAAAGGCAGCATCCGCACAGAGCAGCTCTGGAATGGGCACTGATCGGAAGGCCAAAAATTAGATACTGTTCTCCTTTCACCCGACCCTGTGGCCCTGCTGTCCTCGCTGGCCCGGGTTCCCCCGTGACCTTTGCCTTCATGTGATCCTTTCCAAACCACCCCTCTCTTGTGATAATGTTGTATTTTAACCACCCATTGTCCAAATTACTGAAACTGGATGCTTATCTCAGGTGTTAAGTGTCACCCGGGGCTCAGTGTTCGCACTCTCGCCTTTGAGTCAGAAAGTTGTGGGTTCAAGTCCCACTCCAGGGAGTGGAGCACCAAAATCTAGGCTGACACTCCAGTGCGGTACTGAGGGAGGGCTTTTGGATGAGACATTAAACCAAGGCCCCGTCTGCTCTGTCAGGTGGATGTAAATGATTCCATGGCACTATTCAATATTTATCCCTCAATCAACATTAGTAAAACAAATCATCCGGTCATTATCACATTGCTGTTTGTGGGACCTTGCTGTGCGCAAATTGGCTGCCGCGTTTCCTACATTACAACATTTAAGTGCTTAATTGATTGATATAACTGACACCTGTTGTGTACAATGCTTTATTACAGCAATTTCCTCGCTATTTGATTGCTATAAAAGGAGAATGTAAGATCATTGTAAAGGACAATATATTACAGAATGGAAAGGAAAAGGAACATTATGAACTCCCTCTGTTCGTGAGTTATATAGAAACCTAAATACGCCACAAATAATTTAACAGCTGGTTCTGTAACTGAGGCGATACATATTAAAAGATATGTATAGACTGTCAAAATCAGGCGCTGATTGGTTGAGTTACTGTTACTGGACATGTCTGACACACCTCCAGCAAACCATCAGCTTTTAACTGGATGCTGGGCCCAATGATAGATCCCTAGGGATCCATACATATCAAGGAAGTTGTGTCTAGAGCGTCTGTGAACGATGAGAGAGTCCCTATTAGGAACATAGGAACATAGGAATAGGTGGAAGCCATTGAGCTCCTCGGGCCTGCTCCGCATTCAATGAGATCATGGCTGATCGTCGACCAACTCCACATACCCGCCTTTGGCCCATATCCTTTTGGTTAACAAAGAGCTATAAATCTCAGATTTAAAATTAACAATTGATCCAGCATCCATTGCCGTTTGTGGAAGAGAGTTCCAAACTTCTACCACCCTTCGTGTGTAGAAGTGTTTCTTAATTTCACTCCTGAAAGGTCTGGCTCTACTTTTTAGACTATGCCCCCGAGTCCGAGACTCCCCAACCAGCGGAACTAGTTTCTCTCTATCTACCCTACCTGTTCCCCTTAATATCTTGAAAATTTCGATCAAAACATCCCTTAACCTTCTAAATTCCAGGGAATACAGCCCTGATTTGTGTAATTGTCTTCACCTGTTATCCCCAGGCCTACTTACTCATCAGGTCATCCTCTGCAATATCCCATCATCTGCAAAGTGATCCCACAACCAAGCATCAATCTTCCCTTCTTTTGAGGTACTTTTCCACACAACCATAGCAGACTCAACACCCAATTCACTTGTTTCAGGTTAGATCAACATTCAGGCCATGATCAATATTTCCTTATGAGCCGGTGACTTATGTGCGCTTACTGCAATCTAGTGGCCCAATTCACTGCCCTTGTTGCTATTTACTCTCAATTACAGAGTGAAGATGGGGATTGTGTGGTCACTTCATTTGAAGACTTTTGTTTTGTCCACAGATATGCTCCTGGTCTCTCTGTGACTCACTCCAGCTCTCCCTCCCATTCCCTTCCACCATTTCTATCCTTGTCCCTCCTACAAAGCTAGGTGGGAATGTAAGTTGTGAGGAGGATGCAAAGAGGCTTCAAGGGGTATAGACAGGATAAGTGAGTGAGTGAGAACATGGCAAATGGAATCGGATGTGGATAAATGTAAAGATATCCACTTTGGTAGGAAAAATAGAAAAGTAGAGTATTTTTTAAATGGTGAGAGATTGGGAAATGTTGGTGTTCGGAGGGACCTGGGTGTCCTTGTACATGCAGGTAAAGCAAGCAATTGGGAAAGCAAATGGTATGTAGGCCTTTATTACAATAGGATTTGAGTAATAGAGTACAGATGCCTTACTACAATTGTATGGGACCCTGGTAAGACCACACCTGGAGTATTGTGTACAGTTTTGGTCTCCTTACCTAAGGAAGAATACACTTGCCATAGAGGAAGTGCAATGAAGGTTCACCAGACTGACTCCTGGGATGGGCGGACTGTCCTATGAGCAGAGATTGAGTAGATTAGGCCTATATTCTCTATATCTTCACTTCACCTGACGAAGGAGCAGTGCTCCGAAAGCTTGTGATTTCAAATAAAGCTGTTGGACTATAACCTGGTGTTGTGCGACTTCTCACTTATATTCTCTAGAGTTTAGAAGAATGAGAGGTGATCTCATTGAAGCATACACAATTCTTACAGGGCGTGACAGGGTAGAAGCAGGGAGGATGTTTCCCCTGACTGGGGAGTCTGGAACCAGGGGTCACAGTCTCAGAATAAGGCGTCGGCCATTTAGGACTGAGATGAGCAGAAATGTCTTCACTCAGAGGGTGGTGAATCTTTATCCCATCCACAGTCTGTTAAGGTCCTGTTGTTCGCACTGCATAATCTAAACAGATCAGTAACATCCTGAGAAGGGAAGGCTGATGATTAAACATTTTGTATAAATTTGTATTCGGAGATATGAAGGGACATCGCTCTTATTTTCTCCTCTTGAGAGGAGCAGTCTGACACAGGCACTGGCTCCGCAGATGCCAACCCGGAGCCCGTGACGGTGGTGCAATGTCTGGTGTGGTTTTCTCCAAATGCTGAGCTTTTTTTCCACTTGTGTTACCGATTTATAGCAGCCAGTATTTCAGCTGTCATGTTATTTATATTAAAGGCAAGTCCGTTAAATTTCCATTTCTCCTTTGTGTTGACTGGAGAATTGCAAATGTTACACCATTGTTCAAAAAAGGGTGTGTGGATAAACCCAGCAACTACAGGTCAGTCAGTTTAAGCTCGGTAGTGGGGAAACTTTTAGATGCAGTCTTCTTCTTCTTCTTAGGCAATCCCTCGGAACCGAGGATGACTTGCTTCCACATTAAAAATGAGTTCTCAGGTGACTGATGAGTCCAATGCGAGACCTACAGTCTCTGTCACAGGTGGGGCAGACGGTGGTTGAAGGGGCGGGTGGGTGGGGTGCTTGGATTGACGTGCACTCCTTGCGCTGCCTGCGCTTGGCTTCTGCTTGCTCCCGGCGAAGAGACTCGAGGTATTCGGCGCCTTCCCGGATGCTTCTCCTCCACTTTGTGCGGTCTTGGGCCAGGGATTCCCAGGTGTCGGTGGGGATGTTACACTTTTTCAAGGAGGCTTTGAGGGTGTCCTTGAAGCGTTTCCTCTGCCCATCTGGGGCTCTCTTGCCGTGCCGGAGCTCCGAGTAGAGCGCTTGTTTTGGGAGTCTTGTAACGGGCATGCGGACAATGTGACCCGTCCATTGGAGCTGATCGAGCGTGGTCAACGCTTCAATGCTGGGGATGTTGGCCTGAGCAAGAACACTGACGTTGGTGCGCCTATCCTGCCAATGGATTTGCAGGATCTTGCGGAGGCAGCGTTGGTGGTACCTCTCCAGTGCTTTGAGGTGCCTGCTGTACATGGTCCATGTCTCTGAGGCATACAGGAGGGCGGGTATCACTGCTGCTCTGTAGACCATGAACTTAGTGCCGGGTTTGAGGTCCTGGTCTTCAAACACTCTCTTCCTCAGGCGACCGAAGGCTGCACTGGCAAACTGAAGGCAGTGTTGAACTTCGTCGTCGACGTCTGCCCTTGTTGACAGTAGGCTCCCGAGGTATGGAAAGTGGTCCACGTTGTCCAAGGCCTTGTCGTGGATTTTGATAATTGGGGGGCAGTACTGTGTGGCGGGGGCATGTTGGTAGAGGACCTTTGTCTTACAGATGTTTAGTGTAAGGCCCATGCTCTTGTATGCTTCGGTGAAGGTGTTGACGATGGTTTGGAGTTCGACCTCCGAGTGTGCGCAGACGCAAGCATCGTCTGCACACTGTAATTCGACGACAGAGGATGGGACAACCTTGGATCTGGACTGGAGGCGATGGAGGTTGAACAGTTTCCCGTTTGTTCTGTAAATTAGCCCCACTCCAGCGGGGAGCTTACTGAGGGTGCGATGGAGCATTGCAGCAAGGAAGATCGAGAAGAGCGTTGGTGCGATGACACAGCCTTGCTTGAACCCGGTTCATACGTGAATTGGGTCTGTGGTGGAACTGTTGGTCAGGATCACGGCTTGCATGTCGTTGCGAAGCTGGCGGAAAATGGTGACAAACTTTTGAGGGCAGCCAAATTTGCGGAGGACACTCCATAATCCCTCACGGTTGACAGTGTTGAAGGCCTTTGTGAGATAAAAGAAGGCCATGTACAGCTGTTGCTGCAGTTCCCTGCATTTCTCTTGTAATTGACATACGGTGAAGATCATGTCCATTGTGCCCCTTAGTGGGCGGAATCCGCATTGCGACTCTGGGAGGAGCTCTTCGGCCACTGGGAGAAGGCGATTGAGGAGGATTCTTGCGATGACTTTCCCTGTGGCAGACAGTAGGGAAACTCCTCTGTAATTGCCGCAATCAGACTTGTCACCTTTCTTGAAGATGGTCACAATTACGGCGTCTCTGAGGTTCCCTGGCATGCTCTCCTCCTTCCATATAAGAGAAACGAGTTCATGAATTCACGCCAGTAGTGCTTCTCCACCATGCTTTAGTGCCTCGGCGGGGATTCCATCTGCTCCTGAGGCCTTGTTGTTCTTCCGCTGTCGGATGGCCTTTTCAACCTGGGGTTGTGCCGAGATGGTGGTGGGTAGCATGCTGCGGGATGGAGTTGAGGACACTTGCGTCAAAGACAGAGTCTCGGTTAAGGAGATCTTCGAAGTGCTCCTTCCAGCGGGCACTGACTGCCTCTCTGTCCTTGATGAGTACCTCTCCATTCTTGGCCCGCAGTGGGGTAGGGCCTTGGGTGCTTGGGTCGTAGATGGTTTGACTGCGCTAATGAATCCACGCACGTCGTGGTTGTCGGCTAGCTGCTGGATCTCCTGCACTTTCTCCACCCACCATCTGTTCTTTAGGTCGCGAGTTTTTTGTTGGACCTCAGCCTTCAGGCGTCTGTAGAGCTGCTTTCTTGCTCTCGAGTTCTGTTGCTGTTTCCAGATCAGGAATGCCTTGCGCTTGCGGCTTCTTAGCTCCTGGATCTCCTGGTCATTCTCGTCGAACCAGTCTTGGTGTTTCCTGGTCGAGTGACCGAGCATCTCTTCACAGGTGCTGATTATGGAGGCCTTGAGTGCAGACCAGGCACTGTGGGCACTCTGTGTCTCTGCATCACTGGGAGTCGTCAGGTTGTTTGTGAGGCGCAGGCTGAATAGGGCTTTCTTATCGGGGACTTTGAGTGATCCAGCGTCAATTTTCCTGCGGCATTGTTTCTGTTGCCTCTGCTGTTTTGGGGCTACATTGATGGAGATGACACAGCAGATTAGGCGAGTGGATTAGGCGGACTAGGCGGATTAGACGAGTGGATCATGAGTTGAGATTGGAGCCAGGGATCGCGAGAATATCAGTGCTAAGTTGATCCTGTGAGAGACAACATCATTCATGTCCGAGGCCGGGACCAGGAGCGAGGACGAGCCCAGCAGCGAGGTCAAGGCCCAGGAGTGGCAGAGCGTGGACCAGCAGCGGGGTCGGGGCCCAGGGAAGGTGCGGCACGGGCCAACAGCGAGGTCGGGAGGACCACACTGCAGCCTATGAAACCCAGGCAGAGAGGACCTGCGGGAAGGAGGGAGGAGGACAGTAGCATTATGTTTGTGTGTGTGTGCTAGGCTGTTGTAGCAGAGCCTGGTCTCCAATCGTCTTGGATCCCCTTGCCATTGGACCAAGACCTCGCTCTGTCAAGCCCGTGTAGTAGCTGGTGTGCAACGGCCACCCCACGTTAAAAGAATTCACGCACAGATATCTTCCACCCTTTAAAATGAAGTTCGGGACCTGGATGTCAGGACCCTCATGGACAACCCCAACAGTGACAGACGCTGTACTGCTATCGTTGCCCGGGAGCTCAGATGTTTCGACATTGACATCGCTGCCCTAAGTGAGACCCAACGGGCAGGGGAAGGCCAGCTCAAGGAGCAAGGCGGTGGCTACACCTTCTTCTGGAAAGGCAAGAACGCCGCCTCCATGGGGTAGGCTTCGCCATAAAAAATGAACTAGTTGGGCGTCTGAGACTCTCCTAGCAGTATAAACGAGCGTTTCATGACTCTTCGGCTCACCCTAACCCAGAACCAGTGCGCTACGGTCATCAGTGCGTACGCCCCAACACTGGAAGCCACAGACGAGACCAAAGAGGAATTCTACTCCAGCCTCGAACAATCCCTGTCCCGAGTCCCAACGGGCAACAAGCTGATCCTCCTTGGAGACTTTAATGCCAGAGTTGGAAAGGAGACAGACCTCTGGGGAGGTGTGATCGGCAGAAAGGAGGTCGGGAAAGCCAACTCCAACGGTACCCTCCTCCTGTCGAAATGCTTAGAACATGGCCTTGTCATAACCAACACCTTGTTCCTTCAGAGAGACAAGTACAAGGCTTCATGGCAGCACCCTCGCTCCAAGCACTGGCACCTGCTGGACTACGTCATCGTCCGAGTGAAGGACCGCAAGGACGTCCGCATCACCCGTGCCATGACAGGAGCCGACGACTGCTGGACAGACCACTGCCTAGAAACAGTAATCAGGGACAAAATTAATAGTCACTTGGATAGGTGTGGATTAATTAAGGAAAGCCAGCACGGATTTGTTATAGGCAAATCGTGTTTAACCAACTTGATCGAGATTTTTGATGAGGTAACAGAGAGGGTTGATGAGGGTAATATGGTTGACGTGGTTTACATGGACTTCCAAAAGGCGTTCGACAAAGTACCACATAATAGGCTTGCCAGCAAAGTTGAAGCCCATGGAATAACATGAAGAGTGGCAGCATGGATAAACAATTGGCTAAGCGACAGGAAACAGAGTGTAGTGGTGAACGGTTGTTTTTTGGACTGGAGGAAGGTATACAGTGGTGCTCCCCCGTGGTCGGTATTAGGACCACTGCTTTTCTTGATATATATCTTAATGACTTGGAAGTATAGTGAGCAGTGAGGAGAAGAGTGATAGACTTCAGGGAGACATAGACAGGCTGGTGAAATGGGCGGACACGTGGCAGATTAAATTTAACGCAGAAAATGTGTGAAGTGAAACATTTTGGTAGGAAGAATGAGGCGAGGACATATAAACTGTAACACTGTCATGGTAAACTTGACTGAATCTCCATTTGCAATAAAAGTTGATCTAATTTTACCATCATGCTTCGCGAGGACAGAGACTGGTTGCTGTGAGAACTTTGCAAAATAAACTCTTCGAATCGTAAGCTGTAAAAGCTGCCAAATACCTCTCAACAGATATGGAAAACAAGATTATTGAAGTTCTGTGGGAGCAGACTATGAAATCAGTGCACTAACAGAAACATCTACAGACTATGGCATGTACCTTGCCTTGAAGACCCACAGTTGCCTAATGGACTAGTGATAAGAGGGTCTGGGAGACAACTGCCGACCATTATGCCGTAAAGTTAGGGACACGTACGCAGTGGGAGGGTTGCCAAATTTTGGGGTATAAACGGCACTGTTTCAAAACATTCGGCGCTGCAGTGGGGACTAAAGTCGATGGTGACCTGGTCAGTTGCCAATTAAAGTTAGTTACATGTCTATCATCGTTGAATTGACCACTCATCTGGTGTTAGTACTTATGTGGTTTTGCTTATAATCACCTGAGCTTAAAGTAAATGATTTTAGATGTTTGCTTGTGATACGTATCTGAATTGAGAACAGTTTAAATTCTGGTAATTACTTGTAACCTCTTGTTGATTTTTAAGTAAAAGAAGTTGCACAGATTCATTGGGTTTTGTGTTGTCTGTTCCCCGAGTCTGAACTCTATAAACTGTCAGACAATCAGAACATCTTACGGATATTCTGGCGCGTGAACAGGGAATCGTTCAGAAAAAAAATGGCAAAAACAATGGATGAGTTACTCACGAAATATGTGACGGGGAAGTTACACCTTAGGGAGGGGTGGGTACGAGGCCCCTTGGGGAGGTGTGATCACAATATGATAGAATTCTTCATTAAAATGGAGAGTGAAGTAGTTGACTCAGAGACTAGGGTCCTGAATTTAAATAAAGGAAACTACGATGGTATGAGGCACGAGTTGGCTAGGATGGATTGGGGAACGTTACTTAAAGGGTTGACGGTGGATAGGCAATGGCAAACACTTAAAGATCGCATGGATGAACTACAGAATTTGTTCATCCCTGTTTGGCATAAAAGTAAAACAAAAAAGGTGACTCAACCGTGGCTAACAAGGGAAATTAGGGATAATAAGATCCAAGGAGAGGACATATAATTTGGCTAGAAAAAGCAGCAAACCTGAGGATTGGGAGCAGTTTAGGATTCAGCAAAGGAGGACAAAGGGATTAATTAAGAGGGGGGAGATAGATTATGAGAGTAAGCTTGCAAGGAACATAAAAACTGACTGTAAAAGCTTCTATAGATTTGTAAAGAGAAAAGGATTGGTGAAGTCAAGCATAGGTCCCTTGCAGTCAGAATCAGCGGAATTTATAATGGGGAACAAAGAAATGGCAGACCAATTAAACACATACTTTGGTTCTGTCTTCACAAAGGAGGACAGAAATAACCTCCCAGAGATGCCGGTAAACATAGGGTCTAATGAGGGGGAGGAATTGAATGAAATCAGTATTTGTAGGGAAAAGGTGTTAGGGAAATTGACGGGATTGAAGGCCGATAAAGACCCAGGGCCTGATAATCTACATCCTAGGGTACTTAAGGAAGTGGCCCTAGAAATAGTAGATGCATTGCTGGCTATCTTCCAAAATTCTATAGACTCTGGAACAGTTCCCATGGATTGGAGGATAGCTAATGTAACCCCACTATTAAAAAAAGGTGGTAGAGAGAAAACGGGGAATTATAGACCGGTAAGTCTGACATCGGTAGTGGGGAAAATGCTGGAGTCCATTATAAAAGATGTAATAGCAAAGCTCTTGGAAAACAGTGACAGGATCGGACAAAGTCAACATGGATTTACAAAACGTAAATCATGCTTGACTAATCTACTGGAATTTTTTGAGGATGTAACTGGTAGAATAGATAAGGGAGAACCAGTGGATGTGGTGTATTTGGACTTTCAGAAGGCTTTCGATAAGGTCCCGCATAAGAGATTAGCGTGCTAAGTTAAAGCACACGGGATCGAGGGTAAGGTACTGTCTTGGATAGAGAACTGGTTGGCAGACAGGAAGCAAAGAGTTGGAATAAACGGGTCTTTGTCCGAGTGGCAGGCAGTGACTAGTGGGGTACCGCAGGGATCGGTGCTAGGACCCCAGCTATTCACAATATATATTAATGGTTTAGACGAGGGAACTTGATGTAATATCTCCAAGTTTGCAGACGACACAAAGCTGGATGGGCGTGTGTGCTGTGAGGAGGATGCAGAGAAACTCCAGTACGATTTGGACAGGTTGGGTGATTGGGCAGATGCATGGCAAATGCAATATAATGTGGATAAATGCGAGGTTATCCACTTCGGTGGCAAAAACAGGAAGACAGATTATTATCTGAACGGCAATAGATTGGGAAAAGGGGAAGTGCAACGAGACCTGGGTGTCCTTGTGCACCAGTCGTTGAAGGTAAGCATGCAGGTGCAGCAGGCGGTTAAGAAGGCAACTGGTATGTTGGCCTTCATAGCGAGAGGATTCGAGTACAGGAGCAAGGATGTCTTGCTGCAGTTGTACAGGGCTTTGGTGAGACCACACCTTGAGTACTGTGTGCAGTTTTGTTCACCTTATCTGAGGAAGGTTGTTCTTGCCATGGAGAGAGTGCAGCGAAGATTTACCAGACTGATACCTGGGATGGCAGGAATGACGTATGAGGAGAGAGTGGGTCGATTAGGCTTATATTCGCTAGAGATGAGAAGAATGAGAGGGGATCTCATTGAAACTTATAAAATTCTAACAGGACTAGACAGACTAGATGCAGGAAGGATGTTCCCGATGGCGGGGGAGTCCAGAACCAGGGGTCACAGTCTAAGGATAAGGGGTAAGCCATTTAGGACTGAGATGCAGAGAAATTTCTTCACCCAGAGAGTGGTGAACCTGTGGAAATCTCTACCACGCAAGGCAGTTGAGGCGAATTCATGAAATATATTCAAGAAGGAGTTAGAGATATTTCTTAAGGCTAAAGGGATCAAGGGATATGGGGAGAAAGCAGGGACAGGGTACAGAATTTGGATGATCAGCCATGATCTCATTAAATGGTGGAACAGGCTCGAGGGTCCGAATGGCCTACTCCTGCTCCTATCCTCAATGTTTCTATGTTTCTATGTCATTATAGACAGTGATGATCCAGTATCGGAGGCTGAACAGTGGACACAAGTCTCCATGTGTCAGCCAAGTGTAAGTAAATCCCTTTGTTTATTGGCCTATCAGAGGCAGGTTAAATTTGATGACAGGGTAAAAGTCAAGTTAAGGAAAGAAACAAATGAAGAAAGGGAACCTAGAAACAGGCTCGAGGAAAAGTTAGAACAGGAGGAGAGATGGTGTAATAAAAACAACAACTCCAGAGCCAGTGTATCTATAATCAGAATCAGTGCGATGCCTTGTCAAAAGAACTATCCAAACAGAGACATCGGTCAGAGCAGGCAGAAAAGGTCAACGAGGACCTGAAGGTTGCATTTAGGGTCACCCAGAAACAGGCTCTAGAGGAACGGAGTGCTCGTGGGGACCACACTGAATGGAATAAGCGGATTAAGGAATGGGAGATAAAGAGGGAAAACGATCTAAGTTGCAGGCTAACCAATCTGAAAACGCAGCAAGGAAGGGAAAAACAGGGATTTGGGGAGCCAGGGAAAGCTGCTGAGATGACAATTTAAAAGGCGAAAAAAAGTAACAACGTTTTACCGACTGTGCCGAGACAAGTAAAACACAAGATTTGCTGAGTGCAAGGAACCTTAAAGGAATTTCAGTTTGTGTGAAAGTGTTAAATATGTTCATTTATGGAGGGGAACTTGGAGGTGGTGGTGTACCCATGCGCCTGCTGCCCTTGTCCTTCTAGGTGGAAGAGGTCGCGGGTTTGGGAGGTGCTACTGAAGAAGCCTTGGCGAGTTGCTGCATTGCATCTTGTAGATGGTACACACTGCAGCCACGGTACGCCGGTGGTGGAAGGAGTGAACGTTTAGGGTGGTGGATGGGGTGCCAGTCAAGCGGTCTGCTTTGTCCTGGATGGTGTCGAGCTTCTTGAGTGTTGTTGGAGCTGCACTCATCCAGGCAAGTGGAGAGTATTCTATGACACTGCTTACTTGTGCCTTGTAGATGGTAGAAAGATTTTGGTTAGTCAGGAGGTGAGACACTCGCGGCAGAATACCTAGCCTCTGACCTGCTCTTGTTGCCACAGTATTTATGTGGCTGGTCCAGTTAAGTTTCTTGTCAATGGTGACCCCCAGGATATTGATGGTGGGGGATTCGGCGATGGTAATGCCATTGAATGTCAAGGAGCGGTGGTTAGAATCTCGCTTGTTGAAGATAGTCATTGCCTGGCACTTCTGTGGCGCGAATGTTACCTGTCACTTATCAGCCCAAGCTTGAACGTCGTCCAGGTCTTGTTGCATGCAGACATGGACTGCTTCATTATACAGGAAGTAAAGCCTGTTTGAACTAGTTAATTGCTGCCTAGTTTTGTTAAGATATACATATATATTTGTATGTTTAATAAACTTTTCTGACTTGTCATAAATCAGTGATCTTATCATCAATTTAAGCTGGGCCAAAATAACTAAACATCTCTGACAATAGACTGGAGAAGCTGGGGTTGTTCTCCTTGGAGCAAAGACGATTGAGAGGAGATTTGATAGAGGTGTTCAAAATCACGAGGTGTCTAGACAGAGTAAATGGAGAGAAACTGCTCCCATTGGTGGAAGGGTCGAGAACCAGAGGACACAGATTTAAGGTGATTGGCAGAAGAACCAAAGGCGACATGAGGAAAAACTTTTTTATGCAGCGAGTGGTTAGGATCTGGAATGCACTGCCTGAAAGGGTGGTGGAGGCAGATTCAAGTCCGGCTTTCAAAAGGGATTTGGGTAAGTACCTGAAGGAAAACAAATTGCAGGGCTACGGGGAAAGGGCAGGGGAGTGGGACTGTCTGAGTTTCGGCGCGGGTTCGATGGGCCGAATGGCCTTCTTCCGTGCTGTAACCATTCTATGATTCTATGACTGGGAGTTTTGGAATATATAAAACAATTTTAACTCACTTTTGTTAGAGACGCAATTGGCCCGAAAATTAGACCTAATACGTGAGAGTACGCACTGCGTACTCTCGCGTTTTAGGTCTCCAATTGCCGGTTTCCTGCATGCATTGCGCATGCGCGGGAAACCGGCACTTCGTGAATTCAAAAGGGGGCGGTTCCTAAGTGAACCGTGTGCGCGCTACAGGCTGCGCGCACGCAGTGCTCTTAGTTATTTTTGCAGCTTTGAACGCGCAGGCAAGCATGGAAGATTTTACACATGAAGAAAGGAGGCGTAAGACCGCTTTTAACAAGGTAAGTAGTTAATTAAGTATTATTTTAAATTTTTTCAACAGGTTTATCTTTTTTAGAGACTTTAAAGAAAGGTAAGTTTATTTTTATAACTTTTAAAAAGATTTTAAACTTTTTCAAAAATTTAAATTTTTGTTTAAAGTGGTTAATTTATTTAACTATACTTATTTTATAATGTGATGGCTTTTTTTAAATTTAATTGAGATTTAGCTGTTCTTTTGGGGGGGTGTAGGATTCATAGCTTTGACAGCTCTTGCTGTGAAAACTATGAATGAAAGATGGTGTGCTGCCATTGGCTGTAACTGAATCACGTGATCGTGGAGCTCGCACGAACTAATTGCGTCTCTGGGTCACACAAGCACTGCACAGCTGCATGTGGGACTGGCCTTGAAACTAAAGTTCGTGTGGGCCCGGAGGAAAAAGATAGGCACGGAGTGAGATATCGCGGGGAAGCCTTACCCCCGCGCGAACACTCACTGATAAATTTCTGGGCCAATATCTTTTGTTCGGGATTTCGTTCAATCGCTGTTGACTCAATACATCATTAGCACAAATTTTCCCTCAACTGTGTCAGTGCAAGGGATGTCAGTGATGAGGAATGAAACAGTTTAGCCCAGGCATGCAGAGTCAGTATCGAGTACCCTTAAACCGGTTGTACCATGGGTCGATGCGGAATGAAGCTCCCTTAACAACGGGCCAATGCGCAGATTTCCAAAGAGCAGGCGCCGCTGCATCAGTGCAGCACCTGTGTCTGTCTCATTTCCCACATTATCCAGCATACTCAGAACATCTGGGATCAGCTGAGCGAATGAGGAAAAACTGCCCGTTTTTGCGATTACTTTTATCCCTTTCAGGTTATATTTACTCTTGTATTTCTGCGTAAAATACACTTTCCTGTTCGGAGTCCGTTCCAAATTATTGAGGAACTGCAGCGCCGGGTTTAAAATTCTCATTGTTGTTTTCAAATCCATCCATGGTCTCACCCTCGCTGTTTCTGTTACCTCCTCCAGCCCTACAACCCTCCCTGTCTCTGTAACCTCCTCAAGCCCGACAGCCCTCCCTATCTCTGTAAGCTCATCCAGCCCTACAACCCTTCCTGTCTCTGTAACGTTCTGCAGCCCTACAACCCTCCCTATCTCTGTAACCTCCTCCAGCCCTACAACCCTCCCTATCTCTGTAACCAAATCCAGCCCTACAACCTTCCCTATCTCTGTAATCTCCTCCAGCCCTACAACGCTCCGAGATCTCTGTGTTCCTCCAGTTCTGGCCTCTTGCGCATTCCCGATTTTAATCGCTCCACCATTGGTGGCCGTGCCTTCAGCCTGGGCCCTAAGCTCTGGAATTTCCTCCCTAAACCTCACCACCTCCCTTCTCCTTTAAGACGCTTCTTAAAACCTACCTCTTTGGCCAATGTTTTGATCATCTGTCCTAATATCTCCTTGTGTGGCTCGATGTCAAATTTTGTTTGATAACGCTCCCGTTGGGACATTTAACTACGCCAAAGACGCTATATGAATGCAAGTTGCTGTTGTTATCTGAGTAAGACTGTCAAATTAGTGCTAGATCAGGGCTGGTCTGATGTGCCCGAGCTAACCGCGACCTGGATTGAGAATTCGTTGTAACTTTTCATTATCTAGGAACAGTCGCACAGTCTGCAGAGCCCCATCACATCCGAGTTCGATAAAATGCACCGGATTGTCAATGAAATGGAGCATCTTTTACTCCGAGAACTCAAGAGGAACAGATTTTACAATCAAACATCAGTGGAATCCACCAGAAATTAGACTGTATTGCGCGGAAGATATCGAATTCACGGAAACACATGGGTGAACAAGACGCAGTCACATTACTGAAGGGAAGAATTTTATTTGAATAAAACTACACAAAGTTAGATAGAATTGAAAATAACTGGAGTACAGAGAAGAGTTTGGTGTTAGAGGATAAGTGTAAATATTTATAATGTACTAATCAAATCAGCACGGTTCTAAACATTGAGTGTCTGGTGTCACATATTTATTAAGTATACCATACCTGTAATAGCACTTAAACATACATTTAAAAGTTAATCATTGCTACCACACCTAAGAATGGTCGGGTGGGGTTTCAAAAGTGTTACAGCTCTGAGCTCAGCATTATAGACCTTTACCAGCTCAAATACTCATTACAAGCAGTCAATTTTACACATTTATCTTATTCCCTCCTTGAGCCTCAGCTAATCACAATCGATATTTATGACTTCGATGAGGGGACCAAGTGCAATGTATCCAAGTTTGCTGAAGATACAAAGCTAGGTGGGATAGTAAGCTGTCAGGAGGACACAAAGGGATATAGACAGGTGAAATGAATGGCCAATAAGGTGGCAGACGGAGTATAATGTGGAGAAATTTGAGGTTATTCACTTTGGTATGAAGAATAGAAAAACAGAATACCTCTTAAATGGTGAGAAACTATTAAATGTTGGTGTCCAGAGAGATTTAGGTGTCCTCGTACAGGAAACACAGTTAGCATGCAGGCACAGCAAGCAATTAAGAAGGCAAATAGCCTTTATTGCAAAGGGATTGTAGTACAAGAGTAATGAAGTCTTACTACAATTGTACAGGGCTTTGGTGAGATCACACCTGGAGTACTGTGCACAGTTTTGGTCTCCTTCTCTGAGAAAGGACATACATGCCTTCGAGGCGGTGCAACGAAGGTTCACTAGATTGATCCCTGGGATGAGAGAGCTGTCCTATGAGGGGAGATTGAGTAGACTAGGCCTGTACTCTCTGGAGTTTAGAAGAATGAGAGGTGATCTCATTGAAACATATACGATTCTGAGGGGGCTTGACATGGTAGATGCTGAGAGGTTATTTCCCCTGGCTGGAGAGTCTAGAACTAGGGGACATAGTCTCAGGATAAGGGGTCGGCTATTTAAGACTGAGATGTGGAGGAATTTCTTCACTCAGATGGTTGTGAATCTTTGGAATTCTCTACCCAAAAGGGCCGTGGATCGTTGAGTATATTCAAGAATGAGATAGATAGATTTTTGGACTCAAGGCAATCAAGGGATGTAGAGATCAGGCGGGAAAGTGGAGTTGAGGTCGATGATCAGCTATGATCTTGTTGAATGGCGGAGTAGGCTCGAGGGGCCGCATGGCCTACTCCTGCTCCTAATTCTTATGTTCTTATGTGAAATATCCATACAATTCTACACTATGTAGCTATATAAAATGTGCATTACAATTCAATACAGGCAGGATTTAATTGATGGGTTCCTTTCCCGAAGACTGGTACAACTCCCTTACTTTGTTATCTTACCGATAGTTTCACTCTTGCTAGAGATACTTGCTATTCCACCAAATGAAACTTTTAATTATAATAGCGTTTTTGACTCAGTGCTATTTCGACCAGTCAACCCGAATGTTTTCCCTTGCAGCACTAACTTTTGTTATCAACTGATGAAAACGCTCTGAAATATATGAATCACTACGCGCTGTCATGTCATTTAATTCGGTTTACTGAGGTGAATAAACTGACCATTACTTCAAGGACAGCCCCGGCGCAATAGCCCAGTGCTACTTCAAATTCACTCCAACTCCCCTGCTTAACGGGCAGAGGCTACAGGTTAATATTACTACAATAGAACGAGAAATCGATAGCAGTATAACATGAGCAGATATCAGGACAGGCTGCCTCACAGGGAGAGTTTATTCCATAACAGGTGAGACGGGGGTTGGGGAGCGTGATGAGTGATTACGATCTGAAGTTACAATTGGAAATGTTTATTACACAGCAAGTGGAATTAGAGGAAACCTAATGGAAACAGGCCATTTCCTGTTAATGACTTTAATCCCTGCAGATTGTCAGCGAGGCTGAGTTTTCCCCACACTGACTTGATTCGAGGTCGAAGACGGGAAAGATTCTCTCAGTGAAAGTGTGGGTGAAAGTGTGGAGATGGAACATGTTGTCAGCGTTGTAAAATGACACCTGTCCGCCCTCATAGTCCAGGTATACCCCGATCTTCCGGGGATTCACACTCGGGGTGAGGGGGGTCCGCGATGGGTGAGTACCAGCAAAATAGTTACTTCCGGTTTCCCAACCCACAGTCCAGCATCCGGCCGCAGGTCTCGGGTCGATTCTCTTCTTCCTGTTGACAGACTCTTTGATCACTCCCACACTCCACCCAATCTTGTTTCCCACCTCCACCCCCCAGTAGTGTCTCCCTGATGTGAATCCCATCGATCCCAGGACACAGAGCGCCTGATCAAACCTCTCCGGGAAGTCAGGGAGCCGCTGCGGTTGATATCCGAGACTTGCACTGGGCCAGGGGTTAAACGGCACCCGGGTGACAGGGAGCGGCTGCTGTATGTCTCCGAGTCTCACACTGGTCCGGTCCTTAGACAGGATGAGCCGGGAATTCGCTGTGTTCGGATTCAGAGTCAGAGAGGCTGGAGCTGGGGGAATGTTAAAATAACACAGTCAGTGATTTTGTTTCTTGCTGTGATTGATTCAAAGTCTGACTGTTTTCTAATCTCCCGCCCTGCTGTATAATTTGATGGCGGTTCATGGTGGGGCAGCTCTGGGCTGAGACTCTGGGACTGGAGGGTGAAAGGGAAGAGGCTGCAGGAACAGGGGACCATGTTACAGACCCGTTACATTCTCTGTATTTATATACAGGATATAACACTCTGATATCTGACGGCTCCCGGTCACTTTCCCAAGTCCAGTGGGTAAAGCACCGATCCCGGGACACCTCTCCCCCCGACTGAGGTGGGGAAACCGCCTCCTCGTGGATCATGGTCGGGAATGATGGAGAAAGAACAGGACGATTATTTTTAAATAAACCATGTTATTAATGTGTCGGAGATTAATTATAAAAGTGTTACAAAATTCCTGGGATTTTCAGTCAAACCTGATTTTGGGACAAAGATAATTTAGTGTTTAATATAAATTATTCAATGTGACTCAGAGACTTCCCGTCACTTAACTCTGGATGACCCCTGACTGTTTCTGGCCTCTCCGATATCTGAACTGTTGCCATGCAATTCGGATCACAAACAGAAATCGGGAATAATCGATTATTATTCACCACCACTGATGACAACGCATTGTCGCTCGGATTTCCCTCAGTTTGTTCGGTGTCAGTGAGAAATGATTGACATTTTCAGACAGAACTTGAGCATATTCCTGGAAATACTGAAACTTCTGCGGGTTCCACATTGACCTTCTCCCGATACTGACAGAGCCCCGGGGACAACACAGCGAACAGCTGCAGCCAAGACCAGCACAACAGGAGCTGCTGCTGTTAGTGAAGGGACAACAGCGACACCGCGGGACTGAGCTGGGCAGAATGGGGAATAAACCACTGGGGTCCCGGAAACACTCAGATGATAATCCCGATTTGGGGAAATAGCTGACAGTCCTTTCCTCATTTCACCTTCTGATACAACCAATGATACTGAATATTAAACATGGAACAGGGGTTCCCTCCACGCTGACAATATTGAGACCCATTTCAGTGTGAGATTAACAGACACCGGAGGGGACATGAAACCACTGTTTGTTTTGTGGTGGGTTCTGGAGCACAACTTTCCTGCCTTTGTTAGACTCAGGCAGCGCTTTTCACGTCCACCGGACGTCCCAAAGCGCTTTACAGTCAATGAAGTACTTTTGAAGTGTAGACACTGTTGTAATGTAGGAAATGCGGCTGCCAATTTGCACACAGCAAGCTCCCGCAAACAGCAATGTGACAATGACCAGATAATCTGTTTTAGTCATGTTGATTGAGGGATTGTTATTGGCCAGGTCACCGGGATAACTCCGCCGCCCCCCCCCCCCCGCGCCGCCACGATGATCTTCGAAATAGTGCCATGGGATCTTTTATGTCCAGCTGAGAGAGCAAACGGGGCCTCGGTTTAAAAGACGGCACCTCCGACAGCGCAGCACTCCCTCAGCACTGCACTGGGAATGCCAGCCTGGATTATAGCGTTCAAGTCTCTGGAGTGGGACTTGAATCCACAACCTTCTGACTCAGAGGTGAGAGAGAGTGCTACCCACTAAGCCATGGCTGACGGTTACGCTGTTTGTTCAATCTTAGAATACAGTATTCGGAGGCCTGCTATAACTTTTTTTCCATATTTTTCACATATACATGTCCAGAAACATCTAACCCTGTCTAAATATGACCAGTACAGTGGTAAAGCTTGGCATTCGTTGGCAGGGTGCCAAGGACTGATTGTCAGGAGCGCTCCATCCAAGCTTGCAGCATCAAAGGAGGCCACTCTTCCCGTCATGTAGGTCCCTGCTCTTTACCAGAGCAATCCCATAGCCCTCTCTCTCTCTCTCTCTCTGCTTCAATTTTTATCTAATTTCCTTGCAAAGATGCATTGATCTCTGTCTCAACAACTCATTCTGGTGAAACATTCCACTCTCCCTGTGTTCCTCCTGAACTCTTTCCTCACTCTGGTCGTGACAATTTTAAGTTGATGACTCATCACTGACTCCCAAATGAAGGCATATAGTCGTTCTCTATTCGCGCTGTCAAAAGAACATAAGAAATAGGAGCAGGAGTCGGCCATTTGGCCATTCGAGCCTGCTGCGCCATTCAATAGGATCATGGCTGATCTTCTACCTCAACTCCACTTTCCTGCACTATCCCCATATCCCTTGATTTCCTTAATATTAAAAAATCTATCGATCTCTGTCTTTAATATTTCAACGACTGAGCCTCCACAGCCCTCTGGGGTAGAGAATTCCAAAGATTCACCAGCCTCTGAGTAAAGAAATTTCTCCTCATCTCAGTCCTAAATGGCCGACCCCTTATTCTGAGACTGCAAGCCCTGCTTCTAGACTCCCCAGCCAGGAGAAACATCCTCCCTGCATCTACCCTGTCAAGTCCTGTAAGAATTTTGTATGCTTCAATGAGATCACCGCTCATTCCTCTAAACTCCAGAGAATACAGGCCTAGTCTACTCAATCTATCCTCCTAGGACAATCCCCCCATCCCAGGAACCAGTCTGGTGAACCTTCGTTGCACTCCCTCTATGGCAAGTATATCCTTCCTTCGGTAAGGAAACCAAAACTGTACACAGTACTCCAGGTGTGGTCTCACCACGGCCCTCTATAATTGCAGTAAGACGTCTTTACTCTTATACTGAAATCCTCTTGTAATAAAGGCCAACATACCATTTGCTTTCCTAATTGCTTGCTGTACCTTCATGTTAACTTTCAGTGATTCGTGTACAAGGACACCCAGGTCCCTCTCAACACCAACATTGCCCAATCTCTCACCATTTAAAAATACGTTGCATTTCTACTTTTCTGACCAAAGTGGATAACTTCACATTTCTCCACATTATATTCCATTTGCCATGTTCATGCCCACTACTTAGCCTCACTGTATCCCCTTGAAGCCTCCTTGCATCCTCCTCACAAACGCTTCATCAAATTAAGAAATTCGACTAAATCACCCCTTAGGCGCTCTGTTCCAATTGAAATAGTTCGTGCTAGCATCGTGTCTACAAGATTCCATCCCAGGCAATATCTTGGTGAATCTTTACTGTCCGCTCTCTATGGCTGTAAGTGGCTTGTCATAGAATGATACAGCACAGAAGGAGGCCATTCGGCCCATCGTTCCTGTACCGTGCCTTGTGTCTAATGAATGATCTAAAACTGAACAATGAATTCTAACTGTGTCCCAACCTTTGCTTCGTACATACCACGTCACTCTTTTATTCTGTATCCCTTTAAAAAATTTTTACAAAGGCAACACTTTACTGGGGTGTTATGGTTTACTCTATTTGCACTCTAACTTTCAACAATTATTATTGGATCCCCTGGGACTCTCTATCGTTTCCCAATATTCAGCCTCTCACCATTAGAACATAAGAACATAAGAGAACACAAGAAATAGGAGCAGGAATAGGCCACTTGGCCCCTCGAGCCTGCTCCGCCATTCAATAAGATCATGGCTGATCTTGGGCTCAAAGCCACTTCCCTGCTCGCTCCCCATAACCCTTCACTCCCTTATCTTGCAATGGAATTTAGAAGAATGAGAGGTGATCTTATTGAAACATATAAGATACTGAGGTGGCTCGACAAGGTAGATGCAGAAAGGATGTTCCCCCTCGTGGGGAAATTTAGAACGCGGGGGCATAATTTTATGCTTTGAAATGAGAGCATAATTAGGCCTGTGCTCTCATTCAATTTTTTCCTCCCAAACTGTATTCCAACACACTTCTCCACGCTAAGTTGCACCTGCCTCCTGTGTGCAACTAGCCTGTCTATGTACTTCTGAGTTTTCTACAGCCCTACTTGCTGTTTGCCAATTTCCATACATTTATATCATCAGCAAATTTCGCTATCGTACTTGCTCTGCCCATGCACAAATCGTCTATATATGCCGAGAACAAAGGTGACCCTTGCAGAGAGGGCAACACGGTGGTTAGCACTGTTGCCTCACAGCGCCAGGGACCAGGGTTCGAAACCGGCCCCGGGTGACTGTCTGTGTGGAGTTTGCACATTCTCCCCGGGTGCTCCGGTTTCCTCCCACAGTCCAAAGATGTGCGGGTTAGGTTGATTTGGCTATGATAAATTGACCCTTAGTGTTAGGGGGATTAAATACGCGGGGATAGGGTGGGCTATGTGTCGGTGCAGGCTCGATGGGCCGAAATGGCCTCTATCTGCACTGTGGGGATTCTGTGACTCCTGGCGGCAACACTACCAACCTCCTGCTAACACCTCAAAACCCGAACTCTTTGCTTATTGTTGGCCAACCCACTTTCTGTCCACGCCACTACATTTCCTCAGATACATTGCGCCTAAAACTGATAACCTGCCTCCGGTGAAATGCCTCAGAACAGGAAAAAAAACGCATTGATGTTACTCAGTTGTCGAATGCATTGACAAATTTTTTTTCCCATTTACATACTGTCTTTCACGGCCACAACACACTTCACAGCCAATGTAGAATTTTTGAAGTGTAGTCACAGTAGCAATATCAGGAAACGTGGCAGCATTGAGACACATGACAAGACAATGTTGACCAAGACACCAGTAGAGCCTCTTTACCTATCTTCGAATGGTCCCATGGGTCATTTACGTCCAACGGAGAGGGTTCATTGGATAACGTCTCCTGTGAATCAAGTGTCAGCCCAGATTGTCTGCTCAAGTACCTGGAGTGGGCCTTGAACACACGACCTTCTGATACAGAGACAAGAGTGCAAACCACTGAGACAAGGCTGATGCCTTCTGCGCCAAACGAGCCTTTCCCATTATTTTCCTTATTCTCTGCAGATTTTTAGCGTCAATCACAGGAAGATTTCAAATAATCGGACAACGCAGAACATAATAGCCCAGAAGCAAAATACTGCGGCTGCTGGAAATCTGAAATAGAAACAGAAAATGCTGGAAATACTCAGCAGGTCAGGCAGCATCTGTGGAGAGAGAAACAGTGTTAACGTTTCAGGTGCCCCTTTCCCTGCCCCTGCACTTGCTTAAAAATCTGTTCCATTTCCAGTTTTTTCCAGTTCTGACGAAGGGTCATCGACCTGAAACGTTAACTCTGTTTCTCTCTCCACAGATGCTGCCTGACCTGCTGAGTATTTCCAGTATTTTCTGTTTTTATTTCATAATATCCCAGAAAATCGATTCCTATCTAGCAGTGGAAACTAGAAGCGCTTCGGTGGCAATAGATGTATAAACTGAACATCTTTGATGTGTGTTTATAGATATATTAGATATGCATCTGTATCAATAGCTTACATATAATTGCATTGACACCCGACGTCTGTCTATCTCCAGTATGTCCCATGCTGTGGCAACGAGTTCCACAGGCCAGAGAGGATCTGTTACCATCACAACGAATGGCTGAATCCACTATATAGAGGCGGCGAAGGGCAGCGAGTGTTGCTGGTAGAGGAGAACCCACACTTGTAAGGGAGAGGTGTCCTAGGGCTAATAATTGGAAATTCTCCAGTGATTCTGGCTTCCATTGCTAAACAGTACTCCCTGTGCAGTTCCTGCAAGAGTGGGATCGGGTTTCGCTCCAACTGTTATAATCATAGAAACATAGAAAAATAGAAGCAGGAGTAGGCCATTCGGCCCTTCGAGCCTGCTCCGCCATTCAATATGATCATGGCTGATCCTCTATCTCAATACCATATTCCCGTTCTCTCCCCATACCCCTTGAAGCCTTTTGTGTCTAGAAATCTATCTATCTCCTTCTTAAATATATTCAGTGACTTGGCCTCCACAGCCTTCTGTGGTAGAGAATTCCACAGGTTCACCAACCTCTGAGTGAAGACATTTCTCCTCATCTCAGTCCTATATGTCCTACCCCGTACCCTGAGACTGTGATCCCTCGTTCTAGACCCCCCAGCAAGGGGAAACATCCTCCCTGCATCCAGTCTGTCTAGCCATGTCAGAATTTTATACGTTTCAATGAGATCCCCTCTCATTCTTCTAAACTCTAGTGAATACAGGCCTAGTCGAACCAATCTCTCCTCATATGACTGTCCTGTCATCCCAGGAATCAGTCTGGTAAACCTTCGCTGCACTCCCTCTATTGCAAGGATATCCTTTCTTAGGTAAGGAGAGCAAAACTGCACACATTACTCCAGGTGTGGTCTCACCAAGGCTCTGTACAACTGTAGTAAGACATCTTTGCTCCTGTACTCAAATCCTCTTGCAATTAAGGCCAACATACCATTTGCCTTCCTAACTGCTTGCTGCGCATGTTTGCTTTCAGTGACTGGTGTACAAGGACACCAAGGTCCCTTTGTACATCAGCATTTCCCAATCTATCACCATTTAAATAATACTCTACCTTTCTGTTTTGCCTACCGAAGTGGATAACTTCACATTTACCCACGTTATACGGCATCTGCCATGTATTTGCCCACTCACTCAACTTGTCTAAATCGCCTTGAAGCCTCTTTGCATCCTCCTCATAACTCATAATCTCACCCAGTTTTGTGTCGTCAGCAAACTTGGAAATATTACATTTGGTTCCCTCATCCAAATCATTGATATATATTGTGAATAGCTGGGGTCGAAGCACTGATCCCTGCGGCACCATACTAGTCACCGCCTGCCACCCCGAAAAAGACCCATTTATTCCTACTCTCTGTTTCCTGTCTGTTAACCAATTTTCAATCCATGCCAGTATATTACCTCCAAATGTGCTTTCATTTTGCACACTAACCTCTTATGTGGGACTTTATCAAAGGCTTTCTGAAAATCCAAATACACCACATCCACTGGTTCTCCCTTATCTATTCTTCTAGTTACATCCTGAAAAAACTCCAGTAGGTTTGTCAAACACGATTTCCCTTTCATAAATCCATGTTGACTTTGTCTAATCCCGTTGATATTTTCTAAGTGTCCTGTTATCACATCCTTTATAATAGACTCTAGCATTTTCCCGACTTCTGATGTTAGGCTGTAGTTCCCGTTTTTCTCTCTCCCTCCTTTTTTAAATAGTGGGGTTACAGTTGCCACCCTCCAATCTGCAGGAACTGTTCAAAAATCTATCGAATTTTGGAAGATGACAACCAATGCATCCACCATTTCCATGGCTACCTCTTTTGGTACTCTGGGATGCAGATTATCAGGTCCTGGGGATTTACCAGCTTTCAGTCCCATTAATTTCTCCAGCACTATTTTCTTTCCTAATACTAATTTCCTTTAATTCCTCCTTCTCACTAGACCCTTGGTTCCCTCGCATTTCTGGGAAGTTATTTGTGTCCTCTTCCGTGAAGACAGAACCAAAGTATTTGTTTAATTGCTCAGCCATTTCCTTGTTCCCCATTATAAATTCTCCAGTTTCTGACTCTAAGGGACCTACATTTGTCTTCACTATTCTTTTTCTTTTTACATACTTGTAGAAGGTTTTACAGTCCACTTTTATGTTCCTTGCAAGTTTACTCTCATACTCTATTTTCCCCCTCTTGCTCAATCTCTTGGTACTTTTTTGCTGAACTCTAAACTGCTCCCAATCCTCAGGCTTGCTACTTTTTCTGGGAAATTTATATGACTCCTCTTTGGATCTAATACTATCCTTAATTTCTTTTGTTAGCCACGGTTGGGCCGCTTTTCCTTTTGTGTTTTTGCGCCAGAAAGGAATGTATAACTGTTGCAATTCATGCATTCGTTTCTGAAATGTGAGCCATCGCCTATCCACCGTCAAGCTCCTCAATCTATCAGAGCCACTTCACTCCTCATACCATCGTAGTTTCCTTTGTTTAGATTTAGGACCGTAGTTTCGGATTGGACTTCTTCACTTTCCATCTTAATGAAGAATTCTATCATGTCATGGTCACTCTTCCCTAAAGGGCCCCGGACAACAAGATTATTAATTAACCCCTTCTCATTGCACAATACCCAATCTAGGATAGCCTGTTCCCTAGTTGGCTCCTCAACGTACTGGTCTGAAAAACCATCTCGTACACACTCCAGGAATTCATCCTCCACAGTATTATTGCTAATTTGGTTTGGCCAGTCTATATGTAGATTAAAGTCTCCCATGATTACTGTAGTATCCTTATTACATGCATCTCTAATTTCCTGTTTGATGCTGTCCCCTACATTACCGCTACTGTTTGGAGGCCTATAGACATCTCCCACCAATGTTTTCTGCCCCTTGGTGCTTCTTAGCTCCACCCAGACTGATTCTACATCTTGATTTTCTGAGTCAATATCCTTTCTCACTATTGCTCTGATTTCATTTTTTACTAACAACGCCACCTCACCTCCTTTTCCTTGTTGCCTGTCCTTCCTAAATATCGAATATCCTTGGATATTCAGCTCCCAGCCTTGGTCACCGTGCAGCCATGTCTCCGTAATTGCAATTATATCGCATCCATTTGCATCTATTTGCGCTGTTAATTCATCTACCTAATCAGTTTGTTGGATTTGTGTTAAAACAACTGGTCATGTTATTAATTGGATACTATAACGGTGTTACTTATTTCAAATTCGCCGAATTAAGGTAGTTGTTTAAGAGAGGAATAATTCTTAGAGAATTGTAAAATATGCAAATTCCTCAAGAATCCTTAATCCTTAATTTGTATCCTTTATGTTTATTGTGATCTGACTATTCTCTTGGGGCTTTATCATAATCCCTTAGTCTGGAGGATGACAACATTGTTCCGTGGCAGTAGCAACAAATAAAGTACATCCCTTCATTACAGCACAGTCATCACTGGGAGTGGCGATAGAACAGAGGCACTTACACTGATCTCACAAAGCAGTTTCAAATCCTTTGTGGAGAATATTTTGTGTTTTCTTTTTCTTCCCATTTGTCCAAATACTGTCGATGCATTTCGTTATTTAGAGGCATTCACAGAATGAACTGAAACAGGGGACACGGAAAACTTTTTACCTGGGATGATGCTGCCCCTCATTTCTTTCCAGGTTGTGTACTGTAAAGGACCTTTGAGTATTTCCAGTGACAGCTCCCCACTGACCAATGAACGGAGAGCATCATTCTTGCTTACACGGGAACTTCCTCCTGAAATAAAACAGAAACACGGATCTGAGTTCACAGTCAGGGTCTGGGTGCAGAAATTCAGAATTCAGCATCACTCACTGCAACATGACACCAAGTGTGAAATATTTCAGCTGTGTCAGTGGGAGGAACAGCCCCGAACAAACAGTGACAGGACCGAGTGACGCGTATGGATTAACACCGGGAAATGAATTTGGAAAAGTAGAATTGCACGTTTTTTTCCCGGAAAATACACAGCGTAACACTTGAAAGCAGATACTGTTTTCTTCCTGCTGAAAACGCCGCTTCCATTGAAAATGTATTCATTTATTCCATCGTTTGTAGCGTTGCCACAATGGATATTTCCATGGTAAATGTCTTGACTGCATCAATCAGTGGAACAAAGAGTTGGCAGACACGTGGCGAACTGTGGGTGAGAACAATACAGCTAAAAATATAAAATCTGGGTGTGTATTTGTATATTATTGCACGGCCAGTTACTGTTCCCAGGTATGAAGATGACAATTACCAGACACCTAACAGTGATGTTTCACCTTGTAGCAAAGTTAACAAATATGAGGCTGCCTCCAGTAGGTACTCTCATACTCTGGGTTTAGCGTAACTGCAGACCTGTGCGAAGTCACATTTAATCATCTTTTATTTATCTAACTATCGATCCTTTGCGGCTTTGCACACTTGGAGAGAAGACTAGGGATAACTGGAGCAGCGTGAGTGTTCGACCATTTCGTTCCACAGAAAGTATTTAGGGAAAGAAGAGTTATTTTTGATGTTGTGCATAGCAAAATGTATTCTCACGAGATTCACAGAAGACATTTAGGCAAAAGGATGGTTACTATGCTAAACGGAAGTTGTCATCCCTGAGACTAAACAATAAGAAATACACAAGCTTGTGGTTTTCTGAACTAGGAAGGATGTCAAGGAGTCAACTGTGTTAAAGGAAAACCATTGATCCGGTTGTTGGCGTATCTTCCCTTAGAGAACAGTGTGAAGTAGTGGGAGGATTCGTGGCTGATTAACAGTCTGACAGGCCGCAACATGGACGCTCCTTCCATGGCCGTAACTAAATTTATACCAGGGTGGTTAGGGCTATATGACAGGAGGGTTTCATGGGCTCTCACAACCCGTATGATGAGCGGCCACCCACTCCTACCAGACCCGAATTACCAAAATAATTCAGAGCCACAGCTCCGGTCTCCACTTGCCTGGACTGTCTACAGCTAGATTTAAACCCTGCACCTTCTGATTGAGAGGCAGGAATACTATCAACAAGCCAAAGGCTTGCGCCTTCACGAAGGTGAAGAAGTTAGACATCCTGGACGGAAGTTTGATAACCCACTGCTGTAGGGTACCGAGGCATGTTTTCTATTTTGTAACATTCTGTCAAGACAGATTGTACTGCTTCGGCTAAGTGCATCTGAGCATAGCGGTTGCTCTATATGTTCACACTATTGTAGAGCAGCTTCAAGATTCGTATCACGTTTCACCTAATCTGGTCTTAGCTTTGTCTATTTTCAAAAAAAAGAGAAGTACAGAGGAGGGCACGAGCAAAGCACGTGGTATCCAGTTAGTATGTCAAGGAAGATGAATTGTTACATCCTCTATGTTACTCTATTTAATAAATAGATATTGGACAGTGTGTCAAATCTGGCAAGTTAGGAGTGTAAGATCCGCTTACAGGAATGGCATACGCCATTCAACCCGACAAAGTATCGATTCAGACCCGAATTTGTAATAGAAAGCATAGGATGGTTACAGTACAGAAGGAGGTCATTTGGCCCGTCGAGCCTGTGCCGGCTCTCTGCAAGAGCATTTCAGCTAGTCCCACTCCTCCGCCCTTTCCCCGTACCCCTGCATTTTTTCCCCCTTCAGGTACTTATCCAACTCCCTTTTGAAAGCCACGATTGAGTCTGCCTCCACCACCCTCTCAGACATTGCATTCCAGATCCTAACCACTCGCTGCATAAAAACGTTTTTCCTCGTGTCACCTTTGGTTCTTCTGCTAATCACCTTAAATCTGTGTCCTCTGTCTCTCGACCGTTCCGTCAATGGGAACAGTTTTTCTCTATCTGATCTGTCTAGACCCCTCATCATTTTGAACACCTCTATCAAATCTCCTCTCAACCTTCTCTGCTCTAAGGAGAACAACCCCAGCTTCTCTAGTCCATCCATGTAACTGAAGTCCCTCATCCCTGGAATCATTCTCATAAAACTTTTTTGTACCCTCTCTAAAGCCTTCAGATTCTTCCTAAAGTGTGGTGCCCAGAATTGGACACAATACTCCAATTGAGGCCGAACCAATTTTGTATAAATGTTAGTCATAACTTCGTTGTTTTTGCACTCTATGCCTCTATTTATGAAGCCCAGGATTCCATATGCTTTTTTAACCGCTTTCTCAACCTGCCCTGCCACCTTCAACGATTTGTACACATATAACCCCAGGTCTTTCTGTTCATGCACCCGCTTTAGGATTGTACCCTTTAGTTTATATTGCCTCTCTTCGTTCTTCCTACCAAAATGTATTACTTCACACTTTTCTGCATTAAATTTCATCTGCCACGTGTCCGCCCATTTCACCAGCCTGCCTATGTCTTCCTGAAGTCTATCACTATCCTCCTCACTGTTCACTATACTTCCAATTTTTGGGTCATCTGCAAATTTTGAAATTGTGCCCTGTACACCCAAGTCCAATTCATTAATATATATCAAGAAAAGCAGTGGTCCTAATACCGACCCCGGGGAACACCACTGTATACCTTCCTCCAGTCCAAAAGACAACCGTTCACCACTACTCTCTGTTTCCTGTCACTGAGCCAATTTCGTATCCATGCTGCCACTGTCCCTTTTATTCCATGGGCTTCAACTTTGCTGGCAAACCTATTATGTTGCACCTTCTCAAATGTCTTTTGGAAATCCATGTACATCACGTCAACCGTATTGCCCTCATCAACCCTCTCTGTTACCTCGTCAAAAAACTCGATCAATTTAGTTAAACACGATTTGCCTTTAACAAATCCGTGCTAGCTTTCCTTAATTAATCCATACTTGTCCAAGTGACTGTTAACTTTGCCCCAGATTATTTTTTCTAAAAGCTTCCCCACTACAGAGGTTAAACCCCCGTGTCTAGTGAGGATTGGAAGACTGTGGCCAGTACCTCCGCGATTTCCACTTTAACTTCCCTCAGCATCCTAGGATGTATCCCATCTGGTCTTGGTGACTTATCAACTTTAAGTACAGACAGCCTTTCTAGCACCTCCTCTTTATCAATTTTTATCTCATCCAGTATCTCCATTACCTCCTCTTTCACTATGACTTTGGGAGCATCCTCTTCCTTGGTGAAGTCAGATGTAAAATACTCATTTAGTATCTCAGACATGCCCTCTGCCTCCAAGCGTAGGTCTCCTTTTTAGTCCCTAATTGGCCTCACCCCTGCTCTTACTACCCGTTTATTGTTTATTTGCCTATAGAATACTTTTGAATTCCCTTTTATGTTAGCTGCCAATTCAACTGCCATCTCCTTATTTTCCAGACTCACTTTCTATAGGAGCAACGATCACTTTGTTAACTCTTTTCTTTTTAAAATATCTATAGAAACTCTTACTATCTGTTTTTATATTTCTAGCTAGCTTTCTCTCGTACCGATCTTCCTCCTCCCCCAAGCCCTGTACAGTTGAGTCACCCATGGTGCCGTGGACTTGACTCTGGCTGTACTCTCCAGAGGAACCATCGCCCTCACCAGTATACTGGTTGGAAAACGAGATGCAATCAGGGGACTTCCATTTTCTCTCCGCCTGCACACCCTTACGCTGCGGGGTGACCACCTCTTGAAACGTGCTATCCACGTAACTCTCAGACTCGCGGATGCACCGCAGTGACGCCAGCTGCTGCTCAAGCACCAAAACCAGCTTGAGCCCCTCCAGCTGACGACACTTCCTGCACACGTGGTTGTCCAGGACATGAATTGGCTTAAGGACAGAAAACAACGAGTTGTGGTAAATGGCTGTTTCTCAGACTGGACGATGGTAGACAGTGGTGTTCCCCAAGGGTCAGTGCTGGGGCCACTGCTTTTTTTGATATATATAAATGACCTGGATATTGCAATACAGAGTAGAATTTCTAAATTTGTCGATTACACCAAACTTGGGGGTCTGGCAAACAGTGATGATGATATCAATCGACAGCAACAGGACAGAGAAAGACTTGCAGAATGGACCGACAAGTGACAGATGGAATTTAATACTGAGAAGTGTGAAGTGATGCATTTTAGCAGGAGGAACATGGAGAGGCAATATACACTTAATGGCACCGTTTTAAAGCGTGTGCAGGGACAGACGGACCTGGGAGTTAATGGGCATAGGTACCTGAAGGTGGCAGGACATAGTGAGAGAGTGGTTAACAAAGCATATGGGATCTTGGGCTTCATAAATAGAGGTATTGGCCCAGAAATTGGACTTCGATGGTTGCCGCGGGGGTAAGGATCCCCCGCGATATCGCACTCCGCGCATGCCTTTATGGTTTTGGCCCACACGAACTTCAGTTCCTGGGCCTCTCCCTGGTGCCGGCTAGCAGTGTGTGCGTGTCCCAGAGGCGCAGTTAGTTCGATGCGACCTCTGGGATCACGTGGGTTAGTTAGAGCCAATGGCAGCACACCATCTTTCATTTATAGTTTTGACAGGAAGAGCTGTCAAAGCTATGAATACAACTTGCCCCCAAAAGAACAGCTAAACCTCAATTAAATTTTTTTTAAAACCATCACATTAATAAAATAACTTTAGTTAAATAAATTAACCACTTTAAACAAAAATTGAAATTTTTGAAAAAATTTAAATTCTTTTTAAATGTTATAAAAATAAACTTACCTTTCTTTAAAGTCTCTAAAAAAGATAAACCTGTTGAAAATGTTTTTAAATAATACTTAATTAACTACTTACCTTGTTAAAAGGGGCTCTTACGCCTCCTTTCTTCATGTGTAAAATTTTCAACACTTACCTTCGCGTTCAAACCTGAAAAAAAAACTAAGTGTCCTGCGTGCGCACAGCCTGTAGTGCACACGCGGTTCACATAGGAACCGCCCCCTTCGCAATATCGGAAGTGGCGGTTTCCCGCGCATGCGCAGTGCATGCAGGAAACTGGCACTTCAGGACCGAATATGGGTGAGTACATAATGCGTACTCTCCCGTATTCGGACGAATTTCTGGGCCATTGAGTACAAAAGTAGAAAAGTTATGCTGAACCATTATAAAGTGCTGATTAGGCCACAACTGGAGTATTGCGTCCAGTTCTGGTCACCACACTTTAGGAAGGGTGTGAAGGCCCTTGAAAGGGTGCAGAGGAGATTTACCAGAATGGGGGATCTTAGCTACAAGGACAGGTTGGAGAAGCTGGATTTGTTTTCATTAGAGCAAAGGAGGTTGAGGGGTGATTTGATAGAGGTGTACAAGATTATGACGGGGTATAGAAACAAAGAAACTAGGAGCAGGAGTAGGCCATTCGGCCCGTCGAGCCTGCTCCACCATTCAATACGATCATTGCTGATCATCCAAATCCAGTACCCTGTCCCTGCTTTCCCACACAGAATCCCCATCGAGCCTACACCGACACATATCCCACCCTATCCCCGTAACCCCACGTATTTAATTCCCCCTAACATATGTCATCCTATCCCCGTAACCCCACATATTTAATCCCCCCCTAACACTAAGGGTCAATTTATCATAGCCAAATCAACCTAACCCGCACATTTTTTGGACTGTGGGAGGAAACCGGAGCACCCGGAGGAAACCCACGCAGACATGGGGAGAATGTGCAAACTCCACACAGACAGTCACCCGAGGCCGGATCCGAACCCGGGTCCCTGGCGCTGTGAGGCACCAGTGATAACCACTATGCCACCCACGGGTTGGATAGACTAGACAGAGAAAGGCTGTTCCCACTAGTTGATGGTACAAGGACCAAGGGACAAAGATTTAAGGTTTTGGGGCAAGAGATACAGGGGGGATGTGAGGGAAATCTTTTTTACACAGCGAGTGATGATGACCTGGAATTCGCTGCCAACTGAAGTGGTGGAAGCAGAGATACAGAATGTTTTCAAGGGGAGACAGGATAGGCACTTGAGGGAAATAAACTTGCAGGGCTATGGGGATAGAACGGGGGAATGGGACTGACTGGATTGCTCTACGGAGAGCCGGCACAGACACGATGGGCCGAATGGCCTCCTTCTGTGACGTTATGACTCTATGACTGGAAGCGTCCTGGAGTTCCCACATGGCACAAGATGTGCATTCCACGGGACTGAATAGATTCTACTTAATGGATTCTTAACTAACTTCACAGAAATAAACTCAAGACTTAAAAAAGAACAATTACCAACTACTCACCAATTTGGTTTTTGTCTCTTCAGCTCATTCCCTTGTGCTGACGTCTCTTACCTCGCTCCCTGACACTCGCACTCCCTCCGGGGTCCCGGGCCTACATTTATCTCTGGCTGCTCCTCTCGCTCTCTCCTCCTCCCCCCAATTCCCTCTCTCTCCAAATTCTCAATTTAGCACTCTGTCTAGAAGCACTTCATTTAGGATCACTCTGTGCAGTCCACTCTCTAATCGTGTGTATTAATTCATTCATATATATTGATCCCTATAGACTCTTATTTGTGTGTATTAATTAGTTCATATATATTGATCCCTATAGACTCTTATTTGTGTGTATTAATTAGTTCATATATATTGATCCCTATAGACTCTTATTTGTGTGTATTAATTAGTTCATATATACTGGTCCCTATAGACTCTTATTTGTGTGTATTCATTTGTTCATATATACTGGTCCCTATAGACTCTTATTTGTGTGTATTAATTAGTTCATGTACATTGATCCCTTATAGACTCCGAATCATATATGCTAAATAGTTCATATATATGGTTTCGGTAGCATGGTGGTCATGTTACTGGGCTAGTAGTCCAGAGGCCTGGACTAATAATCCAGAGATGTGAGTTCAAATCCCACCATGGCAGTTTGTGAATTTAAATTCAGTTAATTAAATAAATCTGGAATAAAAAGCTAGTGTTAGTAATAGAAACCATGAAACTGCCGGATTTTTGTAAAAACCCAACTGGTTCACTAATGTCCTTTAGGGAAGGAAATCTGCCATCCTTACCCGGTCTGGCTTATATGTGACTCCAGACCCACAGCAATGTGGTTGACTCTTAACTGCCCTCTGAAGCCATTGTAGCAAACCACTACAAAAATTAATAATAAATAATGAATAATAAGAATAAAACCGGACGGACCACCAGGCATCAACCTAGGTATCGGATTCGGACACGACAAAGGCACCCACCCAGTCAATCCTGCAAACTCCTCCTCATTAACATCTGGGGACTTGTGCCAAATTTAGGAGAGCCAGACTAGTCAAGCAACAGCCTGGCATACTCATACTCACAGAATCATAACTTCCAGCCAACGTTCCAGTGGTTGCAGCACAGTGGTATACAGATAGGAGGGAGTGGTCCTGGGAGTGCTCAACGTTGACTCTGGACCCCTTGAAGCCTCATGGCATCAGGTCAAACCTACTGCTGATTACCACCTCCCTCAACTGATGAATTAGTTCTCCTCCATGTTGAACACTACTTGGAAGAAGCACCGAGGGCACAGAATGTACTCATGGTGGGAGACTTCAATATCCATTACATAGAAACATAGAACATAGGAGCAGGAGTAGGCCATTCGGCCCCTCGAGCCTGCTCCGCCATTCGATGAGATCATGGCTGATCATCCAAACTCAGTACCCTGTACCTGCCCTCTCCCCATATCCCTTGATACCTTTAGCTTTATGAAATATATCTAACTCATTCTTGAATGTATTTAATGACTTGGCCTCAACTAACTTCTGTGGTAGAGAATTCCACAGGTTCACCACTCTCTGGGTGAAGAAATTCTTCCTCATTTCTGTCCTAAATGGCTTACCTCTTATCCTTAGATTATGACCCCTGGTTCTGGATTCTCCGACCATCGGGAACATTCTTCCTGCATCTAGTTTGTCCAGACCTGTCAGAATTTTATATGTTTCGATGAGATCCCCTCTCATTCTTCTATACTCCAGCGAGTATAAGCCCAATCGACCCAATCTCTCCTCATATTTCATTCCTGCCATCCCAGGTATCAGCCTTGTAAAACATCGCTGAACTCCTTCCATGGCAAGAACATCCTTCCTCAGATAAGGCGAGTGGGTCGGTAGGACCGCTACTGACTGAGTGCTGGAGGACAGAGCTGCCAGACTGGGCTTGCAGCAGGCGGTGAGTGAACCAACAAGAGGGAAAGAATTACTTGACCTCGTCCTCAGCAAGCTACCTGACAGATCTAGGAGCTCAAAACTGGGCATCCATGTGGCACTGTGGGCCATTAGCAGCAGCATAATTATATTCCATCACAATTTGTAACCTCATGGCCCGGGATATAACCTCAAGTCAGGGGACCAACTTGATTCAATGAGGAGTGTGGAAGAGCATGCCAGGAGCAGCAACAGGCATACCTGAAAATAAGGTGCCAACCTGGTGAAGCTACAACACAGGACTTCAAGAATGCTAAACAGTGGAAACAGCATGTTATAGGCAGAGCGAAGGGATCCCACAACCAACGGGTCAGATCAAAGCTCTGCACTTCCACCACATCCAGTCGTGAATGGTGGTGGACAATCAAACAACTAAAGGGAGGAGGAGGCTCCTTGAAAATCCCCATGTTCAATGATGGTGGAGCCCAGCACGTGAGTGCAAAAGACAAGGCGGAAGCGTTCGCAACCATCTTCAGCCAGAAGTGCCATGTGGATGATCCATATCGGTCTACTCCCGAGGTCCCCACCATCAGAGCAGCCAGTCTTCAATTCACTCCACGTGATACCAAGAAATGCTGAGTGCACTGGATACAGCAAAGGCTGTGGGGCTCAACAGCAGTGTGGATAAGGGTGAGCCAGTGGATGTGGTGTATTTTAGATTTCCAGAAGGCATTCGATAAGGTGCCGAATAAAAGGTTACTGCATAAGATAAGAGCTCATGGAGTTGGGGTAATATATTAGCATGGATAGAGAATTGGCTAACTAACAGAAAGCAGAGAGTTGGGATAAATGGGTCATTTTCCGGTTGGCTAACGGTAACTAGTGGGGTGCCACAGGGATCGGTGCTGGGGCCTCAGCTACTTACAATCTACATTAATGACTTGGATGAAGGGACCGAGTGTAATGTAGCCAAGTTTGCGGATGATACGAAGATGGGTGGGAAAGCAAGTTGTGCAGAGGACTCAAATAATCTGCAAAGGGATATAGACAGGCTAAGTGAGTGGGCAAACATTTGGCAGATGGAGTATAATGTGGGAAAGTGCGAGGTCATCCACTTTGGCAGGAAAAATAAAAAAGCAAATTATTATTTAAATGGAGAGAGATTACAAAATGCTGCAGTTCAGAGGGACCTGGGGGTCCTTGTGCTTGAAACACAAGAAGTTAGTATGCAGGTACAGCAAGTAATCAAAAAGGCAAATGGAATGTTGGCCTTTATTGAAAGGGGGTTGGGGTATAAAAGCAGAGAAGTCCTGCTACAACTGTACAGGGTATTGGTGAGACCACACCTTGAGTGCCACCTAAAGTTTTGGCCTCCTTATTTAAGGAAGGATATACTTGCATTCGAGGCAGTTCAGAGACGATTCATACAGTTGATTCCTGAGATGAGCAGATTGACTTATGAAGAAAGGTTGAGCAGGTTGGGCCTATACTCATTGGAATTTAGAAGAATGAGAGGTGATCTTATTGAAACATATAAGATACTGAGGGGGCTCGACAAGGTAGATGCAGAGAGGATATTTCCCCTCGTGGGGAAATCTAGAACTCGGGGTCATAGTTTCAGAATAAAGGGTCGCCCTTTTAGAACTGAGATGAGGAGGAATTTCTTCTCTCAGAGGGTCGTAAATCTGTGGAATTCTCTGCCCCAGAGAGCCGTGGAGTCTGGGTCATTAAATACATTTAAGATGGAGATAGACTGATTTTTGCAAGATAAGGGAGTGAAGGGTTATGGGGGGCGGGCAGGGAAGTGGCTTTGAGCCCAAGATCAGCCATGATTTTATTGAATGGCGGAGCAGGCTCGAGGGGCCAAGTGGCCTATTCCTGCTCCTATTTCTTATGTTCTTAAGTTCTTATGTTCAACAGCATCTCGGCTATAGTGCTGAAGAGCCGTACGCCAGAACTAGCCGCGCCTCTAGCCAAGACGTAACATGGGCATCTACCTGAAAAAGCGAAAAATTGCTCCGGGATGTCAAGTCCACTAAAAGTAAGACAAGTCCAATCTAGTCATTTACCACCCCATCTGCCTGCTCTCAATCATCAGCAAACTGATGGAACAACAACAACAACTTGTATTTCTATAGCGCTTTTAACGTAGTAAAACGTCCCAAGGCGCTTCACAAGAGTGTTATAAAACAAAATATGACACTAAGCCACACAAGGAGAAATTAGGGCAGATGACTAAAAGCTTCGGCAAAGAGGTAGGTTTTAAAGAGCGTCTTAAAGGAGGAAAGAGAGGAAGAGAGACGGAGTGGTTTAGGGAGGGAAATCCAGAGCTTAGGGCCTAGGCAGCTGAAGGCACAGCCACCAATGTTTGAGCGATTATAATCAGGGATGCTAAAGAGGGTAGAATTAGAGGAGCACAGATATCTCGAGGCGTTGTGGGGCTGGAGGAGGTTACAGAGATAGGGAGGGTTGTAGGGCTGGAGGAGGTTACAGAAATAGGGAGGGTTGTAGGGCTGGAGGAGGTTACAGAGATAGGGTGGGTTGTAGGGCTGGAGGAGGTTACAGAGATAGGGAGGGTTGTAGGACTGGAGGAGGTTACAGAGATAGGGAGGGGTGTAGGACTGGAGGAGGTTACAGAGATAGGAAGGGCGAGGCCATGGAGGGATTTGAAAACAAAGCTGGGAATTTTAAAATCGAGGCGTTGCTTAAGCGGGAGCCAATGTAGGTCATCGAGCACAGAAGTGTTGGGTGAGTGGGACTTGTAACGAGTTAGGACATGGGCAGCCGAGTTTTGGATCACCTCAAGTTTATGTAGGGTAGAATGTGGGAGGCCAACCAGGAGTGTGTTGGAATAGTCAAGTCTAGAGGTAACAAAGGCATGGATGAGGGTTTCAGCAGCAGATGAGCTGATACAGGAGTGGTGATGGTTGACATTACGAAGGTGGAAATAGGCGGTCTTAGTTATGCTGTGGATATGTGGTTGGAAGCTCATTTCAGGGTCAAATATGACATTGAGGTTGTGAACAGTGTGGTTCAGCCTCAGACTAATATTAGGGAGAGGGATGGAGTCGGTGGCTAGGGTATGAAGTTTGTAGCAGGTACTGAAGACAATGGCTTTGGTCTTCCCAATATTTAATTGGAGGAAAATTCTGTTCATCCAGTATTGGATATCGGCCAAATAGTCTGACAATTTAGAAACAGTGGAGGGGTCGAGAGAAGTGGTGGTGAGGTAGAGCTGGGTGTCGTCACCATACATGTGGAAACTGACGCTGTGTTTTCGGATGATTTCTCCGAGGGGGAGCATGTAGATGAGAAATGTGAAGGGGCCAAGGGGAGATCCTTGGGGGACACCAGAGGTAATGATGCGGGAGTGGGAAGAGAAGCCATTGCAGTTGATTCTCTGGCTACGATTAGACAGGTAGGAATGGAACCAGGTGAGTGCAGTCCCACCCAGCTGGACGACGGTGGAGAGTCGCTGGAGGAGGATGGTGTGGTCAACCGTGTCAAAGGCTGCAGACAAGTCAAGAAGGACGAGGAGGAATAGTTTACCTTTGTCACAGTCACAAAGGATGTCATTTGTGACTTTGATAAGAGCCGTTTTGGCACTGTGACAAGGGCGGAAACCTGATTGGAGGGATTCAAACATTGAGTTCCGGGAAAGATTGGCACGGATTTGGGAGGTGACAACACGTTCAAGGACTTTGGCGAGGAAAGGGAGGTTGGAGATGGTGTGGGCATATGGAACTCAAGTTAATTCAGCTTCTGAAAGGTGTGCATGTTTAGTCCATTCAATATAGGGGGAAAAAAGTGGTTGGCATCATCGAGTGGTCTGCACAGAATGATGGGCATTTAAAAAAATTATTTCGGAATTTGGAGATAGTGAGAGTCGGTAGTCAGTACTGGGTGAGTAGTAGATGTAAAAAGTGAAATTTAGTTTAACATTTTGATTTTAACATAGAACTTTAAAAACTGTAGTTAACAGAAGCTGCCTACCAGTGGCAGTTAACTGGCAGTCAGCTGTAAGTGTTTGTCTTAAATATGTGCTAATCACCGGGAGCAGGGAGCTGAGACAGCCCTTGTAACTTAGGTGAGGCTCCTAGATTATAAAAGTTAACAGTTCTGCAGAAGCACAGAGTGGACTGCACAGAGTGCACTTAAACAGAGTGTTTTTATTTGGGAATATCGAGAGAGAGGAAATTTGGAGAAGAGGGGCAAGGAGTTGTTGCTTTTTGCCTACACTACTTGTAGTGCTTTGTGCTACAGGGAGATATTTAATTTCATTTACCCATAACGTAATCTAGATCAAATAAGTAGCCAAGAAACTAAACAGTAAACGAAGTTACTTAAATACAAGTTTAATTAAATAAAACATGGCGATATAGGGATGGCAGTGCAGGTGGTGAGCTGCAACGGCAGAATGTGGGAATTTGTGGAGAGCATTGTGGTCCCAGACAACCACGTTTGCAGTAAGTGCCTGCATCTTGAGGAACTTCAGCTCAGAGTTGGTGAGCTGGAGTCTGAGGTGCAGACATTGCGGGGCATCAGGGTGGGGGGAGAGTCACCTGGGCACTTTGATCCAGGAGGCAGTCATACCCCTTTGGTTAGGTAGTGGCACAGGTCTGGTTAGTGGTCAGGGACAGGAGGGTGTGACTGCAACTCTGGCAGGTAAGAGGACCCCAGGTGCAGTGCTGGAGGAACCTCGGCTATTGTCCTTATCCAACAGGTATGAGGTACTTGCTGCCTGTGTGGATGAGGGAAAAGCCTGCAGGATGGATGAGCAAGCTGACCATGGCACCATGGTGCAGGAGGCCATTCAAGTGGAGGGGGAGAAAGGGAACGTAGTTGTGGTAGGGAAAAGTATAGTCAGGGGGATAGATACTGTTCTCTGCAGCCGCGACGGGAGTGCCAAAGGTTGTGTTGCCTGTCCGGTGCCAGTGTTAAAGACATCTCCTCACGGCTGGAGAAGAACTTGGAGTGGGAGGGGGAGGATCCAGTTGTCATGGTTCACGTAGGAACCAACGACATAGGTAGAACTAGGATTGAGGTTCTGTTGAGAGAGTTTGAGGAGTTGGGGTCCAATTTAAAAAGCAGAACCTCAAAGGTAATAATCTCTGGATTGTTACCTGAGCCATGTGCCAATTGGCATAGGGATAAGCAGATTAGAAGGTTAAATGCATGGCACAAAGAGTGGTGTGGAAGGAAGGGGTTTCAGTTCATGGGGCACTGGCACCAGTACTGGGGAAAGAGGGAGCTGTACCATTGGGATGGGCTCCACTTAAATTGGGCTGGGACCAGTGTCCTGGCGAACCGAATAACTAGGGCAGTAGTGGGCTTTAATGAAGGCGGGGGGAGAAGAATTCAGGAAACAGTAAATTTAAAAGCAGCAAGAGAAATGTCAAGGCACGAGAGCAGAGTAGAGTTTTGGGTAAAATTAAGCAGCGTTTGTCAGGAAGGGACAGAGAGCGTAACAAAGATGACATCAGGGAAACATACAAAAAAGTCAAAGCTAAAGGCATTATATCTGAATACACGAAGAATTCACAACAAAATAGATGAATTAATAGCGCAGATAAAAATTAATAGGTTTGACCTAATAGCCATAACAGAGACGTGGTTGCAAAGTGAGCAAGGTTGGGAACTAAATATTTTAGGGTACTTAACTTTTAGAAGATATAGTCAAAATGGAAAAGGAGGAGGGGTAGCCCTGATAATAAAGGATGGGATAAAGACAGTAGAGAGAGAAAGGATCTTAGCTTGGAAAATCAAGAAGTAGAATCAGTTTGGTTGGAGCTAAGAAACAGCAAGGGGCAGAAAACATTGGTGGGAGATGTTTATAGGGCCCCAACAGTAGTTGTAATGTAGGGCAGAGTATAAACCAGGAAGTTAGAGGCGCATGTAACAAGGGTAATACAGTAATCATGGGGGACTTTAATCTACAGATAGACTGGGCAAACGAAATTTTCTGTAATAGTGTGGGGGACGAGTTCATGGAATGTATGCAAGATAGTTTTCTAGATCAGTATGTTGAGGAGCCAAGCAGGGAACAGGCTATTTTAGATCTAGTATTGTGCAATGAGAAAGGGTTAATTAATAACCTTGTAGTAAAGGGGCCTTTAGGGAAGAGTGATCATGAGCCTGTGTCCAGTGGTGTACCGCAGGGATCGGTACTGGGTCCTTTGCTGTTTGTAGTGTACATTAATGATTTAGATATGAATGTAGGAGGTATGATCAGTAAGTTCACAGATGACACGAAAATTGGTGGAGTGGTAAATAGCGAGGAGGGAAGCCTCAGGCTACAGGACGATATAGACGGGTTGGTCAGATGGGCAGAACAGTGGCAAATGGAATTTAACCCTGAAAAGTGTGAGGTGATGCATTTTGGGAGGACTAACAAGGGAAGGGAATACACAATGAATGGTAGAACCCTAGGAAGGACAGAGGATCAGAGGAACCTTGGTGTGCATGTACATAGATTCCTGAAGGCAGCAGGACAGGTGGATAAGGTGGTTAAAAATGCATATGGGATACTTGCCTTCATTAGCCAAGGCATAGAATATAAGAGCAGGGAGGTTATGATGGAGCTGTACAAAATGCTAGTTACGCCACAGCTGGAATACTGTGTGCAGTTCTGGTCGCCACACTATAGGAAGGATGTGATTGCATTGGAGAGGGTGCAGAGGAGATTCACCAGGATGTTACCTGGGCTGGAGCGCTTCAGCTATGAAGAGAGACTGGACAAGCTGGGGTTGTTTTCCTTAGAGCAGAGAAGGCTGAGCGGGGGGGGGGCTGATTGAGGTGTACAAAATTATGAGGGACATAGATAGGGTAGATGGAAAGGAACTTTTCCCCTTAGTAGAGGGGTCAATAACCAGGGGGCATAGTTTCAAGGTAAGGGGCAGGAGGTTTGAGGGGATTTGAGAAAAAACATTTTCACCCAGAGGGTGGTTGGAATCTGGAACGCACTGCCTGAAAGGGTGGTAGAGGCAGGAACCCTCACAACATTCAAGAAGCATTTAGATGAGCACTTGAAACGCCATAGCATACAAGGCTATGGACCAAGTGCTGGAAAATGGGATTAGAATAGACAGGGCTTGATGGCCGGCGCAGACACGATGGGCCGAAGGGCCTCTTTCTGTGCTGTATGACTCTATGACTATATGACCATAATATGATAGAATTTTATATTGCGTTTGAAAGTGATTTAGTTAAATCCAAAACTAGGGTCTTAAATCTAAACAAAGCAAACTACGTAGGTATGAGGGGCGAGTTGGCTAAGGTAGATCGGGAAACTACATTGAAAGGTATGACAGTGGACGAGCAATAGCTATCATTTAAAGAAGTAATACATAATTTACAACAAATATACATTCTTTTAAGGCACAAAAAACCCGACTGGAAAAGTGGTCCAACCGTGGCTAACAAGAGAAGTTAAAGATAGTATTAGATCAAAGGAAGAGGCTTATAATGTTCCAAAAACAATAGTAAGCCTGAGGATTGGGAGGATTTTAGAATTCAGCAAAGGAGGACCAAGAATTTGATAAGGTAAGAGAAAAATTAATCCGGGAGTAAATTAGCCAGAGGCACAAAAACAGATTGTAAACGTTTCTATGGGTATGTAAATAGGAAGAGATTAGTGAAATTAAACATGGGCCCATTAGAGACAGGCAAATGGCAGAGACATTAAACAAATACTTTGTATCTGTTTTCACGGTAGAAGACACAAAAAACATTCCGGAAATAATGGGGAACCAAGGTCTTGCAAACATAATCTAGTTTAAAGATATACAATCTGCCCTTATTTGGTATTTCACTTTAATTGCATATTATTTAGAGTTGAAAAGCACAACTTGAAGCAATTTGGGAAACAGAGAGATAGATAGTTGCAGCACAGGAGTGACTCTGCTGCACAAGCCGAGGAGCTGGGTAATGCAAAATGCAGGTGCTACAGCGCCTCCACTTCCAGGAGGGTGCAATTACAGAATAACAGGTTTATATAGGCAGTTTCCATTGTAAATATTGGCATAGGATTATATATTGTAAAAAGTTGACAGAAAAATGTGACAATAGGATGTGCATACGGGAGCAGCAAATAACTGGGTCAGGTTCACAGTGCCAATTTAGTCCCATTTAAAAGTTACACATTTTGCCCTCATTTTGATATTTCCATTATTAATGCCCATGTCCACGCTTACAATAAAAGTTGCCGAAGCAATCTTGGCATGCTGCAATACACTCTGCCAATAATGTTGGTGCTGCAGCGCCACCACTAGAGGGAGGATCGAATTACAGGCTGAAAAATTAACATTGGCTATTTCCAGTACACGTGGTAACACGGGAATTTACAATGAGAAACATTTACAAAAAGTGAGACCAAATGTAACATTTTTCATGCATTAAACAGTAAAAGATAGAGAGGTGAAGACGAAGCTGCTGCTTCCGCTGTGTCTTTCCTGGTATTAAAAGTGCAAACTATCACTTAGCACAGCTTTGCGCATGCGTGCTTTGTCCCCATACAAGGTTGGGGCAGCAACAGGACAGCTGTGGTTTGCCAGCTGTAGACTGCAATATCCCGTTAACTACAATCTACCGACACCTCTCAAATCTAGAAGGCCATTTTGGACCACCGCCGAAGCCCCTCAGCGATCCCCCCTCAGCGTTGATGACCGATGGCGAAATGTTTGGAAGAACTGTAACATACGGAATGAATTCATGGAAGGCTGGTGAACAACATTGCGGCTCATGGAATAGCTGGGTCAGTGGCAGCTTGGATAAGGAATTAGCTTAAGGACAGAAAACAGTGAGTTGTGGTAAATGTCTGTTTCTCAGACTGGACGATGGTAGACAGTGGTGTTCCCCAAGGGTCAGTGCTGGGGCCACTGCTTTTTTTGATATATATATAAATGACCTGGATATTGGAATACAGAGTAGAATTTCTAAATTTGCCAATGACACCAAACTTGGGGGTGTGGCAAACAGTGAGGATGATACCAATCGACTGCAACAGGACATAGAAAGGCTAGCAGAATGGGCAGACAAGTGGCAGATGGAATTTAATACAGAGAAGTGTGAGGTGATGCATTTTGGCAGAAGGAACAGGGAGAGGTAATATACACTTAATGACACCGTTGTAAAGAGTGTGCAGGGATAGAGGGTCCTGGGAGTTAATGTGCATAGGTCCCTGAAGGTGGTGGGACATATTGACAGAGTGGTTAGCAAAGCGTATGGGATCTTGCGTTTCATAAGTAGAGGTATTGAGTACAAAAGTAGAGAAGTTATGCTGAACCTTTATAAAGCGCTGGTTAAGCCACAACTGGAGTATTGCATCCAGTTCTGGTCACCACACTTTAGGAAGGATGTGAAGGCCCTTGTGAGGGTGCAGAGGAGATTTACCAGAATGCTATCGGGGATCTTAGCTACAAGGACATGTTGGAGAAGCTGAATTTGTTTTTATTAGAGTAAAGGAGGTTGAGGGGTGATTTGATAGAGGTGTATAAGATTATGACGGGTTTGGATAGGCTAGACGAGAAAGGTTGTTCCCACTAGTTGATGGTACAAGGACTGGGGACACAGATTTAAGGTTTTGGGCAAGAGATACAGGGGGGATGTGAGGAAAAACTTTTTTACGCAGCGAGTGGTGATGACCTGGAATTCGCTGCCGATGGAAGTGGTGGAAGCGGAGACACTCAATGTTTTCAAGGGGAGACTGGATAGGCACTTGAGGGAAATAAACTTGCAGAGCTACGGGGATAGAGCGGGGGAATGGGACTGACTCGATTGCTCTACAGAGAGCCGGGACGGACTCAATGGGCCGAATGGCCTCCTTCTGTGCCGTTATGACTCTATGTTTCCTTATAGAGGACCCCACAGTAGAGCCTGAAGGATCAAACCTTCCTCGCAAACAGTGGACAACCATCAACCGCCTCAGATCCGGCCATGGTAGATGCTGCCACCTTCTCCATAGATGAGAGATTAAAGCATCTCCATCATGCGACTGTGGAGCTCCTAATCAGACCCTGGAGCACATCATTGAGCACTGCCCACAGAAGAAATTCGCAGGCAGCATACCAGATATCCACGCTGTTACACCGGAAGTTTTGGCCTGGATATCTGACTTAGATATTGACATTTGATTTGCTTTGCCAATACCATACGAAAGAAGAAGACTGCATTGGAAATAGCACTACAATCGATACAAGGGCGGAGCACTGTGGCACCCAGCAGCGCTGGTCTCGAACTGTTCTGACGCTCAGGTGGGAACCTCCACTTTCTATATCTTGAAGACACTGCAACAAGTTTACGAGCTGCCCGAGAGATGGGAGAGGCTCCTGAACCGGGAATCACACCAGCCGGAGTTACACCCTGCAGGCAGCACCGTGAGAGGCGCTTCTCCCTGGGCAATCGCACTCCGCTTGGATTCGGCGCATCCAAAGTCAGAGTGCGACCCTAAACCACTCTGCATCCGGGGAAAAGCTAGCGCTGTACTTGTATAGTGAAGATCAGAAACCAACTATAGATTGTTGGATTCCATGATGATAATAATATGGAGTTTAGCGCACCTACAATGACGATATCCCACAATAAATATAAAATGTTAACTCGAAATGTGCGAAAAGACAGGAAGAGAAAGGTTTAATGATGTTTAACAAATGGATTACACGATACGATTATCTATACGGGACAAAAGCTAATTTGAATTTTGTCTAACTTTGTATAGTTTTATTTTAATAAAACAAGGTCTTACCTTCAGAAATGTGACATTGTCTAGTTCCTCCATCTGTCTCTGTAACTTGGATATTTCTCGCTCAACGCAATCTAACTCCTGTTGGATTCCACTGAGGTTTTCCTCCATTGATTTTAGAATCTTCCCCTCTTGTTCCCTGAGATCTCTGATTAAACGCTGCTCTTTCCCAGTGAGAATCCGGTGCATTTTAGCGAACTCGGATGTGATGTGTGTCTGCAGACTGCTCGACTGCTCCTACCAAATTAAATGTGAAACATAATGAATGTACCGCGATAAAGGGAACAATATTAACCGAGATCCCAGAAAACCAGCACAGGGAGACCTTACCCTAACTGCTGAAATCTGCTGTTCCTGCTGCCGTGCGGTGTCCAGAGCCGAATCCTTTCTCTTTGCAGCCGATTCTAGGGATGATGTCAGTTTATCCTGGAATTAAAAGTTAACTGAATGTAAAGTTTAAACACGAAAAACAGAGACAGAAAGGTTGCCAGAGATTCTACCCTCCATCTTACCCGGTACATCTGCGCAGCCTCGGCTATCGGCATGAAGTTGTGGGACTTGTGACCCCGTTGGTCTTTAGCAACAAGACACGTCACACAGATCAGTTTCTTGTCAGTTTCACAAAACAGCTTTAGTTCTTCCTGATGTTCCTCACAGTGATGTTTAATTTCCTGCTCTTTCGGATTCAGCTTCAGATTCCGAACTTTCTCGGCCAGATTCGCCAAGGCCCGACTGGCTCTGAGGTTTATTTCCGGAAACTCCTCTCTACATTCCGGGCAGGAGTTTGTCTCCTTATTTTCCCAACACTGTGTGATACAGGAGCGGCAGAAGTTGTGCCCACACTCCAGTATTACCGGGTCGGTGAAGAAATCCAGACAAATGGGACAAATTAATTCATCTGTTAGACTTTCGGCCTGCTGTCTGAACGCCATGTTCACACTCAGCACTTCCTGATTCAAACCGCGTTCAGTTTACGTTTTACAGGGTGGATCCAGCCTCAGTTACCGCCCACACCTACCTGTTCCGGTTAGTGTTAAATTGTTTACCAGTGCACAGAGAAATGTTTCAAATCGCGCTCGGAATATATAGATAGGTGGATAGATCGACCGATCGAGAGATAGACAGACCGACCGTCCAACCCACCCATCCACCGACTCACTGACTGATTCACTGGTGCTAGGACCCCAGTCATTCACAATATATATTAATGATCTAGACGAGGGAACTAGATGTAATATCTCCAAGTTTGCAGACGACACAAAGCTGGGTGGGCGTGTGTGCTGTGAGGAGGATGCAGACAAACTCCAGTATGATTTGGACAGGTTGGGTGATTGGGCAGATGCATTGCAGATGCAGTATAATGTGGATAAATGCGAGGCTATCCACTTTGGTGGCAAAAACAGGAAGGCAGATTATTATCTGAACGGCAATAGATTGGAAAAAGGGGAAGTGCAACTAGACCTGGGTGTCCTTGTGCACCAGTCGCTGAAGGTAAGCATGCAGGTGCAGCAGGCGGTTAAGAAGGCAAATGGTATGTTGGCCTTCATAGCGAGAGGATTCGAATACAGGAGCAAGGATGTCTTACTACAGTTGTACAGGGCCTTGGTGAGACCACACCTTGAGTATTGTGTGCAGTTTTGGTCGCCTTATCTGAGGAAGGATGTTCTTGCCATGGAGGGAGTGCTGCGAAGATTCACCAGACTGATACCTGGATAGGCAGGAATGACGTATGAAGAGAGATTGGGTCGATTGGGCCTGTATTCGCTAGAGTTTAGAAGAATGAGAGGGGATCTCATTGAAACTTATAAAATTCTAACAGGACTAGACAGACTAGATGCAGGAAGGATGTTTCCGATGGCAGGCGAGTCCAGAACCAGGGGTCACAGTCTAAGGATAAGGGGTAAGCCATTTAGGACTGAGATGAGGAGGAATTTCTTCACCCAGAGAGTGGTGAACCTGTGGAATTCTCTACCACAGATAGCAGTTGAGGCCAATTCATTAAACATATTCAAGAAGGAGTTAGATATATTTCTTAAGGCTAAAGGGATCAAGGGATATGGGGAGAAAGCAGGGACAGGGTACTGAATTTGGATGATCAGCCATGATCTCATTAAATGGCGGAACAGGCTCGAGAGGCCGTATGGCCTACTCCTGCTGCTATCTTCTATGTTTCTATGACTCACTCATTCACTGGCTCACTCACTGACTCAGTGACTCACTCACTGACTCACTCACTGATTCACTGACTCACTCACTGACTCACTGACTTACTGCCTCAATCACTGACTCACTGACTGACTCACTGACTGACAGACTCACTGACTCACTGAATGACTGCCTCAATCACTGACTCACTGACTGACAGACTCATTGACTCACTGGCTGACTCATTCACTGACTCACTCACTGACTCACTGATTCACTGACTCATTGACTGACTGACTCACTCACTCAGAGGCTCATTTACTGACTCAATGACAGAATGACTCAATCAGTGACTCACTCACTGAGTCACTGACTAGCTCACTGACTGACTCACTGACTCACCGACTGACTTACTGACTGATTGACACAGTGATTCATTGACTCACTCACTGACTCACTCACTGACTCACTGATTCACTGACTTACTCATTGACTGACTCACTCACTGACTCACTGAGTGACTGACTGACTGAGTTACTGACTGACTCACTGACTCACTCACAGAGTCACTGACTCGCTCACTTGACTGATTCATTCACTGACTCACTCACTGACTCAACGACTCACTCACTCACTCACTGACACACTGACTCACTCACTGACACACTGACTCACTCACTGACTGACTGACTCATTCACTCACTGATTCACTCACTCACTGAATGACACACTCACTGACTCATTAACTGACTCACTGAATGACTCACTGACTGACAGACTCACTGACTGACTCAGAGACTCACTGACTGACTGACTCACTCACTCACTGACTTACTCAGCCACTCACACACTGACTGACTGACTGACCCACTGACTCAACGATAGAATGACTCAATCACTGACTCACTCACTGACTCACTGACTCGCTCACTGACTCGCTCACTGACTCACTCACTGACTCACTCACTGACTCACTGACTCACTGACTGTCTGACTCACCGACTGACTCACTGACTGACTGAATCACTGACTCACTGACTGACTCACCGACTCACTCACCCACTCACACACTAACTGACTGACTGACTGACTCACTGACTCAATGATAGAATGACTCAATCACTGACTCACTCACTGACTTACTGACTCACTCACTGACTCACTGACTGACTGACTCACCGACTGACTCACTGACTGACTGACTCAATGATTCACTGACTCACTGACTGACTCACTGACTGTCTCACTGACTCACTCACTGACTCACTGACTCGCTCTCTGACTCGCTCACTGACTGACTCACTGACTCACTCACTGACTCAATGACTGTCTGACTCACCGACTCAATGATAGAATGACTCAATCACTGACTCACTCACTGACTTACTGACTCGCTCACTGACTCGCTCACTGACTGACGCACTGACTCACTCACTGGCTAACTGACTGACTGACTCACCGACTGACTCACTGACTGAATGACTCAATGATTCATTGACTCACTGACTGACTCACTGATTCACTGACTGACTCACTCACTGACTCACACACTGACTGACTGACACACTCACTGACTCACTCACATACTCACTGACTCGCTCACTGACTGATTCATTCACTGACTGGCTCACTGACTCACCGACTGACTCACTGACTGACTGACACACTGACTAACTCACAGGCTGATTGATTCATTCACTCACCGACTCACTCACTGAATGAATGACTCACTCACTGACTCACTGACTCACTAACTGACTCACTGAATGGCTCACTGACAGACAGACTCACCGAATCACCGACTGACTCATAGACTCATTGACTGACTGACTGACTCACTCACTGACTGACTCACTGACTCACTCACTGACTCAATGACTGTCTGACTCACCGACTGACTCACTGACTGACTGACTCAATGATTCACTGACTCACTCACTGACTCACTGACTGACTCACTGACTCACTGACGCAATGGCAGACTCACTGACTCACTCACTGACTTACTGACTCGCTCACTGACTCGCTCACTGACTGACTCACTGACTCACTCACTGACTAACTGACTGACTGACTCACCGACTGACTCACTGACTGACTGACTCAATGATTCACTGACTCACTGACTCAATGATAGAATGACTCAATCACTGACTCACTCACTGACTTACTGACTCGCTCACTGACTCGCTCACTGACTGACTCACTGACTCACTCACTGACTAACTGACTGACTGACTCACTGACTGACTCACTGACTGACTCACTGCCTGACTCACTGATTCACTCACTGACGCGCAGACTCACTGACTTACTGACTGACTGACTGACTGACTCACTGACTGACTCACTCACTCACTGACTGACTCACTGACTGACACACTCACTGACTGACTGACTGACTCACTCACTCACTGACTGACTCACTCACTGACTCACTCACTGACTCACTCACTGACTCACTCACTCAGTGACTGACTCACTGACTGACTCACTGAGTGACTGGCTGACTGAGTTACTGACTGACTCACTGACTGACTCACAGACTCACTGACTCACTGAGTCACTCACAGTCTCACTGACTGACTGACTCACTGACTCACTGACTGACTCACTGACTGACTCACAGACTCACTGACTCACTACTGACTCACAGTCTCACTGACTGACTGACTGACTGACTCACTGACTGACTCACTGAATAACTCACTGACTGACTGACTCATTGAATAACTCACTGACTGACTTACTCACTGACTGACTCACTCACCGACTGACTCACTGACTAACTGACACACGGACTCATTCACTGACTGACTGACTGACTGACTGACTCACTGACTGACTCACTCACTCACTGACTGACTCACTGACTGACTCACTGACTGACTGACTCACTCACTGACTTACTCACTGACTCACTCACTGACTCACTCACTCAGTGACTGACTCACTGACTGACTCACTGAGTGACTCACAGACTCACTGACTCACTGAGTCACTCACAGTCTCACTGACTGACTGACTGACTGACTCACTGACTGACTCACTGACTGACTCACAGACTCACTGACTCACTACTGACTCACAGTCTCACTGACTGACTGACTCACTGACTGACTCACTGACTCACTGAATAACTCACTGACTGACTGACTCATTGAATAACTCACTGACTGACTCACTCACCGACTGACTCACTGACTAACTGACACGCGGACTCATTCACTGACTGACTCACTCACTCACTGACTCACTCACTGACTCACACACTGACTGACTGACACACTCACTGACTCACTCACATACTCACTGACTCGCTCACTGACTGATTCATTCACTGACTGGCTCACTGACTCACCGACTGACTCACTGACTGACTGACACACTGACTAACTCACAGACTGATTGACTCATTCACTCGCCGACTCACTCACTGAATGAATGACTCACTCACTGACTCACTAACTGACTCACTGAATGGCTCACTGACTGATAGACTTACTGACTCACAGACTGACTAACGGACTCACTGGTTCACTGACAGACTCACTGACTCACTGACTGACTTACTGATGCACTGACTCACTGACTCACTGACTGACTCACTGACTCACCTACTGACTAACTGACTGACGAACTGACTCACTGATTGACAGACTTATTCATAGTCTCACTCACTGACTCACTAACTGACTGACTGACGCACTGATTCACTGACTCACTGACTCACTCTCTGACTCACGAACTGACTCCCTGACTGACTCACTGGTTGACAAACTTACTGATTCACTGACTGATTCACTGATTGATGGACTCACTAACTCACTGACTCACTGTCTTAATGTCTGACTCACTGATTCACTGACTGACTGACTGACTCACTGATTTGCTGACTCACTGACTTACTCACTGACTCACTGACTGACTCACTGTCTCACTGAATGTCTCACTCACTGACTAACTCAGTCACTGACTGACTCACTGATTCACGGACTCACTCACTGACTCACTCACTAACTCACTGAATTACTGACTCACTCACTGACTCACTGACTGACTCTCTAACTGACTGACTCACTAATTGATTGATTGACTCACTGATTCACTGACTCACTGACTGAAGGTCTCACTCACTGACTCACTGACTCAGTCACTGATTCACTGACTGACTCACTGACTCACCGACTGACTCACTGACTCACTGACTCCCTCACTCACGACTCACCGACTCACTCACACACTCCCTCGCTGACTCACTCACTCACTGAATCACGGACTGGCTCACTGACTGACTCACTGACTGACTCACCCACTCACTCACTGACTTACTGACTCACTCAGTGACTGACTGAATTACTTACTGGCTCAGTGACTGACTGACTCCCTCACTCACTGACTCACTGACTGACTCACTGACTGAATCACTGACTCACTGATTGACGCACTAATTAACTGACTCACTCTCTCACTCACTAACTGACTCACTGACTGATTCTGTTATTGACGGACTCACTGACTAACTGACTCACTGTCTCACTCACTGACTCACGGACTCACTCACTAACTCAGTCACTGACTCACGGACTCACTCACTGACTCACTCACTGACTCACTGACACACTGACTCACCTACTGACTAACTGACTGACTGACTAACAGACTCACTGATTGACCGACTCACTCACAGTCTCACTCACTGTCTCACTAACTGACTGACTGCCGCACTGATTCACTGACTCACTCTCTGACTTACTCACTGACTGACTGACTCACTCATTCTCTGAGTGACTCACTAACAGACTGACTCACTCACTGAATCACTAACGAACTCACTGACTCACTGACTCACTAATTCACTCACTGACTGACCAAACGACTCACTGACTGACTCAATGACTGATTCACTGACTGACTCACTGGCTCACTGACACACTGACTGACTCACTGACTCACTGACTGACTCACTGACTGACTCAATGACTGACTCAATGACTGATTCACTGACTGATTCACTGATTGACTCATTGACTCACCGACTCACTCACTGTCTTAGTCACTGTCTCACTCACTCACAGACTCACGGACTGATGGACTGCCTCACTCACTGACTCACCAACTCACTTAATGACTCACTAACTGACGCACTGACTGACTCACTGACTGATAGACTTACTGACTCACTGGCTGACTAACGGACTCACTGGTTCACTGACAGACTCACTGACTCACTGACTGACTTACTGATGCACTGAATCACTGACTCACTGACTGACTCACTGACTCACCTACTGACTCACTGATTGACCGACTTATTCATAGTCTTACTCACTAACTGACTGACTGACGCACTGATTCACTGACTCACTGACTCACTAACTGACTCCCTGACTGACTCACTGGTTGACAAACTTACTGACTCACTGACTGATTCACTGATTGATGGACTCACTAACTCACTGACTCACTGTCTCAATGTCTGACTCACTGATTCACTGACTGACTGACTGACTCGCTGATTCACTGACTCACTGACTTACTCACTGACTCACTGACTGACTCACTGTCTCACTGAATGTCTCACTCACTGACTGACTCAGTCACTGACTGACTCACTGACTCACGGACTCACTCACTGACTCACTCACTGACTCACTGAATTACTGACTCACTGACTGACTCACTGACTCGCTGACTCACTGACTGACTCTCTAACTGACTGACTCACTGACTCACGGACTCACTCACTGACTCACTCACTAACTCACTGAATTACTGACTCACTCACTGACTCACTGACTGACTCTCTAACTGACTGACTCACTAATTGACTGATTGACTCACTGATTCACTGACTCACTGACTGAAGGTCTCACTCACTGACTCACTGACTCAGTCACTGATTCACTGACTGACTCACTGACTCACCGACTGACTCACTGACTCACTGACTCCCTCACTCACGACTCACCGACTCACTCACACACTCCCTCGCTGACTCACTCACTCACTGACTCACGGACTGACTCACTGACTGACTCACTGACTGACTCACTGACTGACTCACCCACTCACTCACTGACTTACTGACTCACTCAGTGACTGACTGAATTACTTACTGGCTCAGTGACTGACTGACTCCCTCACTCACTGACTCACTGACTGACTCACTGACTCACTGACTGACTCACTGACTCACTGACTCACTGACTGACTCACTGACTGACTCACTGACTGAATCACTGACTCACTGACTGACTCACTGACTGACTCACTGACTGAATCACTGACTCACTGATTGACGCACTAATTAACTGACTCACTGACTCACTCACTAACTGACTCACTGACTGATTCTGTTATTGACGGACTCACTGACTCACTGTCTCACTCACTGACTCACGGACTCACTCACTAACTCAGTCACTGACTCACGGACTCACTTACTGACTTACTCACTGACTCACTGACTCACTGACTCACCTACTGACTAACTGACTGACTGACTAACTGACTCACTGATTGACCGACTCACTCACTGACTTACTCACTGACTCACTGACTGACTCATTGATTCACTGACTCTCTGACTCACCAAATGACTCACTCACTGACTCACTGACTGACTCACTGACTGACTGAACTACTCACTGACTGACTCACTGACTGATTCACTAACTGACTGATTCACTCACTGACTCACTGACTGACAGACTCACTAACTGACTCACTGCCTCAATGACTTACTCACTGACTCACTGACTCACTCATTCTCTGACTGACTCACTAACAGACTGACTCACTCACTGAATCACTAATGAACTCACTGACTCAATTACTGATTCACTGACTGACTCACTGGCTCACTGACTCACTGACTGACTCACTGACTCACTGACTGACTCACTGATTCAACGACTCACTGACTGACTCACTGACTGACTCAATGACTGATTCACTGACTGATTCACTGACTAACTCATTGACTCACCGACTCACTCAATGTTTTATTCACTGTCTCACTCACTCACAGACTCACGGACTGATGGACTGCCTCACTCACTGACTCACCAACTCACTTACTGACTCACTAACTGACGCACTGACTGACTCACTGACTGATAGACTTACTGACTCACTGACTGACTTACTGATGCATTGATTCACCTACTGACTAACTGACTGACTAACTGACTCACTGATTGACCGACTCACTCACAGTCTCACTCTCTGACTCACTAACTGACTCCCTGACTGACGCACTGGTTGACAGACTTACTGACTCACTGACTGATTCACTGATTGATAGACTCACTGACTCACTGACCCACTGTCTCAATGTCTGACTCACTGACTGACTCACTGATTCACTGACTCACTGTCTAAATGTCTGACTCACTGATTCACTGACTCACTGACTGACTCACTGATTCACTGACTCACTGACTAAATGTCTGACTCACTGATTCACTGACTCACTGACTGACTCACTGATTCACTGACTCACTGACTGACTCACTGTCTCACTGACTGACTCACTCACTGACTCACTGACTCACTGAATCACTCACTGACTCACTCATTGACTCACTGACTCACTGACTCACTGACTGACTCACTGACTGACTCAATGACTCACTAACTCAATGTCTGTCTCACTGAGTGACTCACTCATTCACTGACTCACTGACTTACTCACCGACTCACTGACTGATCCACTGATTTACTGACTCTCTGACTCACCAACTGACTCACTCGCTGACTCACTGACTGACTAACTGACTGCCTCACTGACTGAATGACTCACTCAGTGACAGACGGACTGACTTACTGACTGACTGACCGACTTACAGACTGACTGACCGACTCACTGACTGACTGACTCACTCACTGACTGACTCAACGACTCACTTACTGACTCACTGACTGACTCAATGTCTGTTTCACTGACTGACTCAGTGACTCAGCGACTCACTCACTGACTGACTTACTCACTGACTGACTGACTCGCTCATTCTCTGAGTGACTCACTAACAGACTGACTCACTCACTGAATCACTAACGAACTCACTGACTCACTGACTCACTAATTCACTCACTGACTGACCAAACGACTCACTGACTGACTCAATGACTGATTCACTGACTGACTCACTGACTGACTCACTGACTCACTGACTGACTCACTGACTGACTCACTGACTGACTCACTGACTGACTCAATGACTGACTCAATGACTGATTCACTGACTGATTCACTGATTGACTCATTGACTCACCGACTCACTCACTGTCTTAGTCACTGTCTCACTCACTCACAGACTCACGGACTGATGGACTGCCTCACTCACTGACTCACCAACTCACTTAATGACTCACTAACTGACGCACTGACTGACTCACTGACTGATAGACTTACTGACTCACTGGCTGACTAACGGACTCACTGGTTCACTGACAGACTCACTGACTCACTGACTGACTTACTGATGCACTGAATCACTGACTCACTGACTGACTCACTGACTCACATACTGACTCACTGATTGACCGACTTATTCATAGTCTTACTCACTAACTGACTGACTGACGCACTGATTCACTGACTCACTGACTCACTCTCTGACTCACTAACTGACTCCCTGACTGACTCACTGGTTGACAAACTTACTGACTCACTGACTGATTCACTGATTGATGGACTCACTAACTCACTGACTCACTGTCTCAATGTCTGACTCACTGATTCACTGACTGACTGACTGACTCGCTGATTCACTGACTCACTGACTTACTCACTGACTCACTGACTGACTCACTGTCTCACTGAATGTCTCACTCACTGACTGACTCAGTCACTGACTGACTCACTGACTCACGGACTCACTCACTGACTCACTCACTGACTCACTGACTCGCTGACTCACTGACTGACTCTCTAACTAATTAACTGATTGACTCACTGATTCACTGACTCACTGACTGAAGGTCTCACTCACTGACTCACTGACTCAGTCACTGATTCACTGACTGACTCACTGACTCACCGACTGACTCACTGACTCACTGACTCCCTCACTCACGACTCACCGACTCACTCACACACTCCCTCGCTGACTCACTCACTCACTGACTCACGGACTGACTCACTGACTGACTCACTGACTGACTCACCCACTCACTCACTGACTTACTGACTCACTCAGTGACTGACTGAATTACTTACTGGCTCAGTGACTGACTGACTCCCTCACTCACTGACTCACTGACTGACTCACTGACTCACTGACTGACTCACTGACTCACTGACTCACTGACTGACTCACTGACTGACTCACTGACTGAATCACTGACTCACTGACTGACTCACTGACTGACTCACTGACTGAATCACTGACTCACTGATTGACGCACTAATTAACTGACTCACTGACTCACTCACTAACTGACTCACTGACTGATTCTGTTATTGACGGACTCACTGACTCACTGTCTCACTCACTGACTCACGGACTCACTCACTAACTCAGTCACTGACTCACGGACTCACTTACTGACTTACTCACTGACTCACTGACTCACTGACTCACCTACTGACTAACTGACTGACTGACTAACTGACTCACTGATTGACCGACTCACTCACTGACTTACTCACTGACTCACTGACTGACTCATTGATTCACTGACTCTCTGACTCACCAAATGACTCACTCACTGACTCACTGACTGACTCACTGACTGACTGAACTACTCACTGACTGACTCACTGACTGATTCACTAACTGACTGATTCACTCACTGACTCACTGACTGACAGACTCACTAACTGACTCACTGCCTCAATGACTTACTCACTGACTCACTGACTCACTCATTCTCTGACTGACTCACTAACAGACTGACTCACTCACTGAATCACTAATGAACTCACTGACTCAATTACTGATTCACTGACTGACTCACTGGCTCACTGACTCACTGACTGACTCACTGACTCACTGACTGACTCACTGATTCAACGACTCACTGACTGACTCACTGACTGACTCAATGACTGATTCACTGACTGATTCACTGACTAACTCATTGACTCACCGACTCACTCAATGTTTTATTCACTGTCTCACTCACTCACAGACTCACGGACTGATGGACTGCCTCACTCACTGACTCACCAACTCACTTACTGACTCACTAACTGACGCACTGACTGACTCACTGACTGATAGACTTACTGACTCACTGACTGACTTACTGATGCATTGATTCACCTACTGACTAACTGACTGACTAACTGACTCACTGATTGACCGACTCACTCACAGTCTCACTCTCTGACTCACTAACTGACTCCCTGACTGACGCACTGGTTGACAGACTTACTGACTCACTGACTGATTCACTGATTGATAGACTCACTGACTCACTGACCCACTGTCTCAATGTCTGACTCACTGACTGACTCACTGATTCACTGACTCACTGACTAAATGTCTGACTCACTGATTCACTGACTCACTGACTGACTCACTGATTCACTGACTCACTGACTAAATGTCTGACTCACTGATTCACTGACTCACTGACTGACTCACTGATTCACTGACTCACTGACTGACTCACTGTCTCACTGACTGACTCACTCACTGACTCACTGACTCACTGAATCACTCACTGACTCACTCATTGACTCACTGACTCACTGACTCACTGACTGACTCACTGACTGACTCAATGACTCACTAACTCAATGTCTGTCTCACTGAGTGACTCACTCATTCACTGACTCACTGACTTACTCACCGACTCACTGACTGATCCACTGATTTACTGACTCTCTGACTCACCAACTGACTCACTCGCTGACTCACTGACTGACTAACTGACTGCCTCACTGACTGAATGACTCACTCAGTGACAGACGGACTGACTTACTGACTGACTGACCGACTTACAGACTGACTGACCGACTCACTGACTGACTGACTCACTCACTGACTGACTCAACGACTCACTTACTGACTCACTGACTGACTCAATGTCTGTTTCACTGACTGACTCAGTGACTCAGCGACTCACTCACTGACTTACTCACTGACTGACTGACTCACTCATTCTCTGAGTGACTCACTAACAGACTGACTCACTCACTGAATCACTAACGAACTCACTGACTCACTAATTCACTCACTGACTGACCAAACGACTCACTGACTGACTCAATGACTGATTCACTGACTGACTCACTGGCTCACTGACTCACTGACTGACTCACTGACTCACTGACTGACTCACTGACTGACTCAATGACTGACTTAATGACTGATTCACTGACTGATTCACTGATTGACTCATTGACTCACCGACTCACTCACTGTCTTAGTCACTGTCTCACTCACTCACAGACTCACGGACTGATGGACTGCCTCACTCACTGACTCACCAACTCACTTAATGACTCACTAACTGACGCACTGACTGACTCACTGACTGATAGACTTACTGACTCACTGGCTGACTAACGGACTCACTGGTTCACTGACAGACTCACTGACTCACTGACTGACTTACTGATGCACTGAATCACTGACTCACTGACTGACTCACTGACTCACATACTGACTCACTGATTGACCGACTTATTCATAGTCTTACTCACTAACTGACTGACTGACGCACTGATTCACTGACTCACTGACTCACTCTCTGACTCACTAACTGACTCCCTGACTGACTCACTGGTTGACAAACTTACTGACTCACTGACTGAATCACTGATTGATGGACTCACTAACTCACTGACTCACTGTCTCAATGTCTGACTCACTGATTCACTGACTGACTGACTGACTCGCTGATTCACTGACTCACTGACTTACTCACTGACTCACTGACTGACTCACTGTCTCACTGAATGTCTCACTCACTGTCTGACTCAGTCACTGACTGACTCACTGACTCACGGACTCACTCACTGACTCACTCACTGACTCGCTGACTCACTGACTGACTCTCTAACTGACGGACTCACTGACTCACTGTCTCACTCACTGACTCACGGACTCACTCACTAACTCAGTCACTGACTCACGGACTCACTTACTGACTTACTCACTGACTCACTGACTCACTGACTCACCTACTGACTAACTGACTGACTGACTAACTGACTCACTGATTGACCGACTCACTCACTGACTTACTCACTGACTCACTGACTGACTCATTGATTCACTGACTCTCTGACTCACCAAATGACTCACTCACTGACTCACTGACTGACTCACTGACTGACTGAACTACTCACTGACTGACTCACTGACTGATTCACTAACTGACTGATTCACTCACTGACTCACTGACTGACAGACTCACTAACTGACTCACTGCCTCACTGACTTACTCACTGACTCACAGACTCACTCATTCTCTGACTGACTCACTAACAGACTGACTCACTCACTGAATCACTAATGAACTCACTGACTCAATTACTGATTCACTGACTGACTCACTGGCTCACTGACTCACTGACTGACTCACTGACTCACTGACTGACTCACTGATTCAACGACTCACTGACTGACTCACTGACTGACTCAATGACTGATTCACTGACTGATTCACTGACTAACTCATTGACTCACCGACTCACTCAATGTTTTATTCACTGTCTCACTCACTCACAGACTCACGGACTGATGGACTGCCTCACTCACTGACTCACCAACTCACTTACTGACTCACTAACTGACGCACTGACTGACTCACTGACTGATAGACTTACTGACTCACTGACTGACTTACTGATGCATTGATTCACCTACTGACTAACTGACTGACTAACTGACTCACTGATTGACCGACTCACTCACAGTCTCACTCTCTGACTCACTAACTGACTCCCTGACTGACGCACTGGTTGACAGACTTACTGACTCACTGACTGATTCACTGATTGATAGACTCACTGACTCACTGACCCACTGTCTCAATGTCTGACTCACTGACTGACTCACTGATTCACTGACTCACTGACTAAATGTCTGACTCACTGATTCACTGACTCACTGACTGACTCACTGACTCACTGACTCACTGAATCACTCACTGACTCACTCATTGACTCACTGACTCACTGACTCACTGACTGACTCACTGACTGACTCAATGACTCACTAACTCAATGTCTGTCTCACTGAGTGACTCACTCATTCACTGACTCACTGACTTACTCACCGACTCACTGACTGATCCACTGATTTACTGACTCTCTGACTCACCAACTGACTCACTCGCTGACTCACTGACTGACTAACTGACTGCCTCACTGACTGAATGACTCACTCAGTGACAGACGGACTGACTGACTGACTGACTGACCGACTTACAGACTGACTGACCGACTCACTGACTGACTGACTCACTCACTGACTGACTCAACGACTCACTTACTGACTCACTGACTGACTCAATGTCTGTTTCACTGACTGACTCAGTGACTCAGCGACTCACTCACTGACTTACTCACTGACTGACTGACTCACTCATTCTCTGAGTGACTCACTAACAGACTGACTCACTCACTGAATCACTAACGAACTCACTGACTCACTAATTCACTCACTGACTGACCAAACGACTCACTGACTGACTCAATGACTGATTCACTGACTGACTCACTGGCTCACTGACTCACTGACTGACTCACTGACTCACTGACTGACTCACTGACTGACTCAATGACTGACTTAATGACTGATTCACTGACTGATTCACTGATTGACTCATTGACTCACCGACTCACTCACTGTCTTAGTCACTGTCTCACTCACTCACAGACTCACGGACTGATGGACTGCCTCACTCACTGACTCACCAACTCACTTAATGACTCACTAACTGACGCACTGACTGACTCACTGACTGATAGACTTACTGACTCACTGGCTGACTAACGGACTCACTGGTTCACTGACAGACTCACTGACTCACTGACTGACTTACTGATGCACTGAATCACTGACTCACTGACTGACTCACTGACTCACCTACTGACTCACTGATTGGCCGACTTATTCATAGTCTTACTCACTAACTGACTGACTGACGCACTGATTCACTGACTCACTGACTGAAGGTCTCACTCACTGACTCACTGACTCAGTCACTGATTCACTGACTGACTCACTGACTCACCGACTGACTCACTGACTCACTGACTCCCTCACTCACGACTCACCGACTCACTCACACACTCCCTCGCTGACTCACTCACTCACTGACTCACGGACTGACTCACTGACTGACTCACTGACTGACTCACCCACTCACTCACTGACTTACTGACTCACTCAGTGACTGACTGAATTACTTACTGGCTCAGTGACTGACTGACTCCCTCACTCACTGACTCACTGACTGACTCACTGACTCACTGACTGACTCACTGACTCACTGACTCACTGACTGACTCACTGACTGACTCACTGACTGAATCACTGACTCACTGACTGACTCACTGACTGACTCACTGACTGAATCACTGACTCACTGATTGACGCACTAATTAACTGACTCACTGACTCACTCACTAACTGACTCACTGACTGATTCTGTTATTGACGGACTCACTGACTCACTGTCTCACTCACTGACTCACGGACTCACTCACTAACTCAGTCACTGACTCACGGACTCACTTACTGACTTACTCACTGACTCACTGACTCACTGACTCACCTACTGACTAACTGACTGACTGACTAACTGACTCACTGATTGACCGACTCACTCACTGACTTACTCACTGACTCACTGACTGACTCATTGATTCACTGACTCTCTGACTCACCAAATGACTCACTCACTGACTCACTGACTGACTCACTGACTGACTGAACTACTCACTGACTGACTCACTGACTGATTCACTAACTGACTGATTCACTCACTGACTCACTGACTGACAGACTCACTAACTGACTCACTGCCTCAATGACTTACTCACTGACTCACTGACTCACTCATTCTCTGACTGACTCACTAACAGACTGACTCACTCACTGAATCACTAATGAACTCACTGACTCAATTACTGATTCACTGACTGACTCACTGGCTCACTGACTCACTGACTGACTCACTGACTCACTGACTGACTCACTGATTCAACGACTCACTGACTGACTCACTGACTGACTCAATGACTGATTCACTGACTGATTCACTGACTAACTCATTGACTCACCGACTCACTCAATGTTTTATTCACTGTCTCACTCACTCACAGACTCACGGACTGATGGACTGCCTCACTCACTGACTCACCAACTCACTTACTGACTCACTAACTGACGCACTGACTGACTCACTGACTGATAGACTTACTGACTCACTGACTGACTTACTGATGCATTGATTCACCTACTGACTAACTGACTGACTAACTGACTCACTGATTGACCGACTCACTCACAGTCTCACTCTCTGACTCACTAACTGACTCCCTGACTGACGCACTGGTTGACAGACTTACTGACTCACTGACTGATTCACTGATTGATAGACTCACTGACTCACTGACCCACTGTCTCAATGTCTGACTCACTGACTGACTCACTGATTCACTGACTCACTGACTAAATGTCTGACTCACTGATTCACTGACTCACTGACTGACTCACTGATTCACTGACTCACTGACTAAATGTCTGACTCACTGATTCACTGACTCACTGACTGACTCACTGATTCACTGACTCACTGACTGACTCACTGTCTCACTGACTGACTCACTCACTGACTCACTGACTCACTGAATCACTCACTGACTCACTCATTGACTCACTGACTCACTGACTCACTGACTGACTCACTGACTGACTCAATGACTCACTAACTCAATGTCTGTCTCACTGAGTGACTCACTCATTCACTGACTCACTGACTTACTCACCGACTCACTGACTGATCCACTGATTTACTGACTCTCTGACTCACCAACTGACTCACTCGCTGACTCACTGACTGACTAACTGACTGCCTCACTGACTGAATGACTCACTCAGTGACAGACGGACTGACTTACTGACTGACTGACCGACTTACAGACTGACTGACCGACTCACTGACTGACTGACTCACTCACTGACTGACTCAACGACTCACTTACTGACTCACTGACTGACTCAATGTCTGTTTCACTGACTGACTCAGTGACTCAGCGACTCACTCACTGACTGACTTACTCACTGACTGACTGACTCGCTCATTCTCTGAGTGACTCACTAACAGACTGACTCACTCACTGAATCACTAACGAACTCACTGACTCACTAATTCACTCACTGACTGACCAAACGACTCACTGACTGACTCAATGACTGATTCACTGACTGACTCACTGGCTCACTGACTCACTGACTGACTCACTGACTCACTGACTGACTCACTGACTGACTCAATGACTGACTTAATGACTGATTCACTGACTGATTCACTGATTGACTCATTGACTCACCGACTCACTCACTGTCTTAGTCACTGTCTCACTCACTCACAGACTCACGGACTGATGGACTGCCTCACTCACTGACTCACCAACTCACTTAATGACTCACTAACTGACGCACTGACTGACTCACTGACTGATAGACTTACTGACTCACTGGCTGACTAACGGACTCACTGGTTCACTGACAGACTCACTGACTCACTGACTGACTTACTGATGCACTGAATCACTGACTCACTGACTGACTCACTGACTCACCTACTGACTCACTGATTGGCCGACTTATTCATAGTCTTACTCACTAACTGACTGACTGACGCACTGATTCACTGACTCACTGACTCACTCTCTGACTCACTAACTGACTCCCTGACTGACTCACTGGTTGACAAACTTACTGACTCACTGACTGATTCACTGATTGATGGACTCACTAACTCACTGACTCACTGTCTCAATGTCTGACTCACTGATTCACTGACTGACTGACTGACTCGCTGATTCACTGACTCACTGACTTACTCACTGACTCACTGACTGACTCACTGTCTCACTGAATGTCTCACTCACTGACTGACTCAGTCACTGACTGACTCACTGACTCACGGACTCACTCACTGACTCACTCACTGACTCACTGAATTACTGACTCACTGACTGACTCACTGACTCGCTGACTCACTGACTGACTCTCTAACTGACTGACTCACTGACTCACGGACTCACTCACTGACTCACTCACTAACTCACTGAATTACTGACTCACTCACTGACTCACTGACTGACTCTCTAACTGACTGACTCACTAATTAACTGATTGACTCACTGATTCACTGACTCACTGACTGAAGGTCTCACTCACTGACTCACTGACTCAGTCACTGATTCACTGACTGACTCACTGACTCACCGACTGACTCACTGACTCACTGACTCCCTCACTCACGACTCACCGACTCACTCACACACTCCCTCGCTGACTCACTCACTCACTGACTCACGGACTGACTCACTGACTGACTCACTGACTGACTCACCCACTCACTCACTGACTTACTGACTCACTCAGTGACTGACTGAATTACTTACTGGCTCAGTGACTGACTGACTCCCTCACTCACTGACTCACTGACTGACTCACTGACTCACTGACTGACTCACTGACTCACTGACTCACTGACTGACTCACTGACTGACTCACTGACTGAATCACTGACTCACTGACTGACTCACTGACTGACTCACTGACTGAATCACTGACTCACTGATTGACGCACTAATTAACTGACTCACTGACTCACTCACTAACTGACTCACTGACTGATTCTGTTATTGACGGACTCACTGACTCACTGTCTCACTCACTGACTCACGGACTCACTCACTAACTCAGTCACTGACTCACGGACTCACTTACTGACTTACTCACTGACTCACTGACTCACTGACTCACCTACTGACTAACTGACTGACTGACTAACTGACTCACTGATTGACCGACTCACTCACTGACTTACTCACTGACTCACTGACTGACTCATTGATTCACTGACTCTCTGACTCACCAAATGACTCACTCACTGACTCACTGACTGACTCACTGACTGACTGAACTACTCACTGACTGACTCACTGACTGATTCACTAACTGACTGATTCACTCACTGACTCACTGACTGACAGACTCACTAACTGACTCACTGCCTCACTGACTTACTCACTGACTCACAGACTCACTCATTCTCTGACTGACTCACTAACAGACTGACTCACTCACTGAATCACTAATGAACTCACTGACTCAATTACTGATTCACTGACTGACTCACTGGCTCACTGACTCACTGACTGACTCACTGACTCACTGACTGACTCACTGATTCAACGACTCACTGACTGACTCACTGACTGACTCAATGACTGATTCACTGACTGATTCACTGACTAACTCATTGACTCACCGACTCACTCAATGTTTTATTCACTGTCTCACTCACTCACAGACTCACGGACTGATGGACTGCCTCACTCACTGACTCACCAACTCACTTACTGACTCACTAACTGACGCACTGACTGACTCACTGACTGATAGACTTACTGACTCACTGACTGACTTACTGATGCATTGATTCACCTACTGACTAACTGACTGACTAACTGACTCACTGATTGACCGACTCACTCACAGTCTCACTCTCTGACTCACTAACTGACTCCCTGACTGACGCACTGGTTGACAGACTTACTGACTCACTGACTGATTCACTGATTGATAGACTCACTGACTCACTGACCCACTGTCTCAATGTCTGACTCACTGACTGACTCACTGATTCACTGACTCACTGACTAAATGTCTGACTCACTGATTCACTGACTCACTGACTGACTCACTGATTCACTGACTCACTGACTAAATGTCTGACTCACTGATTCACTGACTCACTGACTGACTCACTGATTCACTGACTCACTGACTGACTCACTGTCTCACTCACTCACTCACTCACTGACTCACTGACTCACTGACTCACTGAATCACTCACTGACTCACTCATTGACTCACTGACTCACTGACTCACTGACTGACTCACTGACTGACTCAATGACTCACTAACTCAATGTCTGTCTCACTGAGTGACTCACTCATTCACTGACTCACTGACTTACTCACCGACTCACTGACTGATCCACTGATTTACTGACTCTCTGACTCACCAACTGACTCACTCGCTGACTCACTGACTGACTAACTGACTGCCTCACTGACTGAATGACTCACTCAGTGACAGACGGACTGACTTACTGACTGACTGACCGACTTACAGACTGACTGACCGACTCACTGACTGACTGACTCACTCACTGACTGACTCAACGACTCACTTACTGACTCACTGACTGACTCAATGTCTGTTTCACTGACTGACTCAGTGACTCAGCGACTCACTCACTGACTTACTCACTGACTGACTGACTCACTCATTCTCTGAGTGACTCACTAACAGACTGACTCACTCACTGAATCACTAACGAACTCACTGACTCACTAATTCACTCACTGACTGACCAAACGACTCACTGACTGACTCAATGACTGATTCACTGACTGACTCACTGGCTCACTGACTCACTGACTGACTCACTGACTCACTGACTGACTCACTGACTGACTCAATGACTGACTTAATGACTGATTCACTGACTGATTCACTGATTGACTCATTGACTCACCGACTCACTCACTGTCTTAGTCACTGTCTCACTCACTCACAGACTCACGGACTGATGGACTGCCTCACTCACTGACTCACCAACTCACTTAATGACTCACTAACTGACGCACTGACTGACTCACTGACTGATAGACTTACTGACTCACTGGCTGACTAACGGACTCACTGGTTCACTGACAGACTCACTGACTCACTGACTGACTTACTGATGCACTGAATCACTGACTCACTGACTGACTCACTGACTCACCTACTGACTCACTGATTGGCCGACTTATTCATAGTCTTACTCACTAACTGACTGACTGACGCACTGATTCACTGACTCACTGACTCACTCTCTGACTCACTAACTGACTCCCTGACTGACTCACTGGTTGACAAACTTACTGACTCACTGACTGATTCACTGATTGATGGACTCACTAACTCACTGACTCACTGTCTCAATGTCTGACTCACTGATTCACTGACTGACTGACTGACTCGCTGATTCACTGACTCACTGACTTACTCACTGACTCACTGACTGACTCACTGTCTCACTGAATGTCTCACTCACTGACTGACTCAGTCACTGACTGACTCACTGACTCACGGACTCACTCACTGACTCACTCATTGACTCACTGAATTACTGACTCACTGACTGACTCACTGACTCGCTGACTCACTGACTGACTCCTTAACTGACTGACTCACTGACTCACGGACTCACTCACTGACTCACTCACTAACTCACTGAATTACTGACTCACTCACTGACTCACTGACTGACTCTCTAACTGACTGACTCACTAATTAACTGATTGACTCACTGATTCACTGACTCACTGACTGAAGGTCTCACTCACTGACTCACTGACTCAGTCACTGATTCACTGACTGACTCACTGACTCACCGACTGACTCACTGACTCACTGACTCCCTCACTCACGACTCACCGACTCACTCACACACTCCCTCGCTGACTCACTCACTCACTGACTCACGGACTGACTCACTGACTGACTCACTGACTGACTCACCCACTCACTCACTGACTTACTGACTCACTCAGTGACTGACTGAATTACTTACTGGCTCAGTGACTGACTGACTCCCTCACTCACTGACTCACTGACTGACTCACTGACTCACTGACTGACTCACTGACTCACTGACTCACTGACTCACTGACTGACTCACTGACTGACTCACTGACTGAATCACTGACTCACTGACTGACTCACTGACTGACTCACTGACTGAATCACTGACTCACTGATTGACGCACTAATTAACTGACTCACTGACTCACTCACTAACTGACTCACTGACTGATTCTGTTATTGACGGACTCACTGACTCACTGTCTCACTCACTGACTCACGGACTCACTCACTAACTCAGTCACTGACTCACGGACTCACTTACTGACTTACTCACTGACTCACTGATTCAACGACTCACTGACTGACTCACTGACTGACTCAATGACTGATTCACTGACTGATTCACTGACTAACTCATTGACTCACCGACTCACTCAATGTTTTATTCACTGTCTCACTCACTCACAGACTCACGGACTGATGGACTGCCTCACTCACTGACTCACCAACTCACTTACTGACTCACTAACTGACGCACTGACTGACTCACTGACTGATAGACTTACTGACTCACTGACTGACTTACTGATGCATTGATTCACCTACTGACTAACTGACTGACTAACTGACTCACTGATTGACCGACTCACTCACAGTCTCACTCTCTGACTCACTAACTGACTCCCTGACTGACGCACTGGTTGACAGACTTACTGACTCACTGACTGATTCACTGATTGATAGACTCACTGACTCACTGACCCACTGTCTCAATGTCTGACTCACTGACTGACTCACTGATTCACTGACTCACTGACTAAATGTCTGACTCACTGATTCACTGACTCACTGACTGACTCACTGATTCACTGACTCACTGACTGACTCACTGTCTCACTGACTGACTCACTGACTGACTCAATGACTGACTTAATGACTGATTCACTGACTGATTCACTGATTGACTCATTGACTCACCGACTCACTCACTGTCTTAGTCACTGTCTCACTCACTCACAGACTCACGGACTGATGGACTGCCTCACTCACTGACTCACCAACTCACTTAATGACTCACTAACTGACGCACTGACTGACTCACTGACTGATAGACTTACTGACTCACTGGCTGACTAACGGACTCACTGGTTCACTGACAGACTCACTGACTCACTGACTGACTTACTGATGCACTGAATCACTGACTCACTGACTGACTCACTGACTCACATACTGACTCACTGATTGACCGACTTATTCATAGTCTTACTCACTAACTGACTGACTGACGCACTGATTCACTGACTCACTGACTCACTCTCTGACTCACTAACTGACTCCCTGACTGACTCACTGGTTGACAAACTTACTGACTCACTGACTGATTCACTGATTGATGGACTCACTAACTCACTGACTCACTGTCTCAATGTCTGACTCACTGATTCACTGACTGACTGACTGACTCGCTGATTCACTGACTCACTGACTTACTCACTGACTCACTGACTGACTCACTGTCTCACTGAATGTCTCACTCACTGACTGACTCAGTCACTGACTGACTCACTGACTCACGGACTCACTCACTGACTCACTCACTGACTCACTGAATTACTGACTCACTGACTGACTCACTGACTCGCTGACTCACTGACTGACTCTCTAACTGACTGACTCACTGACTCACGGACTCACTCACTGACTCACTCACTAACTCACTGAATTACTGACTCACTCACTGACTCACTGACTGACTCTCTAACTGACTGACTCACTAATTGACTGATTGACTCACTGATTCACTGACTCACTGACTGAAGGTCTCACTCACTGACTCACTGACTCAGTCACTGATTCACTGACTGACTCACTGACTCACTCACTAACTGACTCACTGACTGATTCTGTTATTGACGGACTCACTGACTCACTGTCTCACTCACTGACTCACGGACTCACTCACTAACTCAGTCACTGACTCACGGACTCACTTACTGACTTACTCACTGACTCACTGACTCACTGACTCACCTACTGACTAACTGACTGACTGACTAACTGACTCACTGATTGACCGACTCACTCACTGACTTACTCACTGACTCACTGACTGACTCATTGATTCACTGACTCTCTGACTCACCAAATGACTCACTCACTGACTCACTGACTGACTCACTGACTGACTGAACTACTCACTGACTGACTCACTGACTGATTCACTAACTGACTGATTCACTCACTGACTCACTGACTGACAGACTCACTAACTGACTCACTGCCTCACTGACTTACTCACTGACTCACAGACTCACTCATTCTCTGACTGACTCACTAACAGACTGACTCACTCACTGAATCACTAATGAACTCACTGACTCAATTACTGATTCACTGACTGACTCACTGGCTCACTGACTCACTGACTGACTCACTGACTCACTGACTGACTCACTGATTCAACGACTCACTGACTGACTCACTGACTGACTCAATGACTGATTCACTGACTGATTCACTGACTAACTCATTGACTCACCGACTCACTCAATGTTTTATTCACTGTCTCACTCACTCACAGACTCACGGACTGATGGACTGCCTCACTCACTGACTCACCAACTCACTTACTGACTCACTAACTGACGCACTGACTGACTCACTGACTGATAGACTTACTGACTCACTGACTGACTTACTGATGCATTGATTCACCTACTGACTAACTGACTGACTAACTGACTCACTGATTGACCGACTCACTCACAGTCTCACTCTCTGACTCACTAACTGACTCCCTGACTGACGCACTGGTTGACAGACTTACTGACTCACTGACTGATTCACTGATTGATAGACTCACTGACTCACTGACCCACTGTCTCAATGTCTGACTCACTGACTGACTCACTGATTCACTGACTCACTGACTAAATGTCTGACTCACTGATTCACTGACTCACTGACTGACTCACTGATTCACTGACTCACTGACTAAATGTCTGACTCACTGATTCACTGACTCACTGACTGACTCACTGATTCACTGACTCACTGACTGACTCACTGTCTCACTCACTCACTCACTCACTGACTCACTGACTCACTGACTCACTGAATCACTCACTGACTCACTCATTGACTCACTGACTCACTGACTCACTGACTGACTCACTGACTGACTCAATGACTCACTAACTCAATGTCTGTCTCACTGAGTGACTCACTCATTCACTGACTCACTGACTTACTCACCGACTCACTGACTGATCCACTGATTTACTGACTCTCTGACTCACCAACTGACTCACTCGCTGACTCACTGACTGACTAACTGACTGCCTCACTGACTGAATGACTCACTCAGTGACAGACGGACTGACTTACTGACTGACTGACCGACTTACAGACTGACTGACCGACTCACTGACTGACTGACTCACTCACTGACTGACTCAACGACTCACTTACTGACTCACTGACTGACTCAATGTCTGTTTCACTGACTGACTCAGTGACTCAGCGACTCACTCACTGACTTACTCACTGACTGACTGACTCACTCATTCTCTGAGTGACTCACTAACAGACTGACTCACTCACTGAATCACTAACGAACTCACTGACTCACTAATTCACTCACTGACTGACCAAACGACTCACTGACTGACTCAATGACTGATTCACTGACTGACTCACTGGCTCACTGACTCACTGACTGACTCACTGACTCACTGACTGACTCACTGACTGACTCAATGACTGACTTAATGACTGATTCACTGACTGATTCACTGATTGACTCATTGACTCACCGACTCACTCAATGTTTTATTCACTGTCTCACTCACTCACAGACTCACGGACTGATGGACTGCCTCACTCACTGACTCACCAACTCACTTACTGACTCACTAACTGACGCACTGACTGACTCACTGACTGATAGACTTACTGACTCACTGACTGACTTACTGATGCATTGATTCACCTACTGACTAACTGACTGACTAACTGACTCACTGATTGACCGACTCACTCACAGTCTCACTCTCTGACTCACTAACTGACTCCCTGACTGACGCACTGGTTGACAGACTTACTGACTCACTGACTGATTCACTGATTGATAGACTCACTGACTCACTGACCCACTGTCTCAATGTCTGACTCACTGACTGACTCACTGATTCACTGACTCACTGACTAAATGTCTGACTCACTGATTCACTGACTCACTGACTGACTCACTGATTCACTGACTCACTGACTAAATGTCTGACTCACTGATTCACTGACTCACTGACTGACTCACTGATTCACTGACTCACTGACTGACTCACTGTCTCACTCACTCACTCACTCACTGACTCACTGACTCACTGACTCACTGAATCACTCACTGACTCACTCATTGACTCACTGACTCACTGACTCACTGACTGACTCACTGACTGACTCAATGACTCACTAACTCAATGTCTGTCTCACTGAGTGACTCACTCATTCACTGACTCACTGACTTACTCACCGACTCACTGACTGATCCACTGATTTACTGACTCTCTGACTCACCAACTGACTCACTCGCTGACTCACTGACTGACTAACTGACTGCCTCACTGACTGAATGACTCACTCAGTGACAGACGGACTGACTTACTGACTGACTGACTGACCGACTTACAGACTGACTGACCGACTCACTGACTGACTGACTCACTCACTGACTGACTCAACGACTCACTTACTGACTCACTGACTGACTCAATGTCTGTTTCACTGACTGACTCAGTGACTCAGCGACTCACTCACTGACTTACTCACTGACTGACTGACTCACTCATTCTCTGAGTGACTCACTAACAGACTGACTCACTCACTGAATCACTAACGAACTCACTGACTCACTAATTCACTCACTGACTGACCAAACGACTCACTGACTGACTCAATGACTGATTCACTGACTGACTCACTGGCTCACTGACTCACTGACTGACTCACTGACTCACTGACTGACTCACTGACTGACTCAATGACTGACTTAATGACTGATTCACTGACTGATTCACTGATTGACTCATTGACTCACCGACTCACTCACTGTCTTAGTCACTGTCTCACTCACTCACAGACTCACGGACTGATGGACTGCCTCACTCACTGACTGATGGACTGCCTCACTCACTGACTCACCAACTCACTTAATGACTCACTAACTGACGCACTGACTGACTCACTGACTGATAGACTTACTGACTCACTGGCTGACTAACGGACTCACTGGTTCACTGACAGACTCACTGACTCACTGACTGACTTACTGATGCACTGAATCACTGACTCACTGACTGACTCACTGACTCACATACTGACTCACTGATTGACCGACTTATTCATAGTCTTACTCACTAACTGACTGACTGACGCACTGATTCACTGACTCACTGACTCACTCTCTGACTCACTAACTGACTCCCTGACTGACTCACTGGTTGACAAACTTACTGACTCACTGACTGATTCACTGATTGATGGACTCACTAACTCACTGACTCACTGTCTCAATGTCTGACTCACTGATTCACTGACTGACTGACTGACTCGCTGATTCACTGACTCACTGACTTACTCACTGACTCACTGACTGACTCACTGTCTCACTGAATGTCTCACTCACTGACTGACTCAGTCACTGACTGACTCACTGACTCACGGACTCACTCACTGACTCACTCACTGACTCACTGAATTACTGACTCACTGACTGACTCACTGACTCGCTGACTCACTGACTGACTCTCTAACTGACTGACTCACTGACTCACGGACTCACTCACTGACTCACTCACTAACTCACTGAATTACTGACTCACTCACTGACTCACTGACTGACTCTCTAACTGACTGACTCACTAATTGACTGATTGACTCACTGATTCACTGACTCACTGACTGAAGGTCTCACTCACTGACTCACTGACTCAGTCACTGATTCACTGACTGACTCACTGACTCACCGACTGACTCACTGACTCACTGACTCCCTCACTCACGACTCACCGACTCACTCACACACTCCCTCGCTGACTCACTCACTCACTGACTCACGGACTGACTCACTGACTGACTCACTGACTGACTCACCCACTCACTCACTGACTTACTGACTCACTCAGTGACTGACTGAATTACTTACTGGCTCAGTGACTGACTGACTCCCTCACTCACTGACTCACTGACTGACTCACTGACTCACTGACTGACTCACTGACTCACTGACTCACTGACTGACTCACTGACTGACTCACTGACTGAATCACTGACTCACTGACTGACTCACTGACTGACTCACTGACTGAATCACTGACTCACTGATTGACGCACTAATTAACTGACTCACTGACTCACTCACTAACTGACTCACTGACTGATTCTGTTATTGACGGACTCACTGACTCACTGTCTCACTCACTGACTCACGGACTCACTCACTAACTCAGTCACTGACTCACGGACTCACTTACTGACTTACTCACTGACTCACTGACTCACTGACTCACCTACTGACTAACTGACTGACTGACTAACTGACTCACTGATTGACCGACTCACTCACTGACTTACTCACTGACTCACTGACTGACTCATTGATTCACTGACTCTCTGACTCACCAAATGACTCACTCACTGACTCACTGACTGACTCACTGACTGACTGAACTACTCACTGACTGACTCACTGACTGATTCACTAACTGACTGATTCACTCACTGACTCACTGACTGACAGACTCACTAACTGACTCACTGCCTCACTGACTTACTCACTGACTCACAGACTCACTCATTCTCTGACTGACTCACTAACAGACTGACTCACTCACTGAATCACTAATGAACTCACTGACTCAATTACTGATTCACTGACTGACTCACTGGCTCACTGACTCACTGACTGACTCACTGACTCACTGACTGACTCACTGATTCAACGACTCACTGACTGACTCACTGACTGACTCAATGACTGATTCACTGACTGATTCACTGACTAACTCATTGACTCACCGACTCACTCAATGTTTTATTCACTGTCTCACTCACTCACAGACTCACGGACTGATGGACTGCCTCACTCACTGACTCACCAACTCACTTACTGACTCACTAACTGACGCACTGACTGACTCACTGACTGATAGACTTACTGACTCACTGACTGACTTACTGATGCATTGATTCACCTACTGACTAACTGACTGACTAACTGACTCACTGATTGACCGACTCACTCACAGTCTCACTCTCTGACTCACTAACTGACTCCCTGACTGACGCACTGGTTGACAGACTTACTGACTCACTGACTGATTCACTGATTGATAGACTCACTGACTCACTGACCCACTGTCTCAATGTCTGACTCACTGACTGACTCACTGATTCACTGACTCACTGACTAAATGTCTGACTCACTGATTCACTGACTCACTGACTGACTCACTGATTCACTGACTCACTGACTAAATGTCTGACTCACTGATTCACTGACTCACTGACTGACTCACTGATTCACTGACTCACTGACTGACTCACTGTCTCACTCACTCACTCACTCACTGACTCACTGACTCACTGACTCACTGAATCACTCACTGACTCACTCATTGACTCACTGACTCACTGACTCACTGACTGACTCACTGACTGACTCAATGACTCACTAACTCAATGTCTGTCTCACTGAGTGACTCACTCATTCACTGACTCACTGACTTACTCACCGACTCACTGACTGATCCACTGATTTACTGACTCTCTGACTCACCAACTGACTCACTCGCTGACTCACTGACTGACTAACTGACTGCCTCACTGACTGAATGACTCACTCAGTGACAGACGGACTGACTTACTGACTGACTGACCGACTTACAGACTGACTGACCGACTCACTGACTGACTGACTCACTCACTGACTGACTCAACGACTCACTTACTGACTCACTGACTGACTCAATGTCTGTTTCACTGACTGACTCAGTGACTCAGCGACTCACTCACTGACTTACTCACTGACTGACTGACTCACTCATTCTCTGAGTGACTCACTAACAGACTGACTCACTCACTGAATCACTAACGAACTCACTGACTCACTAATTCACTCACTGACTGACCAAACGACTCACTGACTGACTCAATGACTGATTCACTGACTGACTCACTGGCTCACTGACTCACTGACTGACTCACTGACTCACTGACTGACTCACTGACTGACTCAATGACTGACTTAATGACTGATTCACTGACTGATTCACTGATTGACTCATTGACTCACCGACTCACTCACTGTCTTAGTCACTGTCTCACTCACTCACAGACTCACGGACTGATGGACTGCCTCACTCACTGACTGATGGACTGCCTCACTCACTGACTCACCAACTCACTTAATGACTCACTAACTGACGCACTGACTGACTCACTGACTGATAGACTTACTGACTCACTGGCTGACTAACGGACTCACTGGTTCACTGACAGACTCACTGACTCACTGACTGACTTACTGATGCACTGAATCACTGACTCACTGACTGACTCACTGACTCACATACTGACTCACTGATTGACCGACTTATTCATAGTCTTACTCACTAACTGACTGACTGACGCACTGATTCACTGACTCACTGACTCACTCTCTGACTCACTAACTGACTCCCTGACTGACTCACTGGTTGACAAACTTACTGACTCACTGACTGATTCACTGATTGATGGACTCACTAACTCACTGACTCACTGTCTCAATGTCTGACTCACTGATTCACTGACTGACTGACTGACTCGCTGATTCACTGACTCACTGACTTACTCACTGACTCACTGACTGACTCACTGTCTCACTGAATGTCTCACTCACTGACTGACTCAGTCACTGACTGACTCACTGACTCACGGACTCACTCACTGACTCACTGAATTACTGACTCACTGACTGACTCACTGACTCGCTGACTCACTGACTGACTCTCTAACTGACTGACTCACTGACTCACGGACTCACTCACTGACTCACTCACTAACTCACTGAATTACTGACTCACTCACTGACTCACTGACTGACTCTCTAACTGACTGACTCACTAATTGACTGATTGACTCACTGATTCACTGACTCACTGACTGAAGGTCTCACTCACTGACTCACTGACTCAGTCACTGATTCACTGACTGACTCACTGACTCACCGACTGACTCACTGACTCACTGACTCCCTCACTCACGACTCACCGACTCACTCACACACTCCCTCGCTGACTCACTCACTCACTGACTCACGGACTGACTCACTGACTGACTCACTGACTGACTCACCTACTCACTCACTGACTTACTGACTCACTCAGTGACTGACTGAATTACTTACTGGCTCAGTGACTGACTGACTCCCTCACTCACTGACTCACTGACTGACTCACTGACTCACTGACTGACTCACTGACTCACTGACTCACTGACTGACTCACTGACTGACTCACTGACTGAATCACTGACTCACTGACTGACTCACTGACTGACTCACTGACTGAATCACTGACTCACTGATTGACGCACTAATTAACTGACTCACTGACTCACTCACTAACTGACTCACTGACTGATTCTGTTATTGACGGACTCACTGACTCACTGTCTCACTCACTGACTCACGGACTCACTCACTAACTCAGTCACTGACTCACGGACTCACTTACTGACTTACTCACTGACTCACTGACTCACTGACTCACCTACTGACTAACTGACTGACTGACTAACTGACTCACTGATTGACCGACTCACTCACTGACTTACTCACTGACTCACTGACTGACTCATTGATTCACTGACTCTCTGACTCACCAAATGACTCACTCACTGACTCACTGACTGACTCACTGACTGACTGAACTACTCACTGACTGACTCACTGACTGATTCACTAACTGACTGATTCACTCACTGACTCACTGACTGACAGACTCACTAACTGACTCACTGCCTCACTGACTTACTCACTGACTCACAGACTCACTCATTCTCTGACTGACTCACTAACAGACTGACTCACTCACTGAATCACTAATGAACTCACTGACTCAATTCCTGATTCACTGACTGACTCACTGGCTCACTGACTCACTGACTGACTCACTGACTCACTGACTGACTCACTGATTCAATGACTCACTGACTGACTCACTGACTGACTCAATGACTGATTCACTGACTGATTCACTGACTAACTCATTGACTCACCGACTCACTCAATGTTTTATTCACTGTCTCACTCACTCACAGACTCACGGACTGATGGACTGCCTCACTCACTGACTCACCAACTCACTTACTGACTCACTAACTGACGCACTGACTGACTCACTGACTGATAGACTTACTGACTCACTGACTGACTTACTGATGCATTGATTCACCTACTGACTAACTGACTGACTAACTGACTCACTGATTGACCGACTCACTCACAGTCTCACTCTCTGACTCACTAACTGACTCCCTGACTGACGCACTGGTTGACAGACTTACTGACTCACTGACTGATTCACTGATTGATAGACTCACTGACTCACTGACCCACTGTCTCAATGTCTGACTCACTGACTGACTCACTGATTCACTGACTCACTGACTAAATGTCTGACTCACTGATTCACTGACTCACTGACTGACTCACTGATTCACTGACTCACTGACTAAATGTCTGACTCACTGATTCACTGACTCACTGACTGACTCACTGATTCACTGACTCACTGACTGACTCACTGTCTCACTGACTGACTCACTGACTGACTCAATGACTGACTTAATGACTGATTCACTGACTGATTCACTGATTGACTCATTGACTCACCGACTCACTCACTGTCTTAGTCACTGTCTCACTCACTCACAGACTCACGGACTGATGGACTGCCTCACTCACTGACTCACCAAATCACTTAATGACTCACTAACTGACGCACTGACTGACTCACTGACTGATAGACTTACTGACTCACTGACTGACTTACTGATGCATTGATTCACCTACTGACTAACTGACTGACTAACTGACTCACTGGCTGACTAACGGACTCACTGGTTCACTGACAGACTCACTGACTCACTGACTGACTTACTGATGCACTGAATCACTGACTCACTGACTGACTCACTGACTCACATACTGACTCACTGATTGACCGACTTATTCATAGTCTTACTCACTAACTGACTGACTGACGCACTGATTCACTGACTCACTGACTCACTCTCTGACTCACTAACTGACTCCCTGACTGACTCACTGGTTGACAAACTTACTGACTCACTGACTGATTCACTGATTGATGGACTCACTAACTCACTGACTCACTGTCTCAATGTCTGACTCACTGATTCACTGACTGACTGACTGACTCGCTGATTCACTGACTCACTGACTTACTCACTGACTCACTGACTGACTCACTGTCTCACTGAATGTCTCACTCACTGACTGACTCAGTCACTGACTGACTCACTGACTCACGGACTCACTCACTGACTCACTGAATTACTGACTCACTGACTGACTCACTGACTCGCTGACTCACTGACTGACTCTCTAACTGACTGACTCACTGACTCACGGACTCACTCACTGACTCACTCACTAACTCACTGAATTACTGACTCACTCACTGACTCACTGACTGACTCTCTAACTGACTGACTCACTAATTGACTGATTGACTCACTGATTCACTGACTCACTGACTGAAGGTCTCACTCACTGACTCACTGACTCAGTCACTGATTCACTGACTGACTCACTGACTCACCGACTGACTCACTGACTCACTGACTCCCTCACTCACGACTCACCGACTCACTCACACACTCCCTCGCTGACTCACTCACTCACTGACTCACGGACTGACTCACTGACTGACTCACTGACTGACTCACCCACTCACTCACTGACTTACTGACTCACTCAGTGACTGACTGAATTACTTACTGGCTCAGTGACTGACTGACTCCCTCACTCACTGACTCACTGACTGACTCACTGACTCACTGACTGACTCACTGACTCACTGACTCACTGACTGACTCACTGACTGACTCACTGACTGAATCACTGACTCACTGACTGACTCACTGACTGACTCACTGACTGAATCACTGACTCACTGATTGACGCACTAATTAACTGACTCACTGACTCACTCACTAACTGACTCACTGACTGATTCTGTTATTGACGGACTCACTGACTCACTGTCTCACTCACTGACTCACGGACTCACTCACTAACTCAGTCACTGACTCACGGACTCACTTACTGACTTACTCACTGACTCACTGACTCACTGACTCACCTACTGACTAACTGACTGACTGACTAACTGACTCACTGATTGACCGACTCACTCACTGACTTACTCACTGACTCACTGACTGACTCATTGATTCACTGACTCTCTGACTCACCAAATGACTCACTCACTGACTCACTGACTGACTCACTGACTGACTGAACTACTCACTGACTGACTCACTGACTGATTCACTAACTGACTGATTCACTCACTGACTCACTGACTGACAGACTCACTAACTGACTCACTGCCTCACTGACTTACTCACTGACTCACAGACTCACTCATTCTCTGACTGACTCACTAACAGACTGACTCACTCACTGAATCACTAATGAACTCACTGACTCAATTACTGATTCACTGACTGACTCACTGGCTCACTGACTCACTGACTGACTCACTGACTCACTGACTGACTCACTGATTCAACGACTCACTGACTGACTCACTGACTGACTCAATGACTGATTCACTGACTGATTCACTGACTAACTCATTGACTCACCGACTCACTCAATGTTTTATTCACTGTCTCACTCACTCACAGACTCACGGACTGATGGACTGCCTCACTCACTGACTCACCAACTCACTTACTGACTCACTAACTGACGCACTGACTGACTCACTGACTGATAGACTTACTGACTCACTGACTGACTTACTGATGCATTGATTCACCTACTGACTAACTGACTGACTAACTGACTCACTGATTGACCGACTCACTCACAGTCTCACTCTCTGACTCACTAACTGACTCCCTGACTGACGCACTGGTTGACAGACTTACTGACTCACTGACTGATAGACTCACTGACTCACTGACCCACTGTCTCAATGTCTGACTCACTGACTGACTCACTGATTCACTGACTCACTGACTAAATGTCTGACTCACTGATTCACTGACTCACTGACTGACTCACTGATTCACTGACTCACTGACTAAATGTCTGACTCACTGATTCACTGACTCACTGACTGACTCACTGATTCACTGACTCACTGACTGACTCACTGTCTCACTGACTGACTCACTCACTGACTCACTGACTCACTGACTCACTGAATCACTCACTGACTCACTCATTGACTCACTGACTCACTGACTCACTGACTGACTCACTGACTGACTCAATGACTCACTAACTCAATGTCTGTCTCACTGAGTGACTCACTCATTCACTGACTCACTGACTTACTCACCGACTCACTGACTGATCCACTGATTTACTGACTCTCTGACTCACCAACTGACTCACTCGCTGACTCACTGACTGACTAACTGACTGCCTCACTGACTGAATGACTCACTCAGTGACAGACGGACTGACTTACTGACTGACTGACTGACTTACTGACTGACTGACCGACTCACTGACTGACTGAACTACTCACTAACTGACTCACTGGCTCACTGCCTCCCTGACTTACTCACTGACTGACTGACTCACTCATTCTCTGAGTGACTCACTAACAGACTGACTCACTCACTGAATCACTAACGAACTCACTGACTCACTAACTCACTCACTGACTGACTCAACGACTCACTTACTGACTCACTGACTGACTCAATGTCTGATTCACTGACTGGCTCAGTGACTCACCGACTCACTCACTGACTTAGTCACTGTCTCACTCACTCACTGCCTCACTGACTGATGGACTGCCTCACTCACTGACTCACCAACTCACTTACTGACTCACTAACTGATGCACTGACTGACTCGCTGACTGATAGACTTACTGACTCACTGACTGACTAACGGACTCACTGATTCACTGACAGACTCACTGACTGACTAACTGACTCACTGCCTCACTGACTGACCGACTCACTCACAGTCTCACTCACTGACCCACTAACTGACTGACTGACGCACTGATTCACTGACTCACTCTCTCACTCTCTGATTCACTGACTCACTGACTCACTGTCTCACTCACTGACTCACTGTCTCACTCACTGACTCACTGACTCACTGTCTCACTCACTGACTCACTGACTCACTGACTCACTGACTCACTGTCTCACTCACTGACTCACGGACTCACTGTCTCACTCACTGACTCACTGACTCACTGACTCACTGACTCACTGACTCACTGACTCACTTTCTCACTCTCTGACTCACTGACTCACTGACTCACTCACTGACTCACTGACTCACTGACTCACTGTCTCACTTTCTGACTCACTGACTCACTGACTCACTGTCTCACTCTCTGACTCACTGACTCACTGTCTCACTCACTGACTCACTGACTCACTGACTCACTCACTGACTCACTGTCTCACTCACTGACTCACTGACTCACTGACTCACTGTCTCACTCACTGACTCACTGACTCACTGTCTCACTCTCTGACTCACTGACTCACTGTCTCACTCACTGACTCACTGACTCACTGTCTCACTCACTGACTCACTGACTCACTGTCTCACTCACTGACTCACTGACTCACTGTCTCACTCACTGACTCACTGACTCACTGACTCACTGTCTCACTCTCTGACTCACTGACTCACTGACTCACTGACTCACTGACTCACTGTCTCACTCACGGACTCACTGACTCACTGTCTCACTCTCTGACTCACTGACTCACTGTCTCACTCACTGACTCACTGACTCACTGTCTCACTCACTGACTCACTGTCTCACTCACTGACTCACTGACTCACTGTCTCACTCACTGACTCACTGACTCACTGTCTCACTCACTGACTCACTGTCTCACTCTCTGACTCACTGACTCACTGACTCACTGTCTCACTCACTGACTCACTGACTCACTGTCTCACTCACTGACTCACTGTCTCACTCACTGACTCACTGTCTCACTCACTGACTCACTGACTCACTGTCTCACTCACTGACTCACTGTCTCACTCTCTGACTCACTGTCTCACTGACTCACTGTCTCACTCACTGACTCACTGACTCACTGTCTCACTCACTGACTCACTGTCTCACTGTCTCACTCTCTGACTCACGGACTCACTGTCTCACTCACTGACTCACTGTCTCACTGTCTCACTGTCTCACTCACTGTCTCACTGTCTCACTCTCTGACTCACGGACTCACTGTCTCACTCACTGTCTCACTGTCTCACTCACTGACTCACTGACTCACTGTCTCACTCTCTGACTCACTGACTCACTGTCTCACTCACTGACTCACTGACTCACTGTCTCACTCTCTGACTCACTGACTCACTGTCTCACTCACAGACTCACTGACTCACTGTCTCACTCACTGACTCACTGACTCACTGTCTCACTCTCTGACTCACTGTCTCATTCACTGACTCACTGACTCACTGTCTCACTCACTGACTCACTGACTCACTGTCTCACTCACTGACTCACTGTCTCACTGTCTCACTCACTGACTCACTGACTCACTGTCTCACTCTCTGACTCACGGACTCACTCACTGACTCAGTCGCTGACTCACTGACTCACTGACTCACTGACTGACAGACTCACTCATTGACTCACTGACTGACTCACTGACTGCCTCAATGACTGATTCACTGATTGATTCACTGACTGACTCATTGACTCACCGACTCACTCACTGACTTAGTCACTGTCTCACTCACTCACAGACTCACGGACTGATGGACTGCCTCACTCACTGACTCACCAACTCACTTACTGACTCACTAACTGACGCACTGACTGACGCACTGACTGATAGACTTACTGACTCACTGACTGACTAACGGACTCACTGATTCACTGACAGACGCACTGACTCACTGACTGACTCACTGATGCACTGACTCACTGACTGACTCACTGACTCACCTACCGACTCACTGACTGACTCACTTACTCACTGACTCACTCATTGACTCACAGACTCACTGACTGACTCACCGAATCACTGACTCACTCACTCACTGGCTGACTCACTAACAGACTGACTCATTCACTGCCTCACTGTGTGACTCACTGACTCATTCACTGTCTGACTCAACGACTCACTGACTGACTCATTGACACATTGACTGACTCACCGAATCACTGACTCACTCGCTCAATGGCTGACTCACTAGCAGACGGACTCACTCACTTCCTCACTGAGTGACTCACTGACTCACTCAGCGACTGACTCAATGACAGATTCACTGATTGACTCACTGACTCACTGACTGACTCACCGAATCACTTACTCACTCACTCACTGGCTGACTCACTAACAGACTGACTCATTCACTGCCTCACTGACTGACTCACTGACTCACTCACTCACTGACTCAATGACTCACTGACTGATTCAGTTAATGACTCACTGACTCACCGACTCTGATAGAATGGGGAGCAACATGAAAAGGCATGACGGTGGATAGGCAATGGCTAACATTTAAGGAACGAAAGCATGAATTGCAACAGTTATACATTCCTTTCTGGCGCAAAACCACAAAAGGAAAAGCGGCCCAGCCATGGCTAACAAAATAAATTAAGGATAGTATTAGATCCAAAGAGGAGTCATATAAAGTTGCCAGAAAATGTAGATTGGGAGTAGTTTAGTTTTCAGTTAAAAAAAGGACCAAGAGATTGATCAAGAGGGGATAAATAGAGTAAGAGAGTAAACTTGCAAGGAACATAAAAGTGGACTGTAAAAGCTTCTACAAGTATGTAAAAAGAGAAAGATTAGTGAAGACAAATGTAGGTCCCTTACAGTCAGAAACGGGAGAATTTATAATGGGGAACAAGGAAATGGCTGAGCAATTAAACAAATACTTTGGTTCTGTCTTCACGGTAGAGGACACAAATAACTTCTCAGAAATGTGAGGGAACCAAGGATCTAGTGAGAAGGAGGAATTAAAGGAAATTAGTATTAGTAAAAAGATAGCGCTGGAGAAATAAATGGGACTGAAAGCTGATAAATCCCCAGGGCCTGATAGTCGGCATCCCAGAGTACTAAAAGAGGTAGCCATGGAAACAGTGGATGCATTGGTTGTCATCTTCCAAAATTCTATAGATTATGGAACAGTTCCTGCAGATTGGAGGGTGGCAAATGTAACCCCACTATTTAAAAAAGGAGGGAGAGAGAAAACAGGGAACTACAGACAGGTTAGCCTAACATCAGTAGGAGGGAAAATGCTAGAGTCTATTATAAAGGATGTGATAACAGGACACTTAGAAAATATCAACGGGATTAGACAACGTCAACATGGATTTATGAAAGGGAAATCGTGTTTGACAAACCTACTGGAGTTTTTTGAGGATGCAACTGGTAGAATAGATAAGGGAGAACCAGTGGATGTGGTGTATTTGGATTTTCAGAAGGCCTTTGATAAAGTCCCACATAAGAGGTTAGTGTGCAAAATTAAAGCACATGGGATTGGAGGTAATATACTGGCATGGATTGAAAATTGGTTAACAGACAGGAAACAGAGAGTAGGAATAAATGGGTCTTTTTCGGGGTGGCAGGCGGTGACTAGTGGGGTGCCACAGGGATCTGTGCTTGGGCCCCAGCTATTCACAATATATATCAATGAATTAGATGAGGGAACCAAATGTAATATTTCCAAGTTTGCTGACGATGCAAAACTAGGTGGGATTGTGAGTTGTGAGGAGGATGCAAAAAGGCTTCAAGGCGATTTAGACAAGTTGAGTGAGTGGGCAAACACTTGGCAGATGCAGTATAACGAGGATACATGTGAAGTAATCCACTTCGGTAGGAAAAACAGAAATGTAGAGTATTATTTAAATTGTGATAGATTGGGAAATGTTGATGTACAGAGGGACCTGGGTGTCCTTGTACACCAGTCACTGAAAGCAAACATGCAGGTGCAGCAAGCAGTTAGGAAGGAAAATGGTATGTTGGCCTTCAATGCAAGAGGATTTGAGTGCAGGAGCAAGGATGTCTTACTACACTTATACAGGGCAATGGTGAGACCACACCTGGAGTACTATGTGCAGTTTTGTTCTCCTTACTTAAGAATGGATATACTTGTAAAAGAGGAAGTGCAGCAAGGGTTCACCAGACTGATTCCTGGGATGGCAGGACTGTCGTATGAGGAGAGATTGGGTCGACGAGGCCTGTATTCACTAGAGTTTAGAAGAATGAGAGGGGATCTCATTGAAACGTATAAAATTCTGACAGGGCTAGACAGACTGGATGCAGGGAGGATGTTTCCCCTTGTTGGGGGGTCTAGAACGAGGGGTCACAGTCTCAGGATACGGGGTAGGACATTTAGGACTGACATGAGGAGAAATGTCTTCACTCAGAGGGTGGTGAACCTGTGGAATTCTCTATCGAGATCGAGGATCAGCCATGATCATATTGAATGGTGGAGCAGGCTCAAAGGGCCGAATGGCCTACTCCTGCTTCTATTTTGCTATGTTTCTATGATTATAACAGTTGGAGCGAAACCCGATCCCACTCTTGCAGGAACTGCACAGGGAGTACTGTTTAGCAATGGAAGCCAGAATCACTGGAGAATTTCCAATCACTAGCCCTAGGACACCTCTCCCTTACAAGTGTGGGTTCTCCTCTACCAGCAACACTCGCTGCCCTTCGCCGCCTCTATATAGTGGATTCAGCCATTCGTTGTGACGGTAACGGATCCTCTCTGGCCTGTGGAACTCGATGCCACACCATGGGACATACTGGAGATAGACAGACGTCGGGTGTCAATGCAATTATATGTAAGCTATTGATACAGATGCATATCTAATATATCTATAAACACACATCAAAGATGTTCAATTTATACGATAGCAAAATACTGCGGATGCTGGAAATCCGAAATAACAACAGAAAACGCTGGAAAAACTCAGCAGGCCAGGCAGCATCCGTGGAGAGAGAAAGAGAGTTAACGTTTCAGGACTCCTTTCCCTGCCCCTGCAGTTGCTTAAAAAGCTGTTCCATCTCCAGTTTTTTGCAGTTCTGACGAAGGGTCATCGACCTGAAACGTTAACTCTGTTTCTCTCTCCACAGATGCTACCTGACCTGCTGAGTATTTCCAGCATTTTCTGTTTTTATTTCATGATATCGCAGAAAATCGATTCCTATCTAGCAGTGGAAACTAGAAGCGCTTCGGTGGTAATAGATGTATAAATTGAACATAACAACAGAAAACGCTGGAAAAACTCAGCAGGCCAGGCAGCATCCGTGGAGAGAGAAAGAGAGTTAACGTTTCAGGTCGATGACCTTTCATCAGGTTCTGATGAAAGGTCATCGACCTGAAACGTTAACTCTCTTTCTCTCTCCACGGATGCTGCCTGGCCTGCTGAGTTTTTCCAGCGTTTTCTGTTGTTATTCGGATTTCCAGCATCCGCAGTATTTTGCTTCTGGGATGGGGGAAAAATTCACTATCGCCCCATTTGGGGTGCAATTATCGGCCGGGCGCAAAGATTAGCGCCTGGCGCTAATTATCGCCTCCGACTGCAAACTTGACTTTTATCGCCCCTGGAGGTGATTGGAGCACTAAATCAGGCGCTACACATCTGTCTTAAGGCACAAAGGCTGAGGAGCGAGGCGCTAACTCAGAGTGCTGGCGAAGCTCATGTGATGTCAGTCAGCAATGGAACACAGACACAATGGCGCCGGCCAGTTCTTACAGGGGAGTGCTTATCTTGCTTTCCATCCACATCCTGCTCATTGCAGCCTTGAATCTCGGCCTGGAGAGACCTGTACATCAAATCTGCTGGAAAGAACAATGGAGATAAACAGGGAAAGAGCTCAGAGTGCAGCCCCCACAGTCTCTTCTAAATCGATACAAGGAAGGGCAAATCAAAATGAACCTGCAAAGTGCTGCTCAGTACCCAAAACTCCTTCACACAGCGTTGAATCTCTCCAGAAGTCTCTCTCTCTCTCTCTCTCAGAATGCGTGGTTCAAAAATGTCACCAACAAAAAAAGGCAGGAAGCGGTCGCCTTTAAATAGCGCTCCCCCAGTCCCTTCTTGACTGCAAAACGCTCCCCTCAACCTGTCGTTGTTAGCGGCAGGCGGTAAGGCAGGGGGCGCCACTCAATATCCACTCCGGGGCGCTACCGGGGCGTTGCGCACTCGACTGACGTCATGATCTGCCGGCGCAGGAGATCGTGGCGGTAGTGTTTAGCGCCACCGCAAAATGTCTAGTTCATTTTGCGAGCGATGCAAACATCGCCGCGCCTGGGCGCTAGTGTTTTGCGCCCCATTAGCGCCCTCTTAAGGTGCTAACGGGAGGCGCAACCAACTGAATTTTCCCCCCAATTATGTTTTGCATTCTGCAATTATTTGAAATCTTCCTGTGATTGACGCTAAAAATCTGCAGAGAATAAGGAAAATAATGGAAAGTTTCATTTGGCGCAGAAGGCATCAGCCTTGTCTCAGTGGTTTGCACTCTTGTCTCTGTATCAGAAGGTCGTGGGTTCAAGGCCCACTCCAGGTACTTGAGCAGACAATCTGGGCTGACACTTGATTTACAGGAGACGTTATCCAATGAACCCTCTCAGTTGGACGTAAATGACCCATGGGGCCATTCGAAGATAGGTAAAGTGGCCCTGCTGGTGTCTTGGTTAACATTGTCTTGTCATGTGTCTCAATGCTGTTTCTGGGCTTTGCTGTGCACAAATTGGTTGCCATGTTTCCTGATAGCTACTGTGACTACACTTCAAAAATACTACATTGGCTATGAAGTGTGTTGTGGTCGTGAAAGACAGTATGTAAATGGTAATTATTTTTTTTTGTCAATGCATTCGTCAACTGAGTAACATCGATGCGGTGTTTTCCCTGTTCTGAGGCATTGCAGAAGGCATTTCACCAGAGGCAGGTTATCAGTTTCAGGCACAATGTATATGAGGAAATGTCGTGGCCCGGATAGAAAGTGGGTTGGCCAACAATAAGCAAAGAGTTCGGGTTCGCAGGTGTTGCTTGCGTTAGCAGGAGGTTGGTAGTGTTGCCGCCAGCAGTAAGTGCACGGGTCACCTTTGTTTGCGGCATATGTAGACGATTTGAGCATGGGCAGAGTAAGTACGATAGCAAAATTTGCTGATGATACAAATGTATGGAAATTGGCAAACAGCAAGTAGGACTGTTGAAAACTTCAGAAGTACATAGAAAGGCTAGTAGCATACAGGAGGCAGGTGCAATTTAATGTGGCGAAGTGTGATATAATACAGTTTGATAGATAAAAATTGAATGAGAGCATAAGCCTAATGGTAAGAGGCTGAATATTGGTAAGCGGATAGAGAGTCCCAGGGGATCCAATAATAATTGTTGAAAGTTCGAATGCAAATAGATTAAACCATAACACCCCAGTAAAGTGTTGCTTTAAAAAAATTTTTTTTAAAGGGATACAGAATAAAAGAGTGACGTGGTATGTACGAAGCAAAGGTTGGGACACAGTTAGAATTCATTGTTCAGTTTTAGATCATTCATTAGACACAAGGCACGGTACAGGAACGATGGGCCGAATGGCCTCCTTCTGTGCTTCTGTGCTGTATCATTCTATGACAAGCCACTACAGCCATAGAGAGTGGACAGTAAAGATTCACCAAGATATTGCCTGGGATGGAAACCTGTAGACACGATGCTAGCACGAACTATTTCAATTGGAACAGAGCGCCTAAGGGGTGATTTACTCGAATTTCTTAAGTTGATGAAGGGTTTGTGAGGAGGATGCAAGGAGGCTTCAAGGGGATATAGACAGGCTAAGTGAGTGGGCATGAACATGGCAAATGGAATATAATGTGGAGAAATGTGAAGTTATCCCCTTTGGTTGGAAAAGTAGAAATGCAACGTATTTTTAAATGGTGAGAGATTGGGAAATGTTGGTGCTCAGAGGGACCTGGATGTCCTTGTACATGAATCACTGAAAGTTAACATGCAGGTACAGCAAGCAATTAGGAAAGCAAATGGTATGTTGGCCTTTATTACAAGAGGATTTGAGTATAAGAGTAAAGACGTCTTACTGCAATTATAAAGGGCCCTGGTGAGACCACACCTGGAGTATTGTCTACAGTTTTGGTCTCCTTACCTATGGAAGGATATACTTGCCATAGAGGGAGTGCAACAAAGGTTCACCAGACTGGTTCCTGGGATGGGGGGGATTGTCCTATGAGGAGAGATTGAGTAGACTAGGCTTATGTTCTCCATAGTTTAGAAGAATGATAGGTGATCTCATTGAAACATTCAAAATTCTTACATGACATGACAGGGTAGAAGCAGGGAGGATGTCTCTCCTGGCTGGGGAGTCTAGAACCAGGGCTCGCTGTCTCAGATCGGCTATTTAGGACTGAGATGAGGAGAAATTTCTTTACTCAGAGGCTAGTGAATCTTTCGAATTCTCGACCCCAGAGGGCTCTGGAGGCTTATTCTTTGAGAATATTAAAGACAGAGATCGATAGATTTTTGAATATTAAGGGAATCAAGGGATATGGGGATAGTGCAGGAAAGTGGAGTTGAGGTAGAAGTTCAGCCATGATCTTATTGAATGGCGGAGCAGGCTCGAAGGGCCAAATGGCAGACTCCTGCTCCTATTTCTTATGTTCTTTTGACAGCGCGAATAGAGAACGACTATATGCCTTCATTTGAGAGTCAGTGATGCGTCATCAACTTAAAATTGTCACGACCAGAGTGAGGAAAGAGTTCAGGAGGAACACAGGGAGAGTGGAATGTTTCACCAGAATGAGTTGTTGAGATAGAGATCAATGCATCTTTGCAAGGAAATTAGATAAACATTGAAGCAGAGAGAGAGAGAGAGAGAGACAGGGCTATGGGGAGCGCACACGACAATGGGATTGCTCTGGTAAAGAGCAGGGACCTACATGACGGGAAGAGTGGCCTCCTTTGATGCTGCAAGCTTGGATGGAGCGCTCCTGACAATCAGTCCTTGGCACCCTGCCAGGGTTAGAGGTTTCTGGACATGTATATGTGAAAAATATGAAAAAAAGTTATAGCAGGACTCCGAATACTGCATTCTAAGAATGAACAAACAGCGTAACAGTCAGCCATGGCTTAGTGGGTAGCACTCTCTCTCACCTCTGAGTCAGAAGGTTGTGGATTCAAGTCCCACTCCAGAGACTTGAGCGCCATAATCCAGGCTGGCACTCCCAGTGCAGTGCTGAGGGAGTGCTGCACTGTCGGAGGTGCCGTCTTTTGAATGAGACATTAAACCGAGGCCCCGTCTGCTTGCTCAGCTGGACATAAAAGATCCCATGGCACTATTTCGAAGATCATCGTGGGGTTGGGTGGGGGGGCGGAGTTATCCCCGGTGTCCTGGCCAATAACAATCTCTCAATCAACATGATTAAAACAGATTATCTGGTCATTGTCACATTGCTGTTTGCGGGAGCTTGCTGTGTGCGGATTTGGCAGCCGCATTTCCTACATTACAACAGTGTCTACACTCCAAAAGTACTTCATTGACTGTAAAGCGCTTTAGGACTTCCGGTGGTCGTGAAAAGCGCTGTCTGAGTCTAACAGAGGCAGGAAAGTTGTGCTCCAGAACCCACCACAAAACAAACAGTGGTTTCATGTCCCCTCCTGTGTCTGTTCATCTCACACTGAAATGGGTCTCAATATTGTCAGCGTGGAGGGAACCCTCCCTGTTCCATGTTTAATATTCAGTATCATTGGTTGTATCAGAAGGTGAAATGAGTAAAGGACTGTCAGCTATTTCCCCCAATCGGGATTATCCTCTGAGTGTTTCCGGGACCCCAGTGGTTTATTCCCCATTCTGCCCAGCTCAGTCCCGCGATGTCGCTGTTGTCCCTTCACTAACAGCAGCAGCTCCTGTTGTGCTGGTCTTGGCTGCATCCGTTCGCTGTGTTGTCCCCGGGGCTCTGTCAGTATCGGGAGAAGGTCAATGTGGAACCCGCAGAAGTTTCAGTATTTCCAGGAATATGCTCAAGTTCTGTCTGAAAATGTCGATAATTTCTCAACGACACGGAACAAACTGAGGGAAATCCGAGCGACAATGCGTCTGTCATCAGTGGTGGTGAATAATAATCGATTATTCCCGATTTCTGTTTGTGATCCGAATTGCATGGCAACAGTTCAGATATCGGAGAGGCCAGAAACAGTCAGGGGTCATCCAGAGTTAAGTGACGGGAAGTCTCTGAGTCACATTGAATAATTTATATTAAACACTAAATTATCTTTGTCCCAAAATCAGGTTTGACTGAAAAATCCCAGGAATTTTATAACACTTTTATAATTAATCTCCGACACATTAATAACATGGTTTATTTAAAAATAATCGTTCTGATCTTTCTCCATCATTCCCGACCCATGATCCACGAGGAGGCGGTTTCCCCACCTCAGTCGGGGGGAGCGGTGACCCGGGATCGGTGCTTTACCCACTGGACTTGGGAAAGTGACCGGGAGCCGTCAGATATCAGAGTGTTATATCCTGTATATAAATACAGAGAATGTAACGGATCTGTAACATGGTCCCCTGTTCCTGCAGCCTCTTCCCTTTCACCCTCCAGTCCCAGAGTCTCAGCCCAGAGCTGCCCCTCCATGAACCGCCATCAAATGATACAGCAGGGCGGGAGATAAGAAAACAGTCAGACTTTGAATCAATCACAGCAAGAAACTAAATCACTGACTGTGTTATTTTAACATTCCCCCAGCTCCAGCCTCTCTGACTCTGAATCCGAACACAGCGAATTCCCGGCTCATCCTGTCTGAGAACCGGACCAGTGTGAGACTCGGAGACAAACAGCAGCCGTTCTCTTTCACCCCGGAGAGGTTTGTAAGACTCGGAAATCAACGGCAGCGGTTCCATGACATCCCGGAGAGGATTGATCAGGCGCTCTGTGTCCTGGGATCGATGGGATTCACATCAGGGAGACACTACTGGGGGGTGGAGGTGGGAAACAAGATTGGGTGGAGTGTGGGAGTGATCAAAGAGTCTGTCAACAGGAAGGTGGGAATCGACCCGAGACCTGCGGCCGGATGCTGGGCTGTGGGTAGGGAAACCGGAAGTAGCTATTTTGCTGGTACTCACCCATCGCGGACCCGCCTCACCCCGAGTGTGGATCCCCGGAAGATCGGGGTATACCTGGTCTATGAGGGCGGACAGGTGTCATTTTACAACGCTGACAACATGTCCCATCTCCACACTTTCACCCACACTTTCACTGAGAGAATCTTTCCCATCTTCGACCTCGCATCAAGTCAGTGTGGGGAAAACTCAGCCTCGCTGACAATCTGCAGGGATTAAAGTCATTAACAGTAAATGGCCTGTTTCCATTAGGTTTCCTCTAATTCCGCTTGCTGTGTAATAAACATTTCCAATTGTAACTTCAGATCGTAATCACTCATCACGCCCCCCACCCCCCGTCTAACCTGTTCTGGAATAAACTCTCCCTGTGAGGCAGACTGTCCTGATATCTGCTCATGTTATACTGCTATGGATTTCTCGTTCTATTGTAGTAATATTAACCTGTAGCCTCTGCCCGTTAAGCAGGGGAGTTGGATTGAATTTGAAGTAGCACTGGGCTATTGCGCCGGGGCTGTCCTTGAAGTAATGGTCAGTTTATTCCCCTCAGTAAACCGAATTAAATGACATGACAGCACGTACTGATTCATATATTTCACAGCGTTTTCATCAGTTGATAACAAAAGTTAGTTCTGCAAGGGAAAACATTCGGGTTGACTGGTCGAAATAGCACTGAGTCAAAAACGCTATTATAATTAAAAGTTTAATTTGGTGGAATAGCAAGTATCTGAAGCAAGAGTGAAACTATCGGTAAGATAACAAAGTAAGGGAGTTGGACCAGTCTTCGGGAAAGGAACCCGTCAATTAAATCATCCGTGCATTGAATTGTAATGCACATTTTATATAGCTGCATAATGTAGAATTGTATGGATTTTCACATAAGAACATAAGAATTAGGAGCAGGAGTAGGCCATACGGCCCCTTCGAGCCTGCTCCGCCATTTAACAAGATCATAGCTGACCCTCGACCACAACTCCACTTTCCCACCTGATCTCCAAATCCCTTGATTCCCTGGAGTCCAAAAATGTATCTATCTCATTCTTGAATATACTCAACGATTCAGCATCCACGGCCCTTTCGGGTAGAGAATTCCAAAGATTCACAAACCTCTGAGTGAAGAAATTCCTCCTCATCTCAGTCTTAAATAGCCGACCCCTTATCCTGAGACTATGCCCCCTAGTTCTAGACTCTCCAGTCAGGGGAAATAACCTCTCACCATCTACCCTGTCAAGCCCCCTCAGAATCTTATATGTTTCAATGAGATCACCTCTTATTCTTCTAAACTCCAGAGAGTATAGGCCCAATCTACTCAATCTCTCCTCATAGGACAACACTCTCGTCCCAGGGATCAATCTAGTGAACCTTCGTTGCACTGCCTCTAAGGCATGTATGTCCTTTCTCAGAGAAGGAGACCAAAACTGTGCACAGTACTCCAGGTGTGATCTCACCAAAGCCCTGTACAATTGTAGTAAGACTTCATTACTCCTGTACTCTAATCCCCTTGCAATAAATGCTATTTGCCTTCCTAATTGCTTGCTGTACGTGCATGCTAACTGTGTTTCCTGTACGAGGACACCTAAATCTCTCTGAACACCAACATTTAATAGTTTCTCACCAGTTAAGGAATATTTCTCCACATTATACTCCGTCTGCCACCTTATTGGCCATTCATTTCACCTGTCTATATCCCTTTGTGTCCTCCTGACAGCTTACTATCCCACCTAGCTTTGTATCTTCAGCAAACTTGGATACATTGCACTTGGTCCCCTCATCGAAGTCATAAATATCGATTGTGATTAGCTGAGGCTCAAGGAGGGAATAAGATAAATGTGTGAAAATTGACTGTTTGTAATGAGCATTTGAGCTGGTAAATGTCCATAATGCTGAGCTCAGAACTGTAACACGTTTGAAACCCCACCCGACCATTCGTAGGTCTGCTAGCAATGATTGCCTTTTAAATGTATGTTTAAGTGCTATTACAGGTATGGTATACTTAATAAATATGTGACACCAGACACTCAATGTTTAGAACCCTACTGATTTGAGGAGTACTTTATAAATATTTACACTTATCCTCTAACACCAAACTCTTCTCTGTACTCCAGTTATTTTCAATTCTATCTAACTTTGTGTAGTTTTATTCAAATAAAATTCTTCCCTTCAGTAATGTGACTGCGTCTTGTTCACCCATGTGTTTCGGTGAATTCGATATCTACCGCTCAATACAATCTAATTCCTGGTGGAATCCATTGATGTTTGATTGTAAAATCTGTTCCTCTTGAGTTCTCGGAGTAAAAGATGCTCCATTTCATTGAAAACCTGGTGCATTTTATCGAACTCGGATGTGATGGGGGTCTGCAGACTGTGCGACTGTTCCTAGATAATGAAAAGTTACAACGAATTCTCAATCCAGGTCGCGGTTAACTCGGGGACATCAGACCAGCACTGATCTCGCACTAATTTGACAGTCTTACTCAGATAACAACAGCAACTTGCATTTATATAACGTCTTTGGCATAGTTAAATGTCCCAATGGGAGTGTTAGCAAACAAAATTTGACATCGAGCCAAACAAGGAGATATTAGGCCAGATGATCAAAAGCTTGGCCAAAGAGGTAGGTTTTAAGAAGCGTCTTAGAGGAGAAGAGAGGTGGTGAGGTTTAGGAAGGAAATTCCAGAGCTTAGGGCCCAGGCTGAAGGCACGGCCACCAATGGTGGAGCGATTAAAATCGGGGATGCGCAAGAGGCCAGAATTGGAGGAACACAGAGATCTCGGAGGGTTGTAGGGCTGGAGGAGGTTACAGAGCGAGGGAGGGTTGTAGGGCTGGTGGAGGTTACAGAGATTGGGAGGGTTCTAGGGCTGGAGGAAGTTACAGAGATAGAGAGCGTGGTTGGGCTGGAAGAGGATACAGAGATAGGGAAGGCTGAAGGGCTGGAGGAGGTTACAGAGATAGGGATGGTTGTGGGGCTGGAGGAGGTTACAGAGATGGGGAGGATTGTAGGGCTTGAAGAGGTTACAGAAATAGGGAGGATTGTAGGGGCTGGAGGAGGTTACAGAGATGGGGAGGGTTCTAGGGCTGGAGGAGGTTACAGAAATAGGGAGGGTTGTAGGGATGGAGGAGGTTACCGAGACAGGGTGTGGTGTAGGGCTGGAGGAGGTTACAGAGATAGGGTGGGTTATAGGGCTGGAGGAAGGTACAGAGATAGCAAGGGTTGTAGGGGCTGGAGGAGGTTACAAAAGTCTCGGAGGGTTGTAGGGCTGGAGGAGGTTACAGAGATAAGTAGTTCTGTAGGGCTAGTTGAGGTTACAGAGATAGGGAGGGCTGAAGGGCTGGAGGAGGCTGCAGAGATTGGGAGGTTTGTAGGGCTGGAGGAAGTTACAGAGATAGGGAGGCTTGTAGGGCTGGAGGAGGTTACAGAGATGGGGGGAGTTGTAGGGCTGGAGGAGGTTACAGAAATAGGGAGGATTGTAGCGGCTGGAGGAGGGTACAGAGATGGAGAGAATGTAGTGCTTGAGGAGTTTCCAGTGGTAGGGAGCGTTGTAGGGCTGGAGGAGGTTACAAAAATAGGGAGGGCTGTAGGGCTGGAGGAGGTTACAGAAATAGGGAGGATTGTAGCTGCTGGAGGAGGTTACAGAGTCAGGGAGGGTTGTAGGGCTGGAGGAGGTTACATGGATAGGGAGGGTTGTAGGGCTGGAGTAGGTTGCAGAGATAGAGAGAGTTGTAGGGCTGGAGGTCGTTACAGTGGCAGGGAATATGTAGCGTGGGAGGAGGTTACACAGATAAGGAGGACTGTAGGGCTGGTGGAGGTTACAGAGATAGGGAGTGCTGAAGGGCTGGAGGACGTAGCAGAGATTGGGAGGGTTGTAGGACTGGAGGAAGTTACAGAGATAGGGAGGATTGTAGGGGCTGGAGGAGGTTACAGAGATGGCGAGCGTTGTAGGGCTGGAGGAGGTTGCAGAGAGAGGGAGGGTTGTAGGGCTGGAGGAGGTTACAGAGATAGGGAGGATTGTAGGTTCTGGAGGAGGTTACAGAGATAGGGAGGGTAGTAGTGCTGGAGGCAGTTACAGTGATAGGGAGGGTTGTAGGGCTGGAGGAGGTTACAGAGATAGGGAGGGTTGTAGGGCTGGAAGATGTTACAGAGATAGGGAGGATTGTAGGGTTGGAGGAGGTTACAGAGATAGGGAGGGTTGTAGGGCTGGAGGAGATTAGAGAGATAGGGAGGGTTGTAGGGCTGGAGGAGGTTACAGAAATAGGGAGGATTGTAGATTCTGGAGGAGGTTACAGAGACAGGGAGGTTTGAATGCCTGGAGGAGGTTACAGGGATATAGAGGTTTGTAGGGTTAGAGGAGGTTACAGAGATAGGGAGGGTTGTCGTGCTGGAGGAGGTAACAATGATAGGGAGGATTGTAGGGCTAGAAGAGGTTACAGTGATAGGGAAGATTGTAGGGCTGCAGGGGGTAACAGAGCTAGGGAGGGTTTTAGTGCTGGAGGAGGTTACAGAGATAGGGAGGATTGTAGGGCTGGAGAAGGTTACAGAGATAGGGAGGGCTGAAGGGCTAAAGGGCTGGAATAGGTTACAGAGATAGGGATGGTTGTAGGGCTAGAGGAAGTTACAGAGATAGGGAGGGATGTAGGGCTGGAGGATGTTACAGAGATGAGGAGGGTTGTAGGGCTTGAGGAGCTTACAGAAGTAGGGAGGATTGTAGTTGCTGGAGGAGGTTACAGAGATGGGGAGGGTTGTAGGGCTGGAGGAGCTTACAGCGATAGGGAGGGTTGTAGGGCTGGAGGAGGTTACAGAAATAGGGAAGATTGTAGGGGCTTTAGGAGGTTACAAAGATAGGGAGGGTTGTAGTGCTGGAGTAGGTTACATTGGTAGGGAGTGTTGTTGGACTGGAGGAGGTTACAGAGATTGGGTGGGATGTAGGACTGTCGGAGGTTACAGAGATAGGGGGTTTGTTGTGCTGGAGGAGGTTACAGAGATAGGGAGGGTTGTAGGACTGGAGTAGGTTATAGAAATAGGGAGGGATTTAGGGCTGGGGAGGTTACAGAGATAGGGAGGGCTGTAGGGCAAGAGGAGGTTACAGAGATAGGCAGTTTTTTAATGCTGTAGGAGGTTACACAGATAGGGAAGGGCGAGGGCTGTTGGTGGTTACAGTGATAGCGAGATTTGCACGGCTGGAGGAGGTTACAGAGATAAGGAGGGCAGTAGGGCTGGTGGTGGTTACAGAAATAGGGAGGATTGTGGGGCTGGAGGAGGTTACAGAGATGGCGAGGAAAGTAGGGCTGGAGGAGGTTACAGAGATTGGGAGGGTTGTCGGGCTGGAGGAGGTTACAGAAATAGGGAGGATTGTAGGGTCTGGAGGAGGTTACAGAGATAGGGAGGGTTGTAGGGCTGGAGGAGGTTACAGCGATAGAGAGGGTTGTAGGGCTGTAAGAGGTTACAGAGATAGGGTGGATTGTAGGGCTGCAGGAGGGAACAGAGATAGGGAGGGGCGAGGGCTACAGGTGGTTACAGAGTGAGGGAGGTTTGTAGGGCTGGAGGAGGTTACACAGATAGGGAGGGTTGTAGGGCTGGAGGAGGTTACAGAGATAGAGTGGGCTGAAGGGCTGGAGGAGGTTACAGAGATACGGATGGTTGTAGTGCTGGAGGATGTTACAGAGATGGGGAGGGTTGTAGGGCTTGAGGAGGTTACAGAAATAGGGAGGATTGTGTGGGCTGGAGGTGGTTACAGAAATATGGAGGATTGTAGGGGCTGGAGGTGGTTACAGAGTTAGGGAGGATTGTAGGGCTGCAGGATGTTACAGGGATAGAGAAGGTTGTCGGGCTGGGTTAGGTTACAGAGATAGGGAATTGTTGTAGGGCTGGAGGAGGTTACAGTGCCAGGGAGGGTTTTAGGGCGGGAGGAGTTTACAGAGATAGGGAGGGTTGTAGGGCTGGAGGAGGTTACAGAGATAGTGAGGGTTGTAGGGCTGGAGGAGGTTACAGGAATAGGGAGGGTTGTAGGGCTGGAGGAAGTTACAGGAGTAGGGAGGGTTGTAGGGCTGGAGGAGGTTACAGGAATAGGGAGGATTGTAGGGCTGGAGGAGGTTACAGGGATAGGGAGGTTTGTCGGGCTTGAGGAGATTTCAGAGACAGCGAGGGGCGAGAGCGTGGAGGGATTTGAAAACAAGAATGAAAATTTTAAACCCGGTGATGCAGTTGCTCAATAATTAGGAATGGACTCCAAACAGGGAACTGTATTTTACACAGAAATACAAGAGTAAATATAACCTGAAAGTGATAAAAGTAATCGCGAAAACGGGCAGTTTTTGCTCATTCGCTCAGCAGATTCACAGATGTTCCGCGTTTGCTGAATAGTGTGGGAAATGAGACAGATACAAGTGCAGCACTGGTGCAGCGGCGCCTGCTCTTTGGAAATCTGTGCATTGGCCCGTTGTTAAGGCGGAGCAGAGGGAGCTTTATTCCGCATCGACCCACAGTACAACCGGTTTAAGAGGTACTCGATACTGACTCTGCGTGCCTGGGCTAAACTGCTTCATTCCTCATCACTGACATCCCTTGCACTGACTCAATTCAGGTATAAATTATGTTAATGATGTATTGAGTCAACAGCGATTGAACGAAATCACCAACAAAAGATATTGCGTCTCTCACAAAAGTGAGTTAAAATTGTTTTATATGTTCCAAAACTCCCAGTCATAGAATCATAGAATGGTTACAGCACGGAAGTCGGCCATTCGGCCCATCGAAACCGTGCTGACTCTCAGATAGTCCCACTCCCCTGCCCTTTCCCGGTAGCCCTGCAATTTGTTTTCCTTCAGGTACTTATCCAACTCCTTTTTGAAAGCCGGAATTGAATCTGCCTCCACCACCCTTTCAGGCAGTGCATTCCAGATCCTAACCACTCGCTGCATAAAAAGTGTTTCCTCATGTCGCCTTTGGTTCTTCTGCCAATCACCTTAAATCTGTGTCCTCTGTTTCTCAACCCTTCCACCAATGGGAACAGTTTCTCTCCATTTACTCTGTCTAGACCCCTCATGATTTTGAGCACCTCTATCAAATCTCCTCTCAATCGTCTCTGCTCCAAGGAGAACAACCCCAGCTTCTCCAGTGTATTGTAAGAAATTTTTCGTTCTTTTGGCCCGGCTTAATTTGACGACAAGATCACTGATTTATGACAAGTCAGAAAAGTTTATTAAACATACAAATATATATGTATATCTTAACAAAACTAGGCAGCAATTAATTAGTTCAAACAGGCTTTACTTCCTGTATAATGAAGCAGTCCATGTTTGCATGCAACAAGGCCTGGACGACGTTCAGGCTTGGGCTGAAAAGTGGCAGGTAACATTCGCGCCACAGAAGTGCCAGGCCATGACTATCTCCAACGAGCGAGAGTCTAACCACCTCCCCTTGACATTCAATGGCATTACCATCGCCGAATCCCCCACCAGCATCATTGACCAGAAACTTAACTGGACCAGCCACATAAATACTGTGGCAACAAGAGCAGGTCAGAGGCTGGGTATTCTGCGGCGAGTGTCTCACCTCCTGACTCCCCAAAGCCTTTCCACCATCTGCAAGGCACAAGTAAGGAGTGTGATGGAATACTCTCCACTTTCCTGGATGAGTGCAGCTCCAACAACACTCAAGAAGCTCAACACAATCCAGGACAAAGCAGCCCGCTTGATTGGCACCCCATCTACCACCCTAAACATTCACTCCCTCCACCACTGGCATACCGTGGCTGCAGTGTGTACCATCTACAAGATGCACTGCAACAACTCGCCAAGGCTTCTTCGGCAGCACCTCCCAAAACCGTGACCTCTTCCACCTAGAAAGACAAGGGCAGCAGGTGCATGGGAACACCACCACCTCCAAGTTCCCCTCCAAGTCACACACACCATCCTGACTTAGAGGTATATCGCTGATCCTTCATCGTCGCTGGGTCAAAATCCTGGAACTCCCTCCCTAACAGCACTGTGGGAGTACCTTCACCACACGGGCTGCAGCGGTTCAAGATGGCGGCTCACCACCACCTTCTCAAGCGCAATTGGGGATGGGCAATAAATGCTGGCCTTGCCAGCGATGCCTAAATCCCATAAACAAATAAAAAAATTATAACTTTGGATGACGGAGCGCGCTGACTCAACGTGGGTGCATAGTGATGATTCCCTGTTCTTTCTGGCTCCCTGTTCCTTGTTTCTCCTTTCTCCACTTGTTTAATTTTTTCGTTCAGTTTTCGATACATGGGCCCCTTGTGCACAATCCTGTTGAGCCCGGTGATTGGTTCCCAAGCTGCATGATCACCCTTTGATTGGTTCTCCTTGCTCCGGCACCGGCCTCGTCCAATGACGTCCTTCCAGAGGGAATTTCAAAGGAAAGCTCGCCTCCTTTGTTCAAACCATGCTGGCTCCAGCACGAAATCCTTTCGCAGTCAAAGGTCACAGTTCACAAGTTGATATTAGAGAGCCCGCCTTTATTCGAGAGCCCAGCGATCCTCATACATACATTCCTAAACATTAATTTATTAGCAAGTTTCTACACATAAACATTAATTCATTAATAAATTCCTACACGAATTAATTAATTCCTAACCACACTCTCACACTACCAACATAACTGAAGTCCCTCATTCCTGGAACCATTCTTGCAAATCTTTTCTGCACCCATTCCAAGGCCTTTACATCCTTCTTAAAGTGTGGTGCCCAGGATTCGACACAATACTCCAGTTGGGGCCGTAGGTCCATCGTAATTTCCACACTTTTGTACTCTCTGCCTCTTCTTCCCAGGTGTTTTTTTTTTAAAAAAGGCTAACACAAGAACCTACACAGATTGACAGGATATGCAGCCAGCAGGTGGTTTGACACGTTGGACCCCCTGGGACACATCTCATTGTCTTGGCTATGCTCTTTGATGTAGGGAAAGATTTGAATATATTTTGTCTGTGTTTAAATTGTGAATTCTGGGAGATTCTCTCACTGCTAAACTTACCTGACGAAGGAGCGAACTGCTCCGAAAGCTTGTAAAATTAAATAAATCTGTTGGACTATAACCTGGTGTTGTGCGACTTCTCATTTCTATTTATGAAGCCCAGGTTCCCATAAGCCTTTTTACCTGCTTCCTCAACCTGCCCTGCCACCTTCAACGATTTGTGCACACATACCCCTAGGTCTCTCTATTCGTGCATCCCTTTTAGGATTGTATCCTTTAGTTTTGTAAGATGTTCTGATTTTCTGACAGTTTATAGAGTTCAGACTCGTAGAACAGACAACACAATACCCAATGAATCTGTGAAACTTATTTTACTAAAAATCAACAAGAGGTTACAAGTAATTACCACAACACAAACTGTTATCAATTCATATACTTATTACAAGCAGGCATCTAAAATCAGTACCTTGAAACAGTACCTTTTACACCCCAAAATTTGGCAACCCTCCCACTGCATACGTGTCCCTAACTTTACGGCATAATGGTCGGCAGTTGTTTCTCAGGTACTCTTATCACTAGTCCGTTAGGCAACTGTGGGCCTTCAAGGCAAGGTACATTCCATTGTCTGAAGATGTTTCTGTTATTGCACTGATTTCATAGTCTGCTCCCACAGAACTTCAATAATCTTGTTTTCCATATCTGTTGAGAGGTATTTGACAGCTTTTACAGCTTACGACTCAAAGTGTTTATGTTGCAAAGTTCTCACAGCAACCAGTCTCTGTCCTCGTGAAGCATGATGGTAAAATTAGGTCAACTTTTATTGCAAATAGAGATTCAGTCAAGTTTACCATGACAGTGTTACATATTATCCACCCTCAAGTGTCTGTACGTGACTTTAAGGTCACAGACACTTATATATCATCGTCATCCTCTTCTTTCCGGGTCTTCTGTAACAGCTTGACCAATGCTTACTGCTTGCAGCGTCTGTTGACTCGACAAATTATTATTAATAAGTATAACACAATCACCGACTGAACAATGACTAAAATATGAGCGATGATTCTTATCCAGGGGTGAACCCGGATATCCATCCAAGACGAATCATCCTCAATCTTAGATATTTCTTCGGGTAGGTTCTGGTTGTTCTGGGCCAGGGTATAAAAGTGCTTTTGAAACTGACTAACGCTTTTCATTATTTCTACCAAGTGCTCTTGCAGAGGTGGGTTGTCATAGCCGAATCGAGTCACATACTGGTGTAATTGCTCTTTTAATTTATCTTCCACAGCGATATCTACTTGCCTATGTGAATAAATGCTTAATAAAACCCGCGCCCCAAGGCTGGACTGGGGTAAAGCAAAACGTTCCTGCCGCAATGGGACAAGTCAGGTTGTTACCATACTGGTATTCCCAGTGTGTGGTGGTGACACAATACTCACCTTTCCCTCGGCACCCAGATTGTACGGGGAAAGGCTTTCCTACAACTGCTTTCATGGTGCAGTTCCATTCTGCCCCATCCCAATCGAATCTGCACGCAAGGGCTGCGTGTTCTTCCACGTCATAAGGGCAGATGAATGTATCCCGAGTTTGAGCGCACCCGGTAAGATCTGGAGCCTCCCATGTGGTCCCATCCACCCGGGTCACATACTGTGGGGGGTCGTCATACCTTACTCAGTGATCTCCCTGACGTATACCTATATTCTCCACGCGAAATAGAGGATCTGGGGTTGCCTTTTCGTGCAGGATGGGATAATACAATACCATCCCTAATAAGATGATGTCGTTCTGTTCCTGCAAATGGCATTCATGTTTCACCGGGTACACCTGTACCAACCCCCTGACTTTGCACATAGTTATGGTAAATTGATAAGTGGACATCGCCCTCAGATGTCGATCATTCACCCACAAGGGACCCTTCCCCTCAACAATACTCTGCAGGTTTTCACGGACTTGTTCCACTAACCAAGTTCCATACATTACACACACATCATTTCGCGCGGCCTCACTAGAGGCCTTTCGAACCTCCTTTAAAATTTGATTTATCTTTTTAGCATGGGATTCTAAATATTTAACCACGTCTGGCAGATGAATGGTCATAATTTGGTCCTCCTTCAATTCCTCTTGTTCCAGATCATTCATTTTATTCAGAATTTCCTTTAGACGATTTCTAACTGACATTACGGATTGATCCAAGTTAGCCAGATCAAGGCTATTAAGGAGGGAGGTTCCGGTATTAAAAACAGTGGCTGCATCATTTATCAGACCCCGTCGCCTTCTGATATGGTCCCCCTTAACCCCGTAATTGACATCATTTTCGTCAATGATCTCGGTACTATTTTCTCCCAAGGTATTGTTAAATCCATTATCCTCCCCTGAGCCCTTGCGATATAACGGCTCTAATTCCGATTCCGGCAGAGTTGTGCTGGCTCTTTTCCAAAATCCTTTTATTAATTCCCACACTGTCCTCCCATATAACCGCGCTGTTTCTGGTTTGCACCAGTCCGGTATTCCCACCTCGGTCAGATTTAATATCACAGGCACCACCTCGTGATGCACATCATGGTACAATATCATCCGAGTTGGGACTACCACTAACCCATTTGTCGGTCCCGAGGTGTGTTTGGGACAGACAGCCCGGGGTGGGAGTTTAGGACGGACTTTTATTTCCACCAAGTGTATTATTCCGTTTTTACATTCCAGCACATGATAATGTGTGCAACCTTCCGCTCCCTTACACGGTCTTCCCTCCCTATCCACGAACCATTGTAGGGACCCCTCTCATCTATACAAAACTATGATTTAATAGCGTCCCCAAAGGGTTTATGCATCCATAGATTCCCTCAGGCTCCTGCCACCACCGCGGCCAGCGGAACAGAGTGTCTCCCGCTGCTCGGGATTGGGTCAGGCTTCCTATATTCTCCCGAGGGTTCCCTATCTGATAATGCCTTTGAATGGTTACCTGGTTCTGCTTGTAAAAACCACACCCTTGGCCCGGTGGGGCGACCTTTGCATTTTATGCAGACCCTCCCTATCTTCCTGGACCTCGTAAGTGGTAACCCATGTCCCTGAATACGCGTTTTCGCAATCACCCTTGATGTACTGGAGGGTAATGTTTCGAGTGGTGTCCCGGGGTGGTGTCTCCGGGGCAACTGCAATCGAACTATTATAGGGAAAATAGTTAGCGGTGGTCCAGTATGCCGAATAGGCTGATGTGGAATCTTCGAGATAGAGCAGAATCCCGATCATTGGCCAGAATAATTCTTTCATTTTATATAGGTTCTCAATACTGATGTGTTTTTTTTTAAACAGAGCAAAACGGGACTTCCTACTTTTCTTTTTCTGTATCGGGCAATTTTCGACTCCTAGCACTGACGATACTTCAAGGGTGTCTTTTTATTTCTTTTACTACGTCGTGGGGTAGGAGGGGTCTGTTGGACTCATCTGTGGACTGGAGGTGGTCCCGGACAAGGAGGTTTCTGCAGCTCCCATGTCGTGTCCACCTTCATTTGAATCATACTATACCTGTGGAGGTACCACTTCAGGCAAGGGCGCTTCATTGGGTGGGAGGTGTCCCATTCAGCACCCCTTCTTCATCATCCCATTGGAGCGGATGATTCAGCCTCACCATGCTCATCATCGTGGCTTGCTGATTTCTTGACCTGCTTGGGGGTTGAAAAAGCTTCATCTGGTTAATGTGAAACCATTTGATTTTCTTCGGTAACTGAACCACGTATACCACAGTACAAGCTTTGTCAACAATGTTATATGGCCCCTTATAGAGGGGTTCAAAAACTCCCACCCTCGCATAGATACGTACCATTACCTGGCTCTCTACTTCCCACTCCTGGGGTTTACTCGGAATCGGGTGTAATCGGTTGCGTTGGTGAGCCTTCCCAATGTTGTGGGTGGCCCTCAAGTTCAGTTCCTTCAAAGTTCCCCACAGGTCACTCAGGAATTTGTCCCGAGTGACTTCTTTCATTTGTGTGGGAGTTCGCATGGGTCTCGCCGTTACCAATTCATGAGGGGAGTGACCCGTTCCTTTGGATTTGTTACTTTGTATCCCCACAAGGATTAGGGGAAGTACCTCATCCCCCTTAGTGTGCTGTTTGTTTAATTCCTTTCGCAGGGCCAACTTCAACGTACAGTTCATTCTTTCCACTATCCCTGATGAATGTGGGTTATGGGTCACATGCCATTACCCTTCAATTCCAAGCAATTTCAGGGTGGCTTGCATTACCTGGCCTGTGAAATTACTTCCCTGGTCTGACTCTACCATATCTGGAGAATACCTCGCTAACTAGGGTCTTGGCCATCCATAAGGCTGTGGCCGACTAGCACAGGAAGACTTCTACCCACCTGGTAATCTTGCACCATCAACACTCATCTGGACCTCTGCTTAAAAGAAAAAAAAAGACAATCCATTGTGGCTTGCCTAGCGCCCAATGAGTTAATTCGTCAATCCCTGAAATCCCTTCTGTCACTGTGGGGAAATATTCACTTAAAATTAAGAAACTTAAAATTAATAATGTCCAATATCTTTAAATTTCATTCAGTTGTTGTGTGGTGACTTAAAAGAAAACCAGCTGTCAGCAGATAAGGGTTAACTCCTTTGCAGGTTTGTAAGAAGGTGGAGCAAATTGTCAGATGCACGCAATTGCGTCACTTCACGTACATCTTTAAAAAAAACTTTCCCGATCAAAAAAGACAATGTGGTTTTCACAATTTAATTTTTCAAAAGAAGACAAACCCAAATACCATCACTCAGTGTCAACTTGTGTCACACAGCTTCTCGCAGCTTTCAGGTAAATTTAAAACAAAATCTTTGTGCCTTTAAAATTGTGTTACTACTACAAACATTTTGTAAAACAACTCCACACACAACAACAGCATTTCTAAATTTTCCCTGGTCACACACACTTGAAATTGGTCAGAAATTTCAAAAATGCCAATTGTTGTGATTGACTCACATCCGGAACTAGAGGCTTTCACATATTTTACACCAACCAGAATTTCACCGTGGCCACAATAAAAGTCTGCTTTAAACAGGTTAATTAACCTCAATAAGTCCAATTCAATTCAATTCAAACAATTCAAATATCCCAAACAAACCAGTGCCGCTTGAAAAGAAACATTCATACAAGTTTTTTCAGACATCACTACACTAAAAGTAGAGAAGGGGCAGAACCTTTCCTTTTCTCCTTTCATTTTTCTTTCCAACATAGGCTACTTGTCAAAAACTTAGAAAGTGGACGTCTCGGACTTGCAGTAACCAAATTAAGAAGACAGTGCTTTGTAAACGTTCAAATTGATTTAAAATAAAATGAAACAATAGCTATTTTTTTTTGTAATCCAATTAAAACAAAATACTTTCAACAAGTCCAAATTCATTTCTACCAGACACGGTTAGAAACCATAGCAACCGTAACTTCAAGGCTGAAGTTTATCTTTTGTAAAACAAAATGCCTCTACAGTTTGCTGTACAAGCCGTCCCAGTGAAAATATATCCACAGCAGTGTCTTTAACTTAATCTGCAAACCACAAAGTTTCTCCCACTTCTCGCTGCACAATCTTAAATTGAAATGAACATATTTACCACATCCACAATTTAATATACACTTTCACACAAACTGAAATTCCTTTAAGGTTCCTTTCACTCAGCAAATCTTGTGTTTTATTTGTCTCGGCACAGTCGATAAAACGTTAAGTTACTTTTTTTTCGCCTTTTAAATTGTTGTCTCAGCAGCTTTCCCTGGCTCCCCAAATCCCTGTTTTTTCCCTTCCTTACTGAGTTTTCGGATTGGTTAGCCTGCAACTTAGATCGTTTTCCCTCTTTATCTCCCATTCCTTAATCCGCGTATTACATTCAATGTGGTCCCTACGAGCACTCCGTTCCTCTGGAGCCTGTTTCTGGGTGACCTTAAATGCTACCTTCAGGTCCTCATTGACCTTTTCTGCCTGCTCTGACCGATGTCTCTGTTTGGATAGTTCTTTCGACAAGTCATCGCACTGATTCTGATTATTCATACACTGGCTCTCGAGTTGTTGTTCTTTATTGGACCATCTCTCCTCCTGTTCTAACTTTTCCTCGAGCCTGTTTCTACATTCCCTTTCTTCTTCAGTTTCTTTCCTTAACTTGACCTATACCCTTTCATCAGATTTAACCTGCCTCTGATAGGCCAATAAACAAAGGGATTTCCTTACACTTGGCTGACACATGGAGCCTTGTGTCCACTGTTCAGCCTCCGATTCTGGATCATCATCTTTAATAATGACCCGTTCCCACCCCTCCCTGAGGGTTAACTTCCCCGTCACATATTTCGTGACTAACTCATCCATTGTTTTTACCATTGTTTGTTCCGAACGAGTCCCTGATCGGGAGCCAGAATATCCGTAAGATGTTCTGATTGTCTGACAGTTTATAGAGTTCAGACTCGTGGAACAGGCAACACAAAACCCAATGAATCTGTGCAACTTCTTTCACTTAAAAATCAAGAGGTTACAAGTAATTAATAGAATTGAACCTGTTCTCAATTCATATACTTATCACAAGCTAGCATCTAAAATCATTTACTTTAAGCTCAGGTGATTATAAGCAAAACCACATAAGTACTAACACCAGATGAGTGGTCAATTCAACGATGACTAGACGTATGACTAACTTTAACTGGCAACTGACCAGGTCACCATCGACTTTAGTCCCCACTGCAGCACCGAATGTTTTGAAACAGTGCCGTTTATACCCCAAAATGTGGCAACCCTCCCACTGCGTACGTGTCCCTAACTTTACAGCATAATGGTCGGCAGTTGTTTCCCAGACCCTCTTATCACGAGTCCGTTAGGCAACTGTGAGCCTTCAAGGCTAGGTACATGCCATCGTCTGTAGATGTTTCTGTTATTGCACTGATTTCATAGTCTGCTCCCACAGAACTTCAATAATCTTGTTTTCCATATCTGTTGAGAGGTATTTGGCAGCTTTTACAGATTACGAGTCAAAGAGTTTATTTTGCAAAGTTCTCACAGCAACCAGTCTTTGTCCTCGCGAAGCATGATGGTAAAATTAGGTCAACTTTTATTGCAAATGGAGATTCAGTCAAGTTTACCATGACAGTGTTACAGTTTATAAGTCCTCGCCTCATTCTTTCTACCAAAATGTTTCACTTCACACATTTTCTGCGTTAAATTTCATCTGCCACGTGTCCGCTCATTTCACCAGCCTGTCTATGTCTCCCCGAAGTCTATCACTCTTCTCCTCACTGCTCACTATACTTCCAAGTTTTGTGTCATCTGCAGCTTTTGAAATTGTGCCCTGTACACCCACGTCCAAGTCATTAATATATATCAAGAAAAGCAGTGGTCCTAATACCGACCCCTGGGGAACGCCACTGTATACCTTCCTCCAGTCCGAAAAACAACCGTTCACCACTACTGTCTGTTTCCTGTCACTTAGCCAATTTCATATCGCTGCTGCCACTGTCCCTTTTATTCCATGGGCGTCAAACTTTGCTGGCTAGCCTATTATGTGGCACTTTGTCGAACGTCTTTTGGAAGTCCATGTACACCACATTGCCCTCATCAACCCTCTCTGTTACCTTATGAAAAAACTCGATCAAGTTGGTTAAACACGATTTGCCTTTAACAAATCAGTGCTGGCGTTTCTTAATTAATCCACACTTGTCCAAGTGGCTGTTAATTTTGTCCCTGATTACTGTTTCTAAAAGTTTCCCCACTACCGAGGTCAAACTGACTGACCTGTAGTTGCTGGGTTTATCTTTACACCCTTTTTTGAACAATGGTGTAACATTTGCAATTCTCCAGTCAACACAAAGGAGTAATGGAAATTTAACAGACTTGCCTTTAATATAAATAACATGACAGCTGAAATACTGGCTGCTATAAATCGGTAACACAAGTGAATAAGGCACAGCATTTGGAGAAAACCACTCCAGACATTGCACCACCGTCACGGGCTCCGGGTTGGCATCTGCGGAGCCAGTGCCTGTGTCAGACTGCTCCTCTCAAGAGGAGAAAATAAGAGCGATGTCCCTTCATATCTCCGAATACAAATTTATACAAAATGTTTAATCATCAGCCTTCCCTTCACAGGATGTTACTGATCTGTTTAGATTATGCAGTCCGAACAACAGGACCTTAACAGATTGTGGATGGGACAAATGGAAGGGAAATATGAGACTCGGCTCAGGCCTGAAGTTAGGGGCCAGAGGTCCACGGAGCATCCAAAAAGAAGGGGAAACACTGATCCTGAAATTTGTGTTAAGTATAGTTACAGCATTGTACATAAGAACATAAGAATATAAGAAATATGAACTGGAGTCGGCCATTTGGCCCTTCGAGCCTGCTCCGCCATTCAATAAGATCATGTCTGATCTTCTACCTCATCGTCTGAACTATCCCCATATCACTTGATTCCCTTAATATTCAAAAATCTATCGATCTCTGTCTTGAATATATTCAACGACTGAGCCTCCAGAGCCCTCTGGATTGAGAATTCCATAGATTCACCACCCTCTGAGTGAAGAAATTTCTCCTCATCTCAGTCCTAAATTGCCCACCCCTTATTCTGAGACTGTGACCCCTGGTTCTAGACTCTCCAGCCCTGTCAAGCCCTGTAAGAATTTTGTATCCTTCAATGAGATCACCTCTCATTTTACTAAACTCTAGAGAATATAGGCCTAGTCTACTGAATCTCTCCTCATAGGACAATCCCCCCATCCCAGGAATCAATCTGGTGAACCTTCATTGCACTCCCTCTATTTCAAGTATATCCTTCATTAGGTAAGGTAAGGAGACACAATACTTAAGGTGTGATCTCACCAGGGCCCTATATAATTGCAGTAAGACATCTGTACTCTATTACTCAAATCCCCTTGTAATAAAGACCTACATACCATTTGCTTTCCTAATTGCTTGCTGTACCTGCATGTTAACTTTCAGTGATTCATGTACAAGGACACCCAGGTCCCTCTGAACACCAACATTTCTAATCTCTCACCATTTAAAAAATACTCTGCTTTTCTATTTTTCCTACCAAAGTGGATAACTTCACATTTCTCCACATTTTATTCCATTTGACATGTTCTCGCCCACTCAATTATCCTGTCTATATCCCCTTGGAGCATCTTTGCATCCTCCTCACAACTTACATTCCCACCTAGCTTTGTAGGAGGGACAAGGATAGAAATGGTGGAAGGGAATGGGAGGGAGAGCTGGAGTGAGTCACAGAGAGACCAGGAGCATGTCTGTGGACAAAGCAAAAGTTTTCAAGTAAAGTGACCACACAATCCCCATCTTCACTCTTTAATTGAGAGTAAATAGCAACAAGGGCGGTGAACTGGGCCACTAGATTGCAGTGAGCGCACATAATTCATCAGCTCATAAGGAAATACTAATCATGGCCTGAATGTTGATCTTACCTGAAACAAGTGAATTGGGTGTTGAGTCTGCTATGGTTGTGTGGAAAAGTACCTCAAAAGAAGACAAGATTGATGCTTGGTTGTGGGATAACTTTGCAGATGATGGGATATTGCAGAGGATGACCTGATGAGTAAGTAGGCCTGGGGATAACAGGTGAAGACAATTGCACAAATCAGGGTTGTATTCCCTGGAATTTAGAAGGTTAAGGGATGTTCTGATCGAAATTTTCAAGATATTAAGGGGAACAGGTAGGGTAGATAGAGAGAAACTAGTTCCGCTGGTTGGGGAGTCTCGGACTCGGGGGCACAGTCTAAAAATTAGAGCCAGGTCTTTCAGGAGTGAAATTAAGAAACACTTCTACACACGAAGGGTGGTAGAAGTTTGGAACTCTCTTCCGCAAACGGCAATTGATGCTGGATCAATTGTTAATTTTAAATCTGAGATTGATAGCTTTTTGTCAACCAAAAGAATATGGGTCAAAGGCGGGTATGTGGAGTTAGGTCGACGATCAGCCATGATCTCATTGAATGCGGAGCAGGCCCGAGGGGCTCAATGGCTTCCACCTATTCCTATGTTCCTATATTCCTAATAGGGACTCTCTCATCGTTCACAGACGCTCTAGACACAACTTCCTTGACGTGTATGGATCCCTAGGGATCTATCATTGGGCCCAGCATCCAGGAAAGAGCTGATGGTTTGCTGGAGGTGTGTCAGACATGTCCAGTAACAGTAACTCAACCAATCAGCGCCTGATTTTGACAGTCTATACATATCTTTTAATATGTATCGCCTCAGTTACAGAACCAGCTGTTAAATTATTTGTGGCGTATTTAGGTTTCTATATAACTCACGAACAGAGGGAGTTCATAATGTTCCTTTTCCTTTCCATTCTGTAAAATATTGGCCTTTACAATTATCTTACATTCTCCTTTTATAACAATCAAATAGCGAGGAAATTGCTGTATTAAAGCATTGTACACAACAGGTGTCAGTTATATTAATCAATTAAGCACTTAAATGTTGTAATGTAGGAAATGCGGCAGCCAATTTGCGCACAGCAAGGTCCCACAAACAGCAACGTGATAATGACCGGATGATTTGTTTTACACTAATGTGCGGTACTGGAGTGTCAGCCTAGATTTTGGTGCTCCACTCCCTGGAGTGGGACTTGAACCCACAACCTTCTGACTCAGAGGCGAGAGTGCGAACACTGAGCCACGGGTGACACTTAATACCTTAGATATGCATCCAGTTTCAGTAATTTGGACAATGCGTGGTTAAAATACAACATTATCACAAGAGAGGAGTGGTTTGGAAAGGATCACATGAAGGCAAAGGTCACGGGGGAACCCGGGCCAGCGAGGACAGCAGGGCCACAGGGTCGGGTGAAAGGAGAACAGTATCTAATTTTTGGCCTTCCGATCAGTGCCCATTCCAGAGCTGCTCTGTGCCTGGAGGGCCAGGAATTTCCCGGCAGGAACTTGGAATCTGCCTGATGTCTTTTTTTCGATTCCATGTTGAAGTAGTCACTTTCCTAATGGCAACCAATCGCCCTGTGGACCCAGCATCAGACCCCCAACTTCCTGCTGGACACCAGCTTCATTCAGCCTGACTTTACTCGTTCCCACCTCAAACAGAATACAATCATAGAATGGTTCCAGCAAGGCAGGAGGCCATTCGGCCCGTCAAGCCCGTGCTGGCTCTCTGCAAGAGCACTCCAGCTAGTCCCACTCCCCCGCCCTTTTCCCTTTAGCTCATCAATTTTATTTTACCTTCAGGTACTTATCCAATTCCCTTTTGAAAGCCACGGTTGAATCTGCCTCCACCACCCTCTCAGGCAGTATATTTCAGACTCGCTGCGTATAAAAGTTTTTCCTCATGCTCTCCTCCCACAATTTACGTCGCACTTTCGCAATCCCAAGCCCAGGTCTTTCTGTAAGAAAGACCCTCACCTCAGAGTGATCTCCCCCGCCCTGGGAACGGGGCCTAATTTGTGATGTTCCCCGCGGAGTGCTGCACAGATTGGGCCAACACCCCACACTCTCTGCTCTTCAATGAAGGCGCTGATCCATTTATTTTCAATGTGTTGATGGTTCCGCTAAAATCGCAGCCAAAGGAACGTCACAGGAAATGAAGTTAAATGTTGATCGGGTAATATCTCCACAGGAATTCCAGGCTGTGGTCTCTGGAGGGGCAGAGACTCTATTCCAGTCCAGGTTGGGTGGGGATGATAAGTTGCAGGGTGAGGGTGGGAGGGTTATTCAGTGACCCCGGCCCTGCTGGGGTTCTAGTCAAACACTGATTACAAACTGAGTTACAATCGGAAATGTTTATTACACAGAAGCACCCGGGAGGAAATGGAATGAGAAACTGAAATTAGAGGTAAAATGATGGAAATAGACCCGCTACTGTTCGTGAACTTTAACCCCGCAGATTGTCAGCGGGGCGGAGTTTTTCCCGCCGTCATTCCATCCCGGATTGAAGACGGGAAATATTCTCTCAGTGAAAGTGTGGGTGAAAGTGTGGAGATGGGACATGTTGTCCGCATTGTAAAATGACACCTGTCCGTCCTCGTAGTCCAGGTACACCCCGATCTTCCGGGGCTCCACACTCGGGGTGAGGTGGGTCCATGGGGAGCTGCCGGCATTATAGACATTTCCGGGTCCCAGCCACACAATCCAGTATCCGCTCTCAGGGCTCAGGTCGATTCCCCCTTTCCTCCCGGCAGACTCTCGGGTCACTCCGATCTCCCACCAAGTCTTGTCCCCCACCTCCACCTCCCAGTAGTGTCTCACTGATGTGAATCCCTCCGATCCCAGGACACACGGCCAGAGATCAAACCTCTCCGGGGTGTCAGGGACCGGCTGCTCTTCGTCTCCATGTCTCACACTGGTCCGGTCCTCAGACAGGATGAGCTGGGGATTCGCTGTGTTCGGATCCAGAGTCAGAGAGGCTGGAGCTGGGGGAAATTTAAAATAACACAGTCAGTGATTTAGGCCGCGATTTTTCCCTTCCTCGGCGGTCCGTGGCGGGCTAGGTCGAAGGCGGGTGCCGAGCGCGCTGCTGGCTCCAGCCCGCTGTGTGGGATAATTTCCCCCTGATTGGGTTTGTAAAGCCCGGCCAAGCACGTCATAGAGTCATAACGGCACAGAAGGAGGCAATTCGGCCCATCGAGTCCATGCCGGCTCTCTGTAGAACAATCCAGTCCGTCCCATTCCACCGCTCTATCCCTGTAGCCCTGCAAGTTTATTTCCCTCAAGTGCCTATCCAGTCTCCTCTTAAAAACATTCAGTGTCACCGCTTCCACCACTTCCATCGGCAGCGAGATCCAGGTCCTCACCACTCGCTGTGTAAAAAAGTTTTTCCTGTCATATCCCCCCTGTATCTCTTGCCCAAAACCTTAAATCTGTGTCCCCTAGTCCTTGAGCCATCAACTAGTGGGAAAAGCCTTTCCCCGTCTAGCCTATCCAAACCCGTCATAATCTTGTACACCTCTATCAAATCACCCCTCAACCTCTTTTGCTCTAATGAAAACAAATCCAGCTTCTCCAACCTGTCCTTGGAGCTAAGATCCCCCATCCCCGGAACCATTCTGGTAAATCTCCTCTGCACCCTCTCAAGGGCCTTTTCATCCTTCCTATAGTGTGGTGACCAGAACTGGACCCAATACTCCAGTTGTGGCCTAACCAGCGCTTTATAAAGGTTCAGCATAACTTCTCCACTTTTGTACTCAATACCTATATTTATGCAGCCCAAGATCCCATATGCTTTGCTAACCACTCTCTCAATATGTCCTTTCATCATCAGGGACATATGCACATTAACTCCCAGGTCCCTCTGTCCCTGCACACTCTTTAAAACTGTGCCATTAAGTGTATATTGCCTCTCCCTGTTCCTTCTGCCAAAATGCACCACCTCACACTTCTCTGTATTAAATTCCATCTGCCACTTGTCTGCCCATTCTGCTAGTCTTTCTATGTCCCGTTGCAGTCGATTGGTATCATCCTCACTGTTTGCCACACCCCGACGTTTGGTGTCATCGGCAAATTTAGAAATTCCACTTTGTATTCCAATATCTAGGTCATTTATATATATCAAAAAAAGCAGTGGCCCCAGCACATACCCTTGGAGAACACCATTATCTACCATCCACCAGTCTGAAAAACAGTTATTTACCACAACTCGCTGTTTTCTGTCCTTAAGCCAATTCCTTGTCAAAGCTGCCACTGACCCACCTATTCCATGAGCCTCAATTTTGTTAACCAGACAATTGAAGGAAGCGGGACTGATGACGTCATTGATGACGCATCATCAGCCGGTTTCCTTAAAGGGATATGCGCAAATTTGACAGTTGTGCTGGCACTGTTCTACAGCACTGAGGTGCTGCAAACACTGACAAGTCCTGCATAGAGTTGCACGGCTGCACTCAGGTTCTCCTATGACTAACTCCATATGCACAGTCAGAGCACACATGGAGGTTCTCTTCCCTTTAAATGGGCGGAACAGACCTCCCCAGGAGACCAACGCAGCCTGGTTGCACATTGCACAGGAGGACACAAGCAGGGATGCTTTCAGGAGGACCAGGCTCCAGTGACGGAAACCTTTCAGTGATCTCAGTAGATCACGAAACGTTTCTGCAAATCCACACTGAATCTCATCCAGCTGTGCCACTCATCTGATCTCCATCGCTCTGCCTTTCCTACCCTACTCCTGCACATCCTTACTCACAGCTTGCACCTCCACCCATCCCTCTCTATCTACATTATCACCTCCCCATCTCACTAGCCACCCCTCACACGCACCCTCATTCTAGTCCAATCATACCAACTAACAACACACAAGAGTTCATTGATAAACTAATCAAACTTAGACAGGATAAAACCCATGGTTCAGATGGATTGCACCCACACGTGTTAAAATAAATTAGCGAAGATATGGCACCATGAATTATATATAAATATAATGAGAAAAGGGAATAGTGCCAGAGGATTGGCAGACTGCTAATGTGATTCTTATATGTAAAAAGGGAGATGGAACAAGTCCAGGGAACTATAGACCAGTGAGCTTAATGTGGGTGGTAGGAAAGATCATGGAATCTTTACTCAAATTGGAGGAGATGCAAAATAGATTTACAAGGATGATAGCATCCAAGAATGAAGAGCTATACTTATCAGGAAAGATTACATAGGCTGGGGCATTTTTCTCAGGAGCTGGGAAAGCTGAGGGTTGACCTGATAGATGTCTTTAATATTATGACAGGGTTTGATAGGGTAGACATAGAGAAGATATTTCCACTTGTGAGCGAGACCAAATCTAGGGATCATAAGTCTAAGATGTACACTAGTAAATGTAACAGGCGATTAAGGAGAAACTACTTTACCAAGAGAGTGGAGAGAATGTGCAACTCGCTACCACATAGAGTAGTTGAGGTGAATGGCACAGATGCATTTAGGGGAAGCTAGATAAACACATGAGGGAGAAAGGAATAGAAGGATATTGTGATGGGGTGTGATGAAGAGGGGTGGGAGGAGGATCGTGTGGAGCATAAACACCGACATGGACCTGTAGGGCCTAATGGTCCATTTTTGTGCTCCAAAGACTTTGTAAAAATAAATCATCAGGCTGGGCATCGAAGCATTGTTAGGAAAGAAAAGGGGCAGAACAGTGCGCCAGGGGGGCGGGGTGGACCCCTCGAGGGAACAGGTTGGGGGTGTGTTTTGATGGGACGGTGCCCCTCGAAGGTGGGGGAGGGTCTTGGAGGGGGTGGGATGGGCCGCTGAACCAAGTTTCTGCTGCGGGAGAAGGAAACACGAATTCCATTCCGTTGTACCTTGAAACATTTTTGTGACTAGCAGTCTGGGTATTTTTCTGACGCTGCAGAGGCACCCTTCAGTCTGAAGGGTGAGAACATTGTTCTGTGTCACCAATAATATACACTGCTTCTGTACAGCATCGTCACTCCTGGATCTGATGTGTGGTCAGAGACAGTAACACTGATTTCACAAACCAGTTTCAAACTACTTGTGGAGAATATTTCATGATGTTTTTTGTTCCTAATTGTCTAAATACTGTAGATGTATTTCATTATTTCGATGTGTTCACACAACGAGACTTTTACAATGTCTGAAATAGGGCGGTGAAAACTCTGCCTGGTCTGATGTTCTCTATCAATTCTTTCCACGTTGAGTACTGTCCGGGCCCTTTGAATATTCCCAGCGGCAGATTCCGGCCGTCCAATGAAAGGAGAATTTCCTCTTCAGTATTCCTGAAAATATCAAACATTCACTCTAGAATTCTGGCCGTTTGTTCGTTTAACAGGTGAAATAACATTTCAGTAGAGAGAACGTCATACCTTCTTTCCCGGGAAGCTGCCTCCTGAAATAAAACAGAAAGACGGATCTGAGTTCACAGTCAGGGTCTGGGTGCAGAAATTCAGAATTCAGCATCACTCACTGCAACATGACACCAAGTGTGAAATATTTCAGCTGTGTCAGTGGGAGGAACAGCCCCGAACAAACAGTGACAGGACCGAGTTACTGTTCGGATTTACACCGGGAATGAACTTGGTAAAAGAACATTATAAGGGGCCTGGCAAACTGTGAGGGAGGTGGCTATTCCCAAACTTGAAAAGAATAAAAATATTTAATAATGCTGAAATCCTGGGTCTGTATCCATATGTTATTTCACAGCCATGTGCGGTTTCTAGGACTTATAGTTTTGAAGGTGACAATAACCAGAGACGACCTGTGATGTTTCAACATCTTGCAAAGTGAATTCACAATAAGGTCAAGAGGTGTGAGGATGTACAGGCTTAATTCAAGCCCCATTTTATAGACATCCTGTCCGCATTGTGACTCTTCTATGACGCAATGCTACTCCTACACTTACAATAGAAGCTCTGTATACCTCCAGCCTGCCTTGCTGCAGTTACACAGTCGCCCACTGCTGGTGCCGCAGCGCCTCCACTGGCAGCTGCGAGTAGTTGCAGCCTGACATCTCCAGAGAACAGAATGCGAATATAAGTGTGGACACAGCAATTTATAATGGGAGAAAGTGCAGAACATTTCCAATATCTTAGACAGTGGAAGATAGATAGATGCGAGGAGAGAGCCTCCATGCCTGCCTCCTCTCACCTGGTTTTAAAAGCGCAACCTATCACCAGCATAGCTTTGCACAGGCGTGCTCTGTCCCTTTGCAATGTGAGGTTAGTCGTCAGCATCATCACAGCTGGAGCCTGCCAGCTGTGGACTGTAATATAATGACACCCTACACCAAGGCACTCTTACTTCACTCTCTCACACACACACAGATTGACACAGGCGCAACAAGATAACAAACCCGTAACTAGAAAGTGATCGATTGTACTTTCTACACAAACTAACCGAGAGCGAGAAGATCCTCCTCAACAATTTTTGAACCACGAATTATACCACCCGGAGTTACACTCTGCAGGTAGCACCCTGAGAGACGCTTCTCCCTGGGATCTCACACCGCTTGGATTCAGTGCATTGAGAGTCAGTTTGGTACCTTTAAGTGCCTGACCCGGTTATAAGTAATGATCAGGTATATGAGCTAAATGTTGGAGCACACCTTATCATTAGGTGTAGGATCGAACTATAAAGGAAAAAGGGGGTAGGAAATGAGAATGTAGTAAGGCAGATTTCAGTAAAATGAGGAGCGAGCTAGCCCATGTGAGGTGATAGAAGACATTAATACACAGGACTGAAGAGCAACAATGGGATATTTTTTAACAAGGGATTCGAAAGGTATAGAATAAGTATATTCTGTTAAAAAGACGAAACTACGAGTAGTTTTAGAAAGCCCTGGATAAAAAATGAGGTAATAAACCAATTGAAATTAAAGCAGAGATTTCAAAAGAGGTGATTTTGCTGGAAATACTTCATAGATTTCTTTGGGGATAGGATAGACATGGTAGATCATAAGAACATAAAAACATAAGAAATAGAAGCTGGAGTCGGCCATTTGGCCCTTCGAGCTGGCTCCGCCATTCAACAAGATCATGTCTTATTCAACGACTGAGCATCCACAGCTCTCTAGGGTAGAGAATTCCAAAGATTCACAACCCTTTGAGTGAAGAAGCTTCTCCTCATCTCAGTCCTAAATGGTCTACCCTTATTCTGAGACTGTGACCCCGTGTTCTAGACTCCCCAGCCACGGGAACCATTTTCTCAGCATTAACCCTGTCAATCCCCTTAAGAATTGTATATGTTTCAATTCGATCACCTCTCATTCTTCTAAACTCTAGGGAATATAGGCCTAGTCAACTCAATCTCTGCTCATAGGACAATCCCCTCAGCTCAGGAAACAGTCTGGTGAACCTTCATTGCACTCTCTCTAAGGCAAGTATGTGTTTCCTTAGGTAAGAAGAGCAGAACTGTATACAGATGGGGAAATGCAGTGAATGTAGTGTACATGGATACAAAGGCAAAATACAGCGAATGCTGGCAATCTGAAATAGAAACAGAAAATGCTGGAAATACTCAGCAGGTTAGGCAGCATCTGTGTAGAGAAACAAAGTTAACGTTTCCGGTCGATGTCCTTTCGTCAGAACTGGAAAACGTTAGAGATGTGACTGGTTTTAAGCAAGTACAGCGGCAGGGAAAGGGGGAGGGGAGGATGAACAAGACGGAAGGTCTGTGATAGGGTGGAAGGCAGGAGAGATTAAATGACAAAAGGTAGTGTACATGGACTTTAGGAAAGCCTTGATAAGATACCACACAGGTGATTACTAGAGAAGCTCATGAGGTATGGAATTTGGGGAGGATAGTAAACTGGATTAAAGATGAGTTAGAAGGGCGAAAACAGAGAGTAGGAATTAAGGGTGGGTTTTCAGAGTGATTAGAGGTGGATTGTGGTGTCCCACAGGGTTCCCTTCTGGAGGTATTGTTAATTTGGTAGAGGACCAAAGGAAGCGGTGAAGGGATATTAATAAGATGAGGGAATGGGCTAATCATGGTGGATAGAATTAAATGCCAGTAAGTGTGGGCTGAGACAGGGGAAGTAACATCAGGGATTCTGCTCCGAATGGAAGTAGTCTCGGTGCAGTAGAAGAGCAGAGGGATTTGGGGCCACAGGTTCACTGAGCATTAAAGGCAGCACCTCAGGTAGATAAGGCTGTTTAAACAATCTAATAGAATTCTAGGTTGTATCACAAGAGGTATCGAATATAAAATCCCAAAGATAATGGTGCAGTATTGTGTTCCACACCAGAGGGACGATATTGTGGGTTTGCAGAGGATACAGCAGATATTGACTAGGATGCTCCCTGGTATCACGAAATGCAAAGATGAAGAAAGATTAAAAATATGGGGCTATTTTCTTTAGAAACAATCAAATTATTGGACGATATGATAGAACAGCATTGACTTATTAAAGTGTGGACAAGGTAGGTGTAAACAAATGTTTCCAGTAGACAAGGGGCTAAAACTCAGGGATATAGATAAATAGATTAAATGTAAGAGATTTAGTACAGAAGGCAGGAGATACTTACTTACACAGAGTTGTGCGGCTGTGGAATTCACTTCCAACGTTAATGGTTGAGGTAGAAACTATGTCAACATTCAAGATTAGATTGGAGAGGTGGATGAAGGGATATGAAAACAGTGTGAGTAAATGTGAATAGAACTATTTGCTCTCTCTAATTTGTGTAGTTTTAGCACAACAACAACAACTTGCATTTATATAGCGTCTTGAACGTAGTAAAATGCCCCACGGCGCTTCGCAGGAGCGATTATCAAACAAAATTTGACACTGATTCAAATAAGGAGATATTAGGACAGGTGTCCATAGGCTTGGTCAATGAGGTAGGTTTTAAGGTGAATCTTAAAAGAGGAAAGAGATGTAGAGAGGCCGAGAGGTTTAGGGAGGGAATTCCATATCGCAGGGCCTCGGCAGCTGAAGACATGCCCGCCAATGGTGGAGCAGCTGAAGGCACGGCCGCCAATGGTGGAGCAGCTAAAGACACGCCCGCCAATGGTGGAGCAGCTTAAGGCACAGCCGCCAATGGTTGAGCAGCTAAAGGCAGGCCCGCCAATGGTTGAGCAGCTGAAGGCACGCCCGCCAATGGTGGAGCAGCTGAAGGCACGCCCGCCAATGCTGGAGCGAATAAAATTGGGGATGTGCAAGAGGCCAGAATTGGAGGAGTGCAGATATCTCAGAGTTTTGCAGGGCTGGAGGAGGTAACAGAGATAGGGAGGGGAAAGGCCATGGAGGGATTTGAAAACAAGGAGGAGAGTTTTGAAATTGAGACATTGCTTAACCGGGAGCCAATGTAGGTCAGCCAGCACAGGGTCGATTGGTGAACGGGTCTTGGTGTGAGTTAGGATATGGGCAGCAATGAGCTCAATTTTATGAAGGGTGGAAAATAGGAGGCCTCCATGGAGAGCATTGAAATAGTAAAGTCCATAGGTAGCAAAGGCACGGATGACAGTTTCAGCAGCAGATGAGCTGAGGCAGGGGCTGAGACGGACAATGTTACGGAGGTGGAAGTAGGCGGTTTTGATGATGGCGCGGATATGTGGTCGGAATCACATCTCGGGTTCAAATAGGACGCCAAGGTTGCCAACGGTCTGGGCCAGCCTCAGACAGTGGCCATGGAGAGGGCTGGAGTCAATGACTAGGGAACGGGGTTTGTGGCGGGGACCGAAGACAATGGCTGTGGGCTTCCCAATATTTTGTTGGAGGAAATTTCTACTCATCCATTACTGGATGTTGGACAACCAACGTGATACATCTGAGACAGAGAGAGGTGGTGATGAGGTAGAGCTGGGTGTCGTCAGCCTATATGACGTTGTGTTTCCGGATGATGTCACCGAGGGACAGCAAGTATTTAAATAAAACAAGGTCTTAACTTCAGAAATGTGATTGTGCCTTGTTCCTCCATCTCTCTCTGCAACTCTGATATTTCTCACCCAACACAGTCTAACTCTTGTTGGATTCCACTGAGGTATTTCTCCATTGATTTTAGAATCTCTCCCTCTTTTTCCCTGAGATCTCTGATTAAACTCTCAGTGAGAATCTGGTGCATTTTAGTGTTCAGTTTATGTTTGCGCAGGCTGGATCCAGCCTGAGTTACCGCACAAGGCTGCCTGTTCCGGTAAGTGCTGAATTATTTACCACTGCACAGAGAAATGTTTCAAATCGCTCTCGGAATATATAGACAGCTGGATCGATCGCAGGACAGACAGACGGACGGACTGCTCAAGGCTCACAAAAGTTGCTTTATGCCTGTGTTTCCCATGTCTGCCGCCTGGTGGGGCTGTTGTCTGTTGAGTTCCAGCAGGCGCTCGGTTCTGCCAGAGATGCCCGCAGCTGTTCCCAGTAATGGACAATGAAAGCTCGATCAGCTCCGATGGACGGGTGACATCGTCCGCATGCCCGATACGAGACTCCCAAAACAAGCGCTCTACTCGGAGCACCGGCATGGCAAGAGAACCCCAGGTGGGCAGAGGAAATGCTTCAAGGACACCCTCAAAGCCTCCTTGAAATAGTGCAACATCCCCACCGACACCTGGGAATCCCTGGCCGAAGACCGCATAAAGTGGAGGAGAAGCATCCGGGAAGACGCCGAACACCTCGAGTCTCTTTGCCGGGAGCAAGCGGAAGCCAAGCGCAGGCAGCGCACGTCAACCCAAGCACCCCACCCACCCGCCACTTCAACCACCGTCTGCCCCACCTGTGACAGAGATTGTAGGTTTCGCATTGGACTCATCAGTTACCTGAGAACCCATTTTCAATATGGAAGAAAGTCATCCTCGATTCCGAGGGACTGCCTAAGAAGAGTAAGAAGAAGACAATGAAAGTAGTCCTGCCTCAGAACCAGTCAGCGGGGCAGGCAAACACGCCCAGAGAGAGGGAAGTTCAGTTCAGCATGATGCAAACAAAGGAACATAGATTGCAAGCCGAAAAGGACTGAGGTCCACCAAGTTCGCCTTCTAACACCGTGGTAGTCGCAGAATAGAATATTGGAGATGGTGACAAATCATAGCAAAACTGACAGCGTCAAGAATGATTCGGGCCTTTCCCACTTAGAACCTTTAAATTAACCAGGGACCGGAGACCTACCGAACCAGCTGTCTACTTATTTGTAACATATTTAGGTTTCCATATGACTCAGGAAGAACAGGAGACAGGTCGCGCTATGTTCCTTTCTCTTCTGTTTTTTTTCATTAAGATTCTGCAATATAATCTCCTTTACAATTCTCTTGCATTCTCCTTTACTAACAATCAGATTGCTGGTTAATTGTTGTATTAAAGCGTCGTACACAGCAGCAGTCAGCCGTGGCTCAGTGGGTAGCACTCTTGCCTCTGGGTCACAAATTTGTGGGTTCAAGCCCCACTCCAGAGACTAGAGCACGTAGTCTAGGCTGACACTCCAGTGTAGTACTGAGGGAGTGCTGCACTGTCGGAGGGGCAGTACTGAGGTAGTGCTGCACTGTCGCAGGGGCAGTACTGAGGGATCGCAGCACTGTCGGAGGAGCAGTACTGAGGAAGTGCCGCACTGTCGGAGGGGCAGTACTGAGGGAGCGCTGCACTGTCGGAGGGTCAGTACTGAGGTAGCGCTGCACTGTCGCAGGGGCAGTACTGAGGGAGCGCCGCACTGTTGGAGGGGCAGTACTGAGGGAGCGCTGCACTGTCGGAGGGGCGGTACTGAGGTAGCGCTGCGCTGTCGGAGGGGCAGTACTGAGGGAGCGCCGCACTGTCGGAGGGGCAGTACTGAGGGAGTGCTGCACTGTTGGAGGGGCAGTACTGAGGGAGCGCAGCACTGTCGGAGGGGCATTACTGAGGGAGCGTTGGCACTGTCGGAGGGGCAGTACTGAGGGAATGCTGCACTGTCGGAGGGGTAATACTGAGGGAGCGCTGTACTGTCTGAGGGGCAGTACTGAGGGAGCGCTGCACTGTCGGAGGGGCAGTACTGAGGGTGCGCCACACTGACGAAAGTGGTCTTTCGGATTAGACTTTAAACTCAAGGCTCCGTCTACTTTCTCAGGTGTATATAAAATACCCACGGACACTATTTCGAAGAAGAGCAGGGTATACTGGCCAATAATTATCCCTCAATCAACATCACTAAAAACAGATTATCTTATCATTTGTGCTTGTGGGAAATTGAAGGAGTGCTGCACTGCACTTCATTGACTGTAAATTCTTTGGGACGTCCTGAGACAATTAAATGTTAGTCTTTCTCACTAATTGCAGTTCCTTCACTGTGCAGCCCGTTGTTTACCATGTTTTCGGTTTTCCCGCGCCTCTTCCTTCTCTCGATGCCCCGCCGTGTGTAAGATTCCTCTGATGAAAATCACATCTCAGAAAGAGTAGTTTTCCTGACTGAAGCAGTTCTTTCATGTAGGCTTTCCCGCGACGCCTGCTTATTGAGGGGGCTGTTTGTACATCTGTGTTCCTGAGCAAATCCACTGTCATCTTCTTAAGATCAAGATATTACTTCAATTACCATCAGCAAGTGGTCAGAATATTCTGTACTCTTTCATTCTAAACAATCGTTCCAAATACCGTGACACATTCTTTCACATTTTATTTTCATCAAATTGTACACAAGATTATCATCCAGTTTCAGCCATGTGGGCAGTTGGTGGTTAATACACAACATTATCACAGCAGACGGGATACAGCAAGGGTCACATGTAGGCAGGGACCATGCGTGGTGCCCAGGCCAGAGAGGACAGGAATAGCACAGGGGGTCGGGTGAAAGGAAAGTAGTCTATTTTGGGGGCTTTGAATCAGTGGCTGTTCCAGACTCGCTCGGTGCGGCTGCAGCGTAACTCTGGCGGTGCCTGGAGGGCCAGGAATTTCAGGTGAGTGGCTCGCCATTCTGCTTCAAGACGGAAGATTTTAATTTCGGATTCCGTTCTGCAGCAGCCACTTTCCTCACCTCAATCGATCGCCCTGCCGATCCAGCTCCCCCAATTCCCCGTTCCACACCAGTTTCATTCAGCCCGACTTCACATCCGCCCGGTTTCCGCCTCAAGATGCGCCCCTCCCCTAATTGACATCCTGATTTCGCCGACCCGGGTTCAGGAATTCTAGGGATAGTCTCCCTCCTCAGATTGGACTCCCCCACCCTGGGAACGGAGTCTAGTTTGTGATGTTCCCCGAGGAGTGCTGCACAGATTGGGCCAACACCCCACACTCTCTCCTCTTCAATGAAGTCGCTGACCCGTTTATTTTCAATGTATTGGCGGTTCCGCTAAAATCGCAGCCAAATGAACGTCACAGGAAGTGAAGTTAAATGTCAATCGGGTAATATCTCCACCGGAATTCCAGGCTGTGGTCTCTGGAGGGGCAGAGACTCTATTCCAGTCCAGGTTGGGCGGGGATGATAAGTTGCAGGGTGAGGGTGGGAGGGTTATTCAGTGATCCCGGCCCTGCTGGGGTTCCAGTCAAACACTGATTACAAACTGAGTTACAATTGGAAATGTTTATTACACAGAAACACCCGGGAGGAAATGGAATGAGAAACTGAAATTGGAGGTAAAATGATGGAAACAGACCCATTACTGTTAGTGACCTTTAACCCCGCAGATTGTCAGCGGGGGCGAGTTTTCCCCCTCCTCATTCCCTCCCGGACTGAAGATGGGAAAGATTCTCTCAGTGAAAGTGTGGGTGAAAGTGTGGAGATGGGACATGTTGTCCGCATTGTAAAATGACACCTGTCCGCCCTCATAGTCCAGGTACACCCCGATTTTCTGGGGCTCCACACTCGGGGTGAGGGGGGTCGTTGGGGAGGTGCTGGCAAAATAGCCGCTTCCGGGGAACAGCCTCACAATCCAGTATCCGGTCTCGGGTCTCAGGTCGATTCTCCCTTTCCTCCCGGCAGACTCTCGGGCCACTCCCAGAATCCACCGAGTCTTATCCCCCACCTCCACCTCCCAGTAATGTCTCCCTGATGTGAATCCCTCCGATCCCAGGACACAGAGCCAGACATCAAACTTCTCCGGGGTGTCAGGGAGCCGCTGCTCCTCGTCTCCGAGTCTCACACTGGTCCGGTCCCCAGACAGGATGAGCTGGGGATGGGCTGTGTTCGGATCCAGAGTCAGAGCGGCTGGAGCTGGGGGAAAGTTAAAATAACACAGTCAGTGATTTAGGCCGCGATTTACCCTTCCTCGGCGGGTCCGTGGCGGGCTGAGCCGATGGCGGGTACCGACCCCGCTGCTGGCTCCAGGCCGCTGTGTGGAATGATTTCCCTCTGATTGGGTGTGTTAAGCCCCGTCCAGCACGTTTCCCGCCAATTGAAGAAAGCGGATCCGATGACGTCTATGATGACGCGTAATCAGCCGGTTTTCTTAAAGGGACCATGCGCAAATTGATATTGACAGTTGTGCTGTCAGTGTTCTACAGCATTGAAGAGCTGCAAACACTGACAAGCACTGTACAAAAGTGCACGGCTGCACCCAGGTTCTCCTATGATTCCCTCGTATGCTTATGGAACGTTCCCTTCCCTTCCAATGGGCGGGAGAGACCTCCCATGGAGACCAACATTGCACAGGAGGAGAGAAGCAGGGATGTTGTCAGGAGGACCAGGCTGCAGTGACACAAACCTTTCAAAGATCTCAGTAGATCACGAAACGTTACTGCCAAGCCACACTCAACCTCATTCTGCTCTGCCACTCATCACATCTCCACCACTCTGCCTTCCCTACCCTACTCCTGCACATCTTTACTCACAGCTTGCACCTCCAACCATCCCTCTCTATCTATATTATCACTTCCCCATCTCACTAGCCACACCTCACAGTCAGCCTCATCCTCGTCCAATCATACCAACTAACAACACACAAGGGTAGGCACTTGTGTATTTAGCCAAAGTTCATGTGAAGCTTCTGTTAAATGGCGGCGGGCTGACAGCGGGATCTCGACCGACCCACCATCGAATGAGCCCGCTGACCCCCCGAAAAATGTCCCCTTATTTTCTTGCTGTGATATAATCAAACTCTGCATGACTTTCCTTTTTAAATCCTCCACCATGCTGCATATTATTGAATAATTACTTCGCCTCAGTATTTATCAGCACGACTGGCAAGATGAACATGGCATTAGAAAAAGATCAAATAAGATGCAGAGACATTTAAGATAGAAAGGGCGATTAATTGATAAACTAATCAAACTTGGACAGGATAAATCCCCTGGTTCGGATGGATTGCACCCACACGTGTTAAAATAAATTAGCGAAGATATGGCACTATTACATATAGATATATATAATGAGAAAAGGGAATAGTGCCAGAGGACTGGTGGACAGCTAATGTGACTCCTATATTTAAAAAGGGAGATGGAACAAGTCCAGGGAACTATCCACCAGTTAGCTTAATGTGGGTGGTAGGAAAGATCATAGAATCTTTACTCAAATATGTAATTGAAAGACACCTAGAAACTGAAAGTATAATAAAGTAGTCAGCACGGATTTCAAAAGGGAAGGCCATGCTTGACCAACCTTATTGAATTATTTGAAGAACTAACAGAACAGTAGTCAAGGGTAATGTAGCAGATGTACTATATTTGGATTTCTGAAACTCCTTAGATAATAATAAACTCATGATTAAGTTCAGAACACGTGGAGTCAGAGGAAAAGTAGCAGAATGGATAGCAACCTCGTTCAAAACAGAAAACAGAGAGAAAGAGTTAAGGGTAGCTACTCAGACTGGCAAAAGGTGGTAAGTGGTATTCCACAAGGATCAATGCTGGGACAACTGTTGTTAAGCATTTACAGAAAATATTTGGACACTGGAATGTGAAGTACAATTGTGGATGACACCAAATTGCGGGACCAAACGACCAGTAGGTCCAGGAGCTAATAAGCCGCAAGCGCAAGGCATTTCTGATCTGGAAACAGCAACAGAACTCGAGAGCAAGAAAGCAGCTCTACAGACGCCTGAAGGCTGAGGTCCAACAAAAAACTCGCCACCTAAAGAACAGATGGTGGGTGGAGAAAGCGCAGGAGATCCAGCAGCTAGCCGACAATCATGACGTGCGTGGATTCTTTAGCGCAGTCAAGACCACCTACGGCCCAAGCACCCAAGGTCCTACCCCACTGCGGGCCATATCCCATAGATTTACAAGGATGATAGCATCCAAGGATGAATGGTTATAATTATCAGGAAAGATTGAACAGGCTGGGGCATTTTTCTCTAGAAATGAGAAAGCTGAGGGGTGACCTGATAGAGGTCTTTAATATTATGACAGGGTTTGATAGGGTAGACATAGAGAAGATGTTTCCACTTGTGGGCGAGTCCAAAACTAGGGATCATCAATCTAAGATTTTCACTAATAAATCTAACAGGCGATTAAGGAGAAACTTCTTTACTCAGAGAGTGGTGAGAATGTGGAACTCGCTACCACAGGGAGTGGTTGAGGTGAATAGCACAGATGCATTTGGGGAACCTAGATAAACACATGAGGGAGAAAGGATAGAAGGATATAGTCATGGGGTGAGCTGAAGACGGGTGGGAGGAGGCTCCTCTGGAGAATAAACACCAGCATGGACCTGGTGGGCTGAATGGGCTGTTTCTGTGCTGTAAATACTTTGTAAAAATAAATCATCAGGCTGGGGCATTGAAGCATTGTCAGGGAACCAACGGGGCAAGACAGTGCTACAGGAGGGCGGGGCGGATCCCGAGAGGGAGCAAGTTGGAGGGGTGTGGTTGGACGGAGCCCCTCGAAGGTGGGGGAGGGCCTTGCAGGGGGTGGGACGGGCCGCTGAGCCAAGTATCTGCCAGGAGACGGGGGTTCACGGTTTCGGTTCCATTGTATCTCGAACCTTTGTTGTGATGAGCAGTCTGGGTATTTTCTGATGCTGCAGAGTCGCCCGTCAGTCTGAAGGGCGAGAACATTGTTCTGTGTCACCAATAATATACACTGCTTCTGTACAGCATCGTCACTCCTGGATCTGATGTGTGGTCAGAGACAGTAACACTGATTTCACAAACCAGTTTCAAACACCTTGTGCAGATTATTTCATGATGTTTTTTGTTCCTAATTGTCTAAATACTGTAGCTGTATTTCATTATTTCGATGTGATCACACAAGGAGACTTTTACAAAGTCTGAAATAGGGGCGATAAAAACTCTTTACCTGGGCTGATGTTCTCTATCATTTCTTTCCACGCTGTGTACTGTCCGGGCCCTTTGAATATTCCCAGCGGCAGATTCCGGCCGTCCAATGAAAGGACATTTTTCTCTTCACTGATTCTGAAAATATCAAACATTCACTCTAGAATTCTGGCCGTTTGTTCCTTTAACAGGTTAAATAACATTTCAGTAGAGAGAACGTCATACCTTCTTTTCCGGGAAGCTGCCTCCTGAAATAAAACAGAAACACGGATCTGAGTTCACAGTCAAGGTCTGGGAGCAGAAATTCAGAATTCAGCATCACTCACTGCAACATGACACCAAGTGTGAAATATTTCAGCTGTATCAGTGGGACGAACAGCCCCGAACAAACAGTGACAGGACCGAGTTACTGTTCGGATTTACACCAGGAAATGAACTTGGTAAAGGAACATTATAAGAGTCGTGGCAAACAGTGAGGGAGGTGGCTATTCCCAAACTTGAGAAGAATAAAGATATTTAATAATGTTGAAATCCTGGGTTTGTATCTATATATTATTTCACAGCCATGTACGGTTTCTAGGTCTTATAGTTTTGAAGGTGACAATAACCAGAGGCTAACGGTGATGTTACAACTTCTTGCAAAGTGACTTCACAATAAGGTGAAGAGCTGTGAGGATGTACAGACTTCATTCAATCCCCATTTTATAGTTATCCTGTCCGCATTGTGACACTTCTATGACGCAATGCTACTCCTACACTTACAATAGAAGCTCTGTTTACCTCCAGCCTGCCTTGCTGCAGTTGCACAGTCGCCCACTGCTGGTGCCGCAGCGCCTCTACAGGCAGCTGCGTGTAGTTGCAGCCTGACTGTCCAGAGAATACAATGCGAATGTAAGTGTGGACCCAGCAATTTATAATGGGAGAAAGTGCAGAACATTTCCAATATCTTAGACAGTGGAAGATAGATAGATGCGAGGAGAGAGTCTCCATGCCTGCCGCCTATCAACTGGTTTTAAAAGCGCAACCTATCACCAGCATAGCTTTGCACATGCGTGCTCTGTCCCTTTACAGTGTGAGGTTAGGAGTCAGCAGCATCACAGCTGGAGCCTGCCAGCTGTGGACTGTAATATAATGGCACCCTACACCAAGGCACTCTTACTTCTCTCTCTCACACACACACACACAGGATTGGCACAGGCGCAGCAAGATAACATCACCATAACTAGAAAGTGATCGATTGTACTTTCTACACAAACTAACCGAGAGGCGGAAGAATCTCCTCAGCAATTTTTGAACCGAATCTCCCACCACGCGGAATTACACTCTGCAGGTAGCACCATGAGAGACGCTTCTCCCCGGGATCTCACATTGGATTCAGTGCATTGAGAGTCAGTTTGGTACCTTTAAGTGGCTGACCCGGTTATAAGTAATGATCAGGTATATGAGCTAAATGTTGGTGCACACCTTATTATTAGGCATAAGATCGAATTATAAAGGAGAAGGTCGGTAGAAAATGAGAATGGAGTATGGCAGATTTCAGTAAAATGAGGAGTGAGCTAACCAAGGTGAGGTGATGGAAGACATTAATACACAGGACTGAAGAGCAACAATGGGATATTTTCAACAAGGGATTCCAAAGCTATAGAATAAGTATATTCTGTTAACAAGAAGGAAACTACAAGTACTTTTAGAATGCCCTGGATAAATAATGAAGTAAGAAACCAATTGAAATTAAAGCACAGATTTCAAAAGAGGTGATCTTGCTGCAAATACTTCTTGATTTCTTTGAGGATATGATGGACATGGAAGATCATAAGATCATAAAAATATAAGAAATAGAAGCTGGAGTCGGCCATTTGGCCCTTCGAGCCTGCTCCGCCATTCAACAAGATCATGGCTGATCTTCTATCTCAACTCCACCTTCCCGCACTATCCCCATATCCCTTAATTCCCTTAGTTCCCAATAATTTATCGATGAGTCATAGAAAGTTACAGCACGGAAGGAGGCCACTACAGCCCATCGTGTCTGCACCGGCCAACAAAAAGCTATCCAGCCTGATCCCACTTCCCAGCTCTTGGTCCGTAGCCCTGCAGGTAAGCGCATCCCAAGTGCACATCCAAGTACTTTTTTAATGTGCTTAGGGTTCCTGCCTCTACAACCCTTTCAGGCAGTGAGTTCCAGACCCCCACAACCCTCTGGGTGAAGACATTGCCCCTCAAACCCCCTCTAAACCTTCCCCCAATTACTTTAATTCTGTGCCCCCTGGTTTTTGACCCCTCTGCTAAGAGAAATAGATCCTTTCTATCCAATTTATCTAAGCCCCTCATAATTTTATACACCTCAATAAGGTCTCCCCTCAGCCTCCTCTATTCCAAGGAAAACAGACCCAGCCTATCCAGTCTTTCCTCATAGCTAAAATACTCTAATCCCGGCAACATCCTTGTAAATCTCCTCTGTACCCTCTCGAGTGCAATCACATCTTTCCTGTAATGTGGCGACCAGAACTGCACGCAGTACTCCAGCTGAGGCCTAACTAGTGTTTTATACAGTTGAAGCATAACCCCCCTGCTCTTGTATTCTATGCCACGGCTAATAAAGTCAAGCATCCCGTATGCCTTCTTAACCACTTTATCTACTTGGCCTGCTACCTTCAGGGATCTGTGGACATTCACTCCAAGGTCCCTTTGTTCCTCTACACTACTCAGTGTCCCACCACTTAATGTGTATTCTCTTTCCTTGTTAGCCCTCCCTAAATGCATTACCTCACACTTCACCGGATTGAATTCCATTGGCCACTGTTCTGCCCACCTGACCAATTTATTGATAGCTTCCTGCAGTCTGCAGCTTCCTTCTTCAGTATCAACCACACAGCCAATTTTAGTATCATCTGCAAACTTCTGAATCATACCCCCTATATTCAAGTCAAGATCGTTGATATACCACAAATAGCAAGGGACCTAGTACTGAGCCCTGCAGAACCCCACTGGAAACATCCTTCCAGTCACAAAAACACCCATCAACCATTACCCTCTGCTTCCTGTCTCCGAGCCAGTTTTGAATCAAACTTGACACTTTGTCCTTCATCCCATGCTCTAGACTTCGCAGTCACAGCTCTCTGGGGTAGAGAATTCCAAAAATTCACAACCCTTTGAGTGAAGAAATTTCTCCTCATCTCAGTTCTAAATGACCGACCCCGTATTCTGAGTATATGACCCCGTGTTCTAGACTCCCCAGCCAGGGGAAACATTTTCTCAACATTAACCCTGTCAAGTCCCTTAAGAATCTTATATTTTTCAATTAGATCACCTCTCATTCTTCTAAAACTCCAGGGAATATAGGCCTAGTCTACTAAATCTCACCTCACAAGGCAATCCCCTCATCCCAGGAACCAGTCTGGTGAACCTTCGTTGCACTCCCTCTAAGGCAAGTATATCCTTCCTTAGGTAAAGAGACCAGAACTGTATACAGATGGGGAAATACAGTGAATATGGTGTACATGGATACAAAAGCAAAATACTGTGGATGCTGGAAATATGAAATAAAAACAAAAAATGCTGGAAATACTCAGCAGGTTAGGCAGCATCTGTGGAGAGAAACAAAGATAACATTTCCGGTCGATGACCTTTCGTCAGAACTGGAAAACGTTTGAGATGTGACTGGTTTTAAGCAAGTACAGAGGCAGGGAAAGGGGGGAGGGGAGGAAAGAACAAAAGGGAAGGTCTGTGATAGGGTGGAAGGCAGGAGAGATTAAATGACAAAAGGTAGTGTACATGGACTTTAGGAAAGTCTTGATAAAATACCACACAGGCGATTACTAGAGAAGCTCATGTGGTATGGAATTTGGGGAGGATAGTTAACTGGATTAAAAATGAGTTAGAAGGGAGAAAACAGAGAGTAGGAATTAAGGGTGGGTTTTCAGAGTGATTCGAGTTGGATAGTGGTGTCCCACAGGGTTCCGTTCTGGAGGTATTGTTAATTTGGTAAAAGACCAAAGGAAACGGTGTAGGGTTATTGATCAGATGAGGGAACAGGCGAAATCATGGTGGACAGAATTAAATGCCAGTGAGTGTGGGCTGAGACAGGGGAAGTAACAGCAGGAATTCTGCTCCGAATGGAAGTAGTCTCGGTGCGGTAGAAGAGCAGAGGGTTTTGGGGCTACAGGTTCACTGAGCATTAAAGGCAGCATCTCAGGTTGATAAGGCTGTTTAAACAATCTAATAGAATTCTAGGTTGTATCACAAGAGGTATCGAATATAAAATCCCAGAGGTAATGGTGCAGTATTGTGTTCCACACCGGAGGGACGATATTGTGGGTTTGCAGAGGATACAGCAGATATTGACTAGGATGCTCCCTGGTATCACGAAATGCAAAGATGAAGAAAGATTCAATATATGGGGCTATTTTCTTTAGAAAAATCAAATAATGGGACAATATGAGAGAACAGCTTTGACTCATTAAAGAGTGGACAAGGTAGGTAGAAACAAACTGTTCCCAGTAGATAAGGGGTCCAAAACTAAGGGACATAGAAGAAAGATTAAATGTAAGAGATTTAGTTCAGAGGGCAGGAGATACTTACTTACACAGAGTTGTGCGGCTGTCGAATTCACTTCCAACGTTAATGGTTGAGGTAGAAACTATGTCAACATTCAAGATTAGATTGGAGAGGTGGATGAAGGGATATGAAAACAGTGTGAGTGAATGTCAATAGAACTATTTGCTCTCTCTAATTTGTGTAGTTTTACAACAACAACAACTTCCATTTGTATAGCACCTTGAACGTAGTAAAACGACTCAAGGAGCTTCGCAGGAGCGATTATCAAACAAAATTTGACACCAAGTCACATAAGGAGGTATTATGACAAATGACCAAAAGGTTGGTCAAAGAGGTAGGTATTTAGGAGAATCTTAAAAGAGGAAAGAGAGGTAGAGAGATGGAGAGGTTTAGGGAGGGAATTCCAGAACTCAGGGTCTCGGCAGCTGAAGGCACGGCCGCTAATGGAGGACGATTAAAATTGGGGATGTGCAAGAGGCCAGAATTGGAGGAGTGCAGCTATCTTGGAGGGTTGTAGGGCAGGAGGAGGTTGCAGAGATAAGGAAGTTTGTAGGGCAGGAGGAGATTACAGAGACATGGAGGGGCGAGGCCACGGAGGGATTTGAAAACAAGGAAAAGAATTTTGAAATTGTGACGTTGCTTAACCGGAAGCCAGTGTAGGTCAGCGAGCACAGGGGTGATGGGGACTTAGTGCGAGTTAGGATATGGGCAGCAGAGTTTTGGATGAGCTCAGGTTTATGGAGGGTGGAAAATAGGAGGCCAGACAGGAGAGCATTGGAAAAGGCAAGTCCATAGGTAGCAAAGGCACAGATGACAGTTTCAGCAGCAGATGTGCTAGAAACATAGAAGATAGGAGCAGGAGTAGGCCATTCGGCCCCTAGAGCCTGCTCCGCCATTCGATGAGATCATGGCTGATCGTCCAAATTCAGAACCCTGTCCCTGCTTTCTCCCCATATCCCTTGATCCATTTAGCCTTAAGAAATTTATCCAACTCCTTCTTGAATATATTAAATGAATTGGCCTCAACTGCCTTCTGTGGTAGAGAATTCCACAGGTTCACCACTCTCTGGGTGAAGAAATTCCTCCTCAACTCAGTCCTAAATGGCTTACCCCTTATCCTTAGACTGTGACCCCTAGTTCTGGACTCCCCCGCCATCGGAAACATCTTTCCTGCATCTAGTCTGTCTAGTCCTGTTAGAATTTTATAAGTTTCAATTAGATCCCCTCTCATTCTTCTAAACTCTAGCGAATATAAGCCTAATCGACCCAATCTCTCTTCATACGTCATTCCTGCCAACCCAGGTATCAGTCTGGTGAATCTTCGCTGCACACCCCCCATGGCAAGAACATCCTTCCTCAGATAAGGCGACCAAAACTGCACACAATACTCAAGGTGTGGTCTCACCAAGGCCCTGTACAACTGCAGCAAGACATCTTTGCTCCTGTACTCGAATCCTCTCGCTATGAAGGCCAACATACCATTTGCCTTCTTAACCGCCTGCTGCACCTGCATGCTTACCTTCAGCGACTGGTGCACAAGGACACCCAGGTTCTCGTTGCACTACCCCTTTTCCCAATCTATTGCCGTTCAGATAATAATCTGCCTTCCTGTTTTTGTCACCAAAGTGGATAACCTCACATTTATCCACATCTGCCATGCATCTGCCCAATCATCCAACCTGTCCAAATCATACTAGAGTTTCTCTGCATCCTCCTCACAGCACACACGCCCACCCAGCTTTGTGTCCTCTGCAAACTTGGAGATATTACATCTAGTTCCCTCGTCTAGATCATTAATATATATTGTGAATAACTGGGGTCCTAGCACCGATCCCTGTGGTACCCCACTAGTCACTGCCTGCCACTCGGAAAAAGACCCGTTTATTCCAACTCTTTGCTTCCTGTCTGCCAACCAGTTCTCTATCCAAGTCAGTACCTTACCCCCAATCCCATGTGCTTTAACTTTGCACGCTAATCTCTTATGCGGGACCGTATCGAAAGCCTTCTTAAAGTCCAAATACACCACATCCACTGGTTCTCCCTTATCTATTCTACCAGTTACATCCTCAAAAAATTCCAGTAGATTAGTCAAGCATGATTTACCTTTTGTAAATCCATGTTGACTTTGTCCGATCCTGTCACTGTTTTCCAAGTGCTCTGCTATTACATCTTTTATAATGGACTCTAGCATTTTCCCCACTACCGATGTCAGGCTTACCGATCTATAATTCCCCGGTTTCTCTCTACCACCTTTTTAAATAGTGGGGTTACATTAGCTACCCTCCAATCCATGGGAACTGTGCCAGAGTCTATAGAATTTTGGAAGATGTCCAGCAATGCCTGTACTAATTCTAGGGCCACTTCCTTAAGTACCCTAGGATGTAGATTATCAGGCCCTGGGGATTTATCGGCCTTCAATCCCGTCAGTTTCCCTAACACCATTTCCCTACAAATACTGATTTCATTCAGTTCCTCCCTCTCATTAGACCCTATGTTCCCCGACATCTCTGGGAGGTTATTTGTGTCCTCCTTTGTGAAGACAGAACCAAAGTATGTATTTAATTGGGCTGCCATTTCTTTGTTCCCCATTATAAATTCCCCTGATTCTGACTGCAAGGGACCTACGCTTGACTTCACCAATCTTTTTCTCTTCGCATATCTACAGAAGCTTTTACAGTCAGTTTTTATGTTCCCTTCAAGATTACTCTCATACTCTATTTTCCCTTTCTTAATTAATCGCTTTGTCCTCCTTTGCTGAATCCTAAACTGCTCCCAATCCTCAGGTTTGCTGCTTTTTCTGGCCAATTTATATGTCCTCTCCTTGGATCTTATGCTATCCCTAATTTCCCTTGTTAGCCACGGTTGAGTCACCTTTTTTGTTTTATTTTTATGCCAAACAGGGATGAACAAATTATGTAGTTCATCCATGCGATCTTTAAATGTTTGCCATTGCCTAGCCACCGTCAACCCTTTAAGTAACGTGCTGAGGCTGGGGCTGTTATGGAGGTGGAAGTAGGCGATTTTGATGATGGCGTGGATATGTGGTCAGAATCTCATCTCGGGTTCAAATATGACGCCAAGGTTGCCAACGGTCTGGATCAGCATCAGACTGTTGCCAAGGGGAAGAATGGAGTTGCTTCCTAGGGAATGGGGTTTGTGGCGGGGACCGAAGACAATGGGCCAGAAATTCGGCTCTCCGGCTTCCTGCGGGTGCAAGCATCGTGCGCGTACTTGCCTACCACGCCTGCCATTGTGCTTTGGGCCCACGAGGACTTCGGATCCTGGGCCTCCTCCAGCTGCCAGCGCGCAGTGCTTGCATATCCCAGGGGCGCAGTTAGTTCGAAGTGTCCCCTGGGATCACGTGAGCCATGGAGAGCCAATCCTAACAGGGCATTTTCATTCATAGATTTGACAGGAAGACCCCAAAACCACACTTAAACTTCAAATAATTTTTTTTTTAAATCACATTTTTAAAATAACTATAAGTTGCATAAATTATCTACTTTAAACAAAAATTTAAATTTTTGAAAAAATTAATTATACTTTTTAACGGTGCTAAAAATAAACTTACCTTTCTTTAAACTATCTAAAAAAGATAAACCTGTTGAAAAAATGTTTAAATTGTAATTAATTAACCACTTACCTTGTTAAAAACAGGCCTTGCGCCTCCTTTTTAAAAGTGCATACTTACCCTACAGGAGAAACCTGAAAAAAAAACGAAGTTCGCTGCGTGCGCATTGACTCTCCCGCGCATGCGTTCGACTTCTGAACCCCTCCCTTCAGGGGAAATGAAGTTCCGGTTTCCCGCACATGCGCAGTGCATGCAGGAAACCGACACTTCAGGGGGCCTTACGGGTGAGTACACAGCGCATACTCACGTGACAAGAGCCGAATTTCTGGCCCCATATTTAGTTGGGCTTCCCAATATTTAGTTGGAAGAAATTTCTGTTCATCCATTACTGGATGATGGACAAGCAACGTGACACATCAGAACCAGACGAGGGGTCGAGAGAGATGGTGATGAGGTACAGCAGTGTGACGTCAACTTGATGACGTTGTGTTTCCAGATGATGTCACCGAGGGGAAACATGTATTTAAATAAAACAAGGTCTTACCTTCAGAAATATGACTGTGTCTTGTTCCTCCATCTGTCTCTGTAACTCTGACAGTTCTCGCCCAACACAATCTAACTCCTGTTGGATTCCTCTGAGGTTTTTCTCCATTGATTTTAGGATCTCCCCCTCTTGTTCCCTGAGATCTCTGATTAAACGCTGCTCTCTCTCAGTGAGAATCTGGTGCATTTTAGCGAACTCGGATGTGGTGTGGGTCTGCAGACTGCTCGACTGTTCCTACCAAATGAAATGTGAAACATAATTAATGTACCGCGATAAAGGGAACAAAACTAACTGAGATCCCAGAAAATCAGCGCAGAGAGACCTTACCCGAACTGCGGAAATCTGCTGTTCCTGCCGCCGTGCGGTGTCCAGAGCCGAATCCTTTCTCTTTGTAGCCGATTCTAGGGATGATGTAAGTTTATCCTGGAATAAGAAGTTAACTGATTGTAACGTTTATACACGAAAAACAGAGAGAGAAAGGTTGCCAGAGATTCTACCTTCCATCTTACCCGGTACATCTGCGCAGCTTCTGTCAGTCCCATGAAGTTGTGGGACTTGTGACCCCGCCCCTCTGTCGCCACAAGACACTTCACACAGATCAGTTTCTTGTCAGTTTCACAAAACAGCTCAGTTCTTCTTGATGTTCCACACAGTGAAGTTTACTTTCCTTCTCTTTCGGATTCAGGTTTAATTTTCGAGCTTTCTCGGCCAGTCTCGCTAAGGCCCGACTAACCTTGAGGTTTATTTCCGGAAACTCCTCCCTACATTCCGGGCAGGAGTTTGTCTCCTTATTTTCCCAACACTGTGTGATACAGGAGCGGCAGAAGTTGTGCCCACACTCCAGTATAACCGGATCGGTGAAGAAATCAAGACAAATGGGACAAATTAATTCATCAGTTAGACTCTGTGCCTGCTGTCTCAACGCCATGTTCACTCGCAGCACTTCCTGACTGGAACTGTTTGAGTTCCAAAGTTCGTTAAAGGGAGGATCCAGACCGAGTGTCGACACATACCTACCCGCCCTGTTCAGCACTGAGGTGTTCACCAGCGCACAGAGATCAAAGTCTGCATTAGAATACATTAGGAAACAGATTGAAATTTGTGTGTGGAGATTTCCCAATTGGAGGTTCGGCGCTTCTTCTCTTCCCAGAGAATAGTGGATCTGTGAAACTAGGTGCCCGCCTCCAGTGAACGCTGATCGACTGTATTCCTTCAGGAGACGGCTGGGCCTGTTTCTGGGTGGGGAGCAGATGGCCTAGTACCAGAGATAGCTACCCTGAAAGTCAGGGCCAATGTGATTTCCTGGATTACTTTCCATCATCCAAATGATCCGGAGAGGAATTTTTCAGATTCTTTCCCCCCTAACCGCCCCTCCCAGGAGATTATGTGACTCCCTGTGGGTAGGGACTTTCTCTCTGATGATACATTAAGGCATCACAACTCTATGGGATAGTCTGCAGAGACCCGATGATCTTTTCTGTCTGATATTTTCGTATGTTCGCTATCCAGCACTATATTGGGTTGATGGGAAATGGAACAATCCACTCACAGTACAGTTTCCGGCAGTGTGTAGGTTTAATCAGTAAATTGTGGATCTACAAACAATGTTATGGAAAGAAAGAATTGCATTTCTTTCGCGCCTTTCACGACCACTGGATGTCTCAAAGCGCTTGACACCCAATGACGTACTTTTGAAACGTAGTCATTGTTGTTATGTGGGAAAAGCGGCAGCCAATTTGTGCACAGCAAGCTCCCACAAACAGCAATGTGATAATGATCAGATAATCTGTTTTTAGTTATGTTGATTGAGGGATAAATATTGACCATGACACCGGGGATAACTCCCCTCCTCTTCTTCGAAATATAGCTATCGGCTCTTTTACGTCCACCTGAGAGGGCAAACGGGGCCTCAGTTTAACGTCTCATCTGAAAGACGGCCCCTCCGACAGTGCAGCCCTCCCACAGCACTGCACTGGGCTCTCAGCCTAGAATTTTGCGCTCAAATTCCCATGGAGTGGGACTTGAACCCACAAACCATCTGACTCAGAGGCGAGAGTGCTACCCACTGAGCCACAGCTGACACTAATAATAATGTACAATAGAATAACTTGATAGCATTTTTAATTTGGGTTATTTTAGCAACTGTTTCCCGTGACAAGCGGAGGAGGGACAGGCAGCAGCAGAACAAAAAATAGTGTAGAAAGAGCAGGAAGTAAATAGAGAGAGAAAAGAAAGCTGACCAGCTTGGTGCTGGAATGCAACTTGTTAAAGTGAGGAGTGTTACAAATCAGGTTGACGAGCTACAGGCTCAAGTGGCCACATGGGGTTATGATATCGTGGCTATAACGGAGAACTGGCTTAAAGATGGGCAGGAATAGGAACACAACATTCCTGGCTACAATGTATTCTGGAGGGATATGGAGGGAAAAAGACAGGAGAGGGGGTGGCAGTATTGATCAAGGATAATCTTACTTCTACAGTGGGACAATATACTAGGGGTTTCAGAGACTGCATCTATTTGGTTAGAGTTAAGGAAAAGAAAAGTTACATTGCTGGTTGTTTAATATAGAGCCCCAAATAGTGAGAAGGAGATAGAGGAGCAAATCTGTAGGCAAATTACAGAGAAATGTAAAAATAATAAAGCAGTCATAGTTGGGGTCTTCTATTACCCTAATATAGACTGGGGAATAAACAGAGTAAAGGGCAAGGAAGGTGATGAATTCCTAAAATGTGTACAGGAGAATTTCTTAATACAGACCAACGATGAATGAAGCAGAGCTGGATCTATCTCTGGGGAACGAAGTAGGGAAGTGGAGTGTGTTTCAATGGGAGAACATCTGGGCAATAGTGATCATAATATCATTAGTTTTAAAGTACTTATGGAAAGTGTCAAAGATAAATCAAAAGTGTGAATTCCCAACTGGAAGCGATCCAAGGAGGAGGAAAGCATGGAAAATCGGGTGCAGAGAAAGGTTCTGTGGCCCAGGAATGTGGCAGAAGAAAGGTGGGTAGGCCCTGGGGTACAGACAACACCGCCGGTTGTTTACCGATAGACCCCCACCCCAAATACCAGCCACACCTCCTCCACTCCCAGTGCCTCTGGTGCCGTCATCCTCCATTACCAGTACCTGCTTTCCCAAAGAGAATGGGAGCAGTGGTTGAGATCTAAAGTTGTTAAACTGTGTGTTAAGGCCAGAAGTTGCAATGTGCCGAACAGAAAGATGATGTTCCTTGAGCTTGCATTGAGCTTCATTGGTAGAGTGTAGGAGCCTGAGGACAGAGAGTTCAGAGTGGGCGTGCGATGTGCAATTAAAGCAGCAAGTGACCGGAAGCCCAGGGTCACGCATGCGGACTGAATAGAGCTGTTCGGCAGAGTGATCACCCAATCTGCGTTCAGTGTCCTCAATGTAGAGGAGACCGCGTTGTGAGCAGTGAATACAGCATAGTAAGCTGGAAGACGTACAACTAAATCGCTATTTCACCTGGAAGGAATGTTTGGGGCCCTGGATAGTGAGAAGGTGTGGGGTGAAAGGGCAGGTTCTGCACCCCCTGCGCTTACATGGGAAGGTGCCGGGGAAGGGGAGAGAGTGTTGGGGGTGATAAAAGTGTGGACCAGGGTGTCACAGAGCGAACGGCCCTTTCGAAATGCTGATAGTTGAGTGGCGAGCAATATATTTTCGTTGATGGACGTGGAGGAAATGGATGAGGATCATCCATTGGATGGGAAGCCTGGTGGAGTGGAAGGTGAAGATAAGGGTGAACCATATAAATATTGGGAAGACCAAAGACATTGTCTTCGGTACCCACCACAAATTCCGTTCCCTAGCCACCGACACCATCCTGACGTCAGTAGCAGGGAAAATGCTAGGATCTATTATTAGGAACGTGGTAACAGGGCATTTGGAAAATCATAATCAACACTGATTTATGAAAGGGAAATCGTATTTGACAAAACTGTTAGAGTTTTTCTCAGGATGTAACTAGCAAGGTAGATAAGGTGGAATCAGTGAATGTAGTGTATTTTGATTTTCAGAAAGCATCCAATAAAGGCGCCACACAGGAGGCTATTACACAGAATTAGGGCTCGTGGGATTGGAGGTAACATTTTAGCATGGATTGAAGATTGGTTAACGGACAGAAAACAGAGAGTAGGAATAAACGGGTCATTTTCTGGTTGGCAGGCTGTAACTAGTGGGATCAGTGCTTGGGCCTCAGCTATTCACAATATATATCATTGTTTTGGATGAGGGGACCGAGTTTAAAGCTTCCAAGTTTGCCGATGATGCAAAGCTAGGTGGGAAAGCAAGTTGTGAGGGGAATGAAAAGAGGCTGCAAAGGGATATAGACAGGTTAAGTGATTGGGCAAGAACGTGGCAATGGGAATATAAGACATGAGAAGTATCCACTTTGGTAGGAAAAATAGAAAAGCAGAATATTTGGGAATGGATGTTTTTAGAGTCATTTGAGTATCCTTGTACACGAATCACAGAAAGTTAACATGCAGGTACAGCAAGTAATTAGGAAGATATGTTAGCCTTTAATACGAAGGAATTGGGGTATAAGAGTAAAACAGTCTTCCTTCAACTCGGGTCTTGGAGAGACCACCCTGGAGTACTGTATACAGTTTTGGTCTCCTTACCTAAGGAAGGATATACTTGCATACATGCGATCCCGCAGAGAAATTGTTCAAAAATATGACATTGGCTTCCACATGTATGCTGACGACACCCAGCTCCACCTCACCACCACCACTCCTGACCCATCCACTGCCTCTGTGTTGTTAAGCTGCTTGACGACAGCCAGTCCTGGAGAAGACGCAATATCCTCCAATTAAACATTGGGAAGACCAAAGTCATTGTCTTCCAGTCCATCCACAAACTCTGTTCCCTAACCAATAATTCCATCCCTCTCCTTGGCTACTGTCTCAGGCTGGACCAGATTGTTCTTAAACTCAGCATTCTATTTGACGCTGAGCTGAACTTCCGACCCCATACCTGCACCATCACTAAGACCACCTACTACCACCTCCACAACATCGACACCTCTACCTCAGCCCACTTGCTGCTGAAACCCTCATCCATGCCTTTGTTACCTCTGTACTTGACTGTCTTGGCCGACCTTCCATATTTCACACTCTGTAAACTTGAGCTTATCCAAAACTCTGCTGCCAGTAGCCTAACTCGCACCATTCACCCATCACCCTTGTGCTCGCTGACCGACATTGTCTCCTGGTCCATCAAAACCTTGTTTTTTAAATTACCATTCATGGGCTCAAATCTTTCCATCGCTTCGCCGCTCCCTATATCCAAACCCTCCTCCACCACTATAACGCTCAGAGTTTCTCCACTTCTGGCCTCTTGTCCATCCCCCATTTCCTTCAACCCACCAGTGGCGGTCTTGCCTTCAGCTGGCTTGGCCCTGAGCTCTGGGATTTCCTCCCTAAACCTCTCCGCCTTTCCATCTGCCTTTCCCCCTTTAAGACGCTCCTTAAAACCTACCTCTTTGACCAAGCTTTCAGTCACCCCTCCTCATATCTCCTTATGTGGCTTTGTGTCAATATTTGTCTAATGACACTTCTGTGAGGAGCCTTGGGACGTTATCCTACATTCAAGGCTCAGTATAAATACAAGTTGTTGTTCTTGAAAACAAATAAATAAAACCCTTAAAGTAAATGTACTGACTGCAGCACTATGGTGGGGCCGATGCTAATCTCAGTGTGTTTGCTGTTGTAAAACGACATGTCATTCTTTCCAGGGCCACCCAGTTAAATTATTTTGAGTCCCAGAGTCCCACGCCACTGATGGAATGTCTCACTGTGGGTGAAACATATATACTGCAGCTTCGCATCCCTGTTATCCTAATGGCCCTCACCCTGGCATTTGGAGCTGGTTGGCCGTCAGGTCATACTGGCGGCTGGAATTCTGGCCCCACTCCGCTGCATTTCTGGCAACAGCACTCGAGAATTTCAGCAACTGTTTCTTCGCAATTGGTGAAATTTTCATCTTTAAAAATGGCAAAATATAAAAGACATTTCAGTGAATCCTCGTTCAACACACTAGCCAACCCGTCTCTCTCCTAAAGCCGGTGGAGCGCCCTCAGAAAATTCCACCCACTCTCCCTCCAAACCCTCAGTTCACAGAGACACTCTGTCCCTATTTCCAGGCACACTGTATCCCACGTGCAGAGACACTCGCCCTCTGACCCCAAGTTGGTTGAGACACTGGGCGACGTTTCCCGGGACCCTGACCCAGCAGTGAGGCCATGTCCAACAGTGGGAAGAACTTTCAATCATTACTGACCTTGTCAGTCTGCAGAGAGGTTTCCATCTTGCTAAGCTGAAGATACCTTTGGATATGTTAGCCTTCCCCTTGGCCCAGATTCTCTGTAGCACAGAGGCGCAACACATTCACCACCTCTGGAGATTGCTTCAAATTTGAACTTGGATGAGGTTAGTTCCCCGAATAAGAACACCACGTTCACCTTCTGTGCTGTACAACAACAACAACTTGTATTTATATAGGGCCTTTCATATGGTAAAACGTCCCACGGCGCTTCACAAGATAATTATAAGACAAAAAAAATTACACCAAACCCCAAGGAGAAATGTGTGCAGGTCACCAGAAGCTTGGTCAAAGTCGTAGGTTTTAAGGAGCAACTTAAAGGAGGAAAGAGAGGTGGAGAGGCGGAGAGGATTAGGGAGGGAATTCCAGAGCTTAGGGCCTAGGCAACAGAAGGCACGGCCACCAAATGTTGAGCGATTATAAACAGGGATGCTCAAGAGGGCAGAATTAGAGGAGCGCAGATACCTCAGGTGGTTGTGGGGCTTGAGGAGATTACAGAGATACGGAGGGGCGAGGCCATGGAGGGATTTGTAAATAAGTTAGGGAATTTTGAAATCGGGACGTTGCTTAACCAGGAGCCAATGTAGGTCAGCGAGCACAGGGGTGATGGGTGAACGGGACTTGGTGCGAGTTGGGATACGGGCAGCCGAATTTTGGATGACCTCAAATTTACGTGGGAGGCCAGCTAGGAGTGTGTTGGAATGGTCAAGTCTAGAGGTAACAAATGCATGGATGTGGGTTTCAGCAGCAGATGAGCTGAGGCAACGGTGGAGATGGGTAATGATACAGAGGTGGAAATAGGCAGTCTAAGTTAAGCCACAGATATGTGGTCGGAAGCTCAGTTCAGGTTCAAATATGACACCAAGGTTGTGAACAGTGTGATTCAGCCTCAGACAGATGTTAGGGAGAGGGATGGAGTCAATGGCTAGGCAATGGAGTTTGTGGCGGGGACCGAAAACAATGGCTTCGGTCTTCCCAATATTTAGTTGGAGAAAATTTCTGCTCATCCAGAACTGGATGTCAGACAAGCAGTCTGACAATTTAGAGACCGTGCAGGACTCGAGAGAAGTGGTGGTGAGGTGGAGCTGGGTGTCGTCAGCGTACATGTAAGCTAATATCAGTCACATCACATTTCCTTCTATGCCATGAGCTTGTAACAGCCGCTGTCCTCTGGCCCCTCGCACACACACGAAACACTGTTTGGACTGAATCTCTCACTTTTGTTTTTCCCCTGTCCCCATCCATGATCCCAAAACTTCCACCTAGAAGCTTTAAATGAACCATGGGATCCACAGCAATTTGGCACGTTGGATCCAAAATTGGCTTAGTGGAAGGAGGCAGAGGGTGATGGTCGAAGGTTGTTTTTGTGACTGGAAGCCTGTGTCCAGTGGTGTACCGCAGGGATCGGTACTGGCTCCTTTGCTGTTTGTAGTGTACATTAATGATTTAGATATGAATGTAGGAGGTATAATCAGTAAGTTCGCAGATGACACGAAAATTGGTGGAGTGGTAAATAGCGAGGAGGGAAGCCTCAGGCTACAGGACGATATTGACGGGATGGTTAGATGGGCAGAACAGTGGCAAATGGAATTTAACCCTGAAAAGTGTGAGGTGATGCATTTTGGGAGGACTAACAAGGCAAGGGAATACACAATGAATCGTAAGACCCTAGGAAGGACAGAGGATCAGAGGGACCTTGGTGTGCGTGTACATATATCCCTGAAGGAAGCAGGACAGGTAGATAAGGTGGTTAAAAAGGCATGTGGGATACTTGCCTTCATTAGCCGAGGCATAGAATATAAGAGCAGGGAGGTTATGATGGAGCTGTACAAAACGCTAGTTAGGCCACAGCTGGAATACTGTGTGCAGTTGTGGTCGCCCCACTATAGGAGGGATGTGATTGCATTGGAGAGGGTGCAGAGGAGATTCACCAGGATGTTACCTGGGCTGGAGCGTTTCAGCTATGAAGAGAGACTGAACAGGCTGGGGTTGTTTTCCTTAGAGCAGAGAAAGCTGAGGGGGGACCTGATTGAGGTGTACAAAATTATGAGGGGCATAGATAGGGTAGATAGAAAGGAACTTTTCCCCTTAGTAGAGGGGTCAATAACCAGGGAGCGTAGATTCAAGGTAAGGGGTAGGAGGTTTAGAGGGGATTTGAGGAAATACTTTTTCACCCAGAGGGTGGTTGGAATCTGGAACTCACTGCCTGAAAGGGTGGTCGAGGCAGGAACCCTCACAACATTCAAGAAGCATTTAGATGAGCACTTGAAACGCCATAGCATACAAGGCTACGGACCAAGTGCTGGAAAATGGGATTAGAATAGACAGGGCTTGATGGCTGGCGCGGACACGATGGGCCGAAGGGCCTCTTTCTGTGCTGTATGGCTCTATCCATGATCGCAAAACTTCCACCTAGAACCTTTAAATGTACCAGGTAACTGAGGTCGATCAATTTGACGACCATTATCGTACAACACGTGGAATACAAAACCAAAAGTACAGATCACTGTGTAAATTTAAATCACGATGTGGGACAAGGAGACATAGATGTAAACTAGTAAAAGGCAGGTTCAGGACGGATGGCAGGAAGCACTTTTCCAATGGAAAGGATGAAAAACACCGGAACTTGTATTGAGATGGGCAATAAAAGGAGCCTTTCCCGTCTGGACCACATCCCGAAAACTGCAGCATTCCGAAGGGACCGCTCCCTCCGCGATACCCTTGGCCACTCCTCACTCCTGTCTTCCACTCTATCACAGACCTTTCCTTTTGTTCATTCCTCCCCTCCCCGCTTCCCCTGCCTCTGTAATTGTTTAAAACCTGTTACATCTCTAACTTTTTCCAGTTCTGACGAAAAGTCATCGACCGGAAACGTTAACTCCGTTTCTCTCTCTGCAGTATTTAGCTTTTGTAAAGAAAGTGACCCTGGGGGCCGATCAGTCGAGGGGGAAAAGTGCGATCATTCGAGAGGCAGCTGAAGATTTTGGTGGAGGGACTGTGAGTTTCTTCGGAATCATCCACTAGACGGGCCGAACAGCCTCCATCATATATCCTGGAGATACAGTCAAACATTGAAAGGAAATGGTGTTGCAACTGGAAATGTTTATTACACAGAAACACCCTGGAGGATAAAGAGGCGATTAAAACTCTGTTTTTATTAAGATTCTGCAAAATAATCTCCTTTACAATTCTCTTGCATTGGCCTTTAATATCAATCAGATCGCAAGATAATTGTTGTATTAAAGCATTGAACACAACAGGTGTCAGCCGTGGCTCAGTGCTAACACTCTCGCCTCTGAGTCAGAAAGTTGTGGGTTCAAGTCCCCACTCCATGAGACTTGAACACTTAATCCAGGTCGACACTCCCAGTGGCAGTACTGAGGGAGTGCAGCACTGTCGGAGGTGCCGTCTTTCGGAGGAGACACTAAACCGAGGCTCCGTCTGCCCTTTCAGGTAGATGTAAAATATCCCACGGCTGTACTTTGAAGAAGAGCAGCGGAGTTCTCCCCGGTGTCCTGGGCCAATATTTATCCCTCAATCAACATCACTAAAAACCGATTATCTGATCATTGCTGTTTGTGGGAAATTGTCTGCTTGGGTTCCTACATTGCAGCAGTTACTACACTTCAAAAAGTACTTCATTGACTGTAAAGCTCTTTGGGGCGTCCTGAGACAATTAAATGTTAGTCTTTCTCACTACTTGCAGTTCCTTCACTGTGCTGCCCGTTGTTTACCGTGTTTTCGGTTTTCCCGCGCCTCTTCCTTCTCTCGATGCCCCGCCGTGTGTAAGATTGCTCTGATGAAAATCACATCTCAGAAAGAGTAGTTTTCCTGACTGAAGCAGTTCTTTCTGCAGACTTTCCGAACATTCTGTCCTCTTTCATTCTAAACAATCGTTCCAAATACCGTGACACATTCTTTCACATTTTATTTTCAGCAAATTCTACACAAGATTATCATCCAGTTTCAGCCATGTGGGCAGTTGGTGGTTAATACACAACATTATCACAGCAGAGGGGATACAGCAAGGGTCACATGTAGGCAGGGACCATGCGTGGTGCCCAGGCCAGAGAGGACAGAAATAGCACAGGGGGTCGGGTGAAAGGAAAGTAAATTCGATTTTGGGGCCTTTGAATCAGTGGCTGTTCCAGACTCGCTCGGGTGCGGCTGGAGCGTAACTCCGACGTTGCCTGCAGGGCCAGGAGTTTCAGGTCAGCGGCTCGCCATTCTGCTTCAAGACGGAAGATTTTAATTTCGGAATCCGTTCTGCAGCAGCCACTTTCCTAACCCCAATCGATCGCCCGGCCGATCCAGCTCCCCCAATTCCCCGCTCCACACCAGCTTCATTCAGCCCGACTTCACATCCGCCCGGTTTCCGCCCCAAGATGCGCCCCTCCCCCAAATCGATATCCTGATTTCGCCGACCCGGGTCCAGGAATTCTGGGCAAAGTCTCTCTCTCCTCAGAATGAACATCCCCGCCCTGGGAACGGGGCCTAGTTTCTGATCTTCCCCGAGGAGTGCTGTACAGATTGGACCAACACCCCACATTCTCTGCTCTTCAATGAAGGCGCTAATCAGTTTATTTTCAATGTGTTGGTGATTCCGCTAAAATCGCAGCCAAAGGAACGTCACAGGAAGTAAAGTTAAATGTTGATCGGGTAATATCCCCACAGGAATTCCAGGCTGTGGTCTCTGGAGGGGCAGAGACTCTATTCCAGTCCAGGTTGGGCGGGGATGATAAGTTGCAGGGTGAGGGTGGGAGGGTTATTCAGTGACCCCGGCCCCGCTGGGGTTCCAGTCAAACACTGATTTCAAACTGAGTTACAATTGGAAATGTTTATTAAACAGAAACACCCGGGAGGAAATGGAATGAGAAACTGAAATTGGAGGTAAAATGATGGAAACAGGCCCATTACTGTTCGTGACCTTTAACCCCGCAGATTGTCAGCGGGGCGGAGTTTTTCCCGTCGTCATTCGATCCCGGATTGAAGATGGGAAAGATTCTCTCAGTGAAAGTGTCGGTCAAAGTGTGAAGATGGGACATGTTGTCCGCATTGTAAAATGACACCTGTCCGCCCTCATAGTCCAGGTACACCCCGATCTTCCGGGGCTTCACAGTCGGGGTGAGGGGGGTCCATGACGGGGAGGTGAGGGCAACATAGCCTCTTCCGGGGAACAGCCTCACAACCCAGTATCCGGTCTCGGGTCTCAGGTCGATTCCCCCTTTCCTCCCGGCAGACTCTCGGGTCACTCCCACAAGCCACCGAGTCTTGTTCCCCACCTCCACCTCCCAGTAGTGTCTCCCTGATGTGAATCCCTCCGATCCCAGGACACAGAGCCAGTAATCAAACCTCCCCGGGATGTCAGGGAGCGGCTGCGGTTTGTCTCCGAGTCTCACACTGGTCCGGTCCTCAGACAGGATGAGCCGGGGATTCGCTGTGTTCGGATCCAGAGTCAGAGAGGCTAGAGCTGGGGGAAAGTAAAAATAACACAGTCAGTAATTTAGGCCGCGATTGCCCCTTCCTCGTCGGGGCCGTGGCGGGCTGAGTCGATGGCAGGTCCCCACCGCGCTGCTGCCACCAGCCTGCTGTGTGGAATGATTTTCCCGATTGGGTTTGTTAAGCCCCACCCAGCGCGTTTCCCGCCAATTGAAGGAAGCGGGTCTGATGACGTCATTTGATGACACTTCAGATGCCGGTTTCCTTAAAGGGACCATGTCCAAATTGACATTGACAGTTGTGCTATCAGCGTTCTGCAGCATTGAGGTGCTTTTAACACTGACAAGCACTGCACAGAGGTGTAGGGCTGCACCCAGGATCTCACAGCACGGAGGGAGGTTCCCTTCCCTTCCAATGGGCGGAACAACCCTCCCCAGGAGACAAGCACATCCAGTTTGCACATTGGGCGGGAGGACGGTGGCTTCATGGTAATGTCACTGGACTAGTAATTCAGAGGCCTGGACTAATGATCCAGAGACATGAGTTCAAATACCGCCATGGCAGCTGGGGAATTTAAATTCAGTTATTTAAATAAATCTGGAATAATAAAAAAAAAGCTAGTTTCAATAATGGTGACCATGAAACTATCAGATTGTCGTAAAAACCCATCTGGTTCACGAATGTCCTTTAGAGAAGGAAAACATGCCGTCCTTACCTGGTCTGGCCTATATGTGACTCCAGATCCACAGCAAAGTGGTTGACTCTTAACTGCCCTCTGAAATGGCCAAGCAAGCCACTCAGTTGTAACAAACCGCACCAAAACACAATAATAAGAATGAAACTGGACGGACCACCTGGCATCGATCTCGGCACCGGCTATGGACACAGCAATCTGGGGACTTGTGCCAAAATTGGGAGAACTGTCACACAACTGTCCTGACATAGTCATACTCACAGAATCATACCTTTAAGTCAATGCTTGTCCCACCAGCAGGACTGACCCACCAGGTGTGGCGGCACAGTGATATACAATCGGGAAGGAATGGCCCTGGGAGTCTTCAGCATTGACTCGTCTCATGGCTCCAGATCAAGCATGGGCAAAGAAACCTCCTGCTGATTACTACCTACCGCCCGCCCTCAGCTGATGAATCAGTACTCCTCCATGTTCAACACCACTTGGAAGATGCACTGAGAGTAACAAGGGCACAGAATATACTCAGGGTGGGGGACTTCAAAGTCCATCACCAAGAGTGGCTCGGTAGCACCACGACTGACCGAGCTGGCCGAGTCCTGAAGGACATAACTGCCAGTCTGGGCCTGCGGTGAGAGAACCAACACGAGGGAAAAACCTACTTGACCTCGTCCTCACCAATCTACATGTCGCAGATGCATCTGTCCATGACAGTATTGGAAGCACTGCCCACCGCACAGTCATTGTGGAGACGAAGTCCCGTCTTCACATTGAGGACACCCTCCATCGTGTTGTGTGGCACCACCACTGTGCTAAATGGGATAGATTCAGAATAGATCTGCCAGCTCAAAACTGGGCATCCATGAGGCGCTGTGGGCTAGCAGCAGAATTGTATTCCACCACAACCTGGGTATGGTGCAGCACAGGACTAAATGCATGCTAAAAAATGGAAGCAGCATGGTATAGACAGGGCTAACCGATCCCACAATCAACGGATCAGAGCAAAGCACTGCAGTCCTTCCACATCCAGTTGTGAATGGTGGTGGACCATTAAACAACTAACGGGAGGAGGAGGCTCCATGAATATCCCATCTTCAAGGATGGTGGAGCCCAGTACGTGTGTGCAAAAAACAAGGCTGAAGTGTTTGCAACCATCTTCAGCCCGAAGTGCCGAGTGGATGATTCATATCGGCCTATTCCTGTGGTCCCCACCATCACAGAAGCCAGTCTTCGTCATATTCGATTCACTCCACGTGATATCAAGAAACGGCTGAGCGCACTGCATACAGCAAAGGCTATGGGCCCCGACAACATCCCGGCTATTGTGCTGAAGACTTGTGCTCCAGAACTAGCCGTGCCTCTAGTCAAGCTGTTCCAGTACAGCTACAACACTGGCATCTCCCCGACAATGTGGAAAACTGCCCAGGTATGTCCTTTCCACAAAAAGCAGGACGAATCCAATCCGGCCAATTACCGCCCCATCAGTCTACTCTCAATCCCAATCAGCAAAGTGATGGAAGGTGTCATCGACAGTGTTATCAAGTGGCACTTACTCACCAATAACCTGCTCACTGATGCCCAGTTTGGGTTCCGCCAAGACCACTCGGCTCCCGACCTCATTACAAGCCTTGGTCCAAACGTGGACAAAGGAGCTGAAGTTCAGAGTTGAGGTGAGAGTGACGACCCTTGACATCAAGGCAGCATTTGACTGAGTGTGGCATCAAGAAGCACTAGTAAAACTGAAGTCAATGGGAATCGGGGGGACAATGCTCCGCTGGCTGGAGTCATACCTTGCACAAAGGAAGAAGGTTGTGGTGGTTGAAGGTCAATCATCACAGCCCCAGGACATCGCAGCAGGAGTTCCTCATGGCAGTGTCCTAAGCCCAACCATCTTCAGCTGCTTCATCAATGACCTTCCCTCCAACATAAGGTCAGAAATGGGGATGTTCGCTGATGACTGCACAGTGTTCAGCGCCATTCACAACTCCTCAGATAATGAAGCATTCCATGCCCACATGCAACAAGACCTGCACGACGTTCAGGCTTGGGCTGATAAGTGGCAGGTAACATTCGCGCCACACAAGTGCCAGGCAATGACTATCTCCAACAAGCGAGAGTCTAACCACCTCCCCTTGACATTCAATGGCATTACCATCACCGAATCCCCCACCATCAACATCCTGCAGGTCACCATTGACCAGAAACTTAACTGGACCATTCATATAAATACTGTTGCAACAAGAGCAGGTCAGAGGCTAGGTATTCTGCGGCGAGTGTCTCACCTCCTGTCTCCTCAAAGTCTTTCCACCATCTACAAGGCACAAGTAAGGAGTGTGATGGAATACTCCCCACTTGCCTGGATGAGTGCAGCTCCAACAACACTCAAGAAGCTCGACACTATCCAGGACAAAGCAGCCCGCTTGATTGGCACCCCATCCAGCACCTTAAACATTCACTCCCTCCACCACCGGTGTACCGTGGCTGCAGTGTGTACCATCTACAAGATGCACTGCAGCAACTCGCCAAGGCTTCTTCGGCAGCACCTCCCAAACCCGTGATCTCCAGCACCTAGAAGGACAAGGGCAGCAGGCGCATAGGAAAACTTCCACCTCCGAGTTACCCTGCAAGTCACAAACCATCTTGACTTGGAAGTATATCGCCGATCCTTCATCGTAGCTGGGTCAAAATCCTGGAACTCCCTACCTAACAGCACTGTGGGAGTACCTTCATCACATGGACTGCAGCGGTTCATGAAAGCGGCTCACCGCCACCTTCTCATGGGCAATTAGGGATGGGCAATAAATGCTGGCCTTGCCAGTGACGCCCACATCCTATAAACGAATAAAAAAAAAGGACACAAGCAGGGATGTCGTCAGGAGGACCAGGCTGCAGTGACACAAACCTTTCAACGACCTCAGTAGGTCACGAAACGTTACTGCCAAGCCTCACTCAACTTCATTCTGCAGTTCCACTCATCGCATCCCCATCACTCTGCCTTCCCTACTCTACACCTGCACATCCTTACTCACAGCTTGGACCTCCACCCATCCCTCTCTATCTACATTATCACTTCCCCATCTCATTAGCCACCCCTCTCACTCACCCTCATCCTAGTCCAATCATACCAACTAACAACACACAAGGGTAGGCACTTGTGTGTTTAAGCCAAAGTTCAGGTGAAGTTTCTGTTAATATGGTGGCAGGTTGACAGTGGGATCCTGACAAGCTGTCAAAAAAATATTTTCCCGCCCAGCCCGCCACCGAACACACTCGCTGAACACCAGAAATATTCCCCCTTAGTTTATTGCTGTGATATAATCAAACTGCAGTGACTTTACTCCGCCCTGCTGCATATTATTGAATAATTACTTGGCCTCAGTATTTATCAGCACGACTAGCAAGCTGAACGTGGCATTAGAAAAAGATCAAATAAGATATAGAGACATTTAAGATAGAAAGGGCGAGTTAATTGATAAACTAATCAAACTTAGACAGGATAAAACCCCTGGTTCGGATGGGTTGCACCCATGCGTGTTAAAATAAATTAACGAAGATATGGTACTATTAAATATATATAAATATAATGAGAAAAGGGAACAGTGCCAGAGGACTGGTGGACTGCTAATGTGATTCGTATATTTGAAAAGGGAGATGGAACAAGTCCAGGGAACTATAGACCAGTTAGCTTAATGTCGGTGGTAGCAAAGATCATGGAATCTTTCCTCAAATATGTAATTCGAAATCATCTAGAACTGAAAGTATAATAAAGTAGTCAGCACGGATTTCAAAAGGGAAGGACATGCTTGACCAACCTTATTGAATTATTTTAAGAACTAACAGAAAGAGTAGACAAGGGTAATGTAGTAGATGTACTATATTTGGATTTTGGAAACTCCTCAGATAAGGTACCGCAGAGTAGACACGTGACTAAGGTCAGAACATGTGGAGTCAGGGGATAAATAGCAGAATGGATAGCAAGCTGACTACAACACGGAAAACAGAGAGAAAGAGTTAAGGGTAGCTACTCAGACCAGCAAAAGGTGGGAAGTGGTGTTTCACAAGGACCAATGCTGGGACAACTGTTGTTCACCATTTACAGAAACGATTTGGACTCTGGAATGAGAAGTACAATTGTGGATGACACCAAATTATGTGCGGGAGGGGGGATTGTAATTAATACAGAGGAGGACTGTGACAAAATACAAGAAGACAGTGATGCACTTGCAGAATGGGTGTGTAATTGGAAAATTAACTTCAATATAGCTAAGTGTGAGGTGGTGCCTTTTGGTAGGAAGAATAAGGAGGTCACATGCTCCTTGAAAATAAGAATCTAATTGGGGTAGAGGAGCAAAGGGATCTTGGGGTACAGATACACAAATCACTAAAAGATTAATAAGGTATTAAAAGGCAAATCAATTACTGGGGTTCATTTCTAGAGGGATAGCATTGAAAATCAGGGAAGTCCTTTTAAATGTGCATAGAACCTTGGTTAGACCTCACTTAGAGTATTGTGAACTGTACTGGTTTTTATATTATAAAAAGGATATAGAGGCATTGGAGGAGATGCAAAATAGATTTACAAGCATCCAAGGATGAGAGGTGATAATTATCAGGAAAGATTGAACAGACTAGGGCATTTTTCTCTAGAAATGGGAAAGCTGAGGGGTGACCTGATAGAGGTCTTTAATATTATGACATGGTTTGATAGGGTAGAAGTAGAGAAGATGATTCCACTTGTGGGCGAGCCCAAAACTAGGGATCACAAATTAAAGATAATCACTAATAAATCTAACAGGCGATTCAAGAGAAACTTATTTTCCCAGAGTGTGGTTAGAATGTGCAACTCGCTACCACAGGGAGGAGTTGAGGTGAATGGCATAGATGCATTTAAGGGGAAGCTGGATAAACAAAGGGAGAAAGGAATAGAAGAATATGGTGATGGTATGAGATGAAGTAAGGTGGGAGGAGGCTCGTGTGGAGCACAAACACTGGCATGGACCAGTTGGGCTGAATGGCCTGTTTCTGTGCTGTAAAGACTTTGTAAAAATAAATCATCAGGCTGGGGCATCGAAGCATTGTTAGAGAACCAAAGCGGCAGGACAGTTCACCAGGAAGGGCGGGGACGGACCCCTAGAGGGAACAGGTTGGGGGGGGGAGTGTGGTTTGATGGGACGGAGCCCCTCGAAGGTGGGGGAGGGTCTTGGGGGGGGGCGTGACAGGCCGCTGGGCCAAGTTTCTTCCTGGGGGAGGAGGAATCACGGATTCCATTGCTTTGTATCTTGAACCTTATTTGTGATGAGCAGTCTGGGTATTTTCTGATGCTGCAGAGTCAGCCGTCAGTCTGAAGGGTGAGAACATTGTTCTGTGTCACCAATAATATACACTGCTTCTGTACAGCATCATCACTCCTGGATCTGATGTGTGGTCAGAGACAGTAACACTGATTTCACAAATCAGCTTAAAACTCCTTGTGGAGATAATTTCATGATGCTTTTTGTTCCTAATTGTCTAATACTGTAGCTATATTTCATTATTTTGATGTATTCACACAACGAGACTTTTACAAAGTCTGAAATAGGGGCAATGAAAACTCTTTACCTGGGCTGATGTTCTCTATCATTTCTTTCCACGCCGTGTACTGTCCGGGCCCTTTGAATATTCCCAGCGGCAGATTCCGGCCGTCCAATGAAAGGAACTTTTTCTCTTCACTGATTCTGAAAATATCAAACATTCACTCTAGAATTCTGGCCGATTGTTCCTTTAACAGGTTAAATAACATTTCAGTAGAGAGAACGTCATACCTTCTTTTCCGGGAAGCTGCCTCCTGAAATAAAACAGAAACACGGATCTGAGTTCACAGTCAGGGTCTGGGAGCAGAAATTCAGAATTCAACATCACACAACATGACAACAAGTGTGAAATATTTCAGCTGTGTCAGTGAGAGGAACAGCCCCGAACAAACAGTGACAGGACCGAGTTACTGTTCGGATTTACACCGGGAAATGAACTTTTTAAAGAAACATTGCCAGGTAGTTTTTCAGGAAATACACAGAGTAACACTTGAAGTCAGATATTTTATACTTCTCCGTAAAACTGTGTTGTTGCCATGAACAGTTTAATGATTCAAACCTTAGGCGGCAGCGCTGAGACAACTGAACCTCGAGAGCTGACATTGTCGTGGCAAACTGTGAGGGAGGTGGCTATCCCCAAACTTGAGAACAATAAAGATGTTTAATAATGTTGAACACCTGGGCGTGTATCTATATATTGTCTCACAGCCATGTACGGTTTCTAGAGCTTATACTTTTGAAGGTGACAATTACCAGAGACTAACTGTGATATTTCAACCTGTTGCCAAACGATTCCACAATAAGGTCAAGAGCTGTGAGGATGTACAGACTTAATTCAAGCCCCATTTTATAGTCATCCTGTCCGCATTGTGACACTTCTATGACGAAATGCTACTCCTACACTTACAATAGAAGCTCTGTGTACCTCCAGCCTGCCTTATTGTAGTTAAAATGAGAAGTCGCACAACGCCAGGTTATAGTCCAACAGATTTATTTAATTTTACAAGCTTTCGGAACAGTTCGCTCCTTCGTCAGGTAAGTTATCATGATGACCTTTATTGTAGTTACAGTCGCCCACTGCTGGTGCCGCAGCGCCTCCGCTGGCAGCTACGTGTAGTTGCAGCCTGACATGTCCACAGAATACAATGCGAATATAAGAGTGGACAGAGCAATTTATAATGGTAGAAAGTGCAGAACATTTTCAATATCTTAGAGAGTGGAAGGTAGATAGATGCGAGGAGAGAGCCTCCATGCCTGCCGCCTCTCACCTGGTTTTAAAAGCGCAACCTATCAACAGCATATTTTTGCACATGCGTGATCTGTCCCTTTATTTTAGCAGTCACCAGCAGCATCACAGCTGGAGTCTGCCAGCTGTGGACTATAATATATTGCCACCCTACACCAAGGCACTCTTGCTTCTCTCTCACTCTCACACACACACAGATTGGCACAGGCGCAGCAAGATAACATCGCCATAACTAGAAATTGATCAATTGTACTTTCTACACAAACTAACCGAGAGGTGGAAGAACCTCCTCAGCAATTTTTGAACTGGACCTCCCACCACCCGGAGTTACACTCTGTAGGTAGCACCGTGAGAGGCGCTTCTCCCCGGGATCTCACACCGTTTGGATTCAGTGTATTGAGAGTCAGTTTGGTACCTTTAAGTGCCTGACCTGATTATAAGTAATGATCAGGTAGATGAGCTAAATGTTGGTGCACACATTATTAGATGTAAGATCGAACTATAAAGGAAAAGGTCGGTAGAAATTAAAATGGAGTAAGGCAGATTTTAGGAAAAGAGGATCGAGCTGGCCCATATGAAATGATAGAAGACATTAATAAACAGGACTGAAGAGCAACAATGGGATATTTTCAACAGGGGATTCGAAAGGTATAGAATAAGTATATTCTGTTAAAAAGGAAACTACTAGTAGTTTTAGAAGTACCTGGATAAAAAATGTCGTAAGAAACAAATTGAAATTAAAGCACAGGTTTCAAAAGAGGTGATCTTGCTAGAAATACTTCATAGATTTCTTTGAGGTTATGATAGATGCGGTAGATCATAGGAACATAAAACCATAAGAAGCAAAAGCTGGAGTAGACCATTTGGCCCTTCGAATCTGCTCCGCCATTCAACGAGATCATGGTTGATCTTCTACCTCAACTCCACCATCCCGTAGTATCCCTATATCCCTTAATCCCTTAGTTCCCAAAAATCTATCGACCTCTGTCTTGAATATACTCAACGACTGCCACAGCTCTCTGGGGCAAAGAATCCCAAAGATTCACAACCCTTTGAGTGAAGAAATTTCTCCTCATCTCAGCTCTAAATAGCCAAACCCTTATTCTGAGACTGTAACCCTGTGTTCTGGACTCCCCAGCCAGGGGACACATTTTCTCAACATTAACACTGCCAAGTCCATTAAAAATGTTATGTTTCAATTAGATCACCTCTCATTCTTCTAAACTTTAGGGAATATAGGCCTAGTCAACTCAATCCCTGCTCATAGAGCAATCCCCTAATCCCAGGGATCTATTGGACCTTGTTTGCACTCTCTCTGAGGCAAGTATGTCTTTCCTCAAGTAAGGAGACCAGAACTGTATACAGATGGGGAAATGCAGTGAATGTAGTGTACATGGATACAAAAGCAAAATACTGCGGATGCTTCCAATCTGAAATAAAAACAGAAAATGCTGGAAATACTCAGCATCTGTGGAGAGAAACAAATTTAACGTTTCCGGTCAATGACCTTTCATCAGAACTGGAAAACGTTAGAGATGTGACAGGTTTTAAGCAAGTACAGGGGCAGGGAAAGGGGTGAGGGGAGGAAAGAACAAGAGGGAAGGTCTGTGATAGGGTGGAAGGCAGGAGAGATTAAATGACAAAGGGTAGTGTACATGGACTTTAGGAAAGCCTTGATAAGATACCACACAGGCGATTACTCGAGAAGCTCATGAGGTATGGAATTTGGGGAGGATAGTAAACTGGATTAAAAATTAGTTGGAAGGGAGAAAACAGAGAGTAGGAATTAAGGGTGGGTTTTCAGAGTGATTGGAGGTGGATAGTGGTGTCACACAGGGTTCCCTTCTGGAGGTATTGTTAATTTGGTAAAAGACCAAAAGAAGTGGTGAAGGGAGACCAATAAGATGAGGGAATGGGCTAATCAAGGTGGACAGAATTAATTGCCAGTGAGTGTGGGCTGAGACAGGGGAAGTAACAGCAGGGATTCTGCTCCCAATGGAAGTAGTCTCGGTGCGGTAGAAGAGCAGAGGGATTTGGGGCTACAGGTTCACTGAGCATTAAAGGCAGCATATCAGGTTGATAAGGCTGTTTAAACAATCTAATAGAATTCTAGGTTGTATCACAAGAGGTATCGAATATGAAATCCCAGAGGTAATGGTGCAGTATTGTGTTCCACACCAGAGGGACGATATTGTGGGGTTAGCAGCGGATACAGCAGATATTGACTAGGATGTTGCCTGTTAACAGGAAATGCAAAGATGAAGAAAGATTAAAAATTTGGGGCTATTTTCTTTCGAAAAATCAAATGATGGGACAATATGATAGAACAGCATTGACTCTTTATAATGTGGACAAGGTAGGTAGAAACAAACTGTTTCCAGTAGATAAGGGGTCTAAAACTAAGGGATATAGATAAATAGATTAAATGTCAGAGATTTAGCACAGAGGGCAGGAGATACGTACTTACACAGAGTTGTGCGGCTGTGGAATTCACTTCCAACGTTAATGGTTGAGGGAGAAACTATGTCAACATTCAAGATTAGATTGGAGAGGTGGATGAAGGGATATGAAAACAGTGTGAGTGAATGTCAATAGACTATTTGCTGTCTCTAATTTACAACAACAGCAATAACAACGTGCATTTATATAGCGCCTTGAATGTAGTAAAATGTCCCAAGGAGCTTTGCAGGAGCGTTATCAAGCTAAATTTGACTCCGAGCCACATAAGGAGATATTAGGACAGTTGTCCAAAAGCTTGGTCAAAGGGGTAAGTTTTTAGGAGAATATTAAAAGAGGAAATAGAGGTAGAGAGGCGGAGTTGTTTAGGGAGGGAATTCCAACGCTCTGGTCCTCGGCAGCTGAAGGCACGGCCGCCAATGGTGGAGTGATTAAAATCCGGGATGTGGAAGAGAATTGGAGGAGTGCAGAGATCTTGGAGGATTGTAGGGCTGGGGGAGGTTGCATAGATAGGGAGGGGCGAGGCCATGGAGGGATTTGAAAAAAAGGATGGGATTTTGATATGGAGGCGCTGCTTAACCGGGAGCCAGTGTAGGTCAGTGAGCACAGGGGTGATGGGTGAACGGGACTTGGTGCGAGTTAGGATATGGCCAGCGGAGTTTTGGATGACCTCAGGTTTATGGAGGGTGGAAAACAGGAGGCCAGCCAGGAGAGTATTGGAAAAGGCAAGTCCATAGATAGCAAAGGCACTGATGACAGTTTCAGCAGCAGATGAGCTGAGGCAGGGGCTGAGACAGGCGATGTTGTGGAGGTTGAAGTAGGCGGTTTTGATGATTGCGTGGATATGTGGTTGGAATCTCATCTCGGGTTCAAATAGGATGCAAAGTTTGCCAACGGTCTGGATCAGCCTCAGACAGTGGCCAGGAAGAGGGATGGAGTTGGTGTCTAGGAAACGGGGTTTGTGGCGGGGACCGAAGACAATGGTTTCAGCCTTCCCAATATATAGTTGGAAGAAATTTCTGCTCATCCATTATTGGATGTTGGACAAGCACCGTGACACATCAGAGACAGTGGAGGGGTCGAGAGAGGTGGTGATGAGGTAGAGCTGGATGTCATCAGCCTATATGACGTTGTGTTTCCATATGATGTCACCGATGTCACCGAGGGGCAGCATGTATGTAAATAAAACAAGGTCTTACCTTCAGAAATGTGACTGGGTCTTGTTCCACCATCTGTCTCTGTAACTCTGATAGTTCTCGCCCAACACAATCTAACTCCTGTTGGATTCCACTGAGGTTTTTCTCCATTGATTTTAGAATCTCCCCCTCTTGTTCCCTGAGACCTCTGATTAAACGCTGCTCTCTCTCACTGAGAATCTGGTGCATTTTAGCGATCTCGGATGTGATGTGGGTCTGCAGACTGCTCGACTGTTCCTAACAAGTGAAATGTGAAACATAATCAATGTACCGCGATAAAGGGAACAAAACTAACCGAGATCCCAGAAAACCAGCACAGGGAGACCTTACCCTAACTGCGGAAATCTGCTGTTCCTGACGCCGGGCGGTGTCCAGAGCCGAATCCTTTCTCTTTGTAGCCGATTCTAGGGATGGTTTCAGTTTATCCTGGAATTAGAAGTTAACTGTATGTAAAGTTTAAACACGAAAAACAGAAACAGAAAAGTTACCAGAGATTCTACCCTCCATTCTTACCCGGTACATCTGCGCAGCCTCGGCTATCGGCATGAAGTTGTGGGACTTGTGACCCCGCCGGTCTTTAGCAACAAGACACTTCACACAGATCAGTTTCTTGTCAGTTTCACAAAACAGCGTCAGTTCTTCCTGATGTTCCTCACAGTGATGTTTAATTTCCTTCTCTTTAGGATTCAGCTTCCGATTCCGCACTTTCTCGGTCAGATTGGCCAAGGTCCGATTAACCCTGAGATTTCTTTCCGGAAACTCGGCTCTACATTCCGGGCAGGAGTTTGTCTCCTTCTTTTCCCAATACCGTGTGATACAGGAGCGGCAGAAGTTGTGCCCGCACTCCAGTGTAACCGGACCGGTGAAGAAATCCAGACAAATGGGACACATTAATTCATCTGTTAAACTCTCGGCCTGCTGTCTGGACGCCATGTTCACACTCAGCACTTCCTGATTCAAACCGCGTTTAGTTTATGTTTGCGACAGGCTGGATCCAGCCTGAGTTACCGCACAAGCCTGCCTGTTCCGGTCAGTGCTGAATTTTTTACCACTGCACAGAGAAATGTTTCAAATCGCTCTTGGAATATATAGAGAGGTGGATCGATCGAAGGACAGACAGATGGACGGACAGGCAGACAGACGGACTGCTCAAGGCTTACAAAAGTTGCTTTATGCCTGTGTTTCCCATGTCTGCCTCTTGGTGGGGCTGTTGTCTGTTGAGTTCCAGCAGGCGCTCGGTTCCGCCAGAGATGCCCGCAGCTGTTCCCAGTAATGTACAATGAAAGCTCGATCAGCTCCGATGGATGGATCACATCGTCCACATACCTGATACGAGACTCCCAAAACAAGCGCTCTACTTGGAGCACCGGCATGGCAAGGGAGCCCCAGTTGGGCAGAGGAAACGCTTCAAGGACACCCTCAAAGCCTTCTTGAAATAGTGCAACATCCCCACAGACACCTGGGAATCCCTGGCCCAAGACCGCACAAAGTGGAGGAGAAGCATCCGGGAAGGCGCTGAACACCTCAAGTCTCTTTGCCGGGAGCAAGCGGAAGCCAAGCGCAGGCAGCGCAAGGAGCACACATCAACCCAAGCACACCACCCACCTGCTCCTTCAACCACCGTCTGCCCCACCTGTGACAGAGACTGTAGGTTTCGCATTGGACTCATCAGTTACCTGAGAACCCATTTTCAATATGGAAGCAAGTCATCCTCGGTTCCGAGGGACTGCCTAAGAAGAGTAAGAAGAAGAAGACAATGAAAGTAGTCCTGCCTCAGAACCAGTCAGCGGGGCAGGCAAACACGCCCAGAGAGAGGGATGTTCAGTTCAGCACGATGCAAACAAAGTAACGTAGAAAAGGACTGAGGTCCACCAAGTTCGCCTTCTAACACCGTGGTAGTCGCAGAATAGAATATTGGAGATGGGGACAAATCATAGCAAAACTGACAGCGTCAAGAATGATTCGGGCCTTTCCCACTTAGAACCTTTAAATTAACCAGGGAACGGAGACCTACCGAACCAGCTGTCTACTTATTTGTGACATATTTAGGTTTCCATATGACTCAGGAAGAACAGGAGACAGGTCGCGCTATGTTCCTTTCTCTTCCGTTTTTTTTCATTAAGATTCTGCAATATAATCTCCTTTACAATTCTCTTGCATTCTCCTTTACTAACAATCAGATCGCTGGTTAATTGTTGTATTAAAGCGTCGTACACAGCAGCTGTCAGCCGTGGCTCAGTGGGTAGCACTCTTGCCTCTGGGTCACAAATTTGTGGGTTCAAGCCCCACTCCAGAGACTAGAGCACGTAGTCTAGGCTGACACTCCAGTGCAGTACTGAGGGAGTGCTGCACTGTCGGAGGGGCAGTACTGAGGGAGTGCTGCACTGTCAGAAGGGCAGTACTGAGGGAGCGCCGCACTGTCGGAGGGGCAGTACTGAGGGACCGTTGGCACTGTCGGAGGGGCAGTACTGAGGGAATGCTGCACTGTCGGAGGAGCAGCATTGAGGGAGCACTGCACAGTCGGAAGAGCAGTACTGAGGGAATGCTGCACTGTCGGAGGGGCAGTACTGATGGTGCGCTGCACTGTCGGAGGGGCAGTACTGAGGGAGCGTTGGCACTGTCAGAGGGGCAGTACTGAGGGAATGCTGCACTGTCGGAGGGGCAGTACTGAAGGAGCGCTGCACTGTCGGAGGGGCAGTACTGAGGGTGTGCCGCACTGACGAAAGTGCTGTCTTTCGGATTAGACTTTAAACTCAAGGCTCCGTCTGCTTTCTCAGGTGTATATAAAATACCCACGGACACTATTTCGAAGAAGAGCAGGGTATACTGGCCAATAATTATCCCTCAATCAACATCACTAAAAACAGATTATCTGATCATTTGTGCTTGTGGGAAATTGAAGGAGTGCTGCACTGCACTTCATTGACTGTAAAGCTCTTTGGGACGTCCTGAGGCAATTAAATGTTAGTCTTTCTCACTACTTGCAGTTCCTTCAGTGAGCAGCCCGTTGTTTACCATGTTTTCGGTTTTCCCGCGCCTCTTCCTTCTCTCGATGCCCCGCCGTGTGTAAGATTCCTCTGATGAAAATCACATCTCAGAAAGAGTTGTTTTCCTGACTGAAGCACTTCTTTCTGTTGGCTTTCCCGCGACCCCTGCTTATTGAGGGGGCTGTTTGTACATCTGTGTTCCTGAGCAAATCCACTGTCATCTTCTTCAGATCAAGATATTACTTCAAACACCATCAGCAAGTGGTCAGAACATTCTGTACTCTTTCATTCTAAACAATCGTTCCAAATACCGTGACACATTCTTTCACATTTTATTTTCAGCAAATTCTACACAAGATTATCATCCAGTTTCAGCCATGTGGGCAGTTGGTGGTTAATACACAACATTGTCACAGCAGAGGGGATACAGCAAGGGTCACATGTAGGCAGAGACCATGCGTGGGGCCCAGGCCAGAGAGGACAGCAACAGCACAGGGGGTAGGGTGAAAGGAAAGCAGAGTCTATTTTGGGGGCCTTTGAATCAGTGGCTGTTCCAGACTCGCTCGGTGCGCCTGCAGCGTAACTCCGGCGTTGCCTGGAGGGCCAGGAATTTCAGGTGAGCGGCTCGCCATTCTGCTTCAAGACGGAAGATTTTAATTTCGGATTCCATTCTGCAGCAGTCACTTTCCTCACCTCAATCCATGGCCCTGCCGATCCAGCTCCCCCAATTCCCCGTTCCACACCAGCTTCATTCAGCCCGACTTTACATCCGCCCGGTTTCCGCCCCAAGATGCGCCCCTACCCCAATTGATGTCCTGATTTCGCCGACCCGGGTCCAGGAATTCTGGGCAAAGTCTCCTTCCTCAGAATGAACTTCCCCGTTCTGGGAACGGGGTCTAGTTTGTGATGTTCCCCGAGGAGTGCTGCACAGATTGGGCCAACGCCCCACACTCTCTGCTCTTCAATGGGCGGGGATGATAAGTTGCAGGGTGAGGGTGGGAGGGTTATTCAGTGACCCCGGCCCTGCTGGGGTTCCAGTCAAACACTGATTACAAACTGAGTTACAATTGGAAATGTTTATTACACAGAAACACCCGGGAGGAAATGGAATGAGAAACTGAAATTGGAGGTAAAATGATGGAAACAGACCCATTACTGTTAGTGACCTTTAACCCCGCAGATTGTCAGCGGGGGCGAGTTTTTCCCGTCCTCATTCCCTCCCGGACTGAAGATGGGAAAGATTCTCTCAGTGAAAGTGTGGGTGAAAGTGTGGAGATGGGACATGTTGTCCGCATTGTAAAATGACACCTGTCCGCCCTCATAGTCCAGGTACACCCCGATCTTCCGGGGATCCACACTCGGGGTGAGGGGGGTCGTTGGGGAGGTGCTGGCAAAATAGCCGCTTCCGGGGAACAGCCTCACAATCCAGTATCCGGTCTCAGGTCTCAGGTCGATTCCCCCTTTCCTCCCGGCAGACTTTCGGGCCACTCCCAGAATCCACCGAGTCTTGTCCCCCACCTCCACCTCCCAGTAATGTCTCCCTGATGTGAATCCCTCCGATCCCAGGACACAGAGCCAGTGATCAAACCTCTTCGGGTTTTTTGGGAGCGGCTGCTGTTTGTCTCTGAGTCTCACACTGGTCCGGTCCTCAGACAGGATGAGCTGGGGATGGGCTGTGTTCGGATCCAGAGTCAGAGCGGCTGGAGCTGGGGGAAAGTTAAAATAACACAGTCAGTGATTTAGGCCGCGATTGTCCCTTCCTCGGCGGGTCTGTGGCGAGCTGAGGCGATGGCGGGTACCGACCCCGCTGCTGGCTCCAGTCCGCTGTGTGGAATGATTTCCCTCTGATTGGGTGTGTTAAGCCCCGGCCAGCACGTTTCCCGCCAATTGAAGAAAGCGGATCCGATGACGTCTATGATGACGCGTAATCAGCCGGTTTTCTTAAAGGGACCATGCGCAAATTGATATTGACAGTAGTGCTGTCAGTGTTCTACAGCATTGAAGAGCTGCAAACACTGACAAGCACTGTACAAAAGTGCACGGCTGCACCCAGGTTCTCCTATGACTCCCTCGTATGCTTATGGAGGGAGTCACAGCACGCAGGGACATTCTCTTCCCTTCCAATGGGCGGGAGAGACCTCCCATGGAGACCAACATTGCACAGGAGGACAGAAGCAGGGATGTTGTCAAGAGGACCAGGCTGCAGTGACATAAACCTTTCAAAGATCTCAGTCGATCACGAAACGTTACTGCCAAGCCACACTCAACTTCATTCTGCTCTGCCACTCATCACATTTCCACCACTCTGCCTTCCCTACCCTGCTCCTGCACATCCTTACTCACAGCTTGCACCTCCACCCATCCCTCTCTATCTACATTATCACTTCCCCATCTCACTAGCCACACCTCACAGTCAGCCTTATCCTCGTCCAATCATACCAACTGACTACACACAAGCGGAGGCACTTGTGTATTTAGCCAAAGTTCATGCGAAGTTTCTGTTAAATGGCGGCGGGCTGACTGCGGGATCCCGACCGACCCACCACCGAATGAGCCCGCTGACCCCCCGAAAAATGTCCCCTTATTTTCTTGCTGTGATATAATCAAACTCTGCTTGACTTTCCTTTTTAAATCCTCCGCCATGCTGCATATTATTGAATAATTACTTCGCCTCAGTATTTATCAGCACAACTGGCAAGGTGAACATGGCATTAGAAAAAGATCAAATAAGATGCAGAGACATTTAAGATAGAAAGGGCGAGTTAATTGATAAACTAATCAAACTTGGACAGGATAAATCCCCTGGTTCGGATGGATTGCACCCACACGTGTTAAAATAAATTAGCGAAGATATGGCACTATTACATATAGATATATATAATGAGAAAAGGGAATAGTGCCAGAGGACTGGTGGACAGCTAATGTGACTCCTATATTTAAAAAGGGAGATGGAACAAGTTCAGGGAACTATCGACCAGTTAGCTTAATGTGGGTGGTAGGAAAGATCATAGAATCTTTACTCAAATATGTAATTGAAAATCACCTAGAAACTGAAAGTATAATAAAGTAGTCAGCACGGATTTCAAAAGGGAAGGCCATGCTTGACCAACCTTATGAATTATTTGAAGAACTAACAGAAGAGTAGACAAGGGTAATGTAGTAGATGTACTATATTTGGATTTCCGAAACTCCTTAGATAATAATAAACTCATGATTAAATTCAGAACACGTGGAGTCAGAGGAAAAGTAGCAGAATGGATAGCAATCTCGTTCAAAACAGAAAACAGAGAGAAAGAGTTAAGGGTAGCTACTCAGACTGGCAAAAGGTGGTAAGTGGTATTCCACAAGGATCAATGCTGGGACAACTGTTGTTAAGCATTTACAGAAAATATTTGGACACTGGAATGTGAAGTACCATTGTGGATGACACCAAATTGCGGGACCAAACGACCAGGAGATCCAGGAGCTAATAAGCCGCAAGCGCAAGGCATTTCTGATCTGGAAACAGCAACAGAACTCGAGAGCAAGAAAGCAGCTCTACAGACGCCTGAAGGCTGAGGTCCAACAAAAAACTCGCCACCTAAAGAACAGATGGTGGGTGGAGAAAGCGCAGGAGATCCAGCAGCTAGCCGACAATCACGACGTGCGTGGATTCTTTAGCGCAGTCAAGACCACCTACGGCCCAAGCACCCAAGGTCCTACCCCACTGCGGGCCATATCCCATAGATTTACAAGGATGATAGCATCCAAGGATGAATGGTTATAATTATCAGGAAAGATTGAACAGGCTGGGGCATTTTTCTCTAGAAATGAGAAAGCTGAGGGGTGACCTGATAGAGGTCTTTAATATTATGACAGGGTTTGATAGGGTAGACATAGAGAAGATGTTTCCACTTGTGGGCGAGTCCAAAACTAGGGATCATCAATCTAAGATTTTCACTAATAAATCTAACAGGCGATTAAGGAGAAACTTCTTTACTCAGAGAGTGGTGAGAATGTGGAACTCGCTACCACAGGGAGTGGTTGAGGTGAATAGCACAGATGCATTTGGGGAACCTAGATAAACACATGATGGAGAAAGGAATAGAAGGATATAGTCATGGGGTGAGCTGAAGACGGGTGGGAGGAGGCTCCTCTGGAGAATAAACACCAGCATGGACCTGGTGGGCTGAATGGGCTGTTTCTGTGCTGTAAATACTTTGTAAAAATAAATCATCAGGCTGGGGCATTGAAGCATTGTCAGGGAACCAACGGGGCAAGACAGTGCTACAGGAGGGCGGGGCGGATCCCGAGAGGGAGCAAGTTGGAGGGGTGCGGTTGGACGGAGCCCCTCGAAGGTGGGGGAGGGCCTTGCAGGGGGTGGGACGGGCCGCTGAGCCAAGTATCTGCCAGGAGACGGGGTTTCACGGTTTCGGTTCCATTATATCTTGAACCTTATTTGTGATGAGCAGTCTGGGTATTTTCTGATGCTGCAGAGTCGCCCGTCAGTCTGAAGGGTGAGAACATTGTTCTGTGTCACCAATAATATACACTGCTTCTGTACAGCATCGTCACTCCTGGATCTGATGTGTGGTCAGAGACAGTAACACTGATTTCACAAACCAGTTTCAAACTTCTTGTGGAGATTATTTCATGGTGTTTTTTGTTCCTAATTGTCATTATTTCGATGTATTCACACAAATAAGAGTTCATGTATTCACGCCAATAGTGCTTCTCCACCATGTTTTAGCGCCTCGGCGGGGATGCCATCTGCTCCTGAGGCCTTGTTGTTTTTCAGTTGTCGGATGGCCTTTTCAACCTCATGCCAGGCTGGGGTTGTGCTGAGGTGGTGGCGGGTAGCATGCTGCGGGATGGAGTTGAGGACACTCGCGTCGAAGACAGAGTCTCGGTTAAGGAGATCTTCGAAGTGCTCCTTCCAGCGTGCACTGACTGTCTCCCTGTCTTTGATGAGTATCTCTCCGTTCTTGGCCCGCAGTGGGGTAGGACCTTTGGTGCTTGGGCCGTAGGTGGTCTTGACTGTGCTAAAGAATCCACGCATATCATGGTTGTTGGCTAGCTGCTGGATCTCCGGTGCTTTCTGCACCCACCATCTGTTCTTTAGGTCGCAAGCTTTTTGTTGGACCTCGGCCTTCAGGCGCCTGTAGAGCTGCTTTCTTGCTCTCGAGTTCTGTTGCTGTTTCCAGATCAGGAATGCCTTGCGCTTGCAGCTTATTAGCTCCTGGATCTCCTGGTCATTCTCGTCGAACCAGTCTTGGTGTTTCCTGGTCGAGTGACCGAGCGTCTCTTCACAGGTGCTGATTATGGAGGCCTTGAGTGTAGACCAGGCGCTGTGGACACTCTGTGTCTCTGAATCACTGGGAGTCATCAGGTTGGTTGTGAGGTGCAGGCTGAATAGGGCTTTCTTAGCAGGGTCTTTGAGTGCTCCAGTGCTGATTTTCCTGTGGCATTGCTTCTGTTGCCGCCGCTGTTTTGGGGCTACGTTGATGGAGATGACAGAGCAGATTAGTCGGTGGTCTATCCATCAGTCGTCAGCTCCTGTCATTGTGTGGGTGATACGGACATTCCTGCGATCCCTCGCTCGGACGATGACATAGTCCAGCAGATGCCAGTGCTTGGAACGAGTGTGTTGCCATGAAGTCTTGTATTTGTCTCTCTGACGGATCAAGATGTTGGTTATGACAAGGCCATGAAGGAGGAGAGCATGCCAGGGCATCTCAGAGATGCCGTAATCATGACCATCTTCAAGAAAGGTTACAAGTCCGATTGCGGTAATTACAGAGGAGTCTCCCTGCTGTTTGCCACAGGGAAAGTCATCTCAAGAATCCTCCTCAATCACCTTCTCCCAGTGGCTGAAGAGCTCCTCCCAGAGTTACAATGCGGATTCTGCCCACTAAGGGGCACAATGAACATGATCTTCACCGCACGTCAACTGCAAGAGAAATACAGGGAACAGCACCAACTGCTGTACATGGCCTTCATTGACCTCACAAAGGCCTTCAACACCATCAGCCATGAGGGATTATAGAGTGTCCTCCTCAAATTCGACTGCCCTCAAACGTTTGTCACCATCTTCTGCCTGCTTCACGACGACATGTAAGCCGTGATCCTGACCAACAGCTCCACCACAGACCCAATTTACATACGGACTGGGGTCAAGCAAGCCTGTGTCATCACACCAACGCTCTTCTCGATCTTCCTGGCTGCAATGCTCCATCTCACCCAAAGAAAGCTCCCCGCTGGAGTGGAGCTAATCTACAGAACAAACGGGAAACTGTTCAACCTCCAGTCCAGATCCAAGGTCGTCCCATCCTCTGTCATCGAATTACAGTATGCAGACGATGCTTGCATCTGTGCACACTCTGAGGTCAAACTCCAAACCATCGTCAACACCTTCACTGAAGCGTACAAAAGCATGGACCTTACACTAAACATCTGTAAGCCAGAGGTCCTCTACCAACCTACCCCCGCCACACAGTACAGCTCCCTGATTATCAAAATCCATGACGAGGCCTTGGACAACCTTGGGAGCCTACTGTCAACAAGGGCACATGTCGATGACGAAGTCCAACACCGCCTTCAGTGTGCCATTGCAGCCTTCGGTCGCCTGAGGAAGAGAGTATTTGAAGACCAGGACCTCAAACCCAGCACCAAGCTCATGGTCAACAGAGCAGTAGTGATACCCGCCCTCCTGTATGCTTCAGAGACATGGACCACGTACAGCAGGCACCTCAAAGAACTGGACAGGTTCCTCCAACGCTGCCTCCGCAAGATCCTGCAAATCCATTGGCAGGATAGAAGCACCAATGTCAGTGTTGTCGCTCAGGGCAACATCCCCAGCATTGAAGCTTTGACCACGCTTGATCAGCTCCGATGGACGGGCCACATCGTCCGCATGCCCGATACGAGACTCCCAAAGCAAGCGCTCTACTCGGAACCCCGACACAGCAAGAGAGCCCCAGGTGGGCAGAGGAAACGCTTCAAGGGCACCCTCAAAGCCTCCGTGAAAAGATGCAACATCCCCACCGACACCTGGGAATCCCTGGCCCAAGACCGCACAAAGTGGAGGAGAAGCATTCGGCAAGGCACCGAACACCTCGAGTCTCTTCGCCAGGAGCAAGCGGAAGCCAAGCACAAACAGCGGAAGGAGCGCACGTCAACCCAAGCACCTCACCCACCCGCCCCTTCAACCACTGTGTTCTCCAACTGTGACAGAGACTGTAGGTCCCGCATTGGACTCCTCAGTCACCTGAGAACTAATTTTTAGTGTGGAAACAAGTCATCCTCCGTTCCGAGGGACTGCCTACGAAGAAGAGAAGAAGAAGTATCCACACAAGGAGACTTTTACAAATCTGAAATAGGGGTGATGAAAACTCTTTACCTGGGCTGATGTTCTCAATCATTTCTTTCCACGTCGTGTACTGTCCGGGCCCTTTGAATATTCCCAGCAGCAGATTCCGGCCGTCCAATGAAAGGAGATTTTCTTTTTCACTGAATCTGAAAATATCAAACATTGACTCTAGAATTCTGGCCGCTTGTTCCTTTAACTGGTTAAATAACATTTCAGTAGAGAGAACGTCATACCTTCTTTTCCGGGAAACTGCCTCCTGAAATAAAACAGAAACACGGATCTGAGTTCACAGTCAGGGTCTGGGAGCAGAAATTCAGAATTCAGCATCACTCACTGCAACATGACACCAAGTGTGAAATATTTCAGCTGTGTCAGTGAGAGGAACAGCCCCGAACAAACAGTGACAGGACCGAGTTACTGTTCGGATTTACACCGGGAAATGAACTTGGTGAAGAAACATAACCAGGTACTTTTTCCGAAATGCACAGAGTAACATTTGAACTCAGATATTTTATACTTCTCTGTAAAAATGTGTTGTTGACATTAGCAGTTTATTGATTGATTCCTTGGACGGCAGCGCTGTGAGAACTGAATCTCGACAGCTGACAGAGTCGTGGCAAACTGTGAGGGAGGAGGCTATCCCCAAACTTCAGAACAATAAAGATGTTTAATAATGTTGGAAACCTTGGTGTGTATCGATATATTGTCTCACAGTCATGTACGGTTAGAGAGGGCTTATAGTTTTGAAGGTGACAATAACCAGAGGCTAACGGTGATGTGTCAACTTCTTGCAAAGTGAATTCACAATAAGGCCAAGAGCTGTGAGGATGTACAGACTGAATTCAATCTCCATTTTATAGCCATCCTGTCCGCATTGTGACTCTTCTATCACGCAATGCTACTCCAACACTTACAATAGAAGCTCTGTTCACCTCCAGCCTGCCTTGCTGCAGTTACACAGTCGCCCACTGCTGGTGCCGCAACGCCTCCACTGGCAGCTGCCTGTAGTTGCAGCCTGATATGTCCACAGAATACAGTGCGAATATAAGTCTGGACACAGCAATTTATAATGGGAGAAAGTGCAGAACATTTCCAATATCTTAGACAGTGGAAGATAGATAGAAGCGAGGAGAGAGTCTGCATGTCAGCCTCCTCTCACCTGGTTTTAAAAGCGCAACCTATCACCAGCATAGCTTTGCGTATGCGTAATCTGTCCCTTTACAATGTGAGGTTAGCAGTCAGCATCACAGCTGGAGCCTGCCAGCTGTGGATTGTAATATAATGGCACCCTACACCAAGGCACTCTTACTTCTCTTTCTCACACACACACACAGGATTGGCACAGGCGCAGCAAGATAACATCACGTTAACTAGAAAGTGATCGATTGTACTTTCTACACAAACTAACCGAGAGGTGGAAGAACCTCCTCAGCAATTTTTGAACCGGACCTCCCACCACCCGGAGTTACACTCTGCAGGTAGCACCGTGAGAGGCGCTTCTCCCCGGGATCTCACACCGCTTGGATTCAGTGTATTGAGAGTCAGTTTGGTACCTTTAAGTGCCTGACTTGATTATAAGTAATGATCAGGTATATGAGCTAAATGTTGGTGCGCACCTCATTAGAGAACCAGTGGATGTGGTGTATTTGGACTTTCAGAAGGCTTTCGATAAGGTCCCGCATAAGAGATTAGCGTGTAAAGTTAAGGCACATGGGATTGGGGGCAAGGTACTGACTTGGATAGAGAACTGGTTGGCAGACAGGAAGCAAAGAGTTGGAATAAACGGGTCTTTTTCCGAGTGGCAAGCAGTGACGAGTGGGGTTCAACAGGGATCGGTCCTAGGACCCCAACTATTCACTATATATATTAATGATCTAGACGAGGGTACTAGATGTAATATCTCCAAGTTTGCAGACAACACAAAGCTGGGTGGGCGTGTGTGCTGTGAGGAGTATGCAGAGAAACTCCAGTATGATTTGGACAGGTTGGGTGATTGGGCAGAAGCATGGCAGATGCAGTATAATGTGGATAAATGCGAGGTTATCCACTTTAGTGGCAAAAACAGAAAGGCAGATTATTATCTGAATGGCAATATATTGGGAGAAGGGGAAGTGCAGCGAGACCTGGGTGTCCTTGTGCACCAGTCGCTGAAGGTAAGCATGCAGGTACAGCAGGCAGTTAAGAAGGCAAATGGTATGTTGGCCTTCGTAGCGAAAGGATTCGAGTACAGGAACAAGGATGTCTTGCTGCAGTTGTACAGGGCCTTGGTGAGACCACATCTTGAGTATTGTGTGCAGTTTTGGTCGCCGTATCTGAGGAAGGATGTTCTTGCCATGGAGGGTGTGCAGCGAAGATTCACCAGACTGATACCTGGGATAGCAGGAATGACATACGAGGAAAGATTGGGTCGATTGGGCTTATACTCGCTGGAGTTTAGAAGAATGAGAGGAAATCTCATTGAAATTATAAAATTCTAACAGGGCTAGACAGGCTGGATGCAGGAAGGATGTTCCTGATGGCGGGGGAGTCCAGAACAAGAGGTCACAGTCTAAAGATAAGGGGTAAGCCATTTAGGACAGAGATGAGGAGGAATTTCTTCACCCAGAGAGTGGTGAACCTGTGGAATTCTCTACCACAGAAGGCAGTTGAGGCCAAGTCAGTAAATATATTCAAGAATGAGTTAGATATATTTCTTAAGGCTAAAGGGATCAAGGGATATGGGGAGAAGGCAGGGACAGGGTACTGAGTTTGGATGATCAGCCATGATCTCATCGAATGGCAGAGCAGGCTTGAGGGCCTACTCCTGCTTCTATCTTCTATGTTTCTATGTTTCTATTAGGTGTAAGATCGAACTATAAAGGAAAAGGTCGGTACAAAATGAGAATGGAGTAATGCAGATTTCAGGAGCGAGCTAGTCAAGGTGAGGTGATGGAAGACATTAATACACAGGAATGAAGAGCAACAATGGGATATTTTCAACAAGGGACTCGAAAGGTATAGAATAATTATATTCTGTTAACAAGAAGGAAACTACTAGTAGTTTTTGAAGGCCCTGGATAAATAATGAAGTAAGAAACCAATTGAAATTAAAGCACAGATTTCAAAAGAGGTGATCTTGCTGGAAATACTGCTTGATTTCCTTGAGGATATGATGCACATGGAAGATCATAAGAACATAAAAATATAAGAAATAGAAGCTGGAGTCGGCCATTTGGCCCTTCGAGCCTGCTCCGCCATTCAACAAGATCATGGCTGATCTTCTACCTGAATTCCACCTTCCCGCACTATCCCCATATCCCTTAATTCCCTTAGTTGCAAACATGTATTGACCTCTGTCTTGAATATACTCAACGACTGAGCATCCACAGCTCTCTGGGGTAGAGAATTCCAAAAATTCGCAACCCTTTGAGTGAAGAAATTTCTCATCACCTCAGTTCTAAATGGCCGACCCCTTATTCTGAGACTGTGACCCCATGTTCTAGACTCCCCAGCCAGGGGAAACATTTTCTCAGCATGAACACTGTCAAGTCCCTTAAGAAGTTTATATGTTTCAAATCGATCAGCTCTGATTCTTCTAAACTCTAGAGAATATAGGCCTCGTCTACTCAATCTCTCCTCATAGGGCAATCCCCTCATCCCAGGAACCTGTCTATTGAACCTTCGTTGCACTCTCTCTAAGGCAAGTATGTCTTTCCTTAGGTAATAAGACCAGAACTGTATACAGATGGGGAAATACAGTGAATGTAGTGTACATGGATACAAAAGCAAAATACTGCAGATGCTGGCAATCTGAAATAAAAACAGAAATGCTGGAAATACGCTGCAGGTTAGGCAGCATCTGTGGAGCAATACACGGGAACGGTAGCGTAGTGGTAATGTCACTGGGCTAGTAATCCAGAGGCCTGGACTAATGATCCAGAGACATGAGTTCAAATCCCACCACGGCAGCTAGGAAATTTAAATTCAGTTAGTAACAAATATCTGGAATAACAAGCTAGTATCAGTAATGGTAACCATGAAACTATCGGAATGTCGTAAAAAACCATCTGGTTCACTAATGTCCTTTAGGGAAGGAAATCTGCCGTCCTTACCTGGTCTAGCCTATATGTGACTCCAGACACACAGCAATGTGATTGACTCTTAACTGCCCTCTGAAATGCCCTAGCAAGCCACTCAGTTGTAAAAAAACCGCTACGAAACAAAATAATAAGAAAGAAAACGGCGGACCACCCCGCATCGAGCATCGGTACAGGCTACGGACATGACAATGGCACACCCAGCCAAGTCAACTCTGCAAAGTCCTCCTCCCCAACATCTGGGTACTTGTGCCAAAGTTGGGAGAGCTGTCCCACAGACTCGTCAAGCAATAGCCTGACATAGTCATTCTCACAGAATCATACCTTTCAGCCAATGTCCCAAACACCTCCATCACCATTCCTGGGTATGTCCTGTTTCACGAGCAGGACAGTCCCACGAGGGGTGACGGCACAGTGGTATACAGTCAGGAAGAAGTGGCCCTGGGAGTCCTCAACAGCAACTCTGGACCCCATGAAGTCTCATGGCTTCAGGTCAAGCATGGGCAAGGAAACCTCCTGCTGAGTACCACCTACCGTCCTCCCTCAGCTGATGAATCAGTACTCCTCCATGTTGAACACCACTTGGAAGAAACACTGAGGGTAGCAAGGGCACATAATGTACGCTGGGTGGGGGACTTCAATGTCAATCACCAAGAGTGGCTCGGTAGCACCACTGCTGGCCGAGTCCTGAAGGACATAACTGCAAGTCTGGGCCTGCGACAGGTGGTGAGAGAACCAACACGAGGGAAAACCTACTTGACCTCGTCCTCACCAATCTACCTGTCGCAGATGTATCTGTCCATGACAGTATTGGTAGCAGTGACCACCCCACAGTCATTGCGAAGACGAACTCCCGTCTTTACACTGAGGACACCCGCCATCGTGTTGTGTGGCACTACCACCGTGCTAAATGGGATAGATTCAGAACATACCTAGCAGCTGAAAACTGGGCATCCATGAGACACCGTGGGTAATCAGCAGCAGCAGAATTGTATTCCACCACAATCTGTAACCTCATGGCCCGGCATATCCCTCACTCTAACATTACCATCAAGCCAGGGGACCAACCCTGGTTCAATAAGAAGTGTAGAAGAGCATGCCAGGAGCAGCACCAGGCGTACCTAAAAATGAGGTGCCAACCTGGGGAAGCTGCAACACAGGACTACATGCATGCTAAAAAGCGGAAGCAGCATGCTATAGACAGCGCTAAGCAATCCCACAATCAACGGATCAGATCAAAGCTCTGCAGTCCTGCCACATCCAGTCGTAAATGGTGGTGGACCATTAAACAACTAACGGGAGGAGGAGGCTCCATGAATATCCCATCCTCAATGATGGAGGAGCCCAGCATGTGAGTGCAAAAGACAAGGCTGAAGCGTTTGCAACCATCTTCAACCTGCAGTGCCGAGTGGATGACCCATATTGTCCTCCTCCTGAGGTCCCCACCATCACAGAAGTCAGTCTTCAGCCAATTCGATTCACTCCATGTGATATCAAGAAACAGCTGAGCGCACTGGATACAGCAAAGGCTATGGGCCCCGATACCATCCCGGCTATTGTGCTCCAGAACTAGCCGTGCCTCTAGGCAAGCTGTTTCAGTACAGCTACAACAATGGCATCTATCCGGCAATGTGGAAAACTGCCCAGGTATGTCCTGTCCACAAAAAGCAGGACAAATCCAATCCGGCCAATTACTGCCCCATCAGTCTACTCCCAATCATCAGCAAAGTGATGGAAGCTGTCATCGACAGTGCTATCAAGCGGCACTTACTCACCAATAACCTGCTCAGTGATGCCCAGCTTGGTTTCTGCCAAGTCCACTCTGCTCCCGACCTCATTACAGCCTTGGTCCAAACATGGACAAAGGAGCTAAATTCCAGAGGTGAGGTGAGAGTGACTGCCCTTGACATCAAGGCAGCATTTGACCGAGTGTGGCATCAAGGAGCCCTAGTAAAACTGAAGTCCATGGGAATAGGGGGGAAAACGCTCCACTGGCTGGAATCATACCTAGCACAAAGGAAGATGGTTGTGGTGATTGAAGGTAGATCATCACAGACCCAGGACATCGCTGCAGGAGTTCCTCAGGGCAGTGTCCTAGGCCCAACTATCTTCAGCTGCTTCATCAATAACCTTCCCTCCAACATAAGGTCAGAAATGTGGATGTTCGCTAATGACTGCACAGTGTTCAGTGCCATTCACAACTCCTCAGATAATGAAGCAGTCCATGCCCGCATGCAACAAGATCTGAATGACGTTCAAGCTTGGGCTGATAACATTCGCACCACAGAAGTGGCAGGCAATGACTATCTCCAACAAGCAAGGGTCGAACCACCGCCCCTTGACATTCAATGGCATTACCATCGCCGAATCCCCCACCATCAACATCCTGGGGTCCACCATTGATCAGAAACTTAACTGGGCCAGACACATAAATACTGTGGCAACAAGAGCAGGTCAGAGGCTAGGTATTCTGCGGCGAGTGTCTCACCTCCTGACTCCCCAAAGCCTTTCTACTATCTACAAGGCACAAGTAAGGAGTGCGATGGAATACTCTCCACTTGCCTGGACGAGTGCAGCTCCAACAACACTCAAGAAGCTCGACACCATCCAGGACAAAGCAGCCCCCTTGATTGGCACCCCATCTACCACCTTAAACATTCATTCCCTCCACCACCGGCATACCGTTGCTGCAGTGTGTACCATCTACAAGATGCACTGCAGCAACTCGCCAAGGCTTCTTCGGCAGCACCTCCCAAACCCGCGACCTCTTCCACCTAGAAGGACAAGGGCAGCAGGCGCATGGGAACACCACCACCTCCAAGTTCCCCTCCAAGTCACACACCATCCTGACTTAGAAATATATTGCCGTTCCTTCATCGTCGCTGGGTTAAAATCCTGGAACGCCCTACCTCTCAGCACTGTGGGAGTACCTTCACCACACGGACTGCTGCAGTTCAAGAAGGCGGCTCACCACCACCTTCTCAAGGGCAATTAGGGATGGGCAATAAATGCTGGCGATGACCTTTCGTCAGAACTGGAAAAAGTTAGAGATGTGACAGGTTTTAAGCAAGTACAGGGGCAGGGAAAGGGGTGAGGGGAGGAAAAACCAAAAGGGAAGGTCTGTGATAGGGTGGAAGGCAGGAGAGATTAAATGACAAAAGGTAGTGTACATGGACTTTAGGAAAGCCTTGATAAGATACCACACAGGCGATTACTCGAGAAGCTCATGTGGTATGGAATTTGCGGAGGATAGTTAACTGGATTAAAAACGAGTTAGAAGGGCGAAAACAGAGAGTAGGAATCAAGGAGGGGTTTTCAGTGTGATTGGAGGTGGGTAGTGGTGTCCCACAGGGTTCCCTTCTGGAGGGATTGTTAATTTGGTAGAGGACCAAAGGAAGCGGTGAAGGGATGTTAATAAGATGAGGGAACGGGCTAATCCTGGTGGACAGAATTAAATGCCAGTAAGTGTGGGCTGAGACAGGGGAAGTAACATCAGGGATTCTGCTCCGAATGGAAGTAGTCTCGGTGCGGTAGAAGAGCAGAGGGATTTGAGGCCACAGGTTCACTGAGCATTAAAGGCAGCACCTCAGGTTGATAAGGCTGTTTAAACAATCTAATAGAATTCTAGGTTGTATCACAAGAGGTATCGAATATAAAATCCCAGAGGTAATGGTGCAGTATTGTGTTCCGCACCAGAGGAACGATATTGTGGGTTAACAGCGGATACAGCAGATATTGACTAGGATGCTGCCTGGTATCAGGAAAAGTAAAGATGAAGAAACATTAAAAATATGGGGCTATTTTCTTTAGAAAAATCAAATTATGGGACAATTTGATGGATGAGCATTGACTTATTAAAGTGTGGACAAGGTAGGTAGAAACAAACTGTTTCCAGTAGTTAAGGGGTCTAAAACTAAGGGATATAGATAAATAGATTAAATGTCAGAGATTTAGCACAGAGGGCAGGAGATACTTACTTACACAGAGTTGTGCGGCTGTGGAATTCACTTCCAACGTTAATGGTTGAGGGAGAAACTATGTCAACATTCAAGATTAGATTGGAGAGGTGGATGAAGGGACATGAAACCAGTGTGAGAAAATGTGAATAGAACTATTTGCTCTCTCTAATTTGCAACCACAGCAACAACAACTTGCATTTATATAGTGCCTTTAACATAGTAAAACGTCCCAAGGCACTTCGCAGGATCGTTATCAAACAAAATTTGACACCGAGCTACATAAGGAGATATTAGGACAGGTGACCAAAAGCTTGGTCAAAGAGGTAGGTATTTAGGAGAATCTTAAAAGAGGAAATAGAGGTAGAGAGACGAAGAGGTGTAGGGAGGGAATTCCAGATCTCAGGTCCTCGGCAGCTGAAGGCACGGCCGCCAATGGTAGAGAGATTAAAATTGGGGATGTGCAAGAGGCCATAATTGGAGGAGTGCAGCGAACTTGGAGGGTTTTAGAGCTGGAGGAGGTTGCAGAGACAGGAAGAGGCGAGGCCATGGAGTGCTTTGAAAACAAGGATGAGAGTTTTGAAATTGAGATGTTGCTTAACCGGGAGCCAGTGTAGGTCAGCGAGCACAGGGGTGATGGGTGAACGGGACTTGGTGCGAGTTAGGACACGGGCAGCAGAGTTTTGGATGAGCTCAAGTTTATGGAGGGTGGAAAATAGGAGGCCAGCCAGGATAGCATTGGAATAGGCAAGTCCATAGGTAGCAAAGGCACGGATGACAGTTTCAGCAGCAGATGAGCTGAGGCAGGGGCTGAGATGGGCGATGTTAGAGGTTGAAGTAGGCGGTTTTGATGATGGCGTGGATATGTGTTCGGAATCTCATCTCGGGGTCAAATAGGACGCCAAGGTTGCCAACGGTCTGGATCAGCTTCAGACAGTGGCCAAGGAGAGGGATGGAGTTGGTGTCTAGGGAACGGTTTTTGTGGCGGGGACCGAAGACAATGGCTTCGGGCTTCCCAATATTTAATTGGAGGAAATTTCTGCTCATGTTGCATGTTGGACAAGTAACGGGACACATCAGATACAGAGGAGGGTCGAGAGAGGTGGTGATGAGGGAGAGCTGGGTGTCGTCAGCCTATATGACGTTGTGTTTCCGGATGATGTCACCGATGGGCAGCATGCATTTAAATAAAACAAGGTCTTACCTTCAGAAATGTGACTGTGTCTTGTTCCTCCATCTGTGTCTGTAACTCTGACAGTTCTCGCTCAACACAATCTAACTCCTGTTGGATTCCACTGAGGTTTTTCTCCATTGATTTTAGGATCTCCCCCTCTTGTTCCCTGAGATCTCTGATTAAACGCTGCTCTCTCTCAGTGAGAATCTGGTGCATTTCTACAAACTCGGCTGTGATGTGGGTCTGCAGACTGCTCGACAGTTCCTACCAAATGAAATGTGAAACATAATTAATGTACCGCGATAAAGGGAACAAAACTAACCGGGATTCCACAAAATCAGCACAGTGAGACCTTACCCTCACGGCAGAAATCTGCTGTTCCTGCTGCTTTGCGGTGTCCAGAGCCGAATCCTTTCTCTTTGTAGCCGATTCTAGGGATGGTTTCAGTTTATCCTGGAATTAGAAGTTAACTGAATGTAAAGTTTAAACACGAAAAACAGAGAGAGAAAGGTTGCCAGAGATTCTACCCTCCATCTTACCCGGTACATCTGCGCAGCTTCTGTCAGCCCCATGAAGTTGTGGGACTTGTGACCCCGCCCCTCTGTTGCCACAAGACACTTCACACAGATCAGTTTCTTGTCAGTTTCACAAAACAGCGTCAGTTCTTCCTGATGTTCCTCACAGTGAAGTTTACTTTCCTTCTCTTTCGGATGCAGGTTTAATTTTCGAGCTTTCTCGGCCAGACTCGCTAAGGCCCGACTAACCTTGAGGTTTATTTCCGGAAACTCCTCCCTACATTCCGGGCAGGAGTTTGTCTCCTTCTTTTCCCAACACTGTGTGATACAGGAGCGGCAGAAGTTGTGCCCACACTCCAGTATTACCGGGTCGGTGAAGAAATCCAGACAAATGGGACAAATTAATTCATCTGTTAGACTCTGTGCCTGCTGTCTGGACGCCATGTTCACTCGCAGCACTTCCTGACTGAAACTGTTTGAGTTTCGATGTTCCTAAAAGGGAGGATCCAGACCGAGTTTCGACACATACCTGCCCGCCCTGTTCAGCACTGAGGTGTTTACCAGCGCACAGAGATCAAAGTCCTCATTAGAATACATTAGGAAACAGATTGAGTTTTGTGTGTGGAGATTTCCCAATTGGAGGTTCGGCGCTTCTTCTCTTCCCAGAGAATAGTGGATCTGTGAAACTAGGTGCCCGCCTCCGGTGAACGCTGATCGACTGTATTCCTTCAGGAGAGAGCTGGGCCTGTTTCTGGGTGGGGAGGAGATGGCCTAGTACCAGAGATAGCTACCCTGAAAGTCAGGGCCGATGTGATTTCCTGGATTACTTTCCATCATCCAAATGATCCGGAGAGGAATTTTTCAGATTCTTTCCCCCCTAACCGCCCCTCCCAGGAGATTATGTGACTCCCTGTGGGTAGGGACTTTCTCTCTGATGATACATTAAGGCATCATAACTCTATGGGATAGTCTGCAGAGACCCGATGATCTTTTCTGTCTGATATTTTCGTATGTTCGCTATCCAGCACTATATTGGGTTGATGGGAAATGGAACAATTCACTCACTGTACAGTTTCCAGCAGTGTGTAGGTTTAATCAGTAAATTGTGGATCTGCAAACAATGTTATGGAAAGAAAGAATTGCATTTCTTTCGCGCTTTTCACTACCACTGGATGTCTCAAAGCGCTTGACACCCAATGACGTACTTTTGAAACGTAGTCATTGTTGTTATGTGGGAAATGCGGCAGCCAATTTGTGCACAGCAAGCTCCCACAAACAGCAATGTGATAATGATCAGATAATCTGTTTTTAGTTATGTTGATTGAGGGATAAATATTGACCATGACACCGGGGATAACTCCCCTCCTCTTCTTCGAAATGAAGCTATCGGCTCTTTTACGTCCACCTGAGAGGGCAAACGGGGCCTCAGTTTAACGTCTCGTCCGAAAGACGGCCCCTCCGACAGTGCAGCCCTCCCTCAGCACTGCACTGGAGTCTCAGCCTAGAATTTTATGCTCAAATTCCCATGGAGTGGGACTTGAACCCACAAACCATCTGACTCAGAGGCTGGAGTGCTACCCACTGAGCCACAACTGACACTAATAATAATGTACAATAGAATAACTTGATAGCATTTTTAATTTGGGTTATTTTAGCAACTGTTTCCCGTGACAAGCGGAGGAGGGACAGGCAGCAGCAGAACAAAAAATAGTGTAAAAAGAGCAGGAAGTAAATAGAGAGAGAAAAGGAAGCTGACCAGCATGGTGCTGGAATGCAACTTGTTAAAGTGAGGAGTGTTACAAATCAGGTTGACGAGCTACAGGCTCAAGTGGCCACATGGGGTTATGATATCGTGGCTATAACGGAGAACTGGCTTAAAGATGGGCGGGAATAGGAACACAACATTCCTGGCTACAATGTATTCTGGAGGGATATGGAGGGAAAAAGACAGGAGAGGGGGTGGCAGTATTGATCAAGGATAATCTTACTTCTACAGTGGGACAATATACTAGGGGTTTCAGAGACTGCATCTATTTGGTTAGAGTTAAGGAAAAGAAAAGTTACATTGCTGGTTGTTTAATATAGAGCCCCAAATAGTGAGAAGGAGATAGAGGAGCAAATCTGTAGGCAAATTACAGAGAAATGTAAAAATAATAGAGCAGTCATAGTTGGGGTCTTCTATTACCCTAATATAGACTGGGGAATAAACAGAGTAAAGGGCAAGGAAGGTGATGAATTCCTAAAATGTGTACAGGAGAATTTCTTAATACAGACCAACGATGAATGAAGCAGAGCTGGATCTATCTCTGGGGAATGAAGTAGGGAAGTGGAGTGTGTTTCAATGGGAGAACATCTGGGCAATAGTGATCATAATATCATTAGTTTTAAAGTACTTATGGAAAGTGTCAAAGATAAATCAAAAGTGTGAATTCCCAACTGGAAGCGATCCAAGGAGGAGGAAAGTATGGAAAATCGGGTGCAGAGAAAGGTTATGTGGCGCAGGAATGTGGCAGAAGAAAGGTGGGTAGGCCCTGGGGTACAGACAACACCGCCGGTTGTTTACCGATAGACCTCCACCCCAAATACCAGCCACACCACCACCACTCCCAGTGCCTCTGGTGCCGTCATCCTCCATTACCAGTACCTGCTTTCCCAAAGAGAATGGGAGCGGTGGTTGAGATCTAAAGTTGTTAAACTGTGTGTTAAGGCCAGAAGTTGCAATGTGCCGAACAGAAAGATGATGTTCCTTGAGCTTGCGTTGAGCTTCATTGGTAGAGTGTAGGAGCCTGAGGACAGAGAGTTCAGAGTGGGCGTGCGATGTGCAATTAAAGCAGCAAGTGACCAGAAGCCCAGGGTCACGCATGCAGACTGAATAGAGATGTTCGGCAGAGCGATCACCCAATCTGCGTTCAGTGTCCTCAATGTAGAGGAGACCGTGTTGTGAGCAGTGAATACAGCATAGTAAGCTGGAAGATGTACAAGTAAATCGCTATTTCACCTGGAAGGAATGTTTGGGGCCCTGGATGGTGAGAAGGTGTGGGGTGAAAGGGCAGGTTCTGCACCTCCTGTGCTTACATGGGAAGGTGCCGGGGAAGGGGAGAGAGTGTTGGGGGTGATAAAAGTGTGGACCAGGGTGTCACAGAGCGAACGGCCCTTTCGAAATGCTGATAGTTGAGTGGCGAGCAATATATTTTCGTTGATGGACGTGGAGGAAATGGATGAGGATCATCCATTGGATGGGAAGCCTGGTGGAGTGGAAGGTGAAGATAAGGGTGAACCATATAAATATTGGGAAGACCAAAGACATTGTCTTCGGTACCCACCACAAACTCCATTCCCTAGCCACCGACACCATCCTGACGTCAGTAGCAGGGAAAATGCTAGGATCTATTATTAGGGACGTGGTAACAGGGCATTTGGAAAATCATAATCAACACTGATTTATGAAAGGGAAATCGTATTTGACAAAACTGTTAGAGTTTTTCTGAGGATGTAACTAGCAAGGTTGATAAGGTGGAATCAGTGAATGTAGTGTATTTTGATTTTCAGAAAGCATTCAATAAAGGTGCCACACAGGAGTCTATTATACAGAATTAGGGCTCGTGGGATTGGAGGTAACATTTTAGCATTGATTGAAGATTGGTTAACGGACAGAAAACAGAGAGTAGGAATAAACGGGTCATTTTCTGGTTGGCAGGCTGTAACTAGTGGGGTACTGCAAGGATCAGTGCTTGGGCCTCAGCTATTCACAATATATATCATTGATTCGGATGAGGGGACCGAGTTTAAAGCTTCCAAGTTTGCCGATGATGCAAAGCTAGGTGGGAAAGCAAGTTGTGAGGGGAATGAAAAGAGGTTGCAAAGGGATATAGACAGGTTAAGTGATTGGGCAAGAATGTGGCAATGGGAATATAAGACATGAGAAGTATCCACTTTGGTAGGAAAAATAGAAAAGCAGAATATTTGGCAATGGATGTTTTTAGAGTCATTTGGGTATCCTTGTACAGGAATCACAGAAAGTTAACATGCAGGTACAGCAAGTAATTAGGAAGATATGTTAGCCTTTAATACGAAGGAATTGGGGTATAAGAGTAAAAAAGTCTTCCTTGAACTAGGGTCTTGGAGAGACCACCCTGGATTACTGTATACAGTTTTGGTCTCCTTACCTAAGGAAGGATATACTTGCATACATGCGATCCCGCAGAGAAATTGTTCAAAAATATGACATTAGCTTCCACATGTATGCTGACGACACCCAGCTCTACCTCACCACCACCACTCCTGACCCATCCACTGCCTCTGTGTTGTTAAGCTGCTTGACGACAGCCAGTCCTGGAGAAGACGCAATATCTTCCAATTAAACATTGGGAAGACCAAAGTCATTGTCTTCCAGTCCCACCACAAACTCTGTTCCCTAACCACTAATTCCATCCCTCTCCTTGGCTACTGTCTCAGGCTGGACCAGATTGTTCTTAAACTCAGCATTCTATTTGACGCTGAGCTGAACTTCCGACCCCATATCCGCTCCATCACTAAGACCACCCACTACCACCTCCACAACCTCGACACCTCTACCTCAGCCCACTTGCTGCTGAAACCCTCATCCATGCCTTTGTTACCTCTGTACTTGACTGTCTTGGCCGGCCTCCCATCTTTCACACTCTGTAAACTTCAGCTTATCCAAAACTCTGCTGCCAGTAGCCTAACTCGCACCGTTCACCCATCACCCTTGTGCTCGCTGACCGACATTGTCTCCTGGTCCATCAAAACCTTGTTTTTTAAATTACCATTCATGGGCTCAAATCTTTCCATCGCTTCGCCGCACCCTATATCCAAACCCTCCTCCACCCCTATAACGCTCAGAGTTTCTCCACTTCTGGCCTCTTGCCAATCCCCCATTTCCTTCAACCCACCAGTGGCGGTCTTGCCTTCAGCTGGCTTGGCCCTGAGCTCTGGGATTTCCTCCCTAAACCTCTCCGCCTTTCCATCTGCCTTTCCCCCTTTAAGACGCTCCTTAAAACCTACCTCTTTGACCAAGCTTTCAGTCACCCCTCCTCATATCTCCTTATGTGGCTTTGTGTCAATATTTGTGTAATGACACTGCTGTGAGGAGCATTGGGACGTTAGCCTACATTGAAGGCTCAGTATAAATACAAGTTATTGTTGTTAAAAACAAATAATAAAACCCTTAAAGTAAATGTACTGACTGCAGCACTATGGCAGGGCCGATGCTAATCTCAGTGTGTTTGCTGTTGTAAAACGACATGTCATTCTTTCCAGGGCCACCCAGTTAAATTATTTTGAGTCCCAGAGTCCCGCGCCACTGATGGAATGTCTCACTGTGGGTGAAACATATATACTGCAGCTTCGCATCCCTGTTATCCTAATGGCCCTCTCCCTGGCATTTGGAGCTGGTTGGCCGTCAGATCATACTGGCGGCTGGAATTCTCGCCCCACTCCGCTGCATTTCTGGCAACAGCACTCGAGAATTTCAGCAACTGTTTCTTCGCAATTGGTGAAATTTTCATCTTTAAAAATGGCAAAATATAAAAGACATTTCAGTGAATCCTCGTTCAACACACTAGCCAACCCGTCTCTCTCCTAAAGCCGGTGGAGCGCCCTCAGAAAATTCCACCCACTCTCCCTCCAAACCCTCAGTTCACAGAGACACTCTGTCCCTATTTCCAGGCACACTGTGTCCCACGTGCAGAGACACTCGCCCTCTGACCCCAAGTTGGTTGAGACACTGGGCGACGTTTCCCGGGACCCTGACCCAGCAGTGAGGCCATGTCCAACAGTGGGAAGAACTTTCAATCATTACTGACCTTGTCAGTCTGCAGAGAGGTTTCCATCTTGCTAAGCTGAAGATACCTTTGGATATGTTAGCCTTCCCCTTGGCCCAGATTCTCTGTAGCACAGAGGCGCAACACATTCACCACCTCTGGAGATTGCTTCAAATTTGAACTTGGATGAGGTTAGTTCCCCGAATAAGAACACCACGTTCACCTTCTGTGCTGTACAACAACAACAACTTGTATTTATATAGGGCCTTTCATATAGTAAAACGTCCCACGGCGCTTCACAAGATTATTATAAGACAAAAAAAATTACACCAAACCCCAAGGAGAAATGTGTGCAGGTCACCAGAAGCTTGGTCAAAGTCGTAGGTTTTAAGGAGCAACTTAAAGGAGGAAAGAGAGGTGGAGAGGCGGAGAGGATTAGGGAGGGAATTCCAGAGCTTAAGGCCTAGGCAACAGAAGGCACGGCCACCAAATGTTGAGCGATTATAAACAGGGATGCTCAAGAGGGCAGAATTAGAGGAGCGCAGATACCTCAGGTGGTTGTGGGGCTTGAGGAGATTACAGAGATAGGGAGGGGCGAGGCATGGAGGGATTTGTAAATAAGTTAGGGAATTTTGAAATCGGGACGTTGCTTAACCAGGAGCCAATGTAGGTCAGCGAGCACAGGGGTGATGGGTGAACGGGACTTGGTGCGAGTTGGGACACGGGCAGCCGAATTTTGGATGACCTCAAATTTACGTGGGAGGCCAGCTAGGAGTGTGTTGGAATGGTCAAGTCTAGAGGTAACAAATGCATGGATGTGGGTTTCAGCAGCAGATGAGCTGAGGCAACGGTGGAAATGGGTAATGATACAGAGGTGGAAATAGGCAGTCTTAGTTATGCCACAGATATGTGGTCGGAAGCTCAGTTCAGGTTCAAATATGACACCAAGGTTGTGAACAGTGTGATTCAGCCTCAGACAGATGTTAGGGAGAGGGATGGAGTTAATGGCTAGGCAATGGAGCTTGTGGCGGGGACTGAAAACAATGGCTTCGGTCTTCCCAATATTTAATTGGAGAAAATGTCTGCTCATCCAGAACTGGATAGTCTGACAATTTAGAGACGATGGAGGACTCGAGAGAAGTGGTGGTGAGGTAGAGCTGGGTGTCGTCAGCGTACATGTGAGCTAATATCAGACACATCATGTTTCCTTCTATGCCATGAGCTTGTAACAGCCGCTGTCCTCTGGCCCCTCGCACACACACGAAACACTGTTTGGAGTGAATCTCTCACATTTGTTGTTCACCTGTCCCCATCCATGATCGCAAAACATCCACCTCGAAGCTTTAAATGAACCATGGGATCCAGGGCAATGGCATATTGGATACAAAATTGGCTTAGTGGAAGGAGGCAGAGGGTGATGGTCGAAGGTTGTTTTTGTGACTGGAAGCCTGTGTCCAGTGGTGTACCGCAGGGATCGGTACTGGGTCCTTTGCTGTTTGTAGTGTTCATTAATGATTTAGATATGAATGTAGGAGGTATGATCAGTAAGTTCGCAGATGACACGAAAATTGGTGGAGTGGTAAATAACGAGGAGGGAAGCCTCAGGCTACAGGACGATATTGACGGGATGGTTAGATGGGCAGAACAGTGGCAAATGGAATTTAACCCTGAAAAGTGTGAGGTGATGCATTTTGGGAGGACTAACAAGGCAAGGGAATACACAATGAATGGTAGGACCCTAGGAAGGACAGAGGATCAGAGGGACCTTGGTGTGCATGTACATATATCCCTGAAGGCAGCAGGACAGGTAGATGAGGTGGTTAAAAAGGCATGTGGGATACTTGCCTTCATTAGCCGAGACATAGAATATAAGAGCAGGGAGGTTATGATGGAGCTGTACAAAACGCTAGTTAGGCCACAGCTGGAATACTGTGTGCAGTTGTGGTCGCCCCACTATAGGAGGGATGTGATTGCATTGGAGAGGGTGCAGAGGAGATTCACCAGGATGTTACCTGGGCTGGAGCGTTTCAGCTATGAAGAGAGACTGGACAGGCTGGGGTTGTTTTCCTTAGAGCAGAGAAAGCTGAGGGGGGACCTGATTGAGGTGTACAAAATTATGAGGGGCATAGATAGGGTAGATAGAAAGGAACTTTTCCCCTTAGTAGAGGGGTCAATAACCAGGGGGTATAGTTTCAAGGTAAGGGGCAGGAGGTTTAGAGGGGATTTGAGGAAATACTTTTTCACCCAGAGGGTGGTTGGAATCTGGAACTCACTGCCTGAAAGGGTGGTCGAGGCAGGAACGCTCACAACATTCAAGAAGCATTTAGATGAGCACTTGAAACACCATAGCATACAAGGCTACGGACCAAGTGCTGGAAAATGGGATTAGAATAAACAGGGCTTGATGGCCGGTGCGGACACGATGGGCCGAAGGGCCTCTTTCTGTGCTGTATAACTCTATGACTCTATGGCTCTATCCATGATCACAAAACTTCCACCTTATACCTTTAAATGTACCAGGTAACTGAGGCCGATCGATTTGACGACCATTATCGTACAACACGTGGAATACAAAACCAAAAGTACAGATCACTGTGTAAATTTAAATCACGATGTGGGACAAGAAGACATAGATGTAAACTAGTAAAAGGCAGGTTCAGGACGGATGGCAGGAAACACTTTTCCAATGGAAAGGATGAAAAACACCGGAACTTGTATTGAGATGGGCAATAAAAGGAGCCTTTCCCGCGTGGACCACATCCCGAAAACAGCAGCATTCCGAAGGGACCGCTCCCTCCGCAACACCCTTGTCCACTCCTCTGCCGCCCCCCCCCACAGCCCCTCCCGTTCCCACGGCATCTTCCCATGCAAGCGCAGGAGATGCAACACCTGTCCTTTTACCTCCTCCCTTCCCACTGTCCAGGGCCACAAACAATCCTTCCTGTTGAAACAGCAATTTGCTTGTACTTTTTGCAATTAGTATACTGTATTCGCTGCTGACGATGTGGTCTCCTCTACATTGAGGAGACCAAACGCAGATTGGCTGACAGCTTTGTGGAACACCCTTGTTCAGTCTGTAAGCTTGACCCCGAGCTTCCGGTCACCTGTCACTTTAATTCTCCACTCCACTCCCACTCTGACCTCTCTGTCCTCTGCCTCTTGCACTATTACAACGAAGCTCAACGTAAGCTCAAGGTACAGCACCTCATCTTTCGATTCGGTACTTTACAGACTTCAGGACTCAACACTGAGTACAACGATTTCGGATCATAACCTCTACCCCTATATTTTTCAGATGGGAGCTGTTGATGAATAAGCCATTCCCAGTTACACCTCTTCTAGATCCATCTTTTGTTTCTTTTCTTGTCGCATTACCATCTCCTTTTGATTTGTATAATCATACCTTTTTATCATTTAATCACTCCTGTCTTCCACCCTATCACAGACCTTTCCTTTTGTTCTTTCCTCCCCTCCCCGCTTCCCCTGCCTCTGTAATTGTTTAAAACCTGTTACATCTCTAACTTTTTCCAGTTCTGACGAAAGGTCATCGACCGGAAACATTAACTCCGTTTCTCTCTCCGCAGTTATTAGCTTTTGTAAAGAAAGTGACCCTCGGGGCCGATCAGTCGAGGGGGAAAAGTGCGATCATTCGAGAGGCAGCTGTAGATTTTGGTGGAGGGACTGTGAGTTTCTTCGGAATCATCCACTAGACGGGCCGAACAGCCTCCATCATATATCCTGGAGATACAGTCAAGCATTGAATGGAAACGGTGTTGCAACTGGAAATGTTTATTACACAGAAACACCCTGGAGGATAAAGAGGCGATTAAAACTCTGTTTTTATTAAGATTCTGCAAAATAATCTCCTTTACAATTCTCTTGCATTGGCCTTTAATATCAATCAGATCGCAAGATAATTGTTGTATTAAAGCATTGAACACAATAGGTGTGAGCCGTGGCTCAGAGCTAACACTCTCGCCTCTGAGTCAGAAAGTTGTGGGTTCAAGTCCCCACTCCATGAGACTTGAACACTTAATCCAGGTCGACACTCCCAGTGGCAGTACTGAGGGAGTGCAGCACTGTCGGAGGTGCCGTCTTTCGGAGGAGACACTAAACCGAGGCTCCGTCTGCCCTTTCAGGTAGATGTAAAAATTCCCATGGCAGTCCTTTGAAGAAGAGCAGATGAGTTCTCCCCGGTGTCCTGGGTCAATATTTATCCCTCAATCAACATCACTAAAAACCGATTATCTGATCATTGCTGTTTGTGGGAAATTGTCTGCTGGGGTTCCTACATTGCAGCAGTTACTACACTTCAAAAAGTACTTCATTGACTGTAAAGCTCTTTGGGACGTCCTGAGGCGATTAAATGTAAGTCTTTCTCACTACTTGCAGTTCCTTCAGTGTGCAGCCCGTTGTTTACCGTGTTTTCGGTTTTCCCGTGCCTCTTCCTTCTCTCGATGCCCCGCCCTGTGTAAGATTCCTCTGAGGAAAATCACATCTCAGAAAGAGTAGTTTTCCTGACTGAAGCACTTCTTTCTGCAGACTTTCCCACGACGCCTGCTTATTGAGGGGGCTGTTTGTACATCTGTGTTCCTGAGCAAATCCACTGTCATCTTCTTCAGTTCAAGATATTACTTCAAACACCATCAGCAAGTGGTCAGAACATTCTGTCCTCTTTCATTCTAAACAATCGTTCCAAATACCGTGACACATTCTTTCACATTTTATTTTCATCAAATTCTACACAAGATTATCATCCAGTTTCAGCCATGTGGGCAGTTGGTGGTTAATACACAACATTATCACAGCAGAGGGGATACAGCAAGGGTCACAAGTAGGCAGGGACCATGCGTGGGGCCCAGGCCAGAGAGGACAGCAACAGCACAGGGGGTAGGGTGAAAGGAAAGTAGATTCTATTTTGGGGGCTTTGAATCAGTGGTTGTTCTAGACTCGCTCGGTGCGGCTGGAGCGTAACTCCGGCGTTGCGTGGAGGGCCAGGAATTTCAGGTCAGCGGCTCGCCATTCTGCTTCAAAACGGAAGATTTTAATTTCGGATTCCATTCTGCAGCAGCCACTTTCCTCACCTCAATCGATCGCCCTGCCGATCCAGCTCCCCCCAATTCCCCGTTCCACACCAGCTTCATTCAGCCCGACTTTACATCCGCCCGGTTTCCGCCCCAAGATGCGTCCCTACCCCAATTGATGTCCTGATTTCGCCGACCCGGGTCCAGGAATTCTGGGCAAAGTCTCCTTCCTCAGAATGAACTCCCCCCCCCCTGGGAACGGGGCTTAGTTTGTGATGTTCCCCGAGCAGTGCTGCACAGATTGGGCCAACGCCCCACACTCTCTGCTCTTCAATGGGCGGGGATGATACGTTGCAGGGTGAGGGTGGGAGGGTTATTCAGTGACCCCGGCCCTGCTGGGGTTCCAGTGAAACACTGATTACAAACTGAGTTACAATTGGAAATGTTTATTACACAGAAACACCCAGGAGGAAATGGAATGAGAAACTGAAATTTTGCTAAAATGATGGAAACAGACCCATTACTGTTAGTGACCTTTAACCCCGCAGATTGTCAGCGGGGCGGAGTTTTTCCCGCCGTCATTCCCTCCCGCACTGAAGATGGGAAAGATTCTCTCAGTGAAAGTGTGGGTGAAAGTGTGGAGATGGGACATGTTCTCCGCATTGTAAAATGACACCTGTCCGCCCTCATAGTCCTGGTACACCCCGATCTTCCGGGGTTTCACACTCGGGGTGAGGCGGGTCGTTGGGGAGGTGCTGGCAAAATAGCCGCTTCCGGGGAACAGCCTCACAATCCAGTATCCGGTCTCGGGTCTCAGGTCGATTCTCCCTTTCCTCCCGGCAGACTCTCGGGCCACTCCCAGAATCCACCGAGTCTTGTTCCCCACCTCCACCTCCCAGTAGTGTCTCCCTGATGTGAATCCCTCCGATCCCAAGACACAGAACCAGACATCAAACTTCTCCGGGGTGTCAGGGAGCCGCTGCTCTTTGTCTCCGAGTCTCACACTGGTCCGGTCCCCAGACAGGATGAGCTGGGGATGGGCTGTGTTCGGATCCAGAGTCAGAGCGGCTGGAGCTGGGGGAAAGTTAAAATAACACAGTCAGTGATTTAGGCCGCGATTGCCCCTTCCTCGGCGGGTCCGTGGCGGGCTGAGCCGATGGCGGGTACCGACCCCGCTGCTGGCTCCAGGCCGCTGTGTGGAATGATTTCCCTCTGATTGGGTGTGTTAAGCCCCGTCCAGCACGTTTCCCGCCAATTGAAGAAAGCGGATCCGATGACGTCTATGATGACGCGTAATCAGCCGGTTTTCTTAAAGGGACCATGCGCAAATTGATATTGACAGTTGTGCTGTCAGTGTTCTACAGCATTGAAGAGCTGCAAACACTGACAAGCACTGTACAAAAGTGCACGGCTGCACCCAGGTTCTCCTATGATTCCCTCGTATGCTTATGGAGGGAGTCACAGCAAGCAGGGACGTTCTCTTCCCTTCCAATGGGCAGGAGAGACCTCCCATGGAGACCAACATTGCACAGGAGGACAGAAGCAGGGATGTTGTCAGGAGGACCAGGCTGTAGTGACATAAACCTTTCAAAGATCTCAGTAGATCACGAAACGTTACTGCCAAGCCACACTCAACCTCATTCTGCTCTGCCACTCATCACATCTCCACCACTCTGCCTTCCCTACCCTGCTCCTGCACATCCTTACTCACAGCTTGCACCTCCACCCATCCCTCTCTATCTACATTATCACTTCCCCATCTCACTAGCCACACCTCACAGTCAGCCTTATCCTCGTCCAATCATACCAACTGACTACACACAAGCGGAGGCACTTGTGTATTTAGCCAAAGTTCATGTGAAGTTTCTGTTAAATGGCGGCGGGCTGACTGCGGGATCCCGACCGACCCACCACCGAATGAGCCCGCTGACCCCCCGAAAAATGTCCCCTTATTTTCTTGCTGTGATATAATCAAACTCTGCTTGACTTTCCTTTTTAAATCCTCTGCCATGCTGCATATTATTGAATAATTACTTCGCCTCAGTATTTATCAACACGACTGGCAAGGTGAACATGGCATTAGAAAAAGATCAAATAAGATGCAGAGACATTTAAGATAGAAAGGGCGAGTTAATTGATAAACTAATCAAACTTGGACAGGATAAATCCCCTGGTTCGGATGGATTGCACCCACACGTGTTAAAATAAATTAGCGAAGATATGGCACTATTACATATAGATATATATAATGAGAAAACGGAATAGTGCCAGAGGACTGGTGGACAGCTAATGTGACTCCTATATTTAAAAAGGGAGATGGAACAAGTCCAGGGAACTATCGACCAGTTAGCTTAATGTGGGTGGTAGGAAAGATCATAGAATCTTTACTCAAATATGTAATTGAAAATCACCTAGAAACTGAAAGTATAATAAAGTAGTCAGCACGGATTTCAAAAGGGAAGGCCATGCTTGACCAACCTTATTGAATTATTTGAAGAACTAACAGAAGAGTAGACAAGGGTAATGTAGTAGATGTACTATATTTGGATTTCCGAAACTCCTTAGATAATAATAAACTCATGATTAAATTCAGAACACGTGGAGTCAGAGGAAAAGTAGCAGAATGGATAGCAATCTCGTTCAAAACAGAAAACAGAGAGAAAGAGTTAAGGGTAGCTACTCAGACTGGCAAAAGGTGGTAAGTGGTATTCCACAAGGATCAATGCTGGGACAACTGTTGTTAAGCATTTACAGAAAATATTTGGACACTGGAATGTGAAGTACAATTGTGGATGACACCAAATTGCGGGACCAAACGACCAGGAGATCCAGGAGCTAATAAGCCGCAAGCGCAAGGCATTTCTGATCTGGAAACAGCAACAGAACTCGAGAGCAAGAAAGCAGCTCTACAGACGCCTGAAGGCTGAGGTCCAACAAAAAACTCGCCACCTAAAGAACAGATGGTGGGTGGAGAAAGCGCAGGAGATCCAGCAGCTAGCCGACAATCATGACGTGCGTGGATTCTTTAGCGCAGTCAAGACCACCTACGGCCCAAGCACCCAAGGTCCTACCCCACTGCGGGCCATATCCCATAGATTTACAAGGATGATAGCATCCAAGGATGAATGGTTATAATTATCAGGAAAGATTGATCAGGCTGGGGCATTTTTCTCTAGAAATGAGAAAGCTGAGGGGTGACATGATAGAGGTCTTTAATATTATGACAGGGTTTGATAGGGTAGACATAGAGAAGATGTTTCCACTTGTGGGCGAGTCCAAAACTAGGGATCATCAACATAAGATTTTCACTAATAAATCTAACAGGCGATTAAGGAGAAACTTCTTTACTCAGAGAGTGGTGAGAATGTGGAACTCGCTACCACAGGGAGTGGTTGAGGTGAATAGCACAGATGCATTTGGGGAACCTAGATAAACACATGAGGGAGAAAGGAATAGAAGGATATAGTCATGGGGTGAGCTGAAGACGGGTGGGAGGAGGCTCCTCTGGAGAATAAACACCAGCATGGACCTGGTGGGCTGAATGGGCTGTTTCTGTGCTGTAAATACTTTGTAAAAATAAATCATCAGGCTGGGGCATTGAAGCATTGTCAGGGAACCAACGGGGCAGGACAGTGCTACAGGAGGGCGGGGCGGATCCCGAGAGGGAGCAAGTTGGAGGGGTGTGGTTGGACGGAGCCCCTCGAAGGTGGGGGAGGGCCTTGCAGGGGGTGGGACGGGCCGCTGAGCCAAGTATCTGCCAGGAGACGGGGTTTCACGGTTTTGGTTCCATTGTATCTTGAACCTTTGTTGTGATGAGCAGTCTGTGTATTTTTCAGACGCTGCAGAGTCGCCCGTTAGTCTGAAGGGTGAGAATATTGTTCTGTGTCACCAATAATATACACTGTTTCTGTACAGCATCGCCACTCCTGGATCTGATGTGTGGTCAGAGACAGTAACACTGATTTCACAAACCAGTTTCAAACTTCTTGTGGAGATTATTTCATGGTGTTTTTTGTTCCTAATTGTCATTATTTCGATGTATTCACACAAATAAGAGTTCATGTATTCACGCCAATAGTGCTTCTCCACCATGTTTTAGCGCCTCGGCGGGGATGCCATCTGCTCCTGAGGCCTTGTTGTTTTTCAGTTGTCGGATGGCCTTTTCAACCTCATGCCAGGCTGGGGTTGTGCTGAGGTGGTGGCGGGTAGCATGCTGCGGGATGGAGTTGAGGACACTCGCGTCGAAGACAGAGTCTCGGTTAAGGAGATCTTCGAAGTGCTACTTCCAGCGTGCACTGACTGTCTCCCTGTCTTTGATGAGTATCTCTCCGTTCTTGGCCCGCAGTGGGGTAGGACCTTTGGTGCTTGGGCCGTAGGTGGTCTTGACTGTGCTAAAGAATCCACGCATGTCATGGTTGTTGGCTAGCTGCTGGATCTCCTGTGCTTTCTGCACCCACCATCTGTTCTTTAGGTCGCAAGCTTTTTGTTGGACCTCGGCCTTCAGGCGCCTGTAGAGCTGCTTTCTTGCTCTCGAGTTCTGTTGCTGTTTCCAGATCAGGAATGCCTTGCGCTTGCAGCTTATTAGCTCCTGGATCTCCTGGTCATTCTCGTCGAACCAGTCTTGGTGTTTCCTGGTCGAGTGACCGAGCGTCTCTTCACAGGTGCTGATTATGGAGGCCTTGAGTGTAGACCAGGCGCTGTGGACACTCTGTGTCTCTGAATCACTGGGAGTCATCAGGTTGGTTGTGAGGTGCAGGCTGAATAGGGCTTTCTTAGCAGGGTCTTTGAGTGCTCCAGTGCTGATTTTCCTGTGGCATTGCTTCTGTTGCCGCCGCTGTTTTGGGGCTACGTTGATGGAGATGACAGAGCAGATTAGTCGGTGGTCTATCCATCAGTCGTCAGCTCCTGTCATTGTGTGGGTGATACGGACATTCCTGCGATCCCTCGCTCGGACGATGACATAGTCCAGCAGATGCCAGTGCTTGGAACGAGTGTGTTGCCATGAAGTCTTGTATTTGTCTCTCTGACGGATCAAGATGTTGGTTATGACAAGGCCATGAAGGAGGAGAGCATGCCAGGGCATCTCAGAGATGCCGTAATCATGACCATCTTCAAGAAAGGTTACAAGTCCGATTGCGGTAATTACAGAGGAGTCTCCCTGCTGTTTGCCACAGGGAAAGTCATCTCAAGAATCCTCCTCAATCACCTTCTCCCAGTGGCTGAAGAGCTCCTCCCAGAGTTACAATGCGGATTCTGCCCACTAAGGGGCACAATGAACATGATCTTCACCGCACGTCAACTGCAAGAGAAATACAGGGAACAGCACCAACTGCTGTACATGGCCTTCATTGACCTCACAAAGGCCTTCAACACCATCAGCCATGAGGGATTATAGAGTGTCCTCCTCAAATTCGACTGCCCTCAAACGTTTGTCACCATCTTCTGCCTGCTTCACGACGACATGTAAGCCGTGATCCTGACCAACAGCTCCACCACAGACCCAATTTACATACGGACTGGGGTCAAGCAAGCCTGTGTCATCGCACCAACGCTCTTCTCGATCTTCCTGGCTGCAATGCTCCATCTCACCCAAAGAAAGCTCCCCGCTGGAGTGGAGCTAATCTACAGAACAAACGGGAAACTGTTCAACCTCCAGTCCAGATCCAAGGTCGTCCCATCCTCTGTCATCGAATTACAGTATGCAGACGATGCTTGCATCTGTGCACACTCTGAGGTCAAACTCCAAACCATCGTCAACACCTTCACTGAAGCGTACAAAAGCATGGACCTTACACTAAACATCTGTAAGCCAGAGGTCCTCTACCAACCTACCCCCGCCACACAGTACAGCTCCCTGATTATCAAAATCCATGACGAGGCCTTGGACAACCTTGGGAGCCTACTGTCAACAAGGGCACATGTCGATGACGAAGTCCAACACCGCTTTCAGTGTGCCATTGCAGCCTTCGGTCGCCTGAGGAAGAGAGTATTTGAAGACCAGGACCTCAAACCCAGCACCAAGCTCATGGTCAACAGAGCAGTAGTGATACCCGCCCTCCTGTATGCTTCAGAGACATGGACCACGTACAGCAGGCACCTCAAAGAACTGGACAGGTTCCTCCAACGCTGCCTCCGCAAGATCCTGCAAATCCATTGGCAGGATAGAAGCACCAATGTCAGTGTTGTCGCTCAGGGCAACATCCCCAGCATTGAAGCTTTGACCACGCTTGATCAGCTCCGATGGACGGGCCACATCGTCCGCATGCCCGATACGAGACTCCCAAAGCAAGCGCTCTACTCGGAACCCCGACACAGCAAGAGAGCCCCAGGTGGGCAGAGGAAACGCTTCAAGGGCACCCTCAAAGCCTCCGTGAAAAGATGCAACATCCCCACCGACACCTGGGAATCCCTGGCCCAAGACCGCACAAAGTGGAGGAGAAGCATTCGGCAAGGCACCGAACACCTCGAGTCTCTTCGCCAGGAGCAAGCGGAAGCCAAGCACAAACAGCGGAAGGAGCGCACGTCAACCCAAGCACCTCACCCACCCGCCCCTTCAACCACTGTGTTCTCCAACTGTGACAGAGACTGTAGGTCCCGCATTGGACTCCTCAGTCACCTGAGAACTAATTTTTAGTGTGGAAACAAGTCATCCTCCGTTCCGAGGGACTGCCTACGAAGAAGAGAAGAAGAAGTATCCACACAAGGAGACTTTTACAAATCTGAAATAGGGGTGATGAAAACTCTTTACCTGGGCTGATGTTCTCAATCATTTCTTTCCACGTCGTGTACTGTCCGGGCCCTTTGAATATTCCCAGCAGCAGATTCCGGCCGTCCAATGAAAGGAGATTTTCTTTTTCACTGAATCTGAAAATATCAAACATTGACTCTAGAATTCTGGCCGCTTGTTCCTTTAACTGGTTAAATAACATTTCAGTAGAGAGAACGTCATACCTTCTTTTCCGGGAAACTGCCTCCTGAAATAAAACAGAAACACGGATCTGAGTTCACAGTCAGGGTCTGGGAGCAGAAATTCAGAATTCAGCATCACTCACTGCAACATGACACCAAGTGTGAAATATTTCAGCTGTGTCAGTGAGAGGAACAGCCCCGAACAAACAGTGACAGGACCGAGTTACTGTTCGGATTTACACCGGGAAATGAACTTGGTGAAGAAACATAACCAGGTACTTTTTCCGAAATGCACAGAGTAACATTTGAACTCAGATATTTTATACTTCTCTGTAAAAATGTGTTGTTGACATTAGCAGTTTATTGATTGATTCCTTGGACGGCAGCGCTGTGAGAACTGAATCTCGACAGCTGACAGAGTCGTGGCAAACTGTGAGGGAGGAGGCTATCCCCAAACTTCAGAACAATAAAGATGTTTAATAATGTTGGAAACCTTGGTGTGTATCTATATATTGTCTCACAGTCATGTACGGTTAGAGAGGGCTTATAGTTTTGAAGGTGACAATAACCAGAGGCTAACGGTGATGTGTCAACTTCTTGCAAAGTGAATTCACAATAAGGCCAAGAGCTGTGAGGATGTACAGACTGAATTCAATCTCCATTTTATAGCCATCCTGTCCGCATTGTGACTCTTCTATGACGCAATGCTACTCCAACACTTACAATAGAAGCTCTGTTCACCTCCAGCCTGCCTTGCTGCAGTTACACAGTCGCCCACTGCTGGTGCCGCAACGCCTCCACTGGCAGCTGCCTGTAGTTGCAGCCTGATATGTCCACAGAATACAATGCGAATATAAGTCTGGACACAGCAATTTATAATGGGAGAAAGTGCAGAACATTTCCAATATCTTAGACAGTGGAAGATAGATAGAAGCGAGGAGAGAGTCTGCATGTCAGCCTCCTCTCACCTGGTTTTAAAAGCGCAACCTATCACCAGCATAGCTTTGCGCATGCGTAATCTGTCCCTTTACAATGTGAGGTTAGCAGTCAGCATCACAGCTGGAGCCTGCCAGCTGTGGATTGCAATATAATGGCACCCTACACCAAGGCACTCTTACTTCTCTTTCTCACACACACACACAGGATTGGCACAGGCGCAGCAAGATAACATCACGTTAACTAGAAAGTGATCGATTGTACTTTCTACACAAACTAACCGAGAGGTGGAAGAACCTCCTCAGCAATTTTTGAACTGGACCTCCCACCACCCGGAGTTACACTCTGCAGGTAGCACCGTGAGAGGCGCTTCTCCCCGGGATCTCACACCGCTTGGATTCAGTGTATTGAGAGTCAGTTTGGTACCTTTAAGTGCCTGACTTGATTATAAGTAATGATCAGGTATATGAGCTAAATGTTGGTGCGCACCTCATTAGAGAACCAGTGGATGTGGTGTATTTGGACTTTCAGAAGGCTTTCGATAAGGTCCCGCATAAGAGATTAGCGTGTAAAGTTAAGGCACATGGGATTGGGGGCAAGGTACTGACTTGGATAGAGAACTGGTTGGCAGACAGGAAGCAAAGAGTTGGAATAAACGGGTCTTTTTCCGAGTGGCAAGCAGTGACGAGTGGGGTTCAACAGGGATCGGTCCTAGGACCCCAACTATTCACTATATATATTAATGATCTAGACGAGGGTACTAGATGTAATATCTCCAAGTTTGCAGACAACACAAAGCTGGGTGGGCGTGTGTGCTGTGAGGAGTATGCAGAGAAACTCCAGTATGATTTGGACAGGTTGGGTGATTGGGCAGAAGCATGGCAGATGCAGTATAATGTGGATAAATGCGAGGTTATCCACTTTAGTGGCAAAAACAGAAAGGCAGATTATTATCTGAATGGCAATATATTGGGAGAAGGGGAAGTGCAGCGAGACCTGGGTGTCCTTGTGCACCAGTCGCTGAAGGTAAGCATGCAGGTACAGCAGGCAGTTAAGAAGGCAAATGGTATGTTGGCCTTCGTAGCGAAAGGATTCGAGTACAGGAACAAGGATGTCTTGCTGCAGTTGTACAGGGCCTTGGTGAGACCACATCTTGAGTATTGTGTGCAGTTTTGGTCGCCGTATCTGAGGAAGGATGTTCTTGCCATGGAGGGTGTGCAGCGAAGATTCACCAGACTGATACCTGGGATAGCAGGAATGACGTACGAGGAAAGATTGGGTCGATTGGGCTTATACTCGCTGGAGTTTAGAAGAATGAGAGGAAATCTCATTGAAATTATAAAATTCTAACAGGGCTAGACAGGCTGGATGCAGGAAGGATGTTCCTGATGGCGGGGGAGTCCAGAACAAGAGGTCACAGTCTAAAGATAAGGGGTAAGCCATTTAGGACAGAGATGAGGAGGAATTTCTTCACCCAGAGAGTGGTGAACCTGTGGAATTCTCTACCACAGAAGGCAGTTGAGGCCAAGTCAGTAAATATATTCAAGAATGAGTTAGAGGGCAACACGGTGGCATAGTGGTTATCACTGGTGCCTCACAGCGCCAGAGACCCGGGTTCGAATCTGACCTCGGGTGACTGTCTGTGTGGAGTTTGCACATTCTCCCCGTGTCTGCGTGGGTTTCCTCCGGGTGCTCCGGTTTCCTCCCACAGTCCAAAAATGTGTGGGTTAGGTTGATTTGGCTATGATAAATTGACCCTTAGTGTTAGGGGGGATTAAATATGTGGGGTTATGGGGATAGGATGGGATATGTTAGGGGGAATTAAATATGTGGGGTTACGGGGGTAGGGTGGGATATGTGTACTGTGGGGATTAAAGCAGGGACAGGGTACTGGATTTGGATGATCAGCCATGATCGTATTGAATGGCGGAGCAGGCTCGACGGGCCGAATGGCCTACTCCTGCTCCTAGATTCTATGTTTCTATGTTTCTATATATTTCTTAAGGCTAAAGGGATCAAGGGATATGGGGAGAAGGCAGGGACAGGGTACTGAGTTTGGATGATCAGCCATGATCTCATCGAATGGCAGAGCAGGCTTGAGGGCCTACTCCTGCTTCTATCTTCTATGTTTCTATTAGGTGTAAGATCGAACTATAAAGGAAAAGGTCGGTACAAAATGAGAATGGAGTAATGCAGATTTCAGGAGCGAGCTAGTCAAGGTGAGGTGATGGAAGACATTAATACACAGGAATGAAGAGCAACAATGGGATATTTTCAACAAGGGACTCGAAAGGTATAGAATAATTATATTCTGTTAACAAGAAGGAAACTACTAGTAGTTTTTGAAGGCCCTGGATAAATAATGAAGTAAGAAACCAATTGAAATTAAAGCACAGATTTCAAAAGAGGTGATCTTGCTGGAAATACTGCTTGATTTCCTTGAGGATATGATGCACATGGAAGATCATAAGAACATAAAAATATAAGAAATAGAAGCTGGAGTCGGCCATTTGGCCCTTCGAGCCTGCTCCGCCATTCAACAAGATCATGGCTGATCTGCTACCTGAATTCCACCTTCCCGCACTATCCCCATATCCCTTAATTCCCTTAGTTGCAAACATGTATTGACCTCTGTCTTGAATATACTCAACGACTCTCTGGGGTAGAGAATTCCAAAAATTCGCAACCCTTTGAGTGAAGAAATTTCTCATCACCTCAGTTCTAAATGGCCAACCCCTTATTCTGAGACTGTGACCCCATGTTCTAGACTCCCCAGCCAGGGGAAACATTTTCTCAGCATGAACACTGTCAAGTCCCTTAAGAAGTTTATATGTTTCAAATCGATCAGCTCTGATTCTTCTAAACTCTAGAGAATATAGGCCTCGTCTACTCAATCTCTCCTCATAGGGCAATCCCCTCGTCCCAGGAACCTGTCTATTGAACCTTCGTTGCACTCTCTCTAAGGCAAGTATGTCTCTCCTTAGGTAATAAGACCAGAACTGTATACAGATGGGGAAATACAGTGAATGTAGTGTACATGGATACAAAAGCAAAATACTGCAGATGCTGGCAATCTGAAATAAAAACAGAAATGCTGGAAATACGCTGCAGGTTAGGCAGCATCTGTGGAGCAATACACGGGAACGGTAGCGTAGTGGTAATGTCACTGGGCTAGTAATCCAGAGGCCTGGACTAATGATCCAGAGACATGAGTTCAAATCCCACCACGGCAGCTAGGAAATTTAAATTCAGTTAGTAACAAATATCTGGAATAACAAGCTAGTATCAGTAATGGTAACCATGAAACTATCGGAATGTCGTAAAAAACCATCTGGTTCACTAATGTCCTTTAGGGAAGGAAATCTGCCGTCCTTACCTGGTCTAGCCTATATGTGACTCCAGACACACAGCAATGTGATTGACTCTTAACTGCCCTCTGAAATGCCCTAGCAAGCCACTCAGTTGTAAAAAAACCGCTACGAAACAAAATAATAAGAAAGAAAACGGCGGACCACCCCGCATCGAGCATCGGTACAGGCTACGGACATGACAATGACACACCCAGCCAAGTCAACTCTGCAAAGTCCTCCTCCCCAACATCTGGGTACTTGTGCCAAAGTTGGGAGAGCTGTCCCACAGACTCGTCAAGCAATAGCCTGACATAGTCATTCTCACAGAATCATACCTTTCAGCCAATGTCCCAAACACCTCCATCACCATTCCTGGGTATGTCCTGTTTCACGAGCAGGACAGTCCCACAGGGGTGACGGCACAGTGGTATACAGTCAGGAAGAAGTGGCCCTGGGAGTCCTCAACAGCAACTCTGGACCCCATGAAGTCTCATGGCTTCAGGTCAAGCATGGGCAAGGAAACCTCCTGCTGAGTACCACCTACCGTCCTCCCTCAGCTGATGAATCAGGACTCCATGTTGAACACCACTTGGAAGAAACACTGAGGGTAGCAAGGGCACATAATGTACGCTGGGTGGGGGACTTCAATGTCAATCACCAAGAGTGGCTCGGTAGCACCACTGCTGGCCGAGTCCTGAAGGACATAACTGCAAGTCTGGGCCTGTGACAGGTGGTGAGAGAACCAACACGAGGGAAAACCTACTTGACCTCGTCCTCACCAATCTACCTGTCGCAGATGTATCTGTCCATGACAGTATTGGTAGCAGTGACCACCCCACAGTCATTGCGAAGACGAACTCCCGTCTTTACACTGAGGACACCCGCCATCGTGTTGTGTGGCACTACCACCGTGCTAAATGGGATAGATTCAGAACATACCTAGCAGCTGAAAACTGGGCATCCATGAGACACCGTGGGTAATCAGCAGCAGCAGAATTGTATTCCACCACAATCTGTAACCTCATGGCCCGGCATATCCCTCACTCTAACATTACCATCAAGCCAGGGGACCAACCCTGGTTCAATAAGAAGTGTAGAAGAGCATGCCAGGAGCAGCACCAGGCGTACCTAAAAATGAGGTGCCAACCTGGGGAAGCTGCAACACAGGACTACATGCATGCTAAAAAGCGGAAGCAGCATGCTATAGACAGCGCTAAGCAATCCCACAATCAACGGATCAGATCAAAGCTCTGCAGTCCTGCCACATCCAGTCGTAAATGGTGGTGGACCATTAAACAACTAACGGGAGGAGGAGGCTCCATGAATATCCCATCCTCAATGATGGAGGAGCCCAGCATGTGAGTGCAAAAGACAAGGCTGAAGCGTTTGCAACCATCTTCAACCTGCAGTGCCGAGTGGATGACCCATATTGTCCTCCTCCTGAGGTCCCCACCATCACAGAAGTCAGTCTTCAGCCAATTCGATTCACTCCATGTGATATCAAGAAACAGCTGAGCGCACTGGATACAGCAAAGGCTATGGGCCCCGATACCATCCCGGCTATTGTGCTCCAGAACTAGCCGTGCCTCTAGGCAAGCTGTTTCAGTACAGCTACAACAATGGCATCTATCCGGCAATGTGGAAAACTGCCCAGGTATGTCCTGTCCACAAAAAGCAGGACAAATCCAATCCGGCCAATTACTGCCCCATCAGTCTACTCCCAATCATCAGCAAAGTGATGGAAGCTGTCATCGACAGTGCTATCAAGCAGCACTTACTCACCAATAACCTGCTCAGTGATGCCCAGCTTGGTTTCTGCCAAGTCCACTCTGCTCCCGACCTCATTACAGCCTTGGTCCAAACATGGACAAAGGAGCTAAATTCCAGAGGTGAGGTGAGAGTGACTGCCCTTGACATCAAGGCAGCATTTGACCGAGTGTGGCATCAAGGAGCCCTAGTAAAACTGAAGTCCATGGGAATAGGGGGGAAAACGCTCCACTGGCTGGAGTCATACCTAGCACAAAGGAAGATGGTTGTGGTGATTGAAGGTAGATCATCACAGACCCAGGACATCGCTGCAGGAGTTCCTCAGGGCAGTTTCCTAGGCCCAACTATCTTCAGCTGCTTCATCAATAACCTTCCCTCCAACATAAGGTCAGAAATGTGGATGTTCGCTAATGACTGCACAGTGTTCAGTGCCATTCACAACTCCTCAGATAATGAAGCAGTCCATGCCCGCATGCAACAAGATCTGAATGACGTTCAAGCTTGGGCTGATAACATTCGCACCACAGAAGTGGCAGGCAATGACTATCTCCAACAAGCAAGGGTCGAACCACCGCCCCTTGACATTCAATGGCATTACCATCGCCGAATCCCCCACCATCAACATTCTGGGGTCCACCATTGATCAGAAACTTAACTGGGCCAGCCACATAAATACTGTGGCAACAAGAGCAGGTCAGAGGCTAGGTATTCTGCGGCGAGTGTCTCACCTCCTGACTCCCCAAAGCCTTTCTACTATCTACAAGGCACAAGTAAGGAGTGCGATGGAATACTCTCCACTTGCCTGGACGAGTGCAGCTCCAACAACACTCAAGAAGCTCGACACTATCCAGGACAAAGCAGCCCGCTTGATTGGCACCCCATCTACCACCTTAAACATTCATTCCCTCCACCACCGGCATACCGTTGCTGCAGTGTGTACCATCTACAAGATGCACTGCAGCAACTCGCCAAGGCTTCTTCGGCAGCACCTCCCAAACCCGCGACCTCTTCCACCTAGAAGGACAAGGGCAGCAGGCGCATGGGAACACCACCACCTCCAAGTTCCCCTCCAAGTCACACACCATCCTGACTTAGAAATATATTGCCGTTCCTTCATCGTCGCTGGGTTAAAATCCTGGAACGCCCTACCTCTCAGCACTGTGGGAGTACCTTCACCACACGGACTGCTGCAGTTCAAGAAGGCGGCTCACCACCACCTTCTCAAGGGCAATTAGGGATGGGCAATAAATGCTGGCGATGACCTTTCGTCAGAACTGGAAAAAGTTAGAGATGTGACAGGTTTTAAGCAAGTACAGGGGCAGGGAAAGGGGTGAGGGGAGGAAAAACCAAAAGGGAAGGTCTGTGATAGGGTGGAAGGCAGGAGAGATTAAATGACAAAGGGTAGTGTACATGGACTTTAGGAAAGCCTTGATAAGATACCACACAGGCGATTACTCGAGAAGCTCATGTGGTATGGAATTTGCGGAGGATAGTTAACTGGATTAAAAACGAGTTAGAAGGGCGAAAACAGAGAGTAGGAATCAAGGAGGGGTTTTCAGTGTGATTGGAGGTGGGTAGTGGTGTCCCACAGGGTTCCCTTCTGGAGGGATTGTTAATTTGGTAGAGGACCAAAGGAAGCGGTGAAGGGATATTAATAAGATGAGGGAACGGGCTAATCCTGGTGGACAGAATTAAATGCCAGTAAGTGTGGGCTGAGACAGGGGAAGTAACATCAGGGATTCTGCTCCGAATGGAAGTAGTCTCGGTGCGGTAGAAGAGCAGAGGGATTTGAGGCCACAGGTTCACTGAGCATTAAAGGCAGCACCTCAGGTTGATAAGGCTGTTTAAACAATCTAATAGAATTCTAGGTTGTATCACAAGAGGTATCGAATATAAAATCCCAGAGGTAATGGTGCAGTATTGTGTTCCGCACCAGAGGGTTGTGGGTTAACAGCGGATACAGCAGATATTGACTAGGATGCTGCCTGGTATCAGGAAAAGTAAAGATGAAGAAACATTAAAAATATGGGGCTATTTTCTTTAGAAAAATCAAATTATGGGACAATTTGATGGATGAGCATTGACTTATTAAAGTGTGGACAAGGTAGGTAGAAACAAACTGTTTCCAGTAGTTAAGGGGTCTAAAACTAAGGGATATAGATAAATAGATTAAATGTCAGAGATTTAGCACAGAGGGCAGGAGATACTTACTTACACAGAGTTGTGCGGCTGTGGAATTCACTTCCAACGTTAATGGTTGAGGGAGAAACTATGTCAACATTCAAGATTAGATTGGAGAGGTGGATGAAGGGACATGAAACCAGTGTGAGAAAATGTGAATAGAACTATTTGCTCTCTCTAATTTGCAACCACAGCAACAACAACTTGCATTTATATAGTGCCTTTAACATAGTAAAACGTCCCAAGGCACTTCGCAGGATCGTTATCAAACAAAATTTGACACCGAGCTACATAAGGAGATATTAGGACAGGTGACCAAAAGCTTGGTCAAAGAGGTAGGTATTTAGGAGAATCTTAAAAGAGGAAATAGAGGTAGAGAGACGAAGAGGTGTAGGGAGGGAATTCCAGATCTCAGGTCCTCGGCAGCTGAAGGCACGGCCGCCAATGGTAGAGAGATTAAAATTGGGGATGTGCAAGAGGCCATAATTGGAGGAGTGCAGCGAACTTGGAGGGTTTTAGAGCTGGAGGAGGTTGCAGAGACAGGAAGAGGCGAGGCCATGGAGTGCTTTGAAAACAAGGATGAGAGTTTTGAAATTGAGATGTTGCTTAACCGGGAGCCAGTGTAGGTCAGCGAGCACAGGGGTGATGGGTGAACGGGACTTGGTGCGAGTTAGGACACGGGCAGCCGAGTTTTGGATGAGCTCAAGTTTATGGAGGGTGGAAAATAGGAGGCCAGCCAGGATAGCATTGGAATAGGCAAGTCCATAGGTAGCAAAGGCACGGATGACAGTTTCAGCAGCAGATGAGCTGAGGCAGGGGCTGAGATGGGCGATGTTAGAGGTTGAAGTAGGCGGTTTTGATGATGGCGTGGATATGTGTTCGGAATCTCATCTCGGGGTCAAATAGGACGCCAAGGTTGCCAACGGTCAGGATCAGCTTCAGACAGTGGCCAAGGAGAGGGATGGAGTTGGTGTCTAGGGAACGGTTTTTGTGGCGGGGACTGAAGACAATGGCTTCGGGCTTCCCAATATTTAATTGGAGGAAATTTCTGCTCATGTTGCATGTTGGACAAGTAACGGGACACATCAGATACAGAGGAGGGTCGAGAGAGGTGGTGATGAGGGAGAGCTGGGTGTCGTCAGCCTATATGACGTTGTGTTTCCGGATGATGTCACCGATGGGCAGCATGCATTTAAATAAAACAAGGTCTTACCTTCAGAAATGTGACTGTGTCTTGTTCCTCCATCTGTGTCTGTAACTCTGACAGTTCTCGCTCAACACAATCTAACTCCTGTTGGATTCCACTGAGGTTTTTCTCCATTGATTTTAGGATCTCCCCCTCTTGTTCCCTGAGATCTCTGATTAAACGCTGCTCTCTCTCAGTGAGAATCTGGTGCATTTCTACAAACTCGGCTGTGATGTGGGTCTGCAGACTGCTCGACAGTTCCTACCAAATGAAATGTGAAACATAATTAATGTACCGCGATAAAGGGAACAAAACTAACCGGGATTCCACAAAATCAGCACAGTGAGACCTTACCCTCACGGCAGAAATCTGCTGTTCCTGCTGCCTTGCGGTGTCCAGAGCCGAATCCTTTCTCTTTGTAGCCGATTCTAGGGATGGTTTCAGTTTATCCTGGAATTAGAAGTTAACTGAATGTAAAGTTTAAACACGAAAAACAGAGAGAGAAAGGTTGCCAGAGATTCTACCCTCCATCTTACCCGGTACATCTGCGCAGCTTCTGTCAGCCCCATGAAGTTGTGGGACTTGTGACCCCGCCCCTCTGTTGCCACAAGACACTTCACACAGATCAGTTTCTTGTCAGTTTCACAAAACAGCGTCAGTTCTTCCTGATGTTCCTCACAGTGAAGTTTACTTTCCTTCTCTTTCGGATGCAGGTTTAATTTTCGAGCTTTCTCGGCCAGACTCGCTAAGGCCCGACTAACCTTGAGGTTTATTTCCGGAAACTCCTCCCTACATTCCGGGCAGGAGTTTGTCTCCTTCTTTTCCCAACACTGTGTGATACAGGAGCGGCAGAAGTTGTGCCCACACTCCAGTATTACCGGGTCGGTGAAGAAATCCAGACAAATGGGACAAATTAATTCATCTGTTAGACTCTGTGCCTGCTGTCTCAACGCCATGTTCACTCGCAGCACTTCCTGACTGAAACTGTTTGAGTTTCGATGTTCCTAAAAGGGAGGATCCAGACCGAGTGTTGACACATACCTGCCCGCCCTGTTCAGCACTGAGGTGTTTACCAGCGCACAGAGGTCAAAGTCCTCATTAGAATACATTAGGAAACAGCTTGAACTTTGTGTGTGGAGATTTCCCAATTGGAGGTTCGGCGCTTCTTCTCTTCCCAGAGAATAGTGGATCTGTGAAACTAGGTGCCCGCCTCCGGTGAACGCTGATCGACTGTATTCCTTCAGGAGAGAGCTGGGCCTGTTTCTGGGTGGGGAGGAGATGGCCTAGTACCAGAGATAGCTACCCTGAAAGTCAGGGCCGATGTGATTTCCTGGATTACTTTCCATCATCCAAATGATCCGGAGAGGAATTTTTCAGATTCTTTCCCCCCTAACCGCCCCTCGCAGGAGATTATGTGACTCCCTGTGGGTAGGGACTTTCTCTCTGATGATACATTAAGGCATCACAACTCTATGGGATGGTCTGCAGAGACCCGATGATCTTTTCTGTCTGATATTTTCGTATGTTCGCTATCCAGCACTATATTGGGTGGATGGCAAATGGAACAATCCACTCACAGTACAGTTTCCGGCAGTGTGTAGGTTTAATCAGTAAATTGTGGATCTACAAACAATGTTATGGAAAGAAAGAATTGCATTTCTTTCGCGCCTTTCACGACCACTGGATGTCTCAAAGCGCTTGACACCCAATGACGTACTTTGGAAACGTAGTCATTGTTGTTATGTGGGAAATGCGGCAGCCAATTTGTGCACAGCAAGCTCCCACAAACAGCAATGTGATAATGATCCGATAATCTGTTTTTAGTTATGTTGATTGAGGGATAAATATTGACCATGACACCGGGGATAACTCCCCTCCTCTTCTTCGAAATAAAGCTATCGGCTCTTTTACGTCCACCTGAGAGGGCAAACGGGGCCTCAGTTTAACGTCTCATCCGAAAGACGGCCCCTCCGACAGTGCAGCCCTCCCTCAGCACTGCACTGGAGTCTCAGCCTAGAATGTTATGCTCAAATTCCCATGGAGTGGGACTTGAACCCACAAACTATCTGACTCAGAGGTGAGAGTGCTACCCACTGAGCCACAGCTGACACTAATAATAATGTACAATAGAATAACTTGATAGCATTTTTAATTTGGGTTATTTTAGCAACTGTTTCCCGTGACAAGCGGAGGAGGGACAGGCAGCAGCAGAACAAAAAATAGTGTAAAAAGAGCAGGAAGTAAATAGAGAGAGAAAAGGAAGCTGACCAGCTTGGTGCTGGAATGCAACTTGTTAAAGTGAGGAGTGTTACAAATCAGGTTGATGAACTATAGGCTCAAGTGGCCACATGGGGTTATGATATCGTGGCTATAACGGAGAACTGGCTTAACGATGGGCAGGAGTAGGAACACAACATTCCTGGCTACAATGTATTCTGGAGGGATATGGAGGGCAAAAGACAGGAGAGGGGGTGGCAGTATTGATCAAGGATAATCTTACTTCTACAGTGGGACAATATACTAGGGGTTTCAGAGACTGCATCTATTTGGTTAGAGTTAAGGAAAAGAAAAGTTACATTGCTGGTTGTTTAATATAGAGCCCCAAATAGTGAGAAGGAGATAGGGGAGCAAATCTGTAGGCAAATTACAGAGAAATGTAAAAATAATAGAGCAGTCATAGTTGGGGTCTTCTATTACCCTAATATAGACTGGGGAATAAACAGAGTAAAGGGCAAGGAAGGTGATGAATTCCTAAAATGTGTACAGGAGAATTTCTTAATACAGACCAACGATGAATGAAGCAGAGCTGGATCTATCTCTGGGGAATGAAGTAGGGAAGTGGAGTGTGTTTCAATGGGAGAACATCTGGGCAATAGTGATCATAATATCATTAGTTTTAAAGTACTTATGGAAAGTGTCAAAGATAAATCAAAAGTGTGAATTCCCAACTGGAAGCGATCCAAGGAGGAGGAAAGCATGGAAAATCGGGTGCAGAGAAAGGTTCTGTGGCCCAGGAATGTGGCAGAAGAAAGGTGGGTAGGCCCTGGGGTACAGACAACACCGCCGGTTGTTTACCGATAGACCCCCACCCCAAATACCAGCCACACCACCACCACTCCCAGTGCCTCTGGTGCCGTCATCCTCCATTACCAGTACCTGCTTTCCCAAAGAGAATGGGAGCAGTGGTTGAGATCTAAAGTTGTTAAACTGTGTGTTAAGGCCAGAAGTTGCAATGTGCCGAACAGAAAGATGATGTTCCTTGAGCTTGCATTGAGCTTCATTGGTAGAGTGTAGGAGCCTGAGGACAGAGAGTTCAGAGTGGGCGTGCGATGTGCAATTAAAGCAGCAAGTGACCAGAAGCCCAGGGTCACGCATGCAGACTGAATAGAGATGTTCGGCAGAGCGATCACCCAATCTGCGTTCAGTGTCCTCAATGTAGAGGAGACCGTGTTGTGAGCAGTGAATACAGCATAGTAAGCTGGAAGATGTACAAGTAAATCGCTATTTCACCTGGAAGGAATGTTTGGGGCCCTGGATGGTGAGAAGGTGTGGGGTGAAAGGGCAGGTTCTGCACCTCCTGTGCTTACATGGGAAGGTGCCGGGGAAGGGGAGAGAGTGTTGGGGGTGATAAAAGTGTGGACCAGGGTGTCACAGAGCGAACGGCCCTTTCGAAATGCTGATAGTTGAGTGGCGAGCAATATATTTTCGTTGATGGACGTGGAGGAAATGGATGAGGATCATCCATTGGATGGGAAGCCTGGTGGAGTGGAAGGTGAAGATAAGGGTGAACCATATAAATATTGGGAAGACCAAAGACATTGTCTTCGGTACCCACCACAAACTCCATTCCCTAGCCACCGACACCATCCTGACGTCAGTAGCAGGGAAAATGCTAGGATCTATTATTAGGGACGTGGTAACAGGGCATTTGGAAAATCATAATCAACACTGATTTATGAAAGGGAAATCGTATTTGACAAAACTGTTAGAGTTTTTCTGAGGATGTAACTAGCAAGGTTGATAAGGTGGAATCAGTGAATGTAGTGTATTTTGATTTTCAGAAAGCATTCAATAAAGGTGCCACACAGGAGTCTATTATACAGAATTAGGGCTCGTGGGATTGGAGGTAACATTTTAGCATTGATTGAAGATTGGTTAACGGACAGAAAACAGAGAGTAGGAATAAACGGGTCATTTTCTGGTTGGCAGGCTGTAACTAGTGGGGTACTGCAAGGATCAGTGCTTGGGCCTCAGCTATTCACAATATATATCATTGATTCGGATGAGGGGACCGAGTTTAAAGCTTCCAAGTTTGCCGATGATGCAAAGCTAGGTGGGAAAGCAAGTTGTGAGGGGAATGAAAAGAGGTTGCAAAGGGATATAGACAGGTTAAGTGATTGGGCAAGAACGTGGCAATGGGAATATAAGACATGAGAAGTATCCACTTTGGTAGGAAAAATAGAAAAGCAGAATATTTGGCAATGGATGTTTTTAGAGTCATTTGGGTATCCTTGTACAGGAATCACAGAAAGTTAACATGCAGGTACAGCAAGTAATTAGGAAGATATGTTAGCCTTTAATACGAAGGAATTGGGGTATAAGAGTAAAAAAGTCTTCCTTGAACTAGGGTCTTGGAGAGACCACCCTGGATTACTGTATACAGTTTTGGTCTCCTTACCTAAGGAAGGATATACTTGCATACATGCGATCCCGCAGAGAAATTGTTCAAAAATATGACATTAGCTTCCACATGTATGCTGACGACACCCAGCTCTACCTCACCACCACCACTCCTGACCCATCCACTGCCTCTGTGTTGTTAAGCTGCTTGACGACAGCCAGTCCTGGAGAAGACGCAATATCTTCCAATTAAACATTGGGAAGACCAAAGTCATTGTCTTCCTGTCCCACCACAAACTCTGTTCCCTAACCACTAATTCCATCCCTCTCCTTGGCTACTGTCTCAGGCTGGACCAGATTGTTCTTAAACTCAGCATTCTATTTGACGCTGAGCTGAACTTCCGACCCCATATCCGCTCCATCACTAAGACCACCCACTACCACCTCCACAACCTCGACACCTCTACCTCAGCCCACTTGCTGCTGAAACCCTCATCCATGCCTTTGTTACCTCTGTACTTGACTGTCTTGGCCGGCCTCCCATCTTTCACACTCTGTAAACTTCAGCTTATCCAAAACTCTGCTGCCAGTAGCCTAACTCGCACCGTTCACCCATCACCCTTGTGCTCGCTGACCGACATTGTCTCCTGGTCCATCAAAACCTTGTTTTTTAAATTACCATTCATGGGCTCAAATCTTTCCATCGCTTCGCCGCTCCCTATATCCAAACCCTCCTCCACCCCTATAACGCTCAGAGTTTCTCCACTTCTGGCCTCTTGCCAATCCCCCATTTCCTTCAACCCACCAGTGGCGGTCTTGCCTTCAGCTGGCTTGGCCCTGAGCTCTGGGATTTCCTCCCTAAACCTCTCCGCCTTTCCATCTGCCTTTCCTCCTTTAAGACGCTCCTTAAAACCTACCTCTTTGTCCAAGTTTTCAGTTACCCCTTCTCATATCTCCTTATGTGGCTTTGTGTCAATATTTGTCTAGTGACACTTCTGTGAGGAGTATTGGGACGTTAGCCTACATTGAAGGCTCAGTATAAATACAAGTTATTGTTGTTAAAAACAAATAATAAAACCCTTAAAGTAAATGTACTGACTGCAGCACTATGGCGGGGCCGATGCTAATCTCAGTGTGTTTGCTGTTGTAAAACGACATGTCATTCTTTCCAGGGCCACCCAGTTAAATTATTTTGAGTCCCAGAGTCCCGCGCCACTGATGGAATGGCTCACTGTGGGTGAAACATATATACTGCAGCTTCGCATCCCTGTTATCCTAATGGCCCTCTCCCTGGCATTTGGAGCTGGTTGGCCGTCAGGTCATGCTGGCGGCTGGAATTCTCGCCTCACTCCGCTGCATTTCTGGCAACAGCACTCGAGAATTGCAGCAACTGTTTCTTCACAATTGGTGGAATTTTCATCTTTAAAAATGGCAAAATATAAAAGACATTTCAGTGAATCCTCGTTCAACACACTAGCCAACCCGTCTCTCTCCTATAGCCGGTGGAGCGCCCTCAGAAAATTCCACCCACTCTCCCTCCAAACCCTCAGTTCACAGAGACACTCTGTCCTTATTTCCAGGCTCACTGTGTCCCACGTGCAGAGACACTCGCCCTCTGACCCCAAGTTGGTTGAGACACTGGGCGACGTTTCCCGGGACCCTGGCCCAGCAGTGAGGCCATGTCCAACAGTGGGAAGAACTTTCAATCATTACTGACCTTGTCAGTCTGCAGAGAGGTTTCCATCTTGCTAAGCTGAAGATACCTTTGGATATGTTAGCCTTCCCCTTGGCCCAGATTCTCTGTAGCACAGAGGCGCAACACATTCACCACCTCTGGAGATTGCTTCAAATTTGAACTTGGATGAGGTTAGTTCCCCGAATAAGAACACCACGTTCACCTTCTGTGCTGTACAACAACAACAACTTGTATTTATATAGGGCCTTTCATATAGTAAAACGTCCCACGGCGCTTCACAAGATTATTATAAGACAAAAAAAATTACACCAAACCCCAAGGAGAAATGTGTGCAGGTCACCAGAAGCTTGGTCAAAGTCGTAGGTTTTAAGGAGCAACTTAAAGGAGGAAAGAGAGGTGGAGAGGCGGAGAGGATTAGGAAGGGAATTCCAGAGCTTAGGGCCTAGGCAACAGAAGGCACGGCCACCAAATGTTGAGCGATTATAAACAGGGATGCTCAAGAGGGCAGAATTAGAGGAGCGCAGATACCTCAGGTGGTTGTGGGGCTTGAGGAGATTACAGAGATAGGGAGGGGCGAGGCCATGGAGGGATTTGTAAATAAGTTAGGGAATTTTGAAATCGGGACGTTGCTTAACCAGGAGCCAATGTAGGTCAGCGAGCACAGGGGTGCTGGGTGAACGGGACTTGGTGCGAGTTGGGACACGGGCAGCCGAATTTTGGATGACCTCAAATTTACGTGGGAGGCCAGCTAGGAGTGTGTTGGAATGGTCAAGTCTAGAGGTAACAAATGCATGGATGTGGGTTTCAGCAGCAGATGAGCTGAGGCAACGGTGGAAATGGGTAATGATACAGAGGTGGAAATAGGCAGTCTTAGTTATGCCACAGATATGTGGTCGGAAGCTCAGCTCAGGTTCAAATATGACACCAAGGTTGTGAACAGTGTGATTCAGCCTCAGACAGATGTTAGGGAGAGGGATAGAGTCAGTGGCTAGGCAATGGAGTTTGTGGCGGGGACCGAAAACAATGGCTTCGGTCTTCCCAATATTTAATTGGAGAAAATGTCTGCTCATCCAGAACTGGATAGTCTGACAATTTAGAGACGATGGAGGACTCGAGAGAAGTGGCGGTGAGGTAGAGTTGGGTGTCGTCAGCGTACATGTAAGCTAATATCAGACACATCATGTTTCCTTCTATGCCATCAGCTTGTAACAGCCGCTGTCCTCTGGCCCCTCGCACACACACAAAACACTGTTTGGACTGAATCTCTCACATTTGTTGTTCACCTGTCCCCATCCATGATCGCAAAACATCCACCTCAAAGCTTTAAATGAACCATGGGATCCAGGGCAATGGCATATTGGATCCAAAATTGGCTTAGTGTAAGGAGGCAGAGGGTGATGGTCGAAGGTTGTTTTTGTGACTGGAAGCCTGTGTCCAGTGGTGTACCACAGGGATCGGTACTGGGTCATTTGCTGTTTGTAGCGTACATTAATGATTTAGATATGAATGTAGGAGGTATGATCAGTAAGTTCGCAGATGACACGAAAATTGGTGGAGTGGTAAATAACGAGGAGGGAAGCCTCAGGCTACCCGACGATATTGACGGGATGGTTAGATGGGCAGAACAGTGGCAAATGGAATTTAACCTTGAAAAATGTGAGGTGATGCATTTTGGGAGGACTAACAAGGCAAGGGAATACATAATGAATGGTAGGACCCTAGGAAGGACAGAGGATCAGAGGGACCTTGGTGTGCATGTACATATATCCCTGAAGGCAGCAGGACAGGTAGATGAGGTGGTTAAAAAGGCATGTGGGATACTTGCCTTCATTAGACGAGACATAGAATATAAGAGCAGGGAGGTTATGATGGAGCTGTACAAAATGCTAGTTAGGCCACAGCTGGAATACTGTGTGCAGTTGTGGTCGCCCCACTATAGGAGGGATGTGATTGCATTGGAGAGGGTGCAGAGGAGATTCACCAGGATGTTACCTGGGCTGGAGTGTTTCAGCTATGAAGAGAGACTGGACAGGCTGGGGTTGTTTTCCTTAGAGCAGAGAAAGCTGAGGGGGGACCTAGAAACATAGAATCTAGGAGTAGGAGTAGGCCATTCAGCCCATCGAGCCTGCTCCACCATTCAATACGATCATGGCTGATCATCCAAATCCAGTACCCTATCCCTGCTTTAATCCCCACAGTACACATATCCCACCCTACCCCCGTAACCCCAAGTATTTAATTCCCCCTAACATATCCCATCACCCCACATATTTAATCCCCCCCTAACACTAAGGGTCAATTTATCATAGCCAAATCAACCTAACCCGCACATTTTTGGACTGTGGGAGGAAACCGGAGCACCCGGAGGAAACCCACGCAGACACGGGGAGAATGTGCAAACTCCACACAGACAGTCACCCGAGGTCAGATTCGAACCCGGGTCCCTGGCGCTGTGAAGCACCAGTGCTAACCACTATGCCACCGTGTTGACCTGATTGAGGTGTACAAAATTATGAGGGGCATAGATGGGGTAGATAGAAAGGAACTTTTCCCCTTAGTAGAGGGGCCAATAACCAGGGGGTATAGTTTCAAGGTAAGGGGCAGGAGGTTTAGAGGGAATTTGAGGAAATACTTTTTCACCCAGAGGGTGGTTGGAATCTGGAACTCACTGCCTGAAAGGGTGGTCGAGGCAGGAACGCTCACAACATTCAAGAAGCATTTAGATGAGCACTTGAAACACCATAGCATACAAGGCTACGGACCAAGTGCTGGAAAATGGGATTAGAATAGACAGGGCTTGATGGCCGGTGCGGACACGATGGGCCGAAGGGCCTCTTTCTGTGCTGTATAACTCTATGACTCTATGGCTCTATCCATGATCACAAAACTTCCACCTAAAACCTTTAAATGTACCAGGTAACTGAGGTCGATCGATTTGACGACCATTATCGTACAACACATGGAATACAAAACCAAAAGTACAGATCACTGTGTAAATTTAAATCACGATGTGGGACAAGGAGACATAGATGTAAACTAGTAAAAGGCAGGTTCAGGACGGATGGCAGGAAACACTTTTCCAATGGAAAGGATGAAAAACACCGGAACTTGTATTGAGATGGGCAATAAAAGGAGCCTTTCCCGCGTGGACCACATCCCGAAAACAGCAGCATTCCGAAGGGACCGCTCCCTCCGCGATACCCTTGTCCACTCCTCTGCCCCCGCCCCCCACCCCCCCACAGCCCCTCCCCTTCCCACGGCATCTTCCCATGCAAGCGCAGGAGATGCAACACCTGTCCTTTTACCTCCTCCCTTCCCACTGTCCAGGGCCACAAACAATCCTTCCTGTTGAAACAGCAATTTGCTTGTACTTTTTGTAATTAGTATACTGTATTCGCTGCTGACGATGTGGTCTCCTCTACATTGAGGAGACTAAACGCAGATTGGCTGACAGCTTTGTGGAACACCCTTGTTCAGTCTGTAAGCTTGACCCCGAGCTTCCGGTCACCTGTCACTTTAATTCTCCACTCCACTCCCACTCTGACCTCTCTGTCCTCTGCCTCTTGCACTATTACAACGAAGCTCAACGTAAGCTCAAGGTACAGCACCTCATCTTTCGATTCGGTACTTTACAGACTTCAGGACTCAACACTGAGTACAACGATTTCGGATCATAACCTCTACCCCTATATTTTTCAGATGGGAGCTGTTGATGAATAAGCCATTCCCAGTTACACCTCTTCTAGATCCATCTTTTGTTTCTTTTCTTGTCGCATTACCATCTCCTTTTGATTTGTATAATCATACCTTTTTATCATTTAATCACTCCTGTCTTCCACCCTATCACAGACCTTTCCTTTTGTTCTTTCCTCCCCTCCCCGCTTCCCCTGCCTCTGTAATTGTTTAAAACCTGTTACATCTCTAACTTTTTCCAGTTCTGACGAAAGGTCATCGACCGGAAACATTAACTCCGTTTCTCTCTCCGCAGTTATTAGCTTTTGTAAAGAAAGTGACCCTCGGGGCCGATCAGTCGAGGGGGAAAAGTGCGATCATTCGAGAGGCAGCTGTAGATTTTGGTGGAGGGACTGTGAGTTTCTTCGGAATCATCCACTAGACGGGCCGAACAGCCTCCATCATATATCCTGGAGATACAGTCAAGCATTGAATGGAAACGGTGTTGCAACTGGAAATGTTTATTACACAGAAACACCCTGGAGGATAAAGAGGCGATTAAAACTCTGTTTTTATTAAGATTCTGCAAAATAATCTCCTTTACAATTCTCTTGCATTGGCCTTTAATATCAATCAGATCGCAAGATAACTGTTGTATTAAAGCATTGAACACAATAGGTGTGAGCCGTGGTTCAGTGCTAACACTCTCGCCTCTGAGTCAGAAAGTTGTGGGTTCAAGTCCCCACTCCATGAGACTTGAACACTTAATCCAGGTCGACACTCCCAGTGGCAGTACTGAGGGAGTGCAGCACTGTCAGAGGTGCCGTCTTTCGGAGGAGACACTAAACCGAGGCTCCGTCTGCCCTTTCAGGTAGATGTAAAAATTCCCATGGCAGTCCTTTGAAGAAGAGCAGATGAGTTCTCCCCGGTGTCCTGGGTCAATATTTATTCCTCAATCAACATCACTAAAAACCGATTATCTGATCATTGCTGTTTGTGGGAAATTGTCTGCTGGGGTTCCTACATTGCAGCAGTTACTACACTTCAAAAAGTACTTCATTGACTGTAAAGCTCTTTGGGACGTCCTGAGGCAATTAAATGTAAGTCTTTCTCACTACTTGCAGTTCCTTGAGTGTGCAGCCCGTTGTTTACCGTGTTTTCGGTTTTCCCGTGCCTCTTCCTTCTCTCGATGCCCCGCCATGTGTAAGATTCCTCTGAGGAAAATCACATCTCAGAAAGAGTAGTTTTCCTGACTGAAGCACTTCTTTCTGCAGACTTTCCCACGACGCCTGCTTATTGAGGGGGCTGTTTGTACATCTGTGTTCCTGAGCAAATCCACTGTCATCTTCTTCAGTTCAAGATATTACTTCAAACACCATCAGCAAGTGGTCAGAACATTCTGTCCTCTTTCATTCTAAACAATCGTTCCAAATACCGTGACACATTCTTTCACATTTTATTTTCATCAAATTCTACACAAGATTATCATCCAGTTTCAGCCATGTGGGCAGTTGGTGGTTAATACACAACATTATCACAGCAGAGGGGATACAGCAAGGGTCACAAGTAGGCAGGGACCATGCGTGGTGCCCAGGCCAGAGAGGACAGCAATAGCACAGGGGGTAGGGTGAAAGGAAAGCAGAGTCTATTTTGGGGGCTTTGAATCAGTGGCTGTTCCAGACTCGCTCGGTGCGGCTGCAGCGTAACTCCGGCGTTGCTTGGAGGGTCAGGAATTTCAGGTGAGTGGCTCGCCATTCTGCTTCAAAACGGAATATTTTAATTTCGCATTCCGTTCTGCAGCAGCCACTTTCCTCACCTCAATCGATCGCCCTGCCGATCCAGCTCCCCCAGTACCCCGTTCAGGAATTCTGGGCAAAGTCTCTCTGGTCAGAAAGAGCTCCCCCGCCCTGGGAACGGGGTCTAGTTTGTAATGTTCCCCGAGGAGTGCTGCACAGATTGGGCCAACACCCCACACTCTCTGCTCTTCAACGAAGGCGCTGACCCATTTATTTTCAATGTGTTGGCGGTTCCGCTAAAATCGCAGCCAAAGGCACGTCACCGGAAATGAAGTTAAATGTTGATCGGGTCATATCTCCACAGGAATTCCAGGCCGTGGTCTCTGGAGGGGCAGAGACTCTATTCCAGTCCAGGTTGGGCGGGGATGATAAGTTGCAGGGTGAGGGTGGGAGGGTTATTCAGTGACCCCGGCCCTGCTGGGGTTCCAGTCAAACACTGATTACAAACTGAGTTACAATCGGAAATATTTATTACACAGAAACACCCGGGAGGAAATGGAATGAGAAACTGAAATTTTGGTAAAATTATGGAAACAGGCTCATTACTGTCAGTGACCTTCAACCCCGCAGATTGTCAGCGGAGCGGAGTTTTTCCCATCATTCCATCCCGCATCGAAGAAGGGAAAGATTCTCTCAGTGAAAGTGTGGGTGAAAGTGTGGAGATGGGACATGTTGTTCGCATTGTAAAATGACACCTGTCCGCCCTCATAGTCCAGGTACACCCCGATCTTCCGGGGCTTCACACTCGGGGTGAGGGGGGTCGTTGGGGAGATGCCGGCAAAATAGCCTCTTCCGGGAACCAGCCTCACAATCCAGTATCCGGTCTCGGGTCTCAGACTGATCTCCCCTGTCCTCCCGGCAGACTCTCGGGCCACTCCCACATACCACTCAGTCTTGTTCCCCACTTCCACCTCCCAGTAGTGTCTCCCTGATGTGAATCCCACCGATCCCAGGACACAGACCCAGAGATCAAACCTCTCCGGGGTGTCAGGGAGCTCCTGCCGTTTATCTCCGAGTCTCACACTGGTCCGGTCCCCAGACAGGATGAGCCAGGGATTCGCTGTGTTGGGATCCAGAGTCAGAGAGGCTGGAGCTGGGAGAAAATTAAAATAACACAGTCAGTGATTTAGGCCACGATTCTCCCTTCCTCGGCGGGTCTGTGGCGGGCTGAGTCGATGGCGGGTCCAGAACCCACTGCTGGCTCCAGTCCGCTGTGTGGAATGATTTCCCTCTGATTGGGTGTGTTAAGCCCCGCCCAGCACGTTTCCCGCCAATTGAAGAAAGCGGATCCGATGACGTCTATGATGACGCGTCATCAGCCGGTTTCCTTAAAGGGACCATGCGCAAATTGATATTGACAGTCGTGCTGTCAGTGTTCTACAGCATTGAGGAGCTGCAAACACAGACAAGCACTGTACAAAGGTGCACGGCTGCACCCAGGTTCTCCTATGACTCCCTCCGTATGCTTATGGAGGGAGTCACAGCACGCAGGGACATTCTCTTCCCTTCCAATGGGCGGGAGAGACCACCCCAGGAGACCAACGCAGCCTGTTGCACATTGCACAAGAGGACACAAGCAGGGATGTTGTCAGGAGGACCAGGCTGCAGTCACACAAACCTTTCAAAGACCTCAGTAGATCACAAAACGTTACTGCCAAGCCACACTGAACCTCATCAGCTGTGCCACTCATCACATCTCCACCACTCTGCCTTCCCTATCCTACTCCTGCACATCCTTACTCACAGCTTGCACCTCCAACCATCCCTCTCTAGCTACATTATCACTTCCCCATCTCACTAGCCACACCTCGCAGTCAGCCTCATCCTCGTCCAATCATCCCAACTGACTACACACAAGGGTAGGCACTTGTGTATTTAGCCAAAGTTCATGTGAAGTTTCTGTTAATGTGGCGGCGGGCTGACAGCGGGATCCCGACCAACCCACCACTGAACGAGCCCGCTCACCCCCCGAAAAATTCCCCCCTTAGTTTCTTGCTGTGAGTTAATCAAACTCTGAGTGACTTTCCTTTTTAAATCCCCCGCACTGCTGCATATTATTAAATAATTAGTTCGCCTCAGTATTTATCAGCACGACTGGCAAGGTGAACATGGCATTAGAAAAAGATCAAATAAGATATAAAGACATTTAAGATAGAAAGGGCGAGGTAATTGATAAACTAATCAAACTTAGACAGGATAAAACCCCTGGTTCGGATGGATTGCACCCACACGTGTTAAAATAAATTAGCTAAGTTATGGCACTATTAAATATTTATAAATATAATGACAAAAGGGAACAGTGCCAGAGGACCGGCGGACTACTAACGTAATTCCTATATTTAAAAAGAGAGATGGAACAAGTCCAGGGAACTAGAGACCAGTTAGCTTAATGTGGGTGGTAGGAAATATCATGGAATCTTTACGCAAATGTGTAATTGATAAACATCTCGAAACTGAAAATATGATAAAATAGTCAGCATGGATTTCAAAAGGGAAGGCCATGCTTGACCAACTTTACTGAATTATTTTAAGAACTAACAGAAAGAGTTGACAAGGGTAATGTAGTAGATGTACTATACTTGGATTTCCAAAACTCCTCAGATAAGGTCCCGCATAGTAGACTCGTGATTCAGGTCAGAACATGTGGAGTCAGAGGACAAGTAGCAGAATGGATAGCAAACTCGTTCAAAACAGAAAACAGAGAGAAAGAGTTAAGGGTAGCTACTCAGACTGGCAAAAGGTGGGAAGTGGTGTTCCACAAGGATCGGTGCTGGGACAACTGTTGTTAACCATTTACAGAAACGATTTGGACTCTGGAATGAGAAGTACAACTGTGGATGACACCAAATTTGGGGGGGGGGTGTAATTAATACAGAGAAGGACTGTGACAAAATACAAGAAGGTATTAATGAACTTGCAGAAAGGGTGTGTAGTTGGCGAATTAACTTCAATATAGATAAGTGTGAGATGGTGAATTTTGGTAGGAAGAATAAGGAGGTCACATACTCTTTGAAAATAAGTAACTAAATGTGGTAGAGGATAAAATACGAATTTAATTGGGGTAGAGGAGCAAAGGAAACTGAAGGTACAGATACACAAATCACTACAAGTAGCGATGCAGGTTAATAAGTTATTAAAAGGCAAACTAATCACTGGTGTTCATTTTTAGAGGGATAGAATTGAAAAGCAGGGAAGTCATATTAAACGTGCATAGAACCTTGGTTAGACCTCACTTAGAGTCTTGTCAACTGTACTGGTTTTCATATTATAAAAAGGATATAGAGGCATTGGAGGAAGTGCAAAATAGATTTACAAGGATGATAGTGTCCAAGAATGAAGGTTATAATTATCAGGAAAGATTGAACAAGCTGGGGCATTTTTCTCTAGAAATGAGAAAGCTGAGAGGTGACCTGATAGATGTCTTTAATATTATGACAGGGTTTGATAGGGTAGACATAGAGAAGATGTTTCCACTTGTGGGCGAGTCCAAAACTAGGGATCATCAATCTAAGATTTTCACTAATAAATCTAACAGGCGATTAAGGAAAAACTTATTTACCCAGAGAGTGGAGAGAATGTTCAACTCTCTCCCACATATGCATTTAGGGGAAGCTAGATAAACACATGACGGAGAAAAGAATAGAAGGATACGGTGCTGGGGTGGGATGAAGTAAGGTGGGAGGAGGCTCGTGTGGAGCATAAACACCGGCATGGACCTGTTGGGCCGAATGGCCTGTTTCTGTGGTGTAAGGACTTTGTAAAAAGAAATCATTAGGCTGGGGCATCGAAGTATTGTTAGGGAACCAAAGGACAGTGGGCGAGAGGGGCGCAGTAGGACCCCCAGAGAGAAATGGTTGTAGGGGTGTGGTCGGCCGGAGCCCCTCGAAGGCGGGGGAGGGCCTTAGAGGGGGTGGGACAGGCCGCTGAGCCCAGTTTCTGCCAGGGGAGGAGGAATCATGGTTTCCGTTCCATTATATCTTGAACCTTTGTTGTGATGAGCAGTCTGGGTATTTTTCAGACGCTGCAGAGTCACCCGTCAGTCTGTAGGGTGAGAACATTATTCTGTGTCACCAATAATATACACTGCTTCTGTACAGCATCATCACTCCTGGATCTGATGTGTGGTCAGAGACAGTAACACTGATTTAAAAAACAGTTTCAAACTCGTTGCAGAGATTATTTCAGGATATTTTTGTTCCTAATTGTCTAAATACTGTAGCTGTGTTTCATTATTTCGATGTATTCACACAATGAGACTTTTACAAAGTCAGAAATAGGGTCGATGAAAACTCTTTACCTGGGCTGATGTTCTCTATCATTTCTTTCCACGCCATGTACTGTCCGGGCCCTTTGAATATTCCCAGCGGCAGATTCCGGCCGTCCAATGAAAGGACATTTTTCTCTTCACTGATTCTGTAAATATCAAACATTCACTCTAGAATTCTGGCCGTTTGTTCCTTTAACAGGTTAAATAACATTTCAGTAGAGAGAACGTCATACCTTCTTTTCCGGGAAGCTGCCTCCTGAAATAAAACAGAAACACGGATCTGAGTTCACAGTCAGGGTCTGGGAGCAGAAATTCAGAATTCAGCATCACTCACTGCAACATGACACCAAGTGTGAAATATTTCAGCTGTGTCAGTGGGAGGAACAGCCCCGAACAAACAGTGACAGGACTGAGATACTGTTCGGATTTACACCAGGAAAGGAACTTGGTGAAGGAACATTTCCAGGTACTTTTTCCGAAATGCACAGAGTAACACTTGAAGTCAGTTATTTTATACTTCTCTGTAAAAATGTGTTGTTCCATGAACAGTTTATTGATTCATTCCTTAGGCGGCAGCGCTGTGAGAACTGAATCTCGAGAGCTGACAGAGTCGTGGCAAACAGTGAGGGAGGAGGCTATCCCCAAACTTCAGAACAATAAAGATGTTTAATAATGTTGAAATCCTGGGTGTGTATCTATATATTATTTCACAGCCATGTGCGGTTTCTAGTGCTTATAGTTTTGAAGGTGACAATAACCAGAGACGACCTGTGATGTGTCAACTTCTTGCAAAGTGACTTCACAATAAGGTGCAAGAGCTGTGAGGATGTACAGACTTCATTCAATCTCCATTTTATAGTCATCCTGTCCGCATTGTGTCACTTCTATGACGCAATGCTACTCCTACACTTACAATAGAAGCTCTGTTTACCTCCAGCCTGCCTTGCTGCAGTAACACAGTCGCCCACTGCTGGGTCCGCAGCGCCTCCACTGGTAGCAGCGTGTAGTTGCAGCCTGACATCTCCAGAGAATACAATGCGAATAAGTCTGGACACAGCAATTTATAATGGGAGAAAGTGCAGAACATTTCCAACATCTTAGACAGTGGAAGATAGATAAATGCGAGGAGAGAGCCTCCATGCCTGCCGCCTCTTACCTGGTTTTAAAAGCGCAACCTATCACCAGCATAGCTTTGCACATGCGTGCTCTGTCCCTTTACAATGTGAGGTTAGCAGTCAGCAGCATCACAGCTGGAGCCTGCCAGCTGTGGACTGTAACATAATGGCACCCTACACCAAGGCACTCTTACTTCACTCTCGCTCACACATACACAGGATTGGCACAGGCGCAGCAAGATAACATCACCGTAACTAGAAAGTGATCGATTGTACTTTCTACATAAACTAACCGAGAGACGGAAGAACCTCCTCAGCAATTTTTGAACCGGATCACCCACCACCCGGAGTTACACTCTGCAGGTAGCACCATGAGAGGCGCTTCTCCCCGGGATCTCACACCGTTTGGATTCAGTGTATTGAGAGTCAGTTTGGTGCCTTTAAGTGCCTGACCTGATTATAAATAATGATCAGGTATATGAGCTAAATGTTGGTGCACACCTCATTAGAGAACCAGTGGATGTGGTGTATTTGGACTTTCAGAAGGCTTTCGATAAGGTCCCGCATAAGAGATTAGCGTGTAAAGTTAAGGCACATGGGATTGGGGGCAAGGTACTGACTTGGATAGAGAACTGGTTGGCAGACAGGAAGCAAAGAGTTGGAATAAACGGGTCTTTTTCCGAGTGGCAGGCAGTGACGAGTGGGGTTCCGCAGGGATCGGTCCTAGGACCCCGGCTATTCACTATATATATGAATGATCTAGACGAGGGAACTAGATGTAATATCTCCAAGTTTGCAGACGACACAAAGCTGGGTGGGCGTGTGTGCTGTGAGGAGGATGCAGAGAAACTCCAGGATCATTTGGACAGGTTGGGTGATTGGGCAGAAGCATGGCAGATGCAGTATAATGTGGATAAATGCGAGGTTATCCACTTTGGTGGCAAAAACAGAAAGGCAGATTATTATCTGAACGGCAATAGATTGGGAGAAGGGGAAGTGCAACGAGACCTGGGTGTCCTTATGCACCAGTCGCTGAAGGTAGGCATGCAGGTACAGCAGGCGGTTAAGAAGGCAAATGGTATGTTTGGCCTTCGTAGCGAGAGGATTTGAGTACAGGAACAAGGATGTCCTACTGCAGTTGTACAGGGCCTTGGTGAGACCACATCTTGAGTATTGTGTGCAGTTTTGGTCGCCGTATCTGAGGAAGGATGTTCTTGCCATGGAGGGAGTGCAGCGAAGATTCACCAGACTGATACCTGGGATGGCAAGAATGATGTACGAGGAGAGATTGGGTCGATTGGGCTTATACTCGCTGGAGTTTAGAAGAATGAGAGGAGATCTCATTGAAATTATAAATTCTAACAGGGCTAGACAGACTGGATGCAGGAAGGATGTTCCCGATGGTCGGGGAGTCCAGAACCAGGGGACACAGTCTAAGGATAAGGGGTAAGCCATTTAGGACAGAGATGAGGAGGAATTTCTTCACCCAGAGAGTGGTGAACCTGTGGAATTCTCTACCACAGAAGGCAGTTGAGGCCAAGTCAGTAAATATATTCAAGAATGAGTTAGATATATTTCTTAAGGCTAAAGGTATCAAGGGATATGGGGAGAAGGCAGGGACAGGGTACTGAGTTTGGATGATCAGCCATGATCTCATCGAATGGCGGAGCAGGCTTGAGGACCTACTCCTGCTTCTATCTTCTATGTTTCTATGTTTCTATTAGGTGTAAGATCGAACTATAAAGGAAAAGGTCGGTACAAAATGAGAATGGATTAATGCAGATTTCAGGAGCGAGCTAGTCAAGGTGAGGTGATGGAAGACATTAATACACAGGAATGAAGAGCAACAATGGGATATTTTCAACAAGGGACTCGAAAGGTATAGAATAAGTATATTCTGTTAACAAGAAGGAAACTACTAGTAGTTTTTGAAGGCCCTGGATAAATAATGAAGTAAGAAACCAATTGAAATTAAAGCACAGATTTCAAAAGAGGTGATCTTGCTGGAAATACTGCTTGATTTCCTTGAGGATATGATGGACATGGAAGATCATAAGAACATAAAAAAATAAGAAATAGAAGCTGGAGTCGGCCATTTGGCCCTTCAAGCCTGCTCTGCCATTCAATAAGATCATGGCTGATTTTCTACCTGAATTCCACCTTCCTGCACTATCCCCATATCCCTTAATTCCCTTAGTTGCAAACATGTATTGACCTCTGTCTTGAATATACTCAACGACTGAGCATCCACAGCTCTCTGGGGTAGAGAATTCCAAAAATTCACAACCCTTTGAGTGAAGAAATTTCTCATCACCTCAGTTCTAAATGGCCGACCCCTTATTCTGAGAATGCGAACCCGTGTTCTAGACTCCCCAGCCAGGGGAAACCTTTTCTCAGCATGAACACTGTCAAGCCCCTTAAGAATTTTATATGTTTCAAATCGATCAGCTCTGATTCTTCTAAACTCCAGGGAATATAGGCCTTGTCTACTCAATCTCTCCTCATAGGGCAATCCCCTCATCCCAGGAACCGGTCTGGTGAACCTTCGTTGCACTCTCTCTAAGCCAAGTATGTCTTTCCTTAGGTAATAAGACCAGAACTGTATACAGATGGGGAAATACAGTGAATGTAGTGTACATGGATACAAAAGCAAAATACTGCAGATGCTGGCAATCTGAAATAAAAACAGAAATACTGGAAATACGCTGCAGGTTAGGCAGCATCTGTGGAGCAATACACGGGAACAGTAGCGTAGTGGTAATGTCACTGGAATAGTAATCCAGAGGCCTGGACTAATGATCCAGAGACGTGAGTTCAAATCCCACCACGGCAGCTAGGAAATTTAAATTCAGTTAGTAACAAATATCTGGAATAACAAGCTAGTATCAGTAATGGTAACCATGAAACTATCGGAATGTCGTAAAAAACCATTTGGTTCACTAATGTCCTTTAGGGAAGGAAATCTGCCATCGTTACCTGGTCTGGCCTATATGTAACTCCAGACACACAGCAATGTGATTGACTCTTAACTGCCTTCTGAAATGCCCTAGCAAGCCACTCAGTTGTAACAAACTGCTACGAAACAAAATAAGAAAGAAACCGGACGGACCACCCGGCATCGACCTCGGTACAGGCTACGGACACGACAATGGCACACCCAGCCAAGTCAACACTGCAAAGTCCTCCTCCCCAACATCTGGGTACTTGTGCCAAAGTTGGGAGAGCTGTCCCACAGACTCGTCAAGCAATAGCCTGACATAGTCATACTCACAGAATCATACCTTTCAGCCAATGTCCCAAACATCTTCATCACCATTCCTGGGTATGTCCTGTTTCACGGGCAGGACAGACCCACCAGGGGTGACGGCACAGTGGTATACAGTCAGGAAGAAGAGGCCCTGGGAGTCCTCAACAGCAACTCCGGACCCCATGAAGTCTCATGGCTTCAGGTCAAGCATGGGCAAGGAAACCTCCTGCTGATTACCACCTACCGCCCTCCCTCAGCTGATGAATCAGGACTCCTCCATGTTGAACACCACTTGGAAGAAACACTGAGGGTAGCAAGGGCACATAATGTACTCTGGGTGGGGGACTTCAATGTCCATCACCAAGAGTGGCTCGGAAGCACCACTACTGACCAAGCTGGCCAAGTCCTGAAGGACATAACTGCCAGACTGGGCCTGCGACAGGTGGTGAGAGAACCAACAACCTACTTGACCTTGTCCTCACCAATTTACCTGTCGCAGATGCATCTGTCCATGACAGTATTGGTAGCAGTGACCACCCCACAGTCATTGCGAAGACGAACTCCCGTCTTCACACTGAGGACACCCGCCATCATGTTGTGTGGCATTACCACCATGCAAATGAGATAGATTCAAAACATACCTAGCAGCTGAAAACTGGGCATCCATGAGGCACCGTGGGTAATCAGCAGCAGCAGAATTGTATTCCACCACAATCTGTAACCTCATGGCCCGGCATATCCCTCACTCTAACATTACCATCAAGCCAGGGGAACAACCCTGGTTCAACAAGGAGTGTAGAAGAGCATGCCAGGAGCAGCACCAGGCGTACCTAAAAATGAGGTGCCAACCTGGGGAAGCTGCATCACAGGACTACATGAATGCTAAAAAGCGGAAGCAGCATGCTATAGACAGCGCTAAGCAATCCCACAATCAACGGATCAGATCAAAGCTCTGCAGTCCTGCCACATCCAGTCGTAAATGGTGGTGGACCATTAAACAACTAATGGGAGGAGGAGGCTCCATGAATATCCCATCCTCAATGATGGAGGAGCCCAGCATGTGAGTGCAAAAGACAAGGCTGAAGCGTTTGCAACCATCTTCAACCGGAAGTGCCGAGTGGATGATCCATATTGTCCTCCTCCTGAGGTCCCCACCATCACAGAAGCCAGTCTTCAGCCAATTCTATTCACTCCACGTGATATCAAGAAATGGCTGAGCGCACTGGATACAGCAAAGGCTATGGGTCCCGGCTATCGTGCTGAAGACTTGTGCTCCAGAACTAGCCGTGCCTCTAGGCCAGCTGTTTCAGTACAGCTACAACAATGGCATCTATCCGGCAATGTGGAAAACTGCCCAGGTATGTCCTGTCCACAAAAAGCAGGACAAATCCAATCCGGCCAATTACCGCCCCATCAGTCTACTCTCAATCATCAGCAAAGTGATGGAAGCTGTCATCAGCAGTGCTATCAAGCGGCACTTAATCAGCAATAACCTGTTCACTGATGCCCAGTTTGGTTTCCGCCAAGTCACTCTGCTCCCGACCTCATTACAGCCTTGGCCCAAACATGGACAAAGGAGCTAAATTCCAGAGGTGAGGTGAGAGTGACTGCCCTTGACATCAAGGCAGCATTTGACCGAGTGTGGCATCAAGGAGCCCCAGTAAAACTGAAGTCAATGGGAATAGGGGGGAAAACGCTCCACAGGCTGGAGTCATACCTAGCACAAAGGAAGATGGTTGTGGTGATTGAAGGTAGATCATCACAGACCCAGGACATCGCTGCAGGAGTTCCTCAGGGCAGTGTCCTAGGCCCAACCATCTTCAGCTGCTTCATCAATAACCTACCCTCCAACATAAGGTCAGAAATGTGGATGTTCGCTGATGACTGCACCGTGTTCAGTGCCATTCACAACTCCTCAGATAATGAAGCAGTCCATGCCCGCATGCAACAAGATCTGAATGACGTTCAAGCTTGGGCTGATAACATTCGCACCACAGAAGTGGCAGGCAATGACTATCTCCAACAAGCAAGGGTCTAACCACCGCCCCTTGACATTCAATGGCATTATCATCGCTGAATCCCCCACCATCAACATCCTGGGGTCCACCATTGATCAGAAACTTAACTGGACCAGCCACATAAATACTGTGGCAACAAGAGCAGGTCAGAGGCTAGGTATTCTGCAGCGAGTGTCTCACCTCCTGACTCCCCAAAGCCTTTCTACCATCTACAAAGCACAAGTAAGGAGTGCGATGGAATACTCTCCATTTGCCTGGACAAGTGCAGCTCCAACAACACTCAAGAAGCTCGACACTATCCAGGACAAAGCAGCCCGCTTGATTGGCACCCCATCTACCACCTTAAACATTCATTCCCTCCACCACCGGCATACCGTTGCTGCAGTGTGTACCATCAAAAGATGCACTGCAGCAACTCGCCAAGGCTTCTTCGGCAGCACCTCCCAAACCCGCAACCTCTTCCACCTAGAAGGAGAAGGACAGCAGGCACATGGGAACACCACCACCTCCAAGTTCCCCTCCAAGTCACACACCATCCTGACTTAGAAATATATCGCCGCTCCTTCATCGTCGCTGGGTCAAAATCCTGGAACGCTCTACCTATCAGCACTGTGGGAGCACCTTCACCACACGGACTGCAGCGGTTCAAGAAGGCGGCTCACCACCACCTTCTCAAGGGCAATTAGGGATGGGCAATAAATGCTGGCGATGACCTTTCGTCAGAACTGGAAAATATTAGAGAGGTGACAGGTTTTAAGCAAGTACAGAGGCAGGGAATGTGGGGAGGGGAGGAAAAAACAAAAGGTAAGGTCTGTGATAGGGTGGAAGGCAGGAGAGATTAAATGACAAAAGGTAGTGTACATGGACTTTAGGAAAGCCTTGATAAGATACCACACAGGCGATTACTAGAGAAGCTCATGTGGTATGGAATTTGCGGAGGATAGTTAACTGGATTAAAAATGAGTTAGAAGGGAGAAAACAGAGAGTAGGAATTAAGGGTGGGTTTTCAGAGTGATTGGAGGTGGACAGTGGTGTCCCACAGGATTCCCTTCTGGAGGTATTGTTAATTTGGTAGAGGACCAAAGGAAGCGGTGAAGGGATATTAATAAGATGAGGGAATGGGCTAATCATGGTGGACAGAATTAAATGCCAGTGAGTGTGGGCTGAGACAGGGGAAGTAACAGCAGGAATTCTGCTCCGAATGGAAGTAGTCTCGGTGCGGTAGAAGAGCAGAGGGATTTGGGGCCACAGGTTCACTGAGCATTAAAGGCAGCACCTCAGGTAGATATGGCTGTTTAAACAATCTAATAGAATTCTAGGTTGTATCACAAGAGGTATCGAATATAAAATCCCAGAGGTAATGGTGCAGTATTGTGTTCCACACCAGAGGGACGATATTGTGGGGTTAGCAGCGGATACAGCAGATATTGACTAGGATGCTGCCTGTTAACAGGAAAAGTAAAGATGAAGAAAGATTACAAATTTGGGGCTATTTTCTTTCGAAAAATCAAATTATGGGACAATATGATAGAACAGCATTGACTTATTAAAGTGTGGACAAGGTAGGTAGAAACAAACTGTTTCCAGTAGTTAAGGGGTCTAAAACTAAGGGATATAGAAAAAAGATTAACTGTAAGAGATTTAGCACAGAGGGCAGGAGATACTTACTAACACAGAGTTGTGCGGCTGTGGAATTCACTTCCAACGTTAATGGTTGAGGTACAAACTATGTCAACATACAAGATTAGATTGGAGAGGTGGATAGAAACATAGAATCTAGGAGCAGGAGTAGGCCATTCGGCCCGTCGAGCCTGCTCCACCATTCAATACGATCATGGCTGATCATCGAAATCCAGTACCCTGTCCCTGCTTTAATCCCCACAGTACACATATCCCACCCTACCCCCGTAACCCCACGTATTTAATTCCCCCTAACATATCCCATCCCCCCACATATTTAATCCCCCCCTAACACTAAGGTCAATTTGTCATAGCCAAATCAACCTAACCCGCACATCTTTGGACTGTGGGAGGAAACCGGAGCACCCGGAGGAAACCCACGCAGACACGGGGAGAATGTGCAAACTCCACACAGACAGTCACCCGAGGTCAGATTCGAACCCTGGGTCCCTGGCGCTGTGAGGTACCAGTGCTAACCACTATGCCACCGTGGATGAAGGGATATGAAAACAGTGTGAGTGAATGTGAATAGAACTATTTGCTCTCTCTAATTTACAACAACAGCAACAACAACTTGCATTTATATAGTGCCTTTAACATAGTAAAACGTCCCAAGGCACTTCGCAGGATCGTTATCAAACAAAATTTGACACCGAGCTACATAAGGTGATATTAGGACAGGTGACCAAAAGCTTGGTCAAAGAGGTAGGTATTTAGGAGAATCTTAAAAGAGGAAATAGAGGTAGAGAGACGAAGAGGTGTAGGGAGGGAATTCCAGATCTCAGGTCCTCGGCAGCTGAAGGCACGGCCGCCAATGGTAGAGACATTAAAATTGGGGATGTGCAAGAGGCCATAATTGGAGGAGTGCAGCGAACTTGGAGGGTTTTAGAGTTGGAGGAGGTTGCAGAGACAGGAAGAGGCGAGGCCATGGAGTGCTTTGAAAACAAGGATGAGAGTTTTGAAACTGAGATGTTGCTTAACCGGGAGCCAGTGTAGGTCAGCGAGCACAGGGGTGATGGGTGAACGGGACTTGGTGCGAGTTAGGACACGGGCAGCAGAGTTTTGGATGAGCTCAAGTTTATGGAGGGTGGAAAATAGGAGGCCAGCCAGGATAGCATTGGAATAGGCAAGTCCATAGGCAGCAAAGGCACGGATGACAGTTTCAGCAGCAGATGAGCTGAGGCAGGGGCTGAGATGGGCGATGTTAGAGGTTGAAGTAGGCGGTTTTGATGATGGCGTGGATATGTGGTCGGAATCTCAACTCGGGGTCAAATAGGATGCCAATGTTGCCAACGGTCTGGATCAAACTCAGACAGTGGCCAAGGAGAGGGATGGAGTTGGTGTCTAGGGAACGGTTTTTGTCTCGGGGACAGAAGACAATGGCTTCAGGCTTCCCAATATTTAATTGGAGGAAATTCTGCTCATGTTGCATGTTGGACAAGTAACGGGACACATCAGAGACAGTGGAGGGGTCGAGAGAGGTGGTGATGAGGGAGAGCTGGGTGTCGTCAGCCTATATGACATTGTGTTTCCGGATGATGTCACCGATGGTCAGCATGTATTTAAATAAAACAAGGTTTTACCTTCAGAAATGTGACTGTGTCTTGTTCCTCCATCTGTCTCTGTAACTCTGACAGTTCTCGCCCAACACAATCTAACTCCTGTTGGATTCCACTGAGGTTTTTCTCCATTGATTTTAGGATCTCCCCCTCTTGTTCCCTGAGATCTCTGATTAAACGCTGCTCTCTCTCAGTGAGAATCTGGTGCATTTCTGCAAACTCAGATGTGATGTGGGTCTGCAGACTGCTCGACAGTTCCTACCAAATGAAATGTGAAACATAATTAATGTACCGCGGTAAAGGGAACAAAACTAACCGGGATTCCATAAAATCAGCACAGGGAGACCTTACCCTCACGGCGGAAATCTGCTGTTCCTGCTGCCGGGCGGTGTCCAGAGCCGAATCCTTTCTCTTTGTAGCCGATTCTAGGGATGATGTCAGTTTATCCTGGAATTAGAAGTTAACTGAATGTAAAGTTTAAACACGAAAAACAGAGAGAAAAAGGTTGCTAGAGATTCTACCCTCCATCTTACCCGGTACATCTGCGCAGCTTCTGTCAGCCCCATGAAGTTGTGGGACTTGTGACCCCGCTCCTCTGTCGCCACAAGACACTTCACACAGATCAGTTTCTTGTCAGTTTCACAAAACAGATTCAGCTCTTCCTGATGTTCCTCACAGTGATGTTTAATTTCCTTCTCTTTCGGATTCAGCTTTAATTTTCGAGCTTTCTCGGCCAGACTCACTAAGACCCGATTATTCTTGAGGTTTCTTTCCGGGAACTCCTCCCTACATTCCGGGCAGGAGTTTGTCTCCTTCTTTTCCCAATACTGTGTGAGACAGGAGCGGCAGAAGTTGTGCCCACACTCCAGTGAAACCGGATCAGTGAAGAAATCCAGACAAATGGGACAAATTGCCTCCTCGGTCCAACTCTCGGCCTGCTCTCTGGACGCCATGTTCACTCGCAGCACTTCCTGACTGGAACTGTTTCAGTTTCGATGTTCCTAAAAGGGAGGATCCAGACCGAGTGCTGACACATACATGCCCGCCCTGTTCAGCACTGAGATGTTTACCAGCGCACAGAGGTCAGTCGAGGGGGTAAAGTGCGATCATTCGAGAGGCAGCTCTTGGTGGAAACTGTGACTTTCTTGGGAAGCATTCCCTAGACGGGCCAAACAGTCTCCATCATGTGTCCTTCCCTTAAAACTTGCATTTAATTAGCGCCGTTCACCACCTCAGGGCGTCCCGAAGCCACATTTAACAAAAGCGCCAATCGGTTCCTTTTCAATCGGTGAGCAGCGATTCGTGAATAGCAACAAAGAAATGTCACAGCGAAAAGCTGAATGTTTTCCCGGTAATATGGCGACAGGAATTCCAGGCTGTTGTCCGTTATGAGTCTGAGCGGAGATTGGCCCAGCCCTGCTGGAGATACAGTCAAACACTGAATGGAAACGGCGTTGCAATTGGAAATGTTTATTACACAGAAACACCCTGGAGGAAATAGAATCAGAAACTGGAATTACAGGAATAACTATGGAAGCAGATTTTATACAGTTAGTGACCTTAAACTTGGTAGATTGTCAGAGGTGAAGAGTTTTTCCCACCATAGTCCCATCCCGGATTGAAGAAGGGAAACATTCTCTCAGTGAAAGTGTGGGTGAAAGTGTGGAGATGGGACATGTTGTCCGCATTGTAAAATGACACCTGTCCGCCCTCATAGTCCAGGTACACCCCGATCATCCGGGGCTTCACACTCGGGGTGAGGGGGGTCGGAGGGCAAAATAGTCTTATCCTGGTCTCAGCCACACAGTCCAGTATCCGCTCTCAGGGCTCAGTCCGATGGCCACTCTCCTGTTGACAGACTCTCGGGCCATTCCGATCTTCCACTCAGTCTTGCCCCCCACCTCCACCTTCCAGTAGTGTCTCTCTGATGTGAATCCCTCTGATCCCAGGACACAGAGCCAGACATCAAACCTCTCCGGAGTGTCAGGGAGCGGCTGCTGTTTGTCTCCGAGTCTCTCACTGGTCCGGTCCTCAGACAGGATGAGCCGGGGATTCGCTGTGTTCGGATCCAGAGTCAGAGAGGCTGGAGCTGGGGGAAAGTAAAAATAACACAGTCAGTGATTTAGTTTCTTGCTGTGATTTATTCAAACATTGACTTTCCTTTTTAAATCTCCCGCCCTGCTGTATAATTTGATGGCGTTTCATGGGGGTGCAGCTCTGGGCTGAGACTCTGGGACTGGAGGGTCAGAGGGAAGAGGCTGTGGAATGGTGGGAGAACATGTTTTCACCATGGACGTCCAATCCCTCTACACCTCCATCCCCCACCAGGACGGCCTGAGGGCGCTCCGCCTCTTCCTTGAACAGAGGCCCAACCAGTCCCCTTCCACCGCCATCTTCCTTCGCCTAGCTGAACTTGTTCTCACATTGAACAACTTCTCTTTCGACTCCATTCACTTCCTCCAAATAAAAGGTGTTGCTATGGGAACCCGCTTGTGTCCAAGCTGTGCCTGCCTTTTTGTGGGATATGTGGAACGTTCTTTGTTCCAGTCCTATTCAGGTCCCCTCCCTCACCTCTTTTTCTGGTACATTGATGACTGTATCAGTGTCATTTCCTGAACTGGAAAACTTCATTCACTTTGCTTCCAATTTCCACCCTTCCCTCACCTTCACACGGTCCATCTCCAACTCGTCCCCATCTCAACTTCTCTGTCTCCATTTCTGGGGTAGGCTATACATTCACTATAAGCCCACTGACTCCCACAGCGACCTGGACTACACTTCCTCCCAGCCCACTTCCTGCAAGGACTCTATTCCATTCTTCCAGTTTCTCCGTCTCCACTGCATCTGCTCTGACGATGCCACCTTCCATACTAATGCTTCCGATAAGTCTTCCTTTTTCCTCAGCCGAGGATTCCCCTCTACTGTGGTTGACATGGCCCTCGATCTGTCTGTTCCATATCCAGCACTTCTGCTCTCGCCCCTTCTCCTCCCTCCCGGAACCACGATAGGGTTCCCCTTGTCCTCACCTTTTACCCCACCAGCCTCCACATTCAACGGATCATCCTCCGCCATTTCCACCACCTCCAGTGTGATCCCACCACCAAACAAATCTTCCCCTCACCTCCCCTGTCAGCATTCCGCAGGGACCGTTCCCTCCGTGACACGCTGGTCCACTCCTCCATCACCCCCAACACCCCTTTCCCTCCCACGTCATCTTCCCATGCAAGCACAGGAGATGCAACACCGAAGAACATAAGAACATAAGAAATAGGAGCAGGAATAGACCACTTGGCCCCTCGAGCCTGCTCCACCATTCAATAAGATCATGGCTGATCTTGAGCTCAAAGCCACTTCCCCGCCCGCTCCCCATAACCCTTCACTCCCTTATCTTGCAAAAATTTGTCTATCTCCACCTTAAATGTATTTAATGACCCAGCCTTCACAGCTCTCTGGGGCAGAGAATTCCACAGATTTACGACCCTTTGAGAGAAGAAATTCCTCCTCATTTCAGTTCTAAATGGGCGAACCTTTATTCTGAAACTATGCCCCCGAGTTTTAGATTTCCCCACGAGGGGAAACATCCTCTCTGCATCTACCTTGTCAAGCCCCCTCAGCATCTTATATGTTTCAATAAGATCGCCTCTCATTCTTCTAAATTCCAATGAGTATAGGCCCAGCCTGCTCAACCTTTCCTCATAAGTCAACCCCCTCATCTCTGGAATCAACCTCGTGAACCTTCTCTGAACTGCTTCCAATGCAAGTATATCCTTCCTTAAATAAGGAGACCAAAACTGTACGCAGTACTCAAGGTGTGGTCTCACCAGGGCCCTATATAATTGCATGAATCTGATCTCACTCACTCCACTTGGTCCATTTGGAAGCTTTCATCTTTGTGTTGCCTCAAATCTAAAAGCATTGAGACCAGTTAATCTACCCTACAAAATAAATACCAACATGGATCGCGTATGAGCCCCAGATCAGCTCCAGACCTGAAGGAATATGCTAACAAGGTCAAATACAAAAGGATTTTAATCATTCTAAGTCACTTTTATCTCCACCGTTGAAGTTTAAGATAAGCTTATCTGATGGGCCTCCCACATCCATAGGAAATCTAGAAACAGCTTCGTGAATCTGCTGAAACCATCTGGCCGGGCTCTCGCCTATGAAAGCTTGTGTTTCTTTATACATTCCAGCCAATACATAGAAACATAGAAACTAGGAAACTAGGAGCAGGAGTAGGCCATTCAGCCCGTCGAGCCTGCTCCACCATTCAATACGATCATGGCTGATCATCCAAATCCAGTACCCTGTCCCTGCTTTCTCACACAGAATCCCCATCGAGCCTGCACCGACACATATCCCACCCTATCCCCATAACCCCACGTATTTAATTCCCCCTAACATATCCCATCCTATCCTATACAACAGTACTTCACTTCATGACAACTAATTTAGCTGGACCTTAGTGAAAACAGGACAGAGCGAGATGCAATGAGCCTGTTCTATAACATTCACGCTGCATTAAATCCTCTCTTAGTACAAATCAAGCATGAAAAAGTGGTATTAAAAGGGCACCGACTGGTAATGTCTATACTGATATGAATGCAGGTCTCTTGCTGAGTCAGGATTAGAATCATAAGCCGAGAAATTGGGGAACGCTGGAAACCTGCTGGTAACATTGGCAGACAAGGATAACGGCCGCCGGCCGAGAGGGTACAGGCAGTAGCGGTATTTTGGTACTGCCTGCTCATTATCATCAGCGTGGCGGTGATTTGCTAGTGTAACGCTGTTGAGGCGGCCGCAAAACATGAATTAAGACTGAATCCATGTGCGGAAAACAAGAGACTTTTTTAATACAACTGCATGGTACAAAATGGCTGAACAGCAAGCTCCCAGAATTCGCTGGAAAAATCCTGAGGCCCCGCCCACTCCTGCCTTAAAGGTAAGGTACCTTAAAGGGAAGGTGCTCGATATATTGTCCACGGACGGAAGAGTGGAGAATGCCCGTTTAGGTGGCGATCCGCAACACAGCGCTCTTTGCAGCGCTAATCTCAGAAGGAGGCCAACGGGTGCCTCTGTCTCCCACTTGCAGTGTCGGGGAACAGGAGAAGAAAGGAACGACTCGAACAGTTGTCATACGTGCTCGAACAGTATTAGCTGCCACCCGATGCTTATGATTTTTTTGTTTATGACATGAATGCAGATAAAAGTGATTTTATCACAGATCATCTTCAATCGTTGCATTGGAGTTCACTCATTGAATTATTGAACTACAAACACTGTAGGCCTCCCAGGAACCTGCGAGAAAATGCAAACCTCCCTCCATCCCCTTGCCTGCCACTGATGGGCAAAAAAAAATGAAAGCTTAAAAGAAGAACCTTGGCAGAAGAGGCGTTTGAAGTTCCTGGCGTCTGGCCTCATAAGTCCTGTCAGGCTCCTCAGGGCCGTTAACGCTGCTGAAAGGCCTTTTAGCGGCAGCAAATCCTAGCAGGGTTTAGCGCGGGCGGCGACGCGAGCAGGGAGCTCCAAAATGCATGAGTTGGCGTCAACTCGGCGTTGCACGCCAATTCACGTCGCGCCCCACCTCATTAAAATACTCGCGCCGATAGCAGCGCCGAGCACCTGTCGAAAACGGCGGCCGCCGGGGTACTCGCCACCAGTTGGCGAGAGAGCACCAGCCGCCATTTGTTCGCCATTTAATGGCGCTAATGGGTGGTGCAAACCACCTGAATTTCTGGGCCATAAGAGAACAATTATGACAACTGTATTTTGCAAATGAGTAAGTGGAAAGAATAGTGAGAGTGGACAAAAGTAGTCCTTGCAGCTCGAATAGTCTTTTGGGCTGATGCATCGCGCAGTGTGATACTGAGCTATATGCACCAGCAAGGCCCCTGATTTTATCCCTGATAGAATCATACAGCACAGAAAGAGGCCATTAGGTCCATCATGTCTGTGCCGGCTCTTTGAAAGAGCTGTCCAATTAGTCCCACTTATAAGAACATAAGAACATAAGAAATAGGAGCAGGAATAGACCACTTGGCCGCTCGAGCCTGCTCCGCCATTCAATAAGATCATGGCTGATCTTGGGCTCAAAGCCACTTCCCCGCCCACTTCCCATAACCCTTCACTCCCTTATCTTGCAAAAATCTATCTATCTCCACCTTAAATGTATTTAGTGACTCCGCCTCCACAGTTCTCTGGGCAGAGAATTCCACAGATTTACGACCCTCTGAGAGAAGAAATTCCTCCTCATCTCAGTTCTAAAAGGGCGACCCTTTATTCTGAAACTATGTCCCTGAGTTCTAGATTTCCCCATGAGGGGAAACATCCTCTCTGCATCTACCTTGTCGAGCCCCCTCAGTATCTTACATGTTTCAATAAGATCACGTCTCATTCTTCTAAATTCCAGTGAGTATAGGCCCAACCTGCTCAACCTTTCCTCATAAGTCAAGCCCCTCATCTCTGGAATTAACCGAGTGAACCTTCTCTGAACTGCCTCCAATGCAAGTATATCCTTCCTTAAATAAGGAGACCAAAACTGTACGCAGTACTCAAGGTGTGGTCTCACCAATACCCTGTACAGTTGTAGCAGGACTTCCCTGCTTTTATACTCCAACCCCCTTGAAATAAAGGCTAACATTCCATTTGCCTTTTTGATTACTTGCTGTACCTGCATACTAACTTTTTGTGTTTCATGCACAAGGACCCCCAGGTCCCTCTGAACTGTAGCATTTTGTAATCTCTCTCCATTTAAATAATAATTTTTTAAAAATCTTTCCTGCCAAAGTGTATAACCTTGCACTTTCCGACATTATACTCCATCTGCCAAATGTTTGCCCACTCACTTAGCCTGTCTATATCCCTTTGCAGGTTCTTTGAATCCTCTGCACAACTTGCTTTCCCACCCATCTTTGTATCATCCGCAAACTTGGCCTGCCCTTTTACCTCCTCCCTTCCCACTGTCGAGGGCCGCAAACACCCCTTCCAGGTGAAACAGCGATTTACTTGTACTTCTTGCAATTTAGTATACAGTATTCGCTGCTCATGATGCGGTCTCCTCTACATTGGGGAGACCAAACGCAGATTGGGTGACCGCTTTGCGGAACACCTCCGTTCAGTCCGCAATCGTGACCCTGAGCTTAAGGTAGCTTGTCACTTTAATTCTCCGCTCCACTCTGATGCAGACATCTCTGTCCTCGACCTCCTACACTGTTCCAATAAAACTCAACATAAGAAAAGAAAGACTTGCATTTATATAGTGCCTTTCATGACCACCGGACATCACAAAGCGCTGTACAGCCAATGAAGTACTTTTTGAAGTGTAGTCACTGTTGTAATGTAGGAAACACGGCAGCCAATTTGCACACAGCAAGTTCCCACAAACAGCAATGTCATAATGACCTGATAATCTGTTTTAGTGATGTAGATTGAGGGATAAATATTGGCCCAGGACACCGGGAATAACACCCATGCTCTTCTTTGAAATAGTGCCATGGGACGTTTTACGTCCACCTGAGATGGCAGACGTCTCATCTGAAAGTCTACACCTCCGACGGTGCAGCGCTCCCTTAGTACTGAAGTGTCAGCCTAGATTTTTGTGCTCAAGTCTCTTGAACCCATAACCTTCTGACTCAGAGGCGAGTGAGCCACGGCCGACACAAGCTTGAGGAACAGCACCTCATCTTCCGATTAGGCACTTTACAGCCTTCCGGTCTCAACATCGATTTCAGGCCATAACCTCTGCCCCCATTTTTCCCAGACGGCAGCTGTGTATGTTTCTGCTATTCCCATTTACACCTTCCCAGTTTCTGCCATCGACCTGAAACGTTAACTCTCTTTCTCTCTCCACAGATGCTGCCTGACCTGCTGAGTATTTCCAGCATTTTCTGTTTTTATTACAGACCCGTTACATTCCCTGTATCTATATACAGGATATAACACTCTGATATCTGACAGCTCCCGTTCACTTTCCCAGCCCTATGTGTAAAGCACCGATCCTGGGGCATCTCTCCTCCTGACTGGGTCGTGGTCGGGAATGATGGAGAAACAACAGAACGATTATTATTTTTTTACTAAACAATGTTATTAATATTTCGTTGATTAATTATAAAACTTAAATTATAAAGTTCCAGGAATTTTCGCACAGTCAAACCTGATTTTGGGACAAAGTTAATTTCGGTTTAAAGTAACTTATTCCATGTGACTCAGTAATTACCCGTCACTTAACTCTGGATGATCACTGACTGTTTAAGGCCTCTCCGATATCTGAACTTTGGGCACGAGATGGGATCACATCCATAAATCGGGAATAATCGATTACTATTTATCACCACTCATGCCAGGTACTTTCTCACTCGGATTTACATAGGATTACATGGGATATACGGCACAGAAACAGGCCATTCGGCCCAACCAGTCCTTGCCAGTGTTTATGCTCCACACGAGCCTCCTCCTATCTTTCCTCATCTAACTCTATCAGCATAGCCCTCTCTTACCTTTTCCCTCATGTGCTTATCTCGCCTCCCCTTAAATGCATCCATACTATTCACTTCAACCACTCCCTGTGGCAGCGAGTTCCACGTTCTCACCACTCTTTGGGTAAAGAAGTTTCTTCTGAATTCCCAATTGGATTTCTTGGTGACTATCTTATATTGATGGCATCCAGTTATGCTCTTCCCCACAAGTGGAAACATTCTCTCTGTATCCACTCTATCAAAACCTTTCATAATTTTAAAGACCTCTATTAGGTCACTCCTCAGCCTCTTTTTTCAAGAGAAAAGAGACCCAGCCTATTCATCCTTTCCTGATATGTACACCCTCGCATTTCTGGTATCATCCTTGTAACCCAATCATGATTTCCCTCAGTTCGTTCGGTGTCAGTGAGAAATTATTGACAGAGGGTCGTAAATCTGTGGAATTCTCTGCCCCAGAGAGCCATGGAGGCTGGGTCATTAAATACATTTAAGGTGGAGATAGACAGATTTTTGCAAGATAAGGGAGTGAAGGGTTATGGGGAGTGGGCGGGGAAGTGGCTTTGAGCCCAAGATCAGCCATGATCTTATTGAATAGCGGAGCAGGCTCGAGGGGCCAAGTGGCCTATTCCTACTCCTGCTTCTTATATTTTCAGACAGAACTTGAGCATATTCCTGGAAATACTGAAACTTCTGCGGGTTCCACATTGACCTTCTCCCGATACTGACAGAGCCCCGGGGACAACACAGCGAACAGCTGCAGCCAAGACCAGCACAACAGGAGCTGCTGCTGTTAGTGAAGGGACAACAGCGACACCCCGGGACTGAGCTGGGCAGAATGGGGAATAAACCATTGGGGTCCCAGAAACACTCAGAGGATAATCCCGATTAGGGGCACATAGGAACAGGAGGAAGCCATTCAGCCCCTCGAGCCTGCTCCGCCATTCAATGAGATCATGGCTGATCTGTGATCTAACTCCATACACCCACCTTTGGCCCATATCCCTTAATACCTTTGGTTAACAGAAATCTATCAATCTCCGATTTAAAATTAACAATTGATCCAGCATCAACTGCCATTTGTGGAAGACAGTTCCAAACTTCTACCACCCTTTGTGTGTAGAAGTGTTTCCTAATTTCACTCCTGAAAGGTCTGGCTCTAATTTTTAGACTATGTCCCCTAGTCCTAGGCTCCCCAACCAGCGGAAATAGTTTCTCTCTATCTACCCTATCTGTTCCCCTTAATATCTTGAAAACTTCGATCAGATCATCCCTTAACCTTCTAAATTCGAGGGAATACCACCCTAATTTGTGTAATCTCTCCTCATAACTTTACCCTTGAAGTCCGGGTATCATTCTGGTAAACCTATGCTGTAGTCCCTCCAAGGCCGATATATCCTTCCTAAGGTGTGGTGCCCAGAATTGCTCACAGTACTCCAGGTGTGGTCTAACCAGGGCTTTGTTTATCTGCAGCATAACTTCTGTTCCCTTGTATTCTAGTCCTCTAGATATAAAGGCCAGCATTCCATTAGCCTTTTTGATTATTTTCTGCACCTGTTCATGACATTTTAAGAATCTATGTACCTGGACCCCCAAGTCTCTTTGGACATCCACTGTTTTTAGCTTTTCACCATTTAGAAAGTACCCTGTTCTGTCCTTTTTAGGTCCAAAGTGGATGACCTCACATTGCCTACAGTGAAATCCATTTGCCACAGTTTTGCCCATTCACTTAATCTGTCGATATCCCTTTGTAATTTTATGCTTCCATCTACACTGCCTACAATGCTGCCTATCTTTGTGTCATCACTGACACATTGTGAAATAGCTGACAGTCCTTTATTTATGCAATCCACCATCTACAAGGCACAAGTCAGGAGTGTGATGGAATCCTCTCCACTTGCCTGGATGAGTGCAGCTTCAACAACACTCAAGAAGCTCAACACCATCCAGGACAAAGCAGCCAGCTTGATGGGCACCCCATCCATCACCTTAAACATTCACTCCCTCCACCACCGGCGCACCGTGGCTGCAGTGTGTACCATCTACAAGATGCACTGCAGCAACTCGCCAAGGCTTCTTCGGCAGCACCTCCCAAACCCGCGACCTCTTCCCACTAGAAAGACAAGGGCAGCAGGCGCATGGGAACACCACCACCTCCAAGTTCCCCTCCAAGTCACACACCATCCTGACTTGGAAATATATCAGCCGTTCCTTTATCGTCGCTGGGTCAAAATCCTAGAACCCACTCCCTAACAGCACTGTGGGAGCACCTTCACCACACGGACTGCAGCATTTCAAGAAGGCGACTCACCACCACCTTCTCAAGGGCAATTAGGGATGGGCAATAAATGCTGGCCCTTGCCAGCAACGCCCACATCCCATGAAAAAATAAAAATCAACATTGGACGAAATCAACTAGGCTCACGGTTTCCCTTCACATTGTTTGTGCTAGAGAGATCACATGTGGCAAATAGTGGGAGGTTACATTAGCATACAGAAAAGGGAACAAATAGCTACCATTTGTGTCGCATATCTAACAAGAAAATGGATAAAAAGCAATTATATGTGCGCATGTGTGTGTCTGAGTGTGTGTGCGCGAGTTAAAATGTGTGTGGGAGTGTGTGTGAGAGAGAGTGTGTGTGTGCCTCACGGTTAGTTAAAGTTTGTTAATTCTTAGACTGCAGTATTCAGAGTTCCGATATATTTTAACATATTCTTCATTGATGTTTAAACAAACTTCTATCACTGTGTGACTAATACGCTCTTGAATTCTAGCCCTAAGACCTTCTGCCTCTCCGTCTCCTTTAAGACCCTCCGTAAAGCCCACCTCCACCGCTCCTAATACCCAAGACCTCCTTTGTCTGTTTACGCCTCTGTGAATCGCCATGGGGCATTTTCCTATGTTAAAGGCAGTAGATACAGGCAGTTGTTGTTATTGTTAGGACATACGCCTGAATTTTTATAAAAACCCTTCTGTGAGTATCTTGTGGGGACAGTTCATAAAATGTCCCAAGGTGGTTCACAGGAGTGTTATCAAACACCGAGCCACACAATGAGATATTGGGACAGGTGACCAAAAGCTTGGTCAAAGAGGTAGGTTTTAATGAGCGTCTTAAAGGAGGGGAGAGAGGTAGAGAGGCGGAGAGGTTTAGGGAGGGAATTCCAGAGCTTAGGGCCGAGGCAGCTGAATGCACGGCCACCAATGGTGGAGCGATTAAAATCGGGAATGCGCAAGTGGCCAGAATTGGAAGAGCGCAGAGATCTCGAGGGTTGTAGGGCTGGAGGATGTTACAGAGATGGGGAGGGTTGTAGGGCTGGAGGAGGTTACAGAGATAGGGAGGGTTGTAGGGCTGGAGGAGGTTACAGAGATAGGGAGGGTTGTAGGGCTGGAGGAGGTTACAGAGATAGGGAGGGTTGTGGGGCTGGAGGAGGTTACAGAGATAGGGAGGGTTGTAGGGCTGGAGGAGGTTACAGAGATAGGGAAGGTTGTTGGGCTGGAGGAGGTTACAGAGATAGGGAGGGTTGTAGGGCTGGAGGAGATTACAGAGATAGGGAGGGTTGTAGGGCTGGAGGAGATTACAGAGATAGGGAGGGCTGTAGGGCTAGAGGAGGTTACAGAGATAGGGAGGGCTGTAGGGCTGGAGGAGGTTACACAGATAGGGAGGGTTGTAGGGCTGGAGGAGGTTACAGAGATAGGGAAGGTTGTTGGGCTGGAGGAGGTTACAGAGATAGGGAGGGTTGTTGGGCTGGAGGAGGTTACAGAGATAGGGTGGGTTGTGGGGCTGGAGGAGGTTACAGAGATAGGGAGGGTAGTAGGGCTGGAGGAGATTACAGAGATAGGGAGGGTTGTGGGGCTGGAGGAGGTTTCAGAGATAGGGAGGGTTGTGGGGCTGGAGGAGGTTACAGAGATAGGGAGGGTTGTAGGGCTGGAGGAGGTTACAGAGACAGGGAGGGTTGTGGGGCTGGAGGAGGTTACAGAGATAGGGAGGGTTGTGGGGCTGGAGGAGGTTACACAGATAGGGAGGGTTGTGGGGCTGGAGGAGGTTACAGAGATAGGGAGTGTTGTAGGGCTGGAGGAGGTTACAGAGATAGGGAGGGTTGTTGGGCTGGAGGAGGTTACAGAGGTAGGGAGCGTTGTTGGGCTGGAGGAGGTTACAGAGACAGGGAGGGTTGTCGGGCTGGAGGAGGTTACAGAGATAGGGAGGGTTGTAGGGCTGGAGGAGGTTACAGAGATAGGGAGGGTTGTAGGGCTGGAGGAGGTTACAGAGATAGGGAGGGTTGTGGGGCTGGAGGAGGTTACAGAGGTAGGGAGGGTTGTAGGGCTGGAGGAGGTTACAGAGATAGGGAGGGTTGTGGGGCTGGAGGAGGTTACAGAGGTAGGGAGGGGCGAGGCCATGGAGGAATTTGAAGACAAAGATGAGAATTTTTAAGTTGTGGTGTTGCCGGGACTGGAGCCAATGTAGGTCATCGAGCACAGGGATGATGGGTGAACGGGATGTGCTGCAAGTTAGGATGAGCTCAAGTTTATGTAGGGTGGAGGATGGGAGGCCAGCCAGGATAGCATTGGAATCGAGTGGTGACGTTTTAAGGAAAGGTCTTAAAGGAGGTGGAGAGGCAGAGGGGTTTAGGGCTGGAATTCAATCACAGAATATTCACACAGGGATAGAAGTTTGGTAACAAAGGCATGGATGAGGTTTCAGCAGCAGAATAGCCGAGGCAGGGGTAGAGTTGGGCGATGTTACAGAGGTGGAAATAGGTGGTCCTGGTGATGGACTGGATATGTGGTTGGAAGCTCATCTCAGGGTCAAATACGACACCAAGGTTGCGAACAGTGTGGTTCATAGAAACATAGAAAAATAAAAGCAGGAGTAGGCCATTCGGCCCTTCGAGCCTGCTCCGCCATTCAATATGATCATGGCTGATCCTCGATCTCAATACCATATTCCCGCTCTCTCCCCATACCCCTTGATGCCTTTTGTGTCTAGAAATCTATCGATCTCCTTCTTAAATATATTCAGTGACTTGGCCTCCACAGCCTTCTGTGGTAGAGAATTCCACAGGTTCACCACCCTCTGAGTGAAGAAATTTCTCCTCATCTCAGTCCCAAATGTCCTACCCCATATCCTGAGATTGTGCGCCCTCGTTCTAGACCCCCGAGCCAGGGGAAATACCCTCCCTGCATCCAGTCTGTCTAGCCCTGTCAGAATTTTATACGTTTCATGAGATCCCCTTTCGTTCTTCTAAACTCTGGTGAATACAGGCCTAGTCGACCCAATTTCTCCTCATACGACAGTCCTGCCATCCCAGGAATCAGCCTGGTGAACCTTCGTTACACTCCCTCTATGGCAAGTATATCCTTTCTTAGGTAAGGAGACCAAAACTGCACACAGTACTCCAGGTGTGGTCTCACCAAGGCCCTGTACAACTGTTGTAAGACATCCTTGCTCCTGTACTCAAGTCCTCTTGCAATGAAGGCCAACATACCATTTGCCTTCCTAACTTCAGCCTCAGACAGTTGCCAGGGAGAGTGATGGAGTCGGTGGCTATGGAACGGACTTTGTGGTGGGAACCAAAGACAATGGCTTCAGTCTTCCCAATATTTAGTTGGAGGAAATTTCTGCTCATCCAGAACTGGATGTCAGACAAGCTGTGTGACAAATCAGAGACAGTGGAGGGGTTGAGAGAGGCGATGGCGAGGTGGAACATGTGGAACCTGGCATTGTGTCATCAGATGATGTCGCCAAGGGCCAGCATGTTGCTGAGAGATAGGAGGGAGCCAAGGATAGACCCTTGGGGGACACCAGAGGTAACAATAACCGCAAACAACAATTAGGTAAATTAGCATATAATGTGGTTCAGCGATGTTGTTTGAGTGCTAAATATTGGCCAGGAGACCGGGGAGAACTTCCCTGCTCTTCTTCGAAATAGTGCCACGAGATATTTTACATCCAGCTGAGATGGCAGACGGGCCTCGGTTTTCTGCCTCATCCGACAGACTGACGCTCCAACAGTGCGGCGCTCCCTCAGTACTACACCCAAGTGTCAGCCTAGATTCTGTGCCCATGTCTCTGAAGTGGGACTTGACCCCACGACCTTCTGACTCAACTGTGCAACCACAGAGCCAAGAATAAGACATTAAAATCCAGCTAAACTCTTGCCTGCATTTTTTCTTAAATCTCTGCAGAGTTTTAGAGGCATTCACGGAGAGAGTTCAAGTGATCGGTTAACATTAAACTTTATATCCCCCCAAAAAACGATTCCTATTCCACTCTGAAAGCTAGAACCAATCTTTGCTAACACATGTATCCACTGAATTTATTTCTTGCACTTCTTTAGATATATTGGGCCGTATATATTCCGATGCCTACGGGTGTGTACGGGCTGTGTACACACCCGTAGGGACATCGGAAATGCCGGCTTCAGGCATGCGAACCGCACGCGCTGAAAACCGGCATTTCCGATCTGTCAAGAATGCTCTTGACAGATCGGACACCTGCCCTGGAGAAGGGCCTCTGCGGGGCGAGAGTTCCGCTTTCTGGAGAACCTCCGCCCGCAGAAAACCCTTAGAAAACTTACACCTGGTAAAAGCAGGCGTAAGGTCTGCTTTTACCAGCATAAGAGTAGAAAAAAAGTTTAAAATTTTTTTTTGTACTCATTTATCATTTAAAAATCATTTATTTTTAGCCCCGTAAAAAACTTTAATTATTTTTTCCAAAAAATTAAATATTTGTTTAAAATATTTAATTTATTGTAATTTGAACTCATTTTAAAAAAGCGATATTTTTTTTAATTTATTTAATGTTTTACTGTTTTTGGGGTGATCTCCATTCATATATTTGACAGGTCTATCTGTCAAGTGTATGAAGGGAGATTCCCTTCTCCTATTGGCTCCCCATGGCCCACATGATCCCAGGGACGCTTGCGAACCGCCTGCGCCTCTGGGATACGTGGGCCCTGCGCATTTCGAGTTTGGAGAGGCCCAGGAGCAGAAGTGTCCGGACCTCGGGAGCCCTCAGGTAAGTTCGGAGGCATACAGGAAGCCTCCGATCGGAAAATTTGGACCATTATATATCTATACCCATATCAATCGAGATCAATATCTAGCCCAATTTACATCTGTGTTCTATCTGTATCTCCACTATGTTCCCAGGGATGATGCATAGCATGGGCTGGCAGTGAGTTCCCCAGGCCAGCAAGACTCCGTGACCATCACCGCAAATGGCTGAATCCCCTGAAATCGGGTCGATGAAAACTCTTGACCTGGGCTGGTGTTCTCTATCATTTCTTTCCACGCTGTGTACTGTCCGGGCCCTTTGAATATTCCCAGCGGCAGATTCCGACCGTTCACTGAAAGGACAATTTCCTCTTGGGAAATGCTGAAAACATCAAACATTCTGCTCTCGAATTCTGGCCGCGTGTTCCTTTCAGTGGGGAGAAAACGTCATACCTTCTCTTCCGGGAAGCTGCCTCCTGAAAGTAAAAGAGAAACTCAGATCTCAGTTCACAGTGAGGATCTGGGAGCCCATGGGATGAAAGGAGCGGTGGCAGTGTGGATACGAAATTGGCTAAGAGATAGACAGCAGAGAGCAGTGGTGAACGGTTGTTTTTCAGACTGGAGGGAAGTATAGAGTGGTGTTTCCCCAGGGGTCAGTACTGGGACCACGGCTCTCTTTGATATATATCCATGACCGCTACTTGGGTATACAGGGCATGATTTCAAAGTTTGCAGATGATGCAAATCTCTGAAATGTAGTAAACAGTGAGGAGGATAGTAACAGACTTCAGGAGGGCATGGAAAGACTGGTGAAATGGGCAGACACATGGCAGATGTAATTTAATGTAGAGAACTGTGAAGTGATGTATTTTGGTAGGAAGAATGAGGAGAGACAATATAAACCAAATGGTACCATTTTAAATGTGGTACAGGAATGGAGAGAACATAAGAAATAAGAGCAGGAGTAGGCCATACGGCCCCTCGAGCCTGCTCCGCCATTCAATAAGATCATGGTTGATCATTGACCTCAACTCCACTTCCCTGCCCGATCTCCATATCCCTTGATTCCCCTGGAATCCAAAAATCTATCTATCTCAGCCTTGAATATACTCAACGATTGAGCCTCCACAGCCCTCTGGGGCAGAGAATTCCAAAGTTTCACAACCCTCTGAGTGAAGAAATTCCTCCTCAGCTCGGTCTTAAATGGCCGACCCCTTATCCTGAGACTATGCCCCCTAGTTCTAGACACTCCAGCCAGGGGAAACAACCTCTCAGCATCTACCCTGTCAATTCCCCTTCAGAATCTTGTATGTTTCAATGGGATCATCTCTCATTCTTCTAAACTCCAGAGAGTATAGGCCCAATCTACACAATCTCTCATCATAGGACAGCCCTCTCATCCCAGGAATCAATCTAGTGAACCTTCGTTGCACCGCCTCCAAGGCAAGTATATCCTTCCTTAGATAAGGAGACCAAAGCTATGCACAGTACTCCAGGTGTGGTCTCACCAAGACCTTGTAGAATTGTAGCAAGACTTCCTTACTCTTATACTCCAACCCAGAGAGACCTGGGGGTGTCCATACACAGATCTTTGAAGCTGTCAGGACAAGTTGAGATGGCTGTTAAAAAATGCATATGGGATAGAATCATAGAATCATAGAAAGTTACAGCACGGAAGGAGGCCATTTCGGCCCACCGTGTCCGCACCGGTCAACAAAGAGCTATCCAGCCTAATCCCACTTCCCAGCTCTTGCTCCGTAGCCCTGCAGGTTAGAGCATCCCAAGTGCACATCCAAGCACTTTTTAAATGTGGTTAGGGTTCCTGCCTCTAACACCATTTCAGGCAGTGAATTCCAGACCCCCACAACCCTCTGGGTGAAGAAATTTCCCCTCAAATCCCCTCTAAACCTTCCACCAATTACTTTAAATCTGTGCCCCCCTGGTTTTTGACCCCTCTGCTAAGGGAAACAGGTCCTTTCTATCCACTTTATCTAGGCCCCTCATAATTTTATACACCTCAATAAGGTCTCCCCTCAGCCTCCTCTGTTCCAAGGAAAACAAACCCAGCCTATCCAGTCTTTCCTCATAGCTAAGATTCTCTACTCCCGGCAATATTCTTGTAAATCTCCTCTGTACCCTCTCTACTGCAATCACATCTTTCCTGTAATGTGGTGACCAGAACTGCACGCAGTACTCTAGCTGAGGCCTAGCCAGTGTTTTATGCAGTTGAAGCATAACCCCCCTGCTCTTGTATTCTATGCCACGGCTAATAAAGGCAAGCATTCCGTATGCATTCTTAACCACCTTATCCACCTGGCCTGCTACCTTCAGGAACCTGTGGACATGCACTCCAAGGTCCCTTTGTTCCTCTACACTACTCAGTGTCCTACCATTTTAATGTGTATTCCCTTTCCTTGTTAGCCCTCCCCAAATGCATTACCTCACACTTCTCCGGATTGAATTCCATTTGCCACTGTTCTGCCCACCTGACACCTGATCTTGGGCTTTATTAATAGAGGCATAGAGCACAAAAGCAAGGAAGTTATGCTAAACCTTTATAAATCACTGGTTAGGCCACAGCTGGAGTATTGTGTTCAATTCTGGGCCCCACGCTTTAGGAAGGATGTCAAGGCTGTAGAGAGGGTGCAGGGGAGATTTACTAGAATGGTACCAGGGATCCTGGACTTGGGTTACATAGAGAGACTAGAGAAGCTGAGGTTGTTCTCCTTAAAGCAAAGAAGGTTAAGGGGAGATTTAACAGAGGTGTTCAAAATCGTGAAGTGTTTTGATAATTTCTCCTAATTTACTCTGTTTCCAGTGGCAGAAGGATAGGTAACGAGAGGGCACAGATTTAAGGTAATTGGCAAAAGAAATTAGGGCAATCTTTTTTTTTACACAGCGAGTTATGCACTTCCTGAAAGGGTGGTGGAAGCAGATTCAATAATAACTTACAAAACCGAATTGGATAAATACTTTTCGGGGCAAATTTTGCCGAGCTATGGGAAAAGGGCAGGTGAGTGGGGCTAATTGGACAGCTCTTTCAAAGAGCCGGTACAGGCATGATGGGCCGAATGGCCTCCTTCTGTGCCGTATAATTCTATGATTCTATTTCAACTGTGTCATTGGCAGGAACAGCCCAGAACAAACAACGACAGGACCGAGTGACTCAAGTGGACTCAAGTCCCACTCAGGGACTTGAGCACAAAAATCTAGGCTGACACTGCAGTGCAGTGCTGAGGGAGTTGCTGCACTGACGGAGGTGCCGTCTTTCGGATGAGACGTTAAACCGAGACCCCGTCTGCTCTCTCAGGGAAGTGAACTTGGTAAAGTAACATTACAAGGTATGATTTCAGGAAATACACAGCGTAACGCTCAAAGTCAGATATTTTATACCTCTCCGTATAAATGTATTGTCGACATTAACAATTTATTGATTCATTCCTTTGGCGGCAGCGCAGTGAGGGCTGAATATTTCAATGGCAAGCGACTTGGTTTAAGCAAACCGGCGAATAAAGAGCTGACAGAAGCATGGCAAACTGTGAGGGAGACGGCTATCCACTAACTTGAGAACAATAAAGCTATTTAATGAAGTTGAAAACCTGAGTGTGTATTATTAAATTGGACCGGATATTCCGATCCCTACCGATGTGTACGCGCTGTGTACTCACCCGTAGGGACATCGGAAATGCCGGTTTCAGGCATGCACAGCGCATGCGCTGGAAACCGGCATTTCCGATCAGTCAAGAAAACACCTGACAGATCCTCCGCCTGCCCTGGAGAAGGCCCTCTGCGGGGGGAGAGTTCCGCTTTTTGGAGACCCTCCGCCTGCAGAAAACCCTTGCAATTCTTGCGCCTGGTAAAAGCAGGCGTAAGGCTTGCTTTTACCAGGATAAGAGTTGAAAAAGGGTTTTTTTTTAATTTCACTGATTTATCATTTAAAAATACTTTTAAAAAAAGGTAAGTTTATTTTTAGCCCCGTAAAAAACTTTAATTCTTTTTTTCAAAAATTTTAACTTTTGTTTAAAATAGTTAATTTATTGTAATTTCAAGTCATTTTAAAAATGTGATTTTTTAAAAAAAATGTATTTAATGTTTTACTATGTATTTGGGGTAATCTCTGTTCATATATTTGACAGGTCTTCCTGTCAAGTGTATGAAGGGAGATTCCCTTCTGTGATTGGCTCCCCATGGCCCACGTGATCCCAGGGATGCTGCCAACTACCTGCGCCTCTGGGATATGTGGGCCCTGCGCACTTGGAGTTTGGAGAGGCCCAGCATCGGAAGTGTGCGTGTCCTCAGGTAAGGGCGCAGATTTTTCCAGATCGCAATCCTCCGCCCGCGGGAGGACTGCGATCGGAATATCTGGGCCAATGTCTCACAGCCATGTGCGGTTTCTAGGGCTTATAGTTTTGAAGGTGACAATAACCAGAGACTAACTCTGATGTTTCAACCTGTTGCCAAGTGACTTCACAATACAACAACAAAGGTTAAAATCGAGACGTTGCTTAACCGGGAGCCAATGTAGGTCAGCGAGCACAGGGGTGATGGGCGAACGGGACTTGGTGCGAGTTAGGACACGGGCAGCCGAGTTTTGGATGACCTCAAGTTTACGTAGGGTAGAACGTGGGAGGCCGGCCAGGAGAGCGTTGGAATAGTCAAGTCTAGAGGTAACAAGGGCATGGATGAGGGTTTCAGCAGCGGATGAGCTGAGGCAATTGCGGAGACGGGAAGGAAGTCTGTTGTCTTTACCCGGTCTGGCCTATATGTGACGCCAGACCCACAGCAATGTGGTTGACTCTTAAATGCCCTCTGAAATGGCCTAGCAAGCCACTCAGTTGTACCAAACCGCTACAAAGCACAGCGGTTCAGGACGACGGCTCACCACCACCTTCCCATGGTTTAATTAGGGCTGGGCAACAAATGCCGGCCTTGCTGGTGACACCCACATCTGAGGAATGAATAAATTAAAAAAACCCTTAGAGACAATCACAAATAGCCAACCGTTGAACTGACCCTTGACCACTGGGATCGCAAAAGGTCCGAAACAGGGAGATCCTACAATGGGCCAGAGAAGAGTTAAAGAACCATTGAAAGTGTACGTGCAGAAGAATTGATTGAGTCAACTGGGACATGTGATCAAGGAAAAGGGTATAACTGAGGATGCATTGTAGCCCTCGGGGCAGTCACAGGAAGGAACCCAGCGTGCGTGTCCGACCAAGGAAGAAGGACGAAACATGTGGCTAACTAAGGAAGTAAAGGATGGTATCAAATTGAAAACAAAAGCAAACAATGTGGCGAAGAATAGTGGAAGGCCAGAGGATTGGGAACTTCGACAGGTATATAAAAAGGAAGAGAGTAGCTAAAGTAAACGTTGGTCCCCTAGAGGATGAGTCTGGGGAATTAATAATGGGAAACAGGGAAATGGTGGAGACTTTGAACAAATATTTTGTATCGGTCTTCACGGTAGAAGAGCACTAAGAGCATCCCAATAATGGATAATCAAGGGGCTATTGGGGTGGGGGGGGGAACTTAAAACAATCACTATCACTAGAGAAAAAGTACTAGGTAAACTAATGGGACTAAAGGTGAACAAGTCCCCTGGACCCAATGGCCTGCATTCTAGGGTCTTAAAAGAGGTGACTGCAGAGATAGTGGATGCATTGGTTGTGATCTTCCAAAATTCCCTAGATTCCGGAAAGGTCCGAGCAGATTGGAAAACCACAAATGTAACACCCCTATTCAAGAAAGTAGGGAGATAGAAAACAGGAAACTATAGGCCAGTTAGCCTAACATCTGTCATTGGGAAAATGCTGGAATCCATTATTGGGGGAGTAGTAGCAGGACATTTAGAAAATCATAAGACAATCAAGCAGAGCCAACATGGTTTTATGAAAGGGAAATCGTGTTTGACAAATTTATTAGAGTTCTTTGAGGATGTAATGAGCAGGGTGGATCAAGGGGAACCAGTAGATGTCGTGTATTTGAAATTCCAAAAGGCATTCGATAAGGTGCCACATAAAAGGTTACTGCACAAGATAAGAGCTCACGGAGTTGGGGGTAATATATTAGCATGGATAGAGGATTGGCTAACTACCAGGAAACAGAGAGTCGGGATAAATGGGTCAATTTCAGGTTGGCAAACTGTAACTAGTGGGGTGCCACAGGGATCAGTGCTGGGGCCTCAACTATTTCCAATTTAATGACTTGGATGAAGGGACCGAGTGTACTGTAGCCAAATTTGCTGACGATACAAAGATAGGTGGGAATTGTGAGGAGGACACAAAGAGTCTGCAACGGGATATAGATAGGCTAAGTGAGTGGGCAAAAAATTTGGCAGATGGAGTATAATGTGGAAAATGTGAGGTCATCCACTTTGGTAGGAAGAATAGAAAAGCAAAATATTATTTAAATGGAGAGAGACTACAGAATGCTGTGGTACAGAGGGATCTGGGGGTCCTTGTACATGAATCACAAAAAGTTAGCATGCAGGTACAGCAAGTAATTAGGAAGTCAAATGGAATGTTGCCCTTTATTGCCAGGGGGATGGAGTATAAAAGTAGGGAAGTATTGCTACAATTTTACAGGGTGTTGGTGAGACCACACCTGGAGTACTGTGTACAGTTTTGGTCTCCTTATTTAAGGAGGGAAATACTTGCATTGGAGGCAGTTCAGAGAAGGTTCACTAGGTTAATTCCGAAGATGAAAGGGTTGTCTTTTGAGGAAAGGTTGAGCAGGTTGGGCCTATACTCATTGACGTTTAGAAGAATGAGAGGTGATCTTACTGAAACATATAAGATACTGAGGGGGCTTGACAGGGTAGATGCAGAGAGGATGTTTCCCCTCGTGGGGGAATCTAGAACTAGGGAGCATAGTTTCAGGATAAGGTGTCGCCCATTTAAGACAGAGATGAGGAGGAATTTCTTCTCTCAGAGGGTCGTGAATCTTTGGAATTCTCTACCTCGGAGAGCTGTGGAGGCTGGGTCATTGAATACATTTAAGGCAGAGATAGACGGATATTTGAGCTACAGGGGAGTCAAGGGTTATGGGGAACAGGCAGGGAAGTGGAGTTGAGGCCAAGATCAGATCAGCCATGATCTTATTGAATGGTGGAGCAGGCTCGAGGGGCCGAATGGCCGACTCCTGCTCCTATTTCTTATGTTCTTATGTTCTTAAATCTCTCCGCTCCTCCACAGTTCCAAGTTTTCACCATTTAGGAAATACTCTGGCCTATCTTTCTTAGGTCCAAAGTGAATGGCCTCATACTCCATCTGCCACAGCTTTGCCCACTCACTTAATCTATCGATGTCCCTTTGCAACTTCCTGCTCCCATCGACGCTACTTACTCTGCCTCCTAACTTCGTGTCCTCAGCAAACTTGGATCTACAGCTCTCTATTCCTTCATCTCAGTCATTTATAAATATAGTGAAAGGCTGAGGCCCCAGCACCGAGCCCTGGGGACACCTCCAGTCACATCCTGCCAATTGGAGTACATACCCATTATCCCTACTCTCTGTCTCCTGCCTCCTAGCCAATTCCCTGCCCATGTCAACAGCTTGCCTCCAAAAACCACGCACTCACATTGCTGTTAGCAGTCTCTTGTGTGGAACCTTATCGAATACCTTCTGGAAGTCCAAATAAATAACATCCATAGACATTCCTGTATCTTACCACTTTAGTTACCTCCTCAAAAAATTCAACTAGGTTCATATGACATGAAGTTGTTTCTTTGGAACAGATGAGGCTGAGGGGAGACTTCATTGAGATGTATAAAATTGTGAGGGGCCTAGATAGAGTGGATAGGAAGGACCTATTTCCCTTAGCAGAGGAGGTCAATAGCCAGGGGGCATAGATTTAAAGTAATTGGTAGAAGGATTAGAGGGGAGTTGAGGAGAACTTTTTTCACCCAGAGGGTGGTGGGGCTCTGAAACTCACTGCCTGAAAGGGTGGCAGAGGCAGAAACCCTCATCACATTTAAAAAGCACTTGGATATGCCCTTGAAGTGCCGTAACCTACAGGGCTACGGACCAAGGGCTGGAAAGTGGGATTAGGCTGGATAGCTCTTTTTCGGCCATCGCAGACATGATGGGCCGAATTATCTCCTTCTGTACCGTAAATTTCTATGATTCTATGAATTGCCATTTACAAATCCATGTTGGCTCTCTTTGATCAGTTCAGATTGATCCAAGTCCTCAGTAGGATGAAGCCTAAAAGGATGGGAACACTGGATTGCCCGACAGCGAATACAGGAAAATCCGTTTCAGTAAATGGACAGACAATCAGGCAGGCTTTACTGTGGACGGGCACTCCGATACGCCCGATGTTGCTATATTCGCTGAAAGCAAGAACATAAGAAATAAGAGCAGGAGTCGGCCATTTGGCAGCTCGAGCCTGCTCCGCCATTCAATAAGATCATGGCTGATCTTCTACCTCAACGCCACTTTCCTGCACTATCCCCATATCCCTTGATTCCCTTAATATTCAAAAATCTGTCGATCTCTGTCTTGAATATGCTCAACGACTGAGCCTCCACAGCCCTCTGGGGTAGAGAATTCCAAAGATTCACCACCCTCTGAGTGAAGAAATTCCTCCTCATCTCAGTCCTATTCTGAGACTGTGACCCCTGGTTCTAGACTCCCCAGCCAGGGGAAACATACTCCCTACATCTACCCTGTCCAAACCATTTTTTTTATATTAAGAATTGGTCTGTAGATGGTGTCTGCACTGGCAATGCAAGGGTTACTGAAATGATTGTGTATATTTATATATATTTTTTTAACCCCCAAGTATCCCTCCAGCTTATCCTCCGCCCTAGTCTGACGCACCTGATACACACATTGAATCTGGGAGGGGAAGGGGTTAACCTCAGACAGGAAATGCCTTGTCTGCCATTGATTACATCCCCTGGCAACATGGCCCACACAGTAAACACACACAGTACAATTTGTATCAGATCTCTCCGTGTGTGTAAATAACCCAGGAGGTGCAAAGAAACAATGCGGGGATCTGGAGAGAAAGAGCAGCATTTCTGGAAGTGCTTTACTCTGGTTACATTGTAGCAACTGATCAGTTAGAAAGAAAGATTTGCATTTATATAGCGACTTTCAGGGCCACCGGACGCCTTTTTGAAGTGGAGTCACTGTTGTAATGTGGGAAACGTGGCAGCCAATTTGTGCACAGCAAGCCCCCACAAACAGCAATGTGATAATGACCAGATAATCTGTTTTTGTTGGATTGGTTGAGGGATAAATATTGGCCAGGACACTGGGGAGAACTCCCCTGCTCTTCTTCGAAATAGTGCTGTGGGATCTTTTACGTCCACCTGAGAAAGCAGACAGGGCCTCGGTTTAATGTCTCATCCGAAAGACGGCACCTCTCTCTGAGTGAAGAAAGTTCTCCTCATCTCTGTCCTAAATGGCCGACCCCTTATTCTGAGACTATGACCCCTGGTTCTAGACTCCCCAGCCATGGGAAACATCCTCCCTGCATCTACCCTGTCAAGCCCTGTCAGAATTTTGTATGTTTCAATCAGATCACCTCTCATTCTTCTAAACTCCAGAGAATAAAGGCCCAGTCTACTCAATCTGTCCTCAAAGGACAATCCCCCCATCCCAGGAACCAGTCTGGTGAACCTTCGTTACACTCCCTCTATGGTAAGTATATCCTTCCTTAGTTAAGGAGACCAAAACTGTACACAATACTCCAGGTGTGGCCTCACCAGGGCCCTATATAATTGCAGTCAGAGTGCAGCTGAACGCAAGTGATCCACGAGTTCAAATACATTTATTGTTTTGTGTTTCAATATATATCATAAAGTGGTTGTGAAAAAATTACAACTCGCAAAATTGGCTTTGTTTGAAGGTATTACAGTTTATTGATTGAATAACATTCACTGAAAAAAATAAATAGACAATAAGCATTTTTTTTATATTAAGAATTCTTCTGCAGATGGTGTCTGCACTGGCAATGCAAGGGTTACTGAAATGATTGTGTATATTTATATATATTTTTTAAAACCTCCGAGTCTCTCTCCAGCTTATCCTCCGCCCTAGTCTGACGCACCCGATACACACATTGAATCTGGGAGGGGAAGGGGTTAACCTCAGACAGGAAATGCCTTGTCTGTCGCCGATTACATCCCCTGGCAACATGGCCCACACAATAAACACACACAGTACAATTTGTATCAGATCTCTCCGTGTGTGTAAATAACCCGGGAGGTGCAAAGAAACAATGCGGGGATCTGGAGAGAAAGAGCAACATTTCTGGAAGTGCTTTACTCTGGTTACAGTGTAGCGACTGATCAGTTAGAAAGAAAGATTTGCATTTATATAGCACCTTTCAAGACCACCGGACATCTTTTTGAAGTGGAGTCACTGTTCTAATGTGGGAAACGTGGCAGCCAATTTGTGCACAGCAAGCCCCCACAAACAGCAATGTGATAATGACCAGAATAATCTGTTTTTGTTATATTGGTTGAGGGATAAATATTGGCCAGGACACCGGGGAGAACTCCCCCTGCTCTTCTTCGAAATAGTGCCATGGGATCTTTTACGTCCACCTGAGAGAGCAGACGGGGCCTGGGTTTAATGTCTCATCCGAAAGACGGCACCTCCGACAGTGCAGCACTCCCTCAGCACTGCACTGGAGTGTCAGCCTAGCTTTATGTGCTCAAGTCGCTGGAGTGGGACTTTGAACCCACAACCTTCTGACTCAGAGGCGAGAGTGCCACCCACTGAGCCACAGCTGACACAGTTACATTGTAGCGACTGATCAGTTACAGTGTAGCGACTGATCAGATACATTGTAGCAATTGATCAGTTACAGTGTGGGACCTGATCAGTTACATTGTAGCGACTGATCAGTTACAGTGCAGCGACTGATCAGTTACAAGATGTCAATTACAGCCTTTCTCAGTGAAACTGCTCCCGTGCACTGCAAATTGCAGATTGAGGCTGATTTCCTGTTGCCTTTTCTCGGGTAAGTTTATTTTGTTTTAATTAAAAGACACGTGGTGAGGGAAGCCCAGCTCGGAACTGAAGTGTCAGCCTTGGCTGTGAGACCGGCGCACACACACGGAAACCCAAGGCGGCTCTCCCCGCCCACCATCTCTCTCTCTCTCTCCCCTCCCCCACACCCAGAGGAAGTGCTCCTTCCCATCTCTCTGACATGGCTTCCAGGCACCAGGCCGAGAGCTTCACCGAGGAGCTGGTCTGCCCCGTCTGCTTGGAGCTCTTCAGCGACCCGGTGACGCTGGAGTGCGGCCACAACTTCTGCCGGGGCTGCATCGGCCGCTGCTGGCAGGGCCGCGACACCAACTCCTGCCCCGAGTGCCGGGAGGTTTGCCCCCAGCGCAGCATCCAGGTCAACCGGGTGCTGGCCAACCTGGCCGAGAAGGCCCGCAGGTTCAGCCTGAACCCCGGCGAGAGGGAGGCCAAGCGCTACTGCGAGGAGCACCAGGAGGAGCTGAAACTCTTCTGCGCCACCGACAGCGAGCTGGTTTGCCACATCTGCAGGGACGGGCGGACCCACCGCGGCCACAGCTTCATGCCCGTCCAAGAGGCGGTGGAAAGCTACAGGGTGAGTGGAACTCGCTGTGGCTGGTGCTCCGCTCCTTCCTCCTCCCTCTCTCTCACTCAGTCCTTGGGAAGAGAGCCCCAGTTTCCTCCTCTCCTGCCACCCCACCCCAGGTGTTGATTCCTGCCGAGTGGGGGCGGCCTATTCGGCCATGTAAACATCACTGTACCTGCTGGATTCTGGCCTCTGATACAGACAGTGAGGGGGTGACAGGTTATTCGGCCATGTAAACATCACTGTACCTGCTAGATTCTGGCCTCTGATACAGACAGTGAGGGGGTGACAGGTTATTCGGCCATGTAAACATCACTGTACCTGCTAGATTCTGGCCTCTGATACAGACAGTGAGGGGGTGACAGGTTATTCTGCCATGTAAACATCACTGTACCTGCTAGATTCTGGCCTCTATACAGACAGTGAGTGGTAGCAGACTATTCGTCCATGTAAGCATCACTGTACAGGCTGGATTGTGGCCTCCATACAGACAGTGAGGAGGGTGACAGGTTATTCGGCCATGTAAACATCACTGTACAGGCTGGATTCTGACCTCTATCCAGACAGTGGGTGGTAGCAGGCTATTCGTCTATGTAAACATCACTGTACGGGTTGGATTCTGACCTCTATACAGACAGTGAGGTGGGTGACAGGTTATTCGGCCATGTAAACATCACTACAGGTTGGATTCTGACCTCTATACAGACAGTGAGGAGGGTGACCGGTTATTCGGCCATGTAAGCATCACTGTACCTGCTAGATTCTGGCCTCTATACAGACAGTGAGGGGGTGACAGGTTATTCGGCCATGTAAACATCACTGTACCTGCTGGATTCTGGACTCTGATACAGACAGTGAGGGGGTGACAGGTTATTTGGCCATGTAAACATCACTGTACAGGTTGGATTCTGGCCTCTGATACAGACAGTGAGGAGGGTGACAGGTTATTCGGCCATGTAAACATCACTGTACGGGCTGGATTCTGGCCTCTATACAGACAGTGAGGGGTGATGGGCTATTCGGCTATGTAAACATCACTGTACGAGCTGGATTGTGACCTCTATATAGACAGTGAGTTGTGACGGACTATTCGTCTATGTAAGTATCATTGTATGGGCTGGATTGTTGCCTCTATACAGACAGTGAGGGGTGACGGGCTATTCTGCCACATAAACATCATTGTACAGGCTGGATTGTTTCCTCTATCCAGACAGTGGGTGGTAGCAGACTATTCGGCCATGTAAGCATCACTGTATGGGCTGGAGTCTAGCCTCTATATACACACACACACGCACACTCTTTCAGCGGGAGTCACTGAATGTTGATCAGGAGTGGGAACCCTGGCTTGCTTCTCTCCCTTCCCCATCCTGGGGCTGTTGAGGTGAAGAGTTGTGGCCCCGATCCCCACTCTAGCTGAGATCCATTCATTCAGACTGTAAGGAAAGTGTTAATCAGAGTAACAGCAGATGTCTGCGACTGACTTGGACTGATTTTATTATTGCAGTGATGTTAACTTTTAACCTCAGTTTGTGAAGTGGGGAATTACGATTCTTAAATTGTAACGTCTTAAAATAGTACAAGAGTACACAGCAATTCTAGGGTGGTGACCACTGAATCTTTGAACTGAGATCTAACCCCGACAGCGCCAGAAGTTAAGTTCATTGGAGATGTGCTCGTCCTAAATTGAAGAGAACTGTCGCACTGAGCTAATGGCGAAAACAGAACAGCTTTTTAATTAAGAGTTGAGAGCTCGGGTATTGGGGCCATGAGTGGTACAGAATCAAAGACCGACTTATAATTTAAAAAAATCACCCAGTGAAACTTCACTTAACTAACAGGAAAAAAGGTGTAAGATTAATAATAAAGGAAGCGCAGTTGATCACATGAGCCCACTGGAAAAGATGCTGATTAGTGAGAGATTCAGCCAGTTATAGATTATCGATAAGATATAGAAAACACTGGTTAGACACCAGCTGGAGTATTGTGTTGAATTCTGGGCACCACGTTTTAAGAAGGATGTCAAGGCCTTAGAGAGGGCACAGAAGAGATTTACTAGAATGGTACCAGGGATGCAGGACTTCGGTTGTGTGGAGAGACTGGAGAAGCTGGGATTGTTCTCCTTGGAGCAGAGAAGGTTAAGGGGAGATTTAATAGAGGTGTTCAAAATCATGAAGGATTTTGATAGTGTAAATCAGGAGAAACTGTTTCCATTGACCGAAGGGTCGGTAACCAGAGGACAGAGATTTAAGGTGATTGGCAAAAAGAGCCAGAGGCGAGATGAGGACATTTCATTTTACACAGCGAGCTGTGATCTGGAATGCGCTGCCTGAAAGGGCGGTGGATACAGATTCAATAGTAACTTTCAAAAGGGAGTTGGTAAAAAATGACATGGCTATGGGGAAAGAGCAGGGGAGTGGGGTTAACTGGACAGCTCTGCCAAAGAGCCAGCACAGGCACGATGGGCTGAACGGCCTCCTTCTGTGCTGTATCATTCTATGATTCTATGATAGAGATTCTTACTAGTTTCTCCTTTTATGGAGTTGTTTTGAACTGTTGGTATCATGTAATGGGAAAACATGCTGATGTTCACGTAGCAGAGGTAAGAGAAAGATATAAAAGTGGCAAATTGTAACAAGAATTTTGATTCGATGGATTCGACCCACCTGAATACTGAGCTCAGAACTGGAACGCATTAGGGTACCCAACCTATATCGCCAGGTGTGTGGTTGTAAGTACTGTTTCAAGTGTGTGCCTCAGTACTATTGCATGTACTGCATACTTTATTTTTATTTATTCGTTCCTGGGATGTGGGCGTCGCTGGCAAGGCCAGCATTTATTGCCCATCCCCAATTGCCCTTGAGAAGGTGGTGGTGAGCCGCCTTCTTGAACCGCTGCAGTCTGTGTGGTGAAGGTACTCCCACAGTGCTGTTAGGGAGGGAGTTCCAGGATTTTGACCCAGCGACGATGAAGGATCGGCGATATATTTACAAGTCAGGATGGGGTGTAACTTGGAGGGGAACTTGGAGGTGGTGGTGTTCCCATGCACCTGCTGCCCTTGTCCTTCTAGGTGGAAGAGGTCGCGGGTTTGGGAGGTGCTGCCGAAGAAGCCTTGGCGAGTTGCTGCAGTGCATCTTGTAGATGGTACACACTGCAGCCACGGTGCGTCAGTGGTGGACGGAGTGAATGTTTAAGGTGGTGGATGGGGTGCCAATCAAGCATGCTGCTTTGTCCTGGGTGGTGTCGAGCTTCTTGAGTGTTGTTGGAGCTGCACTCATCCAGGCAAGTGGAGAGTATTCCATCACACTCCTTACTTGTGCCTTGTAGATGGTGGAAAGGCTTTGGGGAGTCAGGAGGTAAGACACTTGCTGCAGAATCCCCAGCCTCTGACCTACTCTTGTAGCCACAGTATTTAAGTGGCTGGTCCAGTTAAGTTTCTGGTCAATGGTGACCCCCAGGATGTTGATGGTGGGAGATTCAGCGATCGTAATGCCTTTGAATGTCAAGGGGCGGTGGTTAGACTCTCGCTTGTTGGAGATAGTCATTGCCTGGCATTTGTGTGGTACGAATGTTACCTGCCACTTATCAACACAAGCCTGAATGTTGTCCGGGTCTTGCTGCATGCGGGCATGGACTGCTTCATTATCTGAGGAGTTGTGAATGGAACTGAACACTGTGCAATCATCAGCGAACATCTCCACTTCTGACCTTATGATGGAGGGAAGGTCATTGATGAAGCAGCTGAAGATGGTTGGGCGTAGGCTTAATTAATCTCTGAACTCTTGACCTCAGTGTTTGAAGAATCTGGTTGATTTTGAGGAGTAGATGGGACATCTCATTGTAAATAAATGCATCATCTGCCAGAGACAGGAATCGGGAGTGTGAGGCCCTTTCTCTGACTCCGCTACACACGAGATCAGCGTGCCGAGCTTCAGGGCCGGGGCGATGCATGTTTAGAGAAGTATTTTTCTGACATCTGAATTTCATTATAGGAGAAAATAAAGGTGACTTTGGACTGTCTGAGCAAGGAGAAGGCAGCTGCTGTCGAAGTGGAGCTGAAACAGAAGCACAACATTTCAGAACTCAAAGTAAGTTCAGTCCGTGCGGATTTTCCTGGGTCTCGGTTAGTTCGGAAAGAAAGAACTTGAATTTCTATAGTGCCTTTCACAACTTCAGTCCATCCCAAAGTGCTTCACAACCAATGAAGTACTTTTGAAGTGTAGTCACTGTTGGAATCAGCATCCCTGATTTTAATCGCTGAACCATTGGTGGCCGTGCCTTCAGCTGCCTAGGCCCTAAGCTCTGGAATTCCCTGCCTAAACCTCTCCGCCTCTCTCTCCTCCTTTAAGACGTTCCTTAAAACCTACCTCTTTGACTAAGTTTTTAGAAACATAGAAAAATAGGAGCAGGAGTAGGCCATTCGGCCCTTCGAGCCTGCTCCGCCATTCAATATGATCATGGCTGATCCTCGATCTCAATACCATATTCCCGCTCTCTCCCCATACCCCTTGATGCCTTTTGTGTCTAGAAATCTATCTATCTCCTTAAATATATTCAGTGACTTGGCCTCCACAGCCTTCTGTAGTAGAGAATTCCACAGGTTCACCACCCTCTGAGTGAAGAAATTTCTCCTCATCTCAGTCCTAAATGTCCTACCCCGTATCCCGGGACTGTGACCCCTCGTTCTAGACCCCCCAGCCAGGGGAAACATCCTCCCTGCATCCAGTCTGTCTAGCCCTGTCAGAATTTTATACGTTTCAATGAGATCCCCTCTCATTCTTCTAAACACTAGTGAATACAGGCCTAGTTGACTCAATCTCTCCTCATACGACAGTCCTGCCATCCCAGGAATCAGTCTGGTGAACCTTCGCTGCAGTCCCTCTATGGCAAGTATATCCTTTCTTCGGTAAGGAGACCAAAACTGCACACACTACTCAGGTGTGGTCTTACCAAGGCCCTGTACAACTGTAGTAAGACATCCTTGCTCCTGTACTCAAATCCTCTTGCAATGAAGGCCAACATACCATTTGGCTTGCTAACTGCTTGCTGCGCCCGCATGTTTGCATTCAGTGACTGGTGTACAAGGACACTCAGGTCCCTTTGTACATCAACATTTTCCAATCTATCACCATTTAAATAATACTCTGCCTTTCTGTTTTTCCGACCGAAGTGGATAACTTCACATTTATCCACGTTATACTGCATCTGCCATGTATTTGCCCACTCACTCAACTTGTCTAAATCGCCTTGATCCATCTGCTCTAATTTCTCCTTATGTGGCTGGGTGTCAAGTTTTGTTTTCTGGCACTCCTGTGAAGCGCCTTGGGACGTTTTACTACGTTAAAGGCGCTGTATAAATGCAAGTTGTTGTTGATGTAGGAAAACGCGGCAGCCAGTTTTCGCACAGCAAGATCCCACAAACAGCAATGTGATAACGACCAGATCATCTGATTTGGTGATGTTGGCTGAGGTGATAAATATTGGCCCAGGACACCAGGGGAGAACTCCCTCTGCTTCCCCTTCCTATAGTGGCCGTGGGATCTTTTACGTCCACCTGAGAGGGCAGACGGGGGCCTCGGTTTTAACGTCTCGCCTGACAGACGTGCACCTCCGGCAGTACAGCGCTCCTCTTCGTTTTAAATTCTTGTGGTTTTTTAAGATTTATGTTTCACGTTCTAGAAACAGGCGAGCAGTCTGCAGAGCCACATCACGTCCCAGTTTACTAAGATGCACCAGATTCTCAAGGACCGAGAGGAGAGTTTGATCCGGGAGCTCTCGGAGCAGGAGGAGTGGATCTCGCAGCGAATGGAGAAAAACCTGAGGGGGAATTCAGGAGAATTTAGCTGCCTTGCAGCAAAAGTTATCCAAGCTACAGTTAAGAATGGACCAGCAAGACGCATTCACCTTCCTGAAGGTGAGCGAGAGTGTGCTGTTAATTCAATGCAACGGCATGTAGTCAGGGAAATGAAGGTAAACGACCAGACAAGCCTGGAATTCTCTGGTGACCCCGAGCTTCCGCTCGCCTGTCACTTTAATTCTCCGCTCCACTCCCACTCTGACCTGTGGATAAATGCGAGGTTATCCACTTTGGTGTCAGAAACGGGAAGGCAGATTATTATCTGAATGGCATTAGATCGGGAGAAGGGGAAGTGCAACGAGACCTGGGTGTCCTTGTGCACCAGTCGCTGAAGGTAAGCATGCAGGTGCAGCAGGCGGTGAAGAAGGCAAATGGTATGTTGGCCTTCGTAGCGAGAGGAATTCGAGTACAGGAGCAAGGATGTCTTGCTGCAGTTGTACAGGGCCTTGGTGAGACCACACCTTGAGTACTGTGTGCAGTTTTGGTCGTCTTATCTGAGGAAGGATGTTCTTGCCATGGAGAGAGTTCAGCGAAGATTCACCAGGCTGATACCTGGGATGGCAGGAATGACGTATAAGGAGAGATTGGGTCGATTGGGCTTATACTCGCTGGAGTTTAGAAGACTGAGAGGGGAGCTCATTGAAACTTATAAAATTCTAACAGGACTAGACAGACTAGATGCAGGAAGGATGTTCCCGATGGTCGGGGAGTCCAGAACCAGGGGTCACAGTCTAAAGATAAGGGGTAAGCCATTTAGGACAGAGATGAGGAGGAATTTCTTCACCCAGAGAGTGGTGAACCTGTGAAATTCTCTACCACAGAAGGCAGTGGAGGCCAATTCATTAAATAGATTCAAGAAGGAGTTAGATATATTTCTTAAAGCTAAAGGGATTAAGGGATATGGGGAAAAGGCAGGGACAGGGTACTGAGTTTTGATGATCAGCCATGATCTCATTGAATGGCGGAGCAGGCTCGAGGGGCCGAATGGCCTACTCCTGCTCTGATCTTCTATGTTTCTATGACCTCTCTGTCCACGGCCTCTTACACTGTTCCAACGAAGCTCAACATAAGCTCGAGGAACTGCACCTCATCTTTTGATTAGGCACTTTACAACCTTCTGGACTCAACATCGAGTTCAACAATTTCAGACCAGAACCTTGGCCCCCATCCTTTTTTTCTCTCTCCCACATGGCAGCTGTCTTTCATTCTGCCATCGCCATTTACACTTCATCTAGAGCCATCCTTTGTTTCTTAACTTGTTCCATTACCATCTCCTTTTGCCTTGCACCATCATCCCTTTTGTCTCTTAACCTCTCCTGCCTTCCAGCCTATCACACACCTTCCTTTTGTTCTTTCCGCCCCTCCCCCCTTTCCCTGCCCCTACACTTGCTTAAAAACTTGTTCCATCTCCAGCTTTTTCCAGTTCTGACGAAGGGTCATCGACCTGAAACGTTAACTCTGTTTCTCTCCCCACCGCTGCTGCCTGACCTGCTGAGTATCTCCAGCATTTTCTGTTTTCATTCCTGCAATTCTCTGCTTCAGCTTTGGGTGCAAGCCTGGAATGCAGATCAGGGATTTCCCCACTCCAACCCATAATTTTCTGATGACTTTGTAACCTCTTCCAGCCCCCCCTCGCCCCCCTCCCCCCTCCCCCCCCCCCTCGAACTCTCCATTCCTCTGAGTCCAGCCTCTTGTCCACCTCTTGCCCCACCATTGGCAGCCGTGCCTTCAGCCACCTAGACCCTAGCCGTGGAATTCCCTCCCCAAAGCCTCTCCGTCTCCTGCGCCCCCTTTTAAGACCCTCCTTAAAACCCACCTCTTCAGCCCGGCCTTTGGTCACCCTTCCTAGAGTCATAGAGTCATAGGGTTATACAGCACAGAAAGAGGCCCTTCGGCCCTTCGTGTCTGCGCGGCCATCAAGCCCTGTCTATTCTAATCCCATTTTCCAGCACCTGGTCCGTAGCCTTGTATGCTATGGCGTTTCAAGTGCTCATCTAAATGCTTCTTGAATGTTGTGAGGGTTCCTGCCTCTACCACCCTTTCAGGCACTGAGTTCCAGCTTCCAACCACCCTCTGGGTGAAAAGGCTTTTCCTCAAATCCCCTCTAAACCTCCTGCCCCTTCCCTTGAAACTATGCCCCCTGGTTATTGACCCCTCTACTAAGGGGAAAAGTTCCTTTCTATCTACCCTATCTATGCCCCTCATAATTTTGTACACCTCAATCAGGTCCCCCCTCAGCCTTCTTGCTCTAAGGAAAATAACCCCAGTCCTGTCCAGTCTCTCTTCATAGCTGAAAGCCTCCAGCCCAGGTAACATCCTGGTGAATCTCTCTGCACCCTCTCCAATGCAATCACATCCCTCCTATAGTGTGGCGACCAGAACTGCACACAGTATTCCAGCTGTGGCCTAACTAGCGTTTTGTACAGCTCCATCATAACCTCCCTGCTCTTATATTCTATGCCTCAGGCTAATGAAGGCAAGTATCCCATATGCCTTTTTAACCACCTTATCTACCTGTCCCGCTGCCTTCAGGGATCTGTGGACATGCACACCAAGGTCCCTCTGATCCTATTACCTCCCGCATTGGTTCGGTGTCCCTTTAAAAAAAAAAACAATTCTGATTCTGCCTCTGGGAAACAGCGGAATTCCTGACACACACTCCCAGCCTGCAGCCGGTGTGCCGGAGCAGAACGTCTCCCTCACTGGGCGCGGGCTCTCGGACACCCCGCGCCCATCAGTCAGGCCGTGCACGAAGCCGGCGGCTTGTCGTAAAACGGTGGGTCCACTGCCTGGGATTTTCCAATCCGCCTGCCCGAGGAATTGCAAAAAAAAGGACGGGATCTCCCCTCTGTGTCTAAATCAGCTTAGGATTAACCGGGAGCATCCCTGTGCAGGTCAATCCCACCTATTTAGCTTTATGACTGGCGCAAGTGGTTTATTGCGAGAAGAGATTAATCACGGTCTCCAAGACTCTGTGAGAAACTGTGGTACTCGTGCAGCAAGCTGTAGTCATTCCATGATTCCTTATGGGATTCTTACCACAATTATATAGGACCCTGGTGAGACCACACCTGGAGTACTGTGTACAGTTTTGGTCTCCTTACCTAAGGAAGGATATACTTGACATAGAGGGAGTGCAACAAAGGTTCACCAAACTGGTTCCAGGGATGGAGGGATTATCCCATGAGCAGAGATTGAGTAGACTAGGCCTATATTCTCTGGAGTTTAGAAGAATGAGAGGTTATCTCATTGAAACATACGGAATTCTTACAGGGCTTGACAGGGTAGATGCAGGGAGGATGTTTCCCCTGGCTGGGGAGTCTAGAACCAGGGGTCACAGTCTCAGAATAAGGGGTCAGCCATTTAGGACTGAGATGAGGAGAAATTTCTTCACTCAGAGGGTGGTGAATCTTTGGAATTCTCCACCCCAGAGGGCTGTGGAGGCTCAGTCGTTGAGTATATTCAAGACAGAGATCGATGGACTTTTGGATGCTAAAGGAACCAAGGGATATGCGGGAGAGTGGAGTTGATGTAGAAGATCAGCCATGATCTTATTGAATGGCAGAACAGGCTCGAGAGGCCGAATGGCCTCCTCCTGCTCCTATTTTTTATGTTCTTATGAGATGTTGTGCTGTGACAGATCACATGCCCTATTAATGACTGAGTTTACCTCCATTCCTTTCACCTGTTTTTTTCCTTAATAATCCTGTTAACGTTCAGGATTAAACAATCAGGGGACTGTGATTAAGTATAGTTGTGTCAGAGAGTAAGATCTTGTGTTTACACAGATCCTTTCACAACCTCAGGACGTCCCAAAGCTGCTTTACAGCCAATGAAGTACTTTTGAAGTGCAGTCACTGTTATAATGTAGGGAAACGCAGCAGCCAATTTGTGCACAGCAAGATCCCGCGAACAGCAATGTGATAAATGACCAGATAATCTGTTTTTAGAGGTGTCAGTTATCACTGCTCTTCTTTGATTGGAGCCTGGGGATCTCCATACGTCCACCTGAGTTGGGGTTTGACGTCTCTTCTGAAAGGTGGTACCTCCGGCAATGCAGCACACTCTCCGTACAGCACCGAAGTGTATTTATAATGCGAGTCGACCTCCCGTGACGTTGCTCCAGGATAGAGGGCCTGGATCGGCCTCTCCTGGCAGCGCGCTAGCATTTCAGCTGCTCCGATCTAGTTTGCGTGTCTCCTTTAACTTGCGCCCTGTTCTCTGTCGCTCTGCACAGCTTTTGCCCAGCAGCGGTGCTGAATGTATTTACGCTGTCGTAACGCCAGTAACATTGTGTGCTGTGGGCCCGATGGGGCTCCTTGCAGTCTGACTTTAACACTGTGTCCGTACTGTGAGCTCAGGCCTGTCTTTGGTTTGTTTTAGGAGGAGACGTGTCGGAAGAGGAGGTAAGACAACACCTGGTCTGTTTCTCCACCCCCCCACTCCCCCTTTCATTCATAAGGTCAGTGCAGTTGAACAAATGTTACTAAGTTACCGAGTCGACTGTTTGCTCTTTACAGGAGGAGTGAAGAGTATAACTTTGTTCCGTTGGTCCATGTGGACCTGCCCCTGGGAATATTCAAAGGACCTTTACAATATGCAGCGTGGAAGGAGATGTTAGACATCATCAGCCCAGGTAAAACCAACAGGAGCTTGTATTCATTTACAGAACCTTCGATAATTCAGATCAGTGGCAGGGAGTTAGGGCAGCTTCAATGACAACAACTTGTATTTATACAGCGCCTTTAACGTAGTAAAATGTCCCAAGGCGCTTCACATTATAAAACAAAATTTGGCACCGAGCCACATAAGGAGATATTAGGGCAGATGACCAAAAGCTTGGTCAAAGAGGCAGTCTTTAAGGAGCATCTCAATGGAGGAAGGAGAGGTAGAGAGGCGGAGAGGTTAAGGGAGGGAATTCCAGAGCTTAGGGCCCAGGCAGCTGAATCCACGGCCGCCAATGGTGGAGCGATTATAATCGGGGATGCTCGAGGGCAGAATTAGAGGAGCGCAGATATCTCGGGGTGGGGGGTGGGTTGTGGGGCTGGAGGAGATTACAGAGATAGCGAGGGGCGAGGCCATGGAGGGATTTGGGGAAAAAAAGGATGAGAATTTTAAAATAGAAGCATTGCTTAACCGGGTGCCGATGTAGGTCAGCGAGCACAGGTTAATATTAGAACGTGTGACTGGGGTAACCCATAGCTCAGTCAGTACAAGCACTGGTCCAGGGTTAGAATGGAGTCTTATTCGGAAACTCCCAGGTTGCAATCTGTGCTGAGCTGGCGGTTCTCGGCTGGTTGGTGTTAGGAGTTTTATGATGGGCCTCACCTCCCCTGAGATAGGGGAGATAGTGAAGAGTGGGGGGGGGGCAGGAAATCAGCCACTACTGATCCCTGTCTAGTGAGGGATTCCCCCTCTCCCCGCCCCACCTGGAAAGGCTATGTGTGTGGATGTCGGACTTGGCTATGGGGCCGAACACAACCTGCCGTTACTCACCATCAACGCATAAAGAATGACCCCTTGGGTGAGGAACCAGAGGGTGGTGGCACCTCTGAACCTGGCACAGTCCTGGTTTGTAGGGGCGAGTTCCACACAGGGCAGTACATTGAGCACAATGCAAATGTTTTATTTCAATTTAATCTCAGGATGTAGGCGCTGTTAGAACTCATGGCATTTATTGCCCATCCCTAATTGCCCCTTGAGAAGGTGGTGGTGAGCCGCCTTCTTGAACCGCTGCAGTCCGTGTGGTGAAGGTGCTCCCCCAGTGCTGTTAGGGAGGGAGCTCCAGGATTTTGACCCAGCGACGATGAAGGAACGGCCGATTTATGTCCAAGTCAGGATGGTGCGTGACTTGGAGGGTGGTGGAGTGGGAATGCCAAGGCGCCCGCTTAAAAAGCTGGGAGATTGGGTCTGTTGTTCACAGTCACACAATTTTGACATTCCCCCAGCTCCAGCCTCCCTGACTCTGGATCCCAGCACAGCCCAGCCTAACCTCATCCTCTCCGAGGACCTGACCAGCGTGCGGCTCGGGGACAAGCGACAGGATCTCCCCGACACCCCGGAGAGGTTCGACTCCTGCGTCTGCGTGCTGGGCTTTGACGGATTCACGATGGGGAGACACTACTGGGAGGTGGAGGTGGGGAACAAGACGGCCTGGGACCTGGGAGTGGCCCGAGAGACCGTCAGCAGGAAAGGGCTGATCGCGTCGACGCCAGAGACCGGCTACTGGACAGTGATACTGAGGAACGGGAATGAATACTGGGCCGTCACCTCACCTCTCACACGCCTCCCTCTGATTGTGAAGCCCCGGAAGATCGGGGTGTACCTGGACTATGAGGGAGGACAGGTGTCATTTTACAATGCGGACAACATGTCCCATCTCCACACCTTCACCCACACTTTCACTGAGAAACTCTATCCATTCTTCAGTCCCTATTTGAACGAGGGGGGTCGAAATGCCGAACCTTTGAGAATCTGCCCCATTAAACGCTTGTAAAACCCGTTAAGTCTCTGCTTGCCTGATTTTCAGTATCGAGGATCTGTTTCCAATTCACTTCTGGGGTGTTTTTGTCTCCCGATGTGACGATCGATCCCAATTGTAAGTCAGTGTGTAACTGTACACGCTTCAAATCACCCAGCGCCTCAGTTTCCAGGACTGTGTTGTTGCTGCACAGCGCTCTTTATTCTAATCCGCTGTTGTTGTCTGTGTGTTGAGTGAAACACTGTGATTTGGCACAGTGCCTCTCGTGAATAGAATTTAGGGCAGGCACCATGGTTACTGCGGCAATGATGGGATTGAGGGTGGAGGCGATGATTAATAGGAGACCTGAGATGGGTAGATTTTTGTTGGGTAAGGGTATCGAGGGATATGGAGCTAAGGCAGGTAAATGGAGTTGAGATACAGATCAGCCATGATCTAATTGACAGGTTCGAGGGGCTAAATGGCCTACTCCTGTTCCTCTGTTCCCAGAACAGTGCCTCCAGTTTTTTTTTTATTCGTTTATGGGATGTGGGCGTCGCTGGCAAGGCCGGCATTTGTTACCCATCCCTAATTGCCCTTGAGAAGGTGGTGGTGAGCCGCCGCCTTGAACCGCTGCAGTCCGTGTGGTGAAGGTACTTCCACCGTGCTGTTAGGGAGGGAGTTCCAGGATTTTGACCCAGCGATGATGAAGGAATGGCGATATACTTCCAAGTCAGGATGGTGTGTAACTTGGCGGTGGTGGTGTTCCCATGCGCCTGCTGCTCTTGTCCTTATAGGTGGAAGAGGTCGCGGGTTCGGGAGGTGCTGCCGAAGAAGCCTTGGCGAGTTGCTGCAGTGCACCTTGTAGAAACATAGAAAAATAGGAGCAGGAGTAGGCCATTCGGCCCTTCGAACCTGCTCCGCCATTCAATCTGATCATGGCTGATCCTCTATCTCAATACCGTATTCCCGCTCTCTCCCCATACCCCTTGATGCCTTTTGTGTTTAGAAATCTATCTATCTCCTTCTTAAATATATTCAGTGACTTGAATGTCCTACCCCGTATCCTGAGACTGTGACCCCTCGTTCTAGACACCCCCAGCCAGGGGAAACATCCTCCCTGCATCCAGTCTGTCTAGCCCTGTCAGAATTTTATACGTTTCAATGAGATCGCCTCTCATTCTTCTAAACTCTAGTGAAGACAGGCCTAGTCGACCCAATCTCTCCTCATACGACAGTCCTGCCATCCCAGGAATCAGTCTGATGAACCTTCACTGCACTCCCTCTATGACAAGTATATCCTTTTCTTAGGTAAGGAGACCAAAACTGCACACAGTACTCCAGGTGTGGTCTCACCAAGGCCCTGTACAACTGTAGTAAGACATCCTTGCTCTGTACTCAAATCCTCTTGCAATGAAGGCCAACATATATTTGCCTTCCTAACTGCTTGCTGCACCTGCATGTTTGATTTCAGTGACGTTTGATTTCAGTGACGTTTGATTTCAGTGACTGGTGTACAAGGACTCCCAGGTTCCTTTGTACATCAACATTTCCCAATTTATCAACATTTAAATAATACTCTGTCTTTCTGTTTTTCCGGCCGAAGTGAATAACTTCACTTATATCCACGTTATACTGCATCTGCCATGTATTTTCCCACTCACTTAACTTGTCTAAATCGCCCTGAAGCCTCTCTGCATCCTCCTCACAACTCACATTCCCACCTAGTTTCGTGTCATCAACAAACTTGGAAATATTACATTTGGTTCCCTCATCTAAATCATTGATATATATTGTGAATAGCTGGGGCCCAAGCACTGATCCCTGCGGTACCCCACTAGTCACCGCCTGCTACCCCAAAAAAGACCCATTTATTCCTACTCTCTGTTTCCTGTCTGTTAACCAATTTTCAATCCATGCCAGTATATTACCCCCAATCCCATGTGCTTTAATTTTGCACACTAACCTCTTATGTGGGACTTTATCAAAGGCCTTCTGAAAATCCAAATACACCACATCCACTGGTTCTCCTTTATCTATTCTACCAGTTACATCCTCAAAAAACTCCAGTAGATTTGTCAAACACGATTTCCCTTTCATAAATCCATGTTGGCTTTGTCTAATCCCGTTGATATTTTCTAAGTGTCCTGTTATCACATCCTTCTAAATAGACTCTAATATTTTCCCTACTACTGATGTTAGGCTAACCGGTCTGTAGTTCACTGTTTTCTCTCTCCCTCCTTTTTTAAATAGTGGGTTACATTTGCTACCTTCCAATCTGCAGGAACTGTTCCATAATCTATAGAATTTTGGAAGATGACAACCAAGGCATCCACTATTTCCATGGCTACCTCTTTTAGTACTCTGGGATGCAGATCATCAGGCCCTGGCGATTTATCGGCTTTCAGTCCCATTAATTTCTCCAGCACTCTTTTTTTTACTAATACTAATTTCCTTTAATTCCTCCTTCTCACTAGACCCTTGGTTCCCTAACATTTCTGGGAAGTTATTTGTGTCCTCTTCCGTGATGACAGAACCAAAGTATTTGTTTAATTGCTCTGCCATTTCCTTGTTCCCCATTATAAATTCTCCCGTTTCTGACTGTAAGGGACCTACATTTGTCTTCACTAATCTTTTTCTTTTTACATACTTGTAGAAGCTTTTACAGTCCGCTTTTATGTTCCTTGCAAGATTTCGCTCATACTCTATTTTCCCCTCTTAATCAATCTCTTGGTCCTTTTTTGCTGAATTCTAAACTGCTCCCAATCCTCAGGCTTGCTACTTTTTCTGGCAACTTTATATTACTCCTCTTTGGATCTAATACTATCCTTAATTTCTTTTGTTAGCCATGGCTGGGCCGCTTTTCCTTTTGTGTTTTTGCTCCAGAAAGGAATGTATAACTGTTGCAATTCATGCATTCGTTTCTTAAATGTTAGCCATTGCCTATCCACCGTCATGCCTTTTAATGAAGCTCCCCAATCTATCATAGCCAACTCACTCCTCATACCTTCGTAGTTTCCTTTGTTTAGATTTAGGACCCCAGTTTTGGTTTGGAGTTCTTCACTTTCCATCTTAATGAAGAATTCTATCATGTTATAGTCACTCTTCCCTAAAGGACCCCACACAAGAAGATCATTAATTAACCCCTTCTCATTGCACAATACCCAATCTAGGATAGCCTGTTCCCTAATTGGCACCTCAACACACTGGTCTAAAAAACCATCTCATACACACTCCAGGAATTCATCCTCCACAGTGTTATTGCTAATTTGGTTTAGCCAGTTTTATGTAGATTAAAGTCACCCATGATTACTGTAGTACCGTTGTTACATGCATCTCTAATTTCCTGTTTGATGCCGTCCCCTACATTACCACTATTGTTTGGAGACCTATAGACAACTCCCACCAATGTTTTCTGCCCCTTGGTGCTTCTTAGCTCCACAAGACTGATTCTACATCTTGATTTTCTGAGCCAATGTCCTTTTTCACTATTGCTCTGATTTCATCCTTTACTAACAACGCCACCCCACCTCCTTTTCCTTTTTGCCTGTCCTTCCTAAATATCGGATATCCTTGGATATTCAGCTCCCAGCCTTGGTCACCCTGCAGCCATGTCTCAGTAATTGCAATTATATCGTATCCGTTTACATCTATTTGCGCTGTTAATTCATCTACCTTATTACGAATGCTTCATGCATTCCGAAACAGTGCCTTTAGATTTGTCTTTTTAACATTTTTAGACATCTTAACATTTTTTTGTATTTGTCTTATTACCATTTTTTCTTAACCGGACCCTATTTGCTAGTGCACTCTTTTGTTTGTACGCTCTGTCCCTTCCTGACACAATCTGGTTATCCTTACCTCTGCACTGCGTCCTTGTCTTTTCTCTTTAGCATTCTAGATTTCCTTCCACCGGGACCCTCCCCCACTTATTTAGTTTAAAGCTGATGGTGAACAGGAGAATGGTGTCTTGTGTTAATGAGATAGAGAGAGGGAGTGATGGTGAACAGGAGAATGATGTCTTGTGTTAATGGGATAGAGGGAGGGAGTGATGGTGAACAGGAGAAGTGGTGTCTTGTGTTAATGGATAGAGGGAGGGAGTGATGGTGAACAGGAGAATGATGTCTTGTGTTAATGGGATAGAGGGAGGGAGTGATGGTGAACAGGAGAATGATGTCTTGTGTTAATGGGATAGAGGGAGGGAGTGATGGTGAACAGGAGAATGATGTCTTGTGTTAATGGGATAGAGGGAGGGAGTGATGGTGAACAGGAGAATGATGTCTTGTGTTAATGGGATAGAGGGAGGGAGTGATGGTGAACAGGAGAATGATGTCTTGTGTTAATGGGATAGAGAGAGGGAGTGATGGTGAACAGGAGAATGGTGTCTTGTGTTAATGAGATAGAGAGAGGGAGTGATGGTGAACAGGAGAATGATGTCTTGTGTTAATGGGATAGAGGGAAGGAGTGATGGTGAACAGGAGAATGGTGTCTTGTGTTAATGAGATAGAGAGAGGGAGTGATGGTGAACAGGAGAATGGTGTCTTGTGTTAATGGGATAGAGGGAGTGAGTGATGGTTTCTCCAGTTCCTGGTAAATGGGAGAGCAAGCACCCAGTGGTAGCAGGTCTATAACGGAGGACAGTGAGATCTAGATGCAACCAGGAGGCAGTTTATGTTCATGACTCACTGTGCCTTGGCACAAGACCCACTGAGACCACAAGCATTTATAATTCTGCCTATTTTTAGTGGAATATAAGTGAAACAAGGTGGGAACAAAGTGCTGGTTAGGCCACAAATGGAGTATTGCATCCAGTTCTGGTCACCACACTTTAGGAAGAATGTGAAGGCCCTCGAGAGGGTGCAGAAGAGATTTACCAGAATCGTTCCGGGGATGGGGGATCTTAGCTACAAGGACAAGTTGGAGAAGATGGATTTGTTTTCATTAGAGCAAAGGAGGTTGAGGGTCGATTTGATAGAGGTGTACAAGATTATGACGGGTTTGGATAGGCTAGACGGGGAAAGGCTGTTCCCACTAGTTGATGGTACAGGGACTAGGGGACACAGATTTAAGGTTTTGGGCAAGAGATACAGGGGGGACGTGAGTAAAAACTTTTTTACGCAGCGAGTGGTGAGGACTTGGAATTCGCTGCCGACAGAAGTGGAGACACTCGATGTTTTCAAGGGGAGACTGGATAGGCACTTGAGGGAAATAAACTTGCAGGGCTACGGGGATAGAGCGGGGGAATGGGACGGACTGGATTGCTCTACAGAGAGCCGGCACGGACTCGATGGGCCGAATGGCCTCCTCCTGTGCCGTTATGACTCTATAACTAGATTATATGTAGCATGGAGTGTAGGAGGATTGAGAGTCAGTGCATCTCCACAGATGCTCACACCAGTCTGACCTTGTCAAATAGCTGTTCTTCCCAGAAAGGAAAGAAAGACTTACATTTCACGACCTCAGGACGTCCCAAATTGCTTTACAGCCAATGAAGTATTTTTTGTAGTCACTGTTGTAATGTAGGAAACGCGGCAGCCATTTGCGCACAGCAAGCTCCCACAAACAGCAATGTGATAATGACCAGATCATCTGTTTTTTTTTAGTGATGTTGGTTGAGGGACAAATATTGGCCAGGACACTGGGGATAACTCCCCTGCTCTTCTTCAAAACAGTACCAATGGATCTTTTACGTCCACCTGAGAGAGCAGGTTTAGAATTCTAGTCACTGTAGGAAATGCGGCAGCCAATTTGCGCACAGCAAGCTCCCACAAAATGTACTGTGATAATGACTGAGGGATAAATATTGGCCCAGGACACTGGGGATAACCCTACTCCTCTTCGAAATAGTGCCATGGGACCTTCTACGTCCAGCTGAGAGGGCAGACAGGGCCTCGGTTTAACGTCTCATCCGAAAGACGGCACCTCCGACAGTGCGGCACTCCCTCAGTACTGCACTGGGGGTGTCAGCCTAGATTTTGGCGCTCCAGCCTCTGGCGTGGGACTTGAACCCACAACCTTCTGACTCGGAGGCAAGAGAGAGAGTGCTACCCACTGAGCCACGTCTGACACATCCACTAAACATCTGAAGTCTATTCGGCCTTGGGAGGTATCACCTCTGATTCTGTCCCCAGCACGCTATGTTCCAGCAGGGTTCATTGAGCAGCGGTTAACAGTCGGAAACTGGTTGATTTCCTTCCCCCCGCTGCTGCACCCACCTGTAGCATCCGACTGTGATCAACTGACCCCTGACAAACCAAGGATTGAACCCACATCGAACTCGACTCCGTGTCCAAAATCAGCAGAGTGCGAGAGAGGACGGAGCCAAGCTAAAATGAAAGTGTGTCTGGTCACAGGGCACCTCGTGAGCCCCGTGCCCAGCTTTGGCCAATGCCACACAAGGGGGACATTGCAACCCTGGGACTGCTGCTGCAGAGAAAGCCCAGAGACTGGTCCTCCGAGGCACCAAGTACCAGGAGAACCCGGCGAAAGGGAACTGCTCAGCCTTGAAAGGCAGTGACGGAGCGAGAACGCGGCCTCACAGAGATGTTTCACACAGTAAGTAAAAGAACCTGACTCATCGAATCTCTGAAATGTCCTGAAGTCCTTCACGTACAATCAATTCGTGCAGTGACTGTTACCTCGATAAATGTTGCAGATCTGAAACATGACTTCAAATTCCAGGGAGACGGGACCAAAGGGGGGGGGGGGGGGGGGTCCCAGGTTCATACTGGCGAACGAAATATAATGCTATCACAAAGTTCTTTTTATCAGGAAGCATCAGCTGTGGCTCAGTGGGTAGCACCCTCGCCTCTGAGCCATGAAGGTTGTGGGTTCAAGTCCCACTCCAGAGACTGGAGCACAAATATCTAGGCTGACACTCCGGGGGAGTGCTGCACTGTCGGAGGTGCCGTCTTTCAGATGAGACGTTAAACCGAGGCCCCTTCTGCCCCCTCAGGTGGACGTAGAAGGTCCCATGGCACTATCATCTTTCGAAGAGAAGGGTTATCCCCGGTGTCCTGGGCCAATATTTATTCCTCAGTCTACTGTCTGTGGGAGCTTGCTGTGCGCAAATTTCTGCCGTGTTTCCTACAGTGGCTGCAATTCTAAAAAAAATACTTCATTGGCTGTAATGTGCTTTGGGAGATCTGGTGGTCATGAAAGACGCTATATAAATGCAAGTCTTTCCTTCTGATCAACATGTGGGACAGACGTCCTGGTGGGATTGTGGAGGCAAAACTGGAACCGTATTTAATAGGCGGTTGGGAACTGCAGTCTTTCTGGCTGCATGTGCTGGGCTGGACCAGCAGGCGGAGCTAGAGTCTGTTTCTAAGCTGGGCTGAGGCCTTGCCCAATGTACCCCGAGTTCATTCATCACCGGTTGAACAATCGCCTCAGTTCCATTCACCATTTCAGTGTTCATTGTGCACAAGAAAATCACGGCACAGAAGGAGGCCATTCGGCCCATCGCGCCTGTGGTAGCCGAAAAAGAGCTATTCATCCTAATCCCACTTTCCAGCACTTGCTCCGTAGCCTTGTAGGTTACGGCACTTCAAGGGCATATCCAAGTACTTTTTTAAAGCAATCAGGGTCTCTGCCTCTACCACCCTTTCAGGCAGTGAGTTCCAGATCCCCACCACCCTCTGGGTGAAAAAGTTCTCCTCAAATCCCCTCTAAGCCTCCAGACCAGTTACTTTAAATCTGTGCCCCCTGGTTATTGACCCTTCTGCTAAGGGAAATGTGTCCTTCCCATCCACTCTATCTAGGCCCCTCATAATTTTATACACCTCAATTAGGTCTCCCCTCAGCCTCCTCTGTTCCAAAGAAAACAACTCTAGCCTATCCAATCTTTCCTCATAGCTAAAATTCCCCAGCCCAGGCAACATCCTTGTAAATCTCCTCTGTACCCTCTACAGTGCAATCACATCCTTCCTGTAATGTGGTGACCAGAACTGCACGCAGTAATCTAGCTGAGGCCTAACCAATGTTTTATACAGTTCAAGCATAACCCCCCTGCTCTTATATTGATTTGATTTCCAATAAAGCTGTTGGACTATAATCTGGTGTTGTACGACTTCTCACTTTTGTCCACCCCAGTCCAACACCGGCATCTCCTTATATTTTATGCCACGGCTAATAAAGGCAAGCATCCCGTATGGCTTCTTAACCACCTTATCTACCGGTCCTGCTACCTTCAGGGATCTGTGGACATGCAACTGGACTCCACACTTTGGGAAGGATGTCAAGGCCTTGGAGAGGGTGCAGAAGAGATTTACCAGAATGGTACCCAGGGTGAGGGACTTCAGTTACATGGAGAGACTGGAGAAGCTGGGGTTGTTCTCCTTCGAGCAGAGAAGGCCGAGAGGAGATTTGATAGAGGTGTTCAAAGTTATATGAAAGGGTTGAATAGAGTAAATAAGGATAATCTTTTTCCAATGTCCAGAGGAACCACATTTAAGATAATTGGCAAAAGAACCAGAGGGGAGATGAGTTTTTTTTTTAAACACAGCGAGTTATGATGATCTGGAATACACTGCCTGAAAGGGCGGTGGAAGCAGATTCAATAGTAACTTTCAAATAGGATATATACTTGAAGGGAAAAATTGTGCAGGGCTGTGGGGAAAGGACAGGGGAGTGGGACTAATTGGATAGCTCTTTCAAAGAGCCAGCACAGGCACGATGGGCCAAATGGCCTCCTTCTGTGCTGTATGATTCTATGAACTCCTCACATACAGTGTTGTCACAGATAATTAACGGAGAACTTCAACCCAATAACGTTCCACAAATCAGAACTCTGACCTAAAAATGGATTTAAACCTATATTTAAATAAAACAGTTTCAATGTTTTTAGCCTCTCGGTTACTGTGTACAGCCTGACTGCAGTTTCAGACTGGATCTGTACAGTCAGCAGAGCGGAGTTATACTGCCGACTGCAGGTTGTACCATCGGTGACAAAGCAGCCCCTGTACACAGGCACTTGGACATGTGCAGAGCTCCGATCCCCTGGCTGGCTGATTTTTAAAATATTCTGAATATAGCAGGAGGACCCGTAACCCCCCCCCCACAACATTGAAAGTTAGGTTGGAAAAGTTATGGGAATGTTATTTCCCAACGTGCAAAGTTATACTAGTGTGGGTGTGAACTCACGTTTGTGTGCAAGAGCCTCCTGATGTGGCATCACCATATTGGTCCCAGTGTGGTACTGTCACCAATAAAGACAAAAGACTCACATTTCTATAGCACCTTTCATCACAGCCAATGAAGTATTTTTTGAAGTGGAGTCGCTGTTGTAATGTAGGGAAACAGCAGCCAATTGTACACAGCAAGCTCCCACAAACAGCAATGTGATAATGACCAGATAATCTAGGGTTTTTTTTGGTTATGTTGATTGAGGGATAAATATTGGCCTCAGGACACTGAGGATAACTTCCCCCTGCTCTTTTTTGAAATAGTGCCATGGGATCTTTTACGTCCACCCGAGAGAGCAGACGGGACCTCGGTTTAACGTCTCATCTGAAAGACGGCACCTTCGACAATGCAGTACTCTCTCAGCACTGCACTGGAGCGTCAGCCTAGATTTTTGTGCTCAAGTCCCTGTAGTGGGGACTTGAACCCACAACCTTCTGACTCAGAGGCGAGTGTGCTACCCACTGAGCCACGACTGACAATGTAGTACTGGGTCCCAACTGGAGTACTGCTCTCAATGTATAATCTGAGTAAAGCTGTCCCACAGCTATAAGGGCATGTTCGCAAAGCTCCCTATTACTGTCATTCAGTGTTACTTACAAAGATGCACAACGAAAATGTGGGTGTGAAAGTCAGGGAGTTAAACAGATTCACTGGGGGCCTCATGATATAAAGGGGAGAGCCAAGAGTTCGGAGGGAAGTCAAGCAGAACTTAACCCAAAGGGGATGGATTGGAGGAGGTCACTCCAGCTGGCAATAGAAATGGGTTTCAGAAACGATTCAGAGTGTCGAGTGATTGGCAGGATATGGCGAGAAGGCAATTAGGTAGGGATTTATATCAAAGAGCAGGTGGTCTTGTTGGATCAGTTGGGTTTCCTGAAAACACTTGGGGAAGATAACACCTGATGTACAAACCTGCAATAAACTTAACTACATTTTAATCTCTCCGTGTCTGTGACATTCATTGAAACAGTCCGTCTCTCAAACCATCAATTCTCCACTTCAGAACTATTGTGCAGATGCTTGCAGTCAGGATGTTTGGGGCAAGTGATGTAGAAATTCACAGAGTGTCTACACTGCGCTCGCACTTACCGGGAGCAGTCGTGTAGTGGTATTGTCACTGGGCTAGTAATCCAGAGGCCTGGACTAATGATCCAGAGATATGAGTTCAAATCTGACCACGGCAGCTGGGGAATTTAAATTCAGTTAATTAAATAAATCTGGAATAAAAAGCTAGTATCGGTAATGGTAACCATGAAACTATCGGATTGTCGTAAAAACCCATCTGGTTCACTAATGTCCTTTAGGGAAGGAAATCTGCCGTCCTTACCCGGTCTGGCCGATATGTGACTCCAGACACACTCTTCAACTGCCCTCTGAAATGGCCTAGCAAGTCACTCAGTTGTAACTAACCGCTCACCACACAGACTGCAGCGGTTCAAGGAGGCGGCTCACCACCACCTTCTCAAGGGCAACTAGGGATGGGCAATAAATGCTGGCCTTGCCAGCGACGCCCACATCCCATAAGTGAATAAATGTAGTGGGAGTTGCTGGCTAAAGGTGGCAAATTGGTATTAAACAGTCTCACGGGCAGTGACAGTATGTGACTGAGTGTGGAGGAATGGGTCGTGAATGAAGATTGAGGAGGAGGTCCCCTCCAGTCATGAGGAACCATTTGCCTTTAACGTCACATGGAGACGGAACGAAAGTTCCAGATAAAATATCTGCTCCAAGTCTCCTTCCAGTACTCAACAATAACAACTTGTATTTATATAGCGCCTTTAACGTAGTAAAACGGCCCAAGGCGCTTCACAGGAGCATTACGAAACAAAATTTGACACCGAGCCACATAAGGAGATATTAGGACAGGTGACCAAAAGCTTGGTCAAAGAGGTAGGTTTTAAGGAGCATCTTAAAAGGAAGAGAGAGAGGTAGAGAGGTTTAGGCAGGGAATTCCAGAGCTTAGGGCCTAGGCAACAGAAGGCACGGCCACCAATGTTTGATCGATTATAATCAGGGATGCTTAAGAGGGCAGAATTAGAGGAGCGCAGAGATCTCGGGGGAGTTGTGGGGCTGGAGGAGGTTACAGAGATTGGGAGGGGCGAGGCCATGGAGGGATTTGAAAACAAGAATGAGAATTTTTTTTAATCGAGGCGTTGCTTAACCGGGAGCCAATGTAGGTCAGCGAGCACAGGGGAGATGGGCGAACGGGACTTGGTGCGAGTTAGGGCACGGGGCAGCCGAGTTTTGGATGACCTCAAGTTTACGGAGGGTGGAACTCGATGACTGACCTGGGGGGGGGGGGGGGGGGGGCTAGGCAGCAATATGTAAACACATCTTTATTAGGAGAGACACACAGGAAAGTTCACAGTTCAAGAATCTTTATTAATGGCGGATTTTATCAGTTAACAAATGGTTGGACATCATGATAAAACGGATAAAATAATCAACAACTGGAGCCACCCAAATCATGGAATGCAGTACAAATAAAATCGAAATAAAAACCAGTGATCCAGGAGTGGAGCAAAGCTTGTATCAGTGAAACTGGGTGGACAGCCTATATATTGCAGGTGTACTGCTGGATGCAGTTGACGATTCTTCATTGCAAGTTTCCATTTGGACTGGACCAGAGTCCCAGCTTTCTCCCAGGCCACTGAGCAGCGAATGGCTCGTTACAAAGACCCCCCTCACTTACTGAGATGTTTTAAAAAGACTCCTTCAATTGCCAAGACTTGCAAAAAGTGGCATAAAGCGTTCATTATATTTTTTTTTTTTTAAAAACACATTGCAAACTGTTCATGGCGACAAAATAAAATAAATGCCAATTAAAATGTTACATTTTGCATCAAATTCACTTCATTCAAAACAGTTCCCAAAAGCAAGCGCTCTACCAAATTCACGGTTGGGACGAGTGATTCGGCGCTGCGCAGATGTGGAAATCTGTGTTTCTGTGGGCTGCACAATCCCACCCTTTCCCAGGAAGTGGCTGTTTGTTCGCGATAAAGCTCTCGTCCTACACATGCTAGGGGGGCACATCTGGAAGGGCTTCCCCTGCGCTTGGATCTGACTGGACCCATGGAAGCGAATTATTCATTCAGTTCTACGCCCTTACCAGCAAGGGCGGGGGTTGCAAAACACACATTTTAAACAACACCAACTGAAACCTCGTTATACATTGTAAAAGAGCGGAGCTCTCAAAAAGGCACTTAAGCATTAATCGGAAGTCCATCTAAACCTCCTTCAATTGAACCAGCGACGCCTCCAATACAAAAATAAACCCTCAGCATCGCCTCTTAGGGTATGTCGAGGACAGTTCAGGTAAAGACCATTGTGACTGGTTCGCTGTGTTCAGTGACTACCAGGGGTTCTGTTCCAGTGCGACCCGGAGGGACTTCCAACAGAGGCCAGGTCTCACTGCTGTCACACCCCACCTCCTAACATTCAGCTGCAGGCAGAACCCCAGCATCAACCTGCTGGCTCATTCTCCCAGAGAGAGAAGCGAGATTCTCCTTCCCTCGGTCAAGAATCTCAAAAGGGCCACGCTTTGAGACTCAAGGGGCTGGAAGCAAAGCTTTCTCTCAGGGCGAGATCGACTTGAACGTGAAGATTCAAACTACAGAACCCTTCAAAATGTCATTATATTTACAGGGGGAGGTGCGGGGGACAACTATGGAAGCTCCTCCCCTTGGCACAATTTTAACCTAACTCGGAGGAGTCAATGGAGCGTGATATTGGACGGGGTGTAAAAGTGGCGTTCCCCGCCCGGGGAGTTAGGTTACAATTGCCCCTGGCTTTAAAGAGAGAACCTAATTGATCAGCACCTAGTGGTCGTGAGGTGAATGTACACCACCACCACTCCCAGTTCAAATGAGTTGCAATCTGGGATTTTAACCCAAATGGGAGCCGAACAACCTGAATCGGGTATTCCCCATGGATTCGGGGTGTAGGGGGAGCATCAATGGTCCTCCTAATCCAAGTTCGCAGGGGCGGTGAGGGATATTCAATCATTCAGGTGGGGGGGAGGAAAATGAGGAGGAGTGGATGGGGCTTCAGAATAGAGATTCGGGGGGGGGGGTGGGGGGAGGGAGGCAATGATTATTTAACTTACACAGTCCCATGGCCAGGTCTTCAACATTACACACGCTTCAATGACACTGGACACTCTCTACCGTGGAGATAAACCCAACGACACCACTTCTCCCAACTGTTTCTGGTACCAGCTTAGTAAAGTGCTATTAACAAAGTGCTCTTTTTCCAGGAGGGAGTGAGTGAGTGAGGGGAGTGAGATACCCTAAATCTTTCACCAGATGATTCTCCTGTGCTATATAAACGATAATCTTTTTTAAAAAGTGCAATACATAGGGCAGAAAATCAGAATTGATTATATATATACACTCAGATAATGATGCTGTCAGTGATATATACTCAGATAATGATGCTGTCAGTGAGTCAAATGATCCACGGAGTTTAACACCACATTCGAAAATGTGTGTTTTGTTTAAAACATGCGAACAGACTTTGCTCTGTCCTTTAACAGAAAGAAGGTTGAACAAGGGGGAGTCTTTCAACAGGCTGTGGAAATGAAGGGTTCAGACGCCAGTGATCGCTATTTCTTTACAGCACTGAATGCTAAAGGGAGGGGGTAGGCAAGCAGCAGCCCGCGCCTTATTTTGGTTGAAAGCTGATTAATTTTCTGTAAATACATTCGATTACTGTCAGAGCTACAGACACACAGACACAGACTTCTAAAAATCGGGGAGCAGTTTACTGCAAGTGCATTTTGGACATGCGCTCCCGCTGAAGGCCATAAGGTGGCGCTAAGGGTCTCCCCCCTCCATCAGACAAAGGCTCTTTGCCCCCAAACACAGATGATTCCCAACTCCAAGCAAGGAATGGGGAGATCCTGTCGCTCCTCTAAAATCTTCCAGCAATCAATTAAAAGGCAGAAGGGGCCAAAGCTTTGACTTCAGGTATCATTGACCAGCCGACCTTGACCAGAACAGAGAACAGCAGCATCCCGGTCCCAGCAACCTGTTGCCCAGGGTGATGGGACACTGGCCACCAGCCAGCATGGAAGAGGTCACTGAAGGAGAATTGTTAAAGGGACCCTCCTTCAAGCTGTGTTGATCCCTCTCCACCCCCCATTTTATTTTGGGAGGGGGGTGGGGTATTTGAAACATGCAACATGATGGCAATCATGACATAAGGCATCGCTTGTGTGCGATTGTTGTGAATATACAGCGCTCCTCCCCATTCTCACACCAGTCACCATCTCCTTTTTCCTCCTCCGTTCCGCTAGCCCTGACCCTCCCTCCCTCTGCTCAGTGCAGTGCAACTAAGCCCCTGCAGGAGCAGAGGGTGTAAAGTCAAGTCAAGGCACGCACCCACTGACCCCTCCGTCACACAGAAGGGGAGCACAGTGACGAGAGGAAAAGACAGGGGAGGGAGAGGAGGAGGGGGGGGAGAAGAGAAGGGAGAGGAGGAGGGGGGGAGAAGAGAAGGGAGAGGAGGGGGAGGAAGGAAAGGGAGAGGAGGAGGGGGGGAAGGAAAGGGAGAGGAGGAGGGGGGGAAGGAAAGGGAGAGGAGGAGGGGGGGAAGGAAAGGGAGAGGAGGAGGGGGGGAAGGAAAGGGAGAGGAGGAGGGGGAGGAAGGAAAGGAGAGGAGGAGGGGAGGAAGGAAAGGGAGAGGAGGGTGAGGAAGGAAAGGGAGAGGGAGGGGGAGGAAGGAAAGGAGAGGAGGGGAGAAGGAAAGGGAGAGGAGGGGGAGAAGGAAAGGGAGAGGGAGGGGGAGGATGGCAAAGGGAGAGGAGGGGGAGGAAGGAAAAGGAGAGGAGGGGGGAGAAGGAAAGGGAGAGAGGGGGAGTAGGATAGGGAGAGGAGGGGGGGAAGTAAAGGGAGAGGAGGGGGAGGAAAGGGAGAGGAGGGGGAGGAAAGGAGAGGAGGGGTGAAGGAGGGGAGAGAGGGGGAAGGAAAAGGGAGAGGAGGGGGGGGAGAAGGAAAGGAGGAGGAGGGGGGAAGGAAAGGGAGAGGAGGGGGAGGAAGGGAGAAGGAGGGGGGGAAGGAAAGGGAGAGGAGGGGGGGGAAGGAAAGGGAGAGGAGGGGGGGAAGGAAAGGGAGAGGAGGGGGGGAAGGAAAGGGAGAGGAGGGGGGGAAGGAAAGGGAGAGGAGGGGGGGAAGGAAAGGGAGAGGAGGGGGGGAAGGAAAGGGAGAGGAGGGGGGGAAGGAAAGGGAGAGGAGGGGGGAAGGAAAGGGAGAGGAGGGGGGGGAAGGAAAGGGAGAGGAGGGGGGAAGGAAAGGGAGAGGAGGGGGGGGAAGAGAAGGGGGAGAGAGAAGAGAGGGGGAAGGGAGAAGAGAGGAGAGGAGCAAGAGCCGAAGAGGCAGAAAAAGATAGAAGAGAGGAGGAAGTGAGGCTCCTTGTTGGTGGTGTCTGGAGCCATAGGTTTGGAGGGATTCCTATCACAGCCATCCTGTTCGAGCTGGTGGAGCCGACTGAACATTCTGCTGGGTCGGGCATGTTCTAAAGATACATTTTTCTCAGGAGTACAGTACATGTGGGAAAATTGGATCATAAAAATCAATAGATTCCTTTTTTTAAAAAAGTGAAAATAGTTACATCATTAATTTAAAAGAGAGAACATGTAGCATTTCATCATATATCTTTTTTTTTAAAAAGTGACTGCTTCAAAAAGGCACAGGTAGTAATTATAGTGCAATAATTATCGTTCACCTCTGATTGAGGCTGGAGAGAGAGAGAGAGTCTGGACTATTGCTGGGGCATCCAGCAGTAAATAACATTAAAGCACTACTTTAAGCAGCTGATGGGCCCTGGGGGGAATCACTGACCCCCCCCCCCCCCCCCTTCACGGACACGGTTAATAAGGTGCGACGCCGTCACAGTAGAATCCCTTTTGTCAGAAGTGGGCAGGAAGCGGGAATGCCAAAAGAGAAGAGGCAATCCCGTTGATTACAGTGGTGATGGGATGTGTACAGCGCTGGATTACTAATTTATGAATTAATTTATTCCACAAGTTGGCCGTTATTCTGCACCCAGCAGGGACGGAGGTGACATAACAAAGGGATTCTACCGGTGCTTTTGTGTGTTGCTAGCCTGTGACCTCTTTCCCTTACACAAGGCAAAGGATTGGCCTCCTGCAGTCTAACAAAGTAAAATATTAAAAGCGGGCGTGAGGTTATTTCTTCCCCTCGGCTTTAGGGGCCTTGTTCTTTTTGTTGAGGATCTTCATCAGGGCCTTGGACATGTAGTAGGGCTTCTCCTGGGAGCCGTCATTTCTCTCCAGATCCTCCACTGTCGGGAAAGACAGGGATAAATAAATATATTAAAGGGGTGACCAGATAGAGGTCTTTGAGATTAGGAAGGGGTTCGATAGGGTAGATGTACAGAAGAGGTTTCCACTTGTGGAGGAAGTCCAGAACTAGGGGCCATCAATACAAGACAGATACTAATAAATCCAATAGGGAATTCAGGAGAAACTTCTTTACCCACAGAGTGGTTAGAGTGTGGAACTCGCTACCACAGGGAGTGGTCGAGGCGAATAGCATGGACGCATTTAAGGGGAAGCGAGATGAATACACGAGGGAGGAAGGAATGTGTGTCCTTGTGCACCAGTCGCTGAAGGTAAGCATGCAGGTGCAGCAGGCGGTTAAAGAAGGCAAATGGTATGTTGGCCTTCATAGCGAGAGGATTCGAGTACAGGAGCAAAGATGTCTTGCTGCAGTTGTACAGGGCCTTGGTGAGACCACACCTTGAGTACTGTGTGCAGTTTTGGTCGCCTTATCTGAGGAAGGATGTTCTTGCCATGGAGGGAGTGCAGCGAAGATTCACCAGACTGATACCTGGGATGGCAGGAATGACGTATGAAGAGAGATTGGGTCGATTGGGCTTATATTCGCTAGAGTTTAGAAGAATGAGAGGGGATCTCATTGAAACTTATAAAATTCTAACAGGACTAGACAGACTAGATGCAGAAAGGATGTTCCCGATGGCGGGGGATTCCAGAACCAGGGGTCACAGTCTAAGGATAAGGGGTAAGCCAGTTAGGACAGAGATGAGGAGGAATGTCTTCACCCAGAGAGTGGTGAACCTGTGGAATTCTCTACCACAGAAGGCAGTTGAGGCCAATTCATTAAATATATTCAAGAAGGAGTTAGATATATTTCTTAAGGCTAAAGGGATCAAGGGATATGGGGAGAAGGCAGGGACAGGGTACTGAATTTGGATGATCAGCCATGATCTCATTAAATGGCGGAACAGGCTCAAGGGGCTGAATGGCCTACTCCTGCTGCTATCTTCTATGTTTCTATGAATAGAAGGATATGGTGATGGGGTGAGATGAAGAGGGCAGGGAGGAGGCTCGTGTGGAGCATAAACACCAGCATTGACCAGATGGGCACATTTAAAAAGTGCTTGGATGTGCACTTGAAGTGCCGTGACCTACATGGCTACGGACCAAGAACTGGAAAGTGAGATTAAGCTGGATGGCTGTTTGTCGGCCGGCGCGGACACGATGGGTCGAACTGGCCTCCTTCCGTGCTGTAACTTTCTATGAATGGCCTGTTTCTGTGCTGTAAATACGGTGTAAAAATAACTAATCATCAGACTGGGGCATCGAAGCATCATTGGGGAACCAAAGGGGGTAGGACAGAGCCCCAGGAGGGCGGAACCCGAGAGGGTTCAGGTTGTGGGGGGAGCCCCTCGAGGGCAGAGATGGGGTGCGGGGGGGCGTAGCCCCTCGGGGGAGGGGGATGGGTGTGGTGGGGGGAACGGGCCACTGAGCCAAGCTTCTGCCGGGGCGGGGAGGGTTGGGCTCACGGATTAGAAACATAGAAAAAGATAGGAGCAGGAGTCGGCCATTCGGCCCCTCGAGCCTGCTCCGCCATTCGATGCGATAATGGCTGATCATCCAAACTCAGTACCCTGTCCCTGCTTTCTCCCCATATCCCTTGATCCCTTTAGCCTTAAGAAATATATCCAACTCCTTCTTGAATATATTTAATGAATTGGCCTCAACTGCCTTCTGCGGTAGAGAATTCCACAGGTTCACCACTCTCTGGGTGAAGAAATTCCTCCTCATCTCAGTCCTAAATGGCTTACCCCTTATCCTTAGACTGTGACCCCTGGTTCTGGACTCCCCCGCCATCGGGAACATCCTTCCTGCATCTAGTCTGTCTCGTCCTGTTGGAATTTTATAAGTTTCAATGAGATCCCCTCTCATTCTTCTAAACTCCAGCGAATATAAGCCTAATCGACCCAATCTCTCCTCATACGTCATTCCTGCCATCCCAGGTATCAGTCTGGTGAATCTTCGCTGCACTCCCTCCATGGCAAGAACATCCTTCCTCAGATAAGGCGACCAAAACTGCACACAATACTCAAGGTGTGGTCTCACCAAGGCCCTGTACAACTGCAGCAAGACATCCTTGCTCCTGTACTCGAATCCTCTCGCTACGAAGGCCAACATACCATTTGCCTTCTTAACCACCTGCTGCACCTGCATGCTTACCTTCAGCGACTGGTGCACAAGGACACCCAATGCCACAGCTTCACTGAGAATCGAGAAGATCTGATTCTGATTTTCTGGAGCTGGTCAGTAAGTCAGCACACAGTTCATAAGAACATAAGAAGCAGGAGCAGGAGTAGGCCATACGACCCTTCGGGCCTGCTCCGCCATTCAAATGGCTGATCCGAACCTAGACTCCCGTCCACTTCCCTGCCCGCTCCCCATAGCCCTTAATTCCCGTATCAGCTAGGAAACTGTCTATCTCCGTTTTAAATTTATTGAATGTCGCAGCTTCCACAGCTCTCTGAGGTAGCAAATTCCATAGATTTACTACCCTCTGAGTGAAGAAGTTTCTCCTCATCTCAGTTTTGAAACAGCAGCCCCTTATTCTAAGATTATGCCCCCTAGTTCTAGTCTCACCCATCAGTGGAAACATCCTCCCCGCCTCCACCCAATCAAGCCCCCTCACAATCTTATATGTTTCGATAAGATCGCCTCTCATTCTTCTGTATTCCAATGAGTAGAGGCCCAACCTACTCAACCTTTCCTCACAAGTCAACCCCCTCATCTCCGGAATCAACCGAGTGAACCTTCTCTGAACTGCCTCTAGAGCAAGTATATCTTTTCTTAAATATGGAAACCAAAACTGTACGCAGTATTCCAGGTGTGGCCTCACCAGTACCCTGTATAACTGAAGCAAAACTTCCCTGCTTTTATACTCCATCCCCCTTGCAATAAAAGCCAAGATTCCATTGGCCTTCCTGATCACCTGTTTTACCTGCATACTAACCTTCTGTGTTTCATGCACCAGGACCCCCAGATCCCTTTGTACTGTAGCACTTTGCAGTTTCTTTCCATTTAGATAATAACTTGCTCTTTGATTTTTTCTGCCAAAGTGCATAACCTCACACTTTCCAACATTATATTCCATCTGCCAAATTTCCGCCCACTCACTTAGCCTGTCTATGTTCAAAAAACTGGGGTCACATTCGTACACAAGACAGCCCCTATTCCACCACCCACCACCCCCCCCGCACCGACTGTCCAGGCTTTGAGCCCAATTGGTTACCGCTACAACGTCGGTGGAGCGGATTGAAGGGCACCGGGTCCCCGCGGTTACCGGAACCGATCCCACCCAGAGCGGCCCGCGCGATACGACACCGCGCCAAAATTCCGGGCTACTTACAGAAGCAGAGGAAGAGGGTGTCGACGCACATGTTGTAAACACTGAAGAAACCCTGGGCGATCATGTAGGATCCAACCACCAGAGTCTGGGGAACAAGACGCAAACACGCTCTCGTTAGACGATCTCGCGGTTTTTTCCTCCCCTCCTGAAGCTGTAGACCGACAGCCACTGGGGCAAGTATTTTCCTTCCTCCCCCACCCCACCCCCCCACCTAGTCTTTGTGGGTGAAGCTTAGGCCGTGCTATTCAACCATGAGACGCATCACATTGGAGCGTGATCCAGGCCTTGCAGGAGGCCGACACGCTTTCTCGCCCGGGTGGGAGCATGCACAGGAACATTTGAAGTTCTCCCCCCCCCCCCTCCCCACTCCCCCATCTGATTTTCTTCTGTCCCCGATGCCCACCGGCATAGAGACCAGTCGAAACATCCCGACTGACAGGAGTCAAGCTCACAAGAGCCAGAGTGGGGAATGTACCCGATGAGCCAGCGAGAGCCCCGGAGCAGCCCCGAGCCGTCAACCCCCTTCAAGGCCGGGAAACAGAGCAGGCAAGAGGTCGCAGACTGCCTTTGGGAAAGTGTTCCACAGAATCGACAACGGTGCTTGAGCCGAAGCTCATTTTATCGGCCTGAAACCTCGGCTCGGTTTCTCTCTCCGCAGAGGCTGCCTGACCAGCTGAGTGTTTCCAGCATTTCCTGCTTTTATTTCAGATTTCCAGCATCTGCGGCATTTTGCTTTTGTCCAACCCGAGCTAACTAGTTAATAAACAAATTCCATTGGTGAAGAATATGGGAATCAACGCATTTAGTCGCCCCACCAGATCACCGATTCCCTGACCAGTTCCCAGACTCCTTCCCACCAGATCCCTCCCCCAGATTACAGATTCCCCCCCGACCCCCCCCCCCCGATATCGCCCCCGCCCACCCGATCTCCGACTCCCGAAACACCCGATCCCCGACTCCCCACACCTCCCCCCCCCCCCCGCCTCTTTCCCTTAATGTCCTTAAATCTTCAAAGGGCTCTTCCCCACTTAGGTCAAACTACTGAGAGAGAGTTATTTATTGCAATAAAAGGCGAATTGTCAGCTCATACCAATATTGGCAGCCAATAGTAGTTCAGCACAGGAGCTTGGAATGTTGGGTCGGGAATTTTTATCCGCCCAGTGAAGAAGAAAAACGCCAATACACCTGGGAAAGGAAAAACAGGAAAAAGAATGGATTGCAGCTTCAAAGTCAAAAGGTCAACACTTCGGAAACACAAAGGGCTAGAAATTGCGCACCTTCGCGCCGCCGGGGGGGCGATAACGGAGCGCTAATCACTTACCGCCCGGGCGCGGCGAGAAGATCGGTTCCGCCCCCTGCAGCATCGCTGGGCGAAAACACCGGCAGCTGCAGGAGGCCTTCATCGGGAGGCCGGGCGCGATGCTTAAAGGCGAGGTGGCCGAGGTAAGTGGGGGGGAAAAAAAATCTCAAAGCTCTTTCTGGTTTTTTTTCCCCCCCGCCCAGATTTCTTCACCAGCCATTGATCAGCCCGGCACTCTGCTGCAGTGTATCGGGCTGATCGGGCCGGATCGCCGCTGCCGTCGGGGACCAGGTAAGTCTTCCTCTTGCAGAGCCTGCAGCGATGGCCCTTCCCTTTAAGAGAGGGGAGGAGCCTTCCAACGTGGCAGTGCTGCACGGCCCACTGTACAGCGCTGCTCACCTACTGCCCCCATCTGCTGCACTCCAGGAAGGAAGTGGAGCGCTTGATTTAGCGCTTCCTTCCTGGAGCGCAAAACGCCTGGCGCTAATGTTTTTCAACTTTTAAAAGTTAACGCCCCAAACGGGGCTATAATGAATTTCTTCCCCAAACACTGCAGAGATGATGCTGTGAACACGACAAGATTGGTGAATTCTGCTCACTGACTACCCTTGGACAAGGTGGTCTAGGGTTAGAAGCAAAACTCGCTACTTTGCAAGTAATGTCAGTATCAGGAACATCAGACACCACTGCGGCGAGTGTCTCACCTCCTGACTCCCCAAAGCCTTTCCACCATCTACAAGGCACAAGTAAGGAGTGTGATGGAATACTCTCCACTTGCCTGGATGAGTGCAGCTCCAACAACACTCAAGAAGCTCGACACCACCCAGGACAAAGCAGCCCGCTTGATTGGCACCCCATCCACCACCTTAAACATTCACTCCCTCCACCACCGGCGCACCGTGGCTGCAGTGTGTATAAGATGCACTGCAACAACTCGTCAAGGCTTCTTCCGCCTAGAAGGACAAGGGCAGCAGGCGCATGGGAACACCACCACCTCCAAGTTCCCCTCCAAGTCACACACCATCCTGACTTAGAAATATATCGGCGATCCTTCATCGTCGCTGGGTCAAAATCCTGGAACTCCCTCCCTAACAGCACTGTGGGAGTACCTTCACCACACGGACTGCAGCGGTTCAAGAAGGCGGCTCAACTCCACCTTCTCAAGGGCAATTAGGGATGGGCAATAAATGCTGGACTTGCCAGCGACGCCCACATCCCATAAGCGAACAAAAAAAGACACCACTATTCCCAACCCTCATGTCCCACCCAATCCTTCAGCACTCTTCCTCCACCATAATCTCCCACAACCATTAGCACATCCTTTGCTCCTCCTCGAAATTCCCCGACTCCCATTACCTCCCAACCTTGAACACATCCCTCCCAAATCCCATTAGCTCCCAACCTCCAATCCTGCCTAACCCCTTTTTCATCTCCCCTCCCAGACACAGGAACAGAAGGAGGCCATTCAGTCCCTCGAGCCTGTTCCGCCATTCAAAGAGATTATGGCTGATCTGGATCTTAACTCCATCCACCTGCATTGGCTCCAGATCCTTATATCCCCTTGTCTAGCAAAATTCAATCAACCTCAGGTTTAAAATGATTAATTGAGCTAGCATCTACTGCTTTTCGTGGGAGAGAGTTCCACACTTCTATCACCCTTTGTGTGAAGAAAGTGTTTACTAACTTCTCTCCTGAATGGCCTGGCTCTGATTTTAAGGTCATGTCCCCTTGTCCTAGACTCCCCCACCAGCGGAAAAATTTTCTCCCTCTATTCCTTATCTATTCCCTTCAAATCCTAAAAAAAAACCCTCTGTCCTTCAGTATACCACCCTCATTAAGACCACTAACTTTAGCATCTCTCCCAATCCACATCACCCACGACTGCCAACCCTACCCATCAGCTCACCTTGTGTCTCAACACCCCTCTCCCCTTGTCTCATCATTCAGCACAATCTCTCACATCAGGGTACCGTAGTCTAGTGTCCACGGTGCTGGACTAGCGACCCAGGGGTTGAGAGTTCAAATCCCACCATGAGATGTTGTGAAATTGAATTCAGTAAATCTGGCAATTTAACAACTAGCCTACTTGGTGATTATGTGGTGACTCTTCCTGTCCAAAAATCAACTCGGGAGGCATAGCAAGCATTGCCTTGTCCGTATTGCCCACATCCCAAAAACAAAATGATAAAGCTCGAAAACTTTCCCTCTTCACCTGCTGCCCCTGATGTTTTGCGACCTTTTTGAGCCCTTCACCGCCCAACTGTCAGCAGCCCCTTTATTCCGACGGTTTAGTCAATTCATTCTTCCGGCTCAATTCCTTTAACCACCAGGAATAGTTTTTGGACAGTGAAGAGCAAGTCTCCAACACAACCCGCGCCAGGTTTCAAGGACAATATTCTGTCTTTTCCAAAGTACAATTAGCCCAAACCGAATCCGGCTTTCCTTCAACTCCGGGTCACAATGGAGCTGGGTGAGCGCCGGGGTCTCAGCTGGTCTACTTACCCACACCACCGACAACCAGGAGCTTTCCGAAAAACAGCAACAAGTCTGTAATTTTATCCAATACCACCACCCTGAGGGGCAAAACAAGAGAGAGAGAGTTTACCCCACATTATCCTGTTGCTGGCACCCATTCATACTGCACATCACTGCCGCCCAGGTCATGGATAGACTTGCCATAGAGGGAGTGCAGCGAAGGTTCACCAGACTGATTCCTGGGGATGGCAGGACTGTCGTACGAGGAGAGATTGGGTCGACTAGGCCTGTATTCACTGGAGTTTAGAAGAATGAGAGGGGGTCTCATTGAAACGTATAAAATTCTAGCAGGGCTAGACAGACTGGATGCAGGGAGGATGTTTCCCCTGGCTGGGGAGTCCAGAATGAGGGGTCACAGTCTCAGGATACGGGGTAGGACATTTAGGACTGAGATGAGGAGAAATTTCTTCACTCAGAGGGCGGTGAACCTGTGGAATTCTCTACCACAGAAGGCTGTGGAGGCCAAGTCACTGAATATATTTAAGGAGATAGATAGATAGATTTCCAGACACAAAAGGCATCAAGGGGTATGGGGAGAGAGCGGGAATATGGTATTGAGATAGAGGATCAGCCATGATCATATTGAATGGTGGAGCAGGCTCGAAGGGCCGAATGGCCTACTCCTGCTCCTATTTTTCTATGTTTCTATGTTCGATGTTTCTATGGGCACACCTGCAGCCCCTCCCCAACCCAGGGTCCGGCTGCACCCCCGCCCCACCTCCGGGCAGCCCCCTCCCCCCAGGGTCCGGCCACCCACTACCCCAAAGCATCCGAGCACCCCTGGCGTCTTCACCTCACCCCACCGGGGAATAGGAGCGAGCGGGGGGTGGAAATTGGAGGGAGAGTGGAGTTCGGGGAACAGGAAGCGCTTTAGGTATTTATCCAACTCCCTTCTGAATGTTATTATTGAATCTGCTTCCACCGCCCTTTCAGGCAGTGCATTCCAGATCATAACCACTCGCTGCGTTAAAAAAAATATTCTCCTCATCTCCTTTCGCCCATCACCTTCAATCTGTCCCCTCTGGTCACCGACCCTCCTGCCAGTGGAAACAGTTCCTCCCCATCTACTCCATCAAAACCCTTTGTGTAGCCAACAGACCCCCATATGCAACGTTCCCCTCCTCTTGTTAGTCCGTTTAATTATGGACAGGCCGCACGACAGCATTTTTAGCTGACGAATCATCACGAGCACGGAGTCACTGGCCAGAGGCAACAGCCAGAAATCTAACTCCGCCCAGTGGGAAGGAGGAAGCTGGGGAAGAGCACGGATGGATGGGATGGAGAGAGAGAGAGAGAGAGAGAGAGAGAGAGAGAGAGAGAGAGAGAGAGAGAGAGAGAGAGAGAGAGAATGTCGCTATCTTACACTCGCACAATTTAGCGGGGCAGGAGGAGGCAAAGAGGATTGTACCTGCCCACCCACCCAGCTCGAGTGGACTTCATAAAATAGAATCATAGAAATTTAAGGCAGTCGGCCCATCGTGTCTGTGCCGGCTGACAAAGAGCCACCCAGCCTAATCCCACTTCCCAGTTCTTGGTCCATAGCCCTGTAGGTTACGGCACTTCCAGTGCCTATCCAAGTGCTTTTTAAATGTGATGAGGGTCTCTGCCTCTACCACCCTTTCAGGCAGTGAGTTCCAGACCCCCACCCCCCTCTGGGTGAAAAAAGTTCTCCTCAAATCCCCTCTAATCCTTCTACCAATTACTTTAAATCTATGTCCCCTGGTTATTGACCTTGCTCCGAGGGGAAATAGTTCCTTCCTATCCACTCTATCTCGGCTCCTCATAATTTTATACACCTCAATCAAGTCTCCCCTCAGCCTCCTCTGTTCCAAAGGATATAACATGACAGTGAGCCAGATGTGATTAGACTTCACCTACCTGACCACATTCCTCATCAGCAGTTTGAATGCATTTTTGGCCGACACGCAGAAGTTTTTACCGTATACTGCAATCTATAATTAGACAGACAGAGACGAAGGTTAGGAATCAGCCAGGAGCCATTTAGCAGGCAAGTTATTTACCATCAGTCAGCCGCTCAGCTCCTTACCATAATGTAGGCGTTGCGGTTTAAGAACTTGATGAATTTCTCCAGGCACCAGAAGCAGCATTTGAGACAACACATCAGGAATCTGGTCAAGGGGTTCTGAACATCTGGGGGAGAGAGAGCGAGGACATGCAAATAAAAATAAAATCCACATCACACCAAATACAACAGGATAAAGCAAACTGAAGGGGAAGGGGTGACCCCGAGCTTCCGGTCGCCTGTCACTTTAATTCTCCGCTCCACTCCCACTCTGACATCTCCATCCTCGGCCTCTTACGCTGCTCCAATGAAGCTCAACGTAAGCTCGAGGAACAGCACCTCATCTTTCAATTAGGCACTTTACAGCCTTCTGGACAACATCGAGTTCAACAATTTCAGACTATAACCTCTGCCCCCATCCTTATTTTTTCCCCTTTCCCCCCCCCCCCCCCCTCTCTCTCATGGCAGCTGTCGATCATTCTGCCATCGCCATTTACACTTCATCTAGAGCCATCTTTTGTTTCTTAACTTGTCCCATTACCACCTCCTTTTGCCTTGCACCATCATCCCTTTTGTTCTTTCCTCCCCTCCCACCTTTCCCTGCCCCAACACTTGCTTAAAAACCTGTTCCATCTCCAGTTTTTTCCAGTTCTGACGAAGGGTCATCGACCTGAAACGTTAACTCTGTTTCTCTCTCCACAGATGCTGCCTGACCTGCTGAGTATTTCCAGCATTTTCTGTTTTTATTTCAATCTCTAGACTAGTTTCCCATTGCACTGATGCACAATCTCCATTCATCGGCAGCGCAGTCTCTTAAAAACACATTCTCTTTCTTCCCCCCCCCTCAATGTACGTCAGACAAATCAAATGGTTTTGAACTTGAGGCTCTTACTTTTCAGCTTGTGGTCCAAGTACTCCAGGATAATTCTTATAAGCTGAACGAGGGTCAGGATCAGGGCTCCAAAAGCCAACGAACCAGTGTGATACCTAGGAACAAGCAAGCGGACAACATCAGACACACGTAACAGGTTTACCCGCACCATTCGCGCAGATGTGATCTCCGTTGAATTACATTTTAAATCGAAACCCTCCTCTCCAGCGCGCTTGATGGTCCAGTGAGGCACATCATACCCTCGTGTACCAACTAAGCCATACAGGCCGGGAGATCCCAGGTCAATCCCTGGTCTGTGCTGAGCAGTTAGTCTCAGTCTTTCTGGCCGGGAAGTGGGGTGAAACAAGTAGGACAAGGATCAGTTTTTTGATGAGGTAACAGAGGGTTGATGAGGGCAATGCGGTTGATGTGGTGTACATGGACTTCCAAAAGGCTGTCAACAAAGTGCCACATAATAGGCTTGCCAACAAAGTTGAAGCCCTTGGAATAAAAGGGGCAGTGGCAGCATGGATACGCAATTGGTTTAGTGACAGGAAACAGAGAGTAGTGGTGGACTGTAGTTTTTCAGACTGGAGGAAGGTATACAGTGGTGTTTCCCAGGGGTCAGTATTAGGACCACTGCTTCTCTTGATACATATTAATGATTTGGATGTGGGTGTACAGGGCACAACTTCGAAATTTGCAGAGGATACAAAACTTGGAAGTATAGTGAAGAGTGAGGAGGATAGTGATAGACTTCAAGAGGACACAGATTGGCTGGTGGAATGGGCGGACACGTGGCAGATGAAATTTAATGCAGAAAAGTGCAAAGTGATACATTTTGGTAGAAAAAGAGTGAGGAGAGGCAATATAAACTAAAGGGTGCAATCCTGAAGGGGGTGCATGAACAGAGAGACCGAGGGGTATATGTGCACAAATCGTTGAAGGTGGCAGGGCAGGTTGAGAAAGCGGTTAAAAAAGCATACGGGATCCTGGGCTTCATGAATAGAGGCATAGAGCACAAAAGCGTGGAAATGATGATGAACTTTTATAAAACACTGGTTCGGCCTCAACTGGAGTAGTGTGTCCAATTCTGGGCACCGCACTTTAGGAAGGAGGTGAAGGCCTTAGAGAGGGTGCAGAAAAGATTTACAACAATGATTCCAGGGATGAGGGACTTCAGTTACATGGATAGACTGGAGAAGCTGGGGTTGTTCTCCTTAGAGCAGAGAAGGTCGAGAGGAGATTTGATCGAGGAGTTCAAAATCATGAGGGGTCTGGACAGAGTAGATAGAGAGAAACTGTTCCCATTGGCGGAAGGGTCGAGAACCAGAGGACACAGTTTTAAGGTGATTGGCAAAAGAACCAAAGGCGACAGGAGGAAAAACTTTTTTACACAGCGAGTGGTTAGAATCTGGAATGCACTGCCTGAGAGGGTGGTGGAGGCAGATTCAATCACGGCTTTCAAAAGGGAGTTGGATAAGTACATGAAGGAAAAAAATTTGCAGGGCTACGGGGAAAGGGTGGGGGGAGTGGGACTAGCTGAAGTGCTCTTGCAGAGAGCCGGCACGGGCTCGACGGGCCGAATGGCCTCCTTCTCTGCTGTAACCATTCTATGATTCTATGGACCATCAGTGGCACCTGCTCACTTTGTGGCTCATGTTGGAGACTGGGTAATGGATATCAAAGCAAGGTAAGGTCATGGTTCCTTCTGTGATGTCCTCCATTGTCAAAGAGCTATGAACATACGAACAATGACGGACAGGTAAAGAGCCTCTGGTCCATCCAGCCTGTCCCACACAATCGTGACACAATATATACTCTCCATCCCACCCGAAACCATGCGATCTCCTGGGAGGCGAGAAATCAGATAAAAACTCAAGACCAATATCGGGGAAGGACAACCTGGGAAATTACTCTCAGACCCACCTTGGCGATCGGAACTAGTCCAGGCGATCACTCTGGCCCTGTATTCCCTGCGGCTCTTTTCTCTAGAAAAAAAAGACTCGAGAGGTGGTCTGATAGAAGTCTTTTAAGATTGTGAAGGGGTTCGATAGGGTAGACGTAGAGAAGATGTTTGCTCTTGTGGGGCAGCCCAAAACAAGGGACCATAAATATAAGACAGTCACCAATAAATCCAATGGGGAATTCGGGAGGAATGCCTTTACCCAGTGAGTGGCGAGAATGTGGAACTCACTACCACAGGGAGCGGTTGAGGCGAAGAGCATGGATGCATTTAAGGGGAAGCTGGATACGTACATGAGGGAGAAAGGAATAGAAGGACATGTTGATGGGGCGAGGTGAAGTAAGGCTCGTGTGGAGCACAAACACCAGCACGGACCAGTTGGCCTGTTTTCTGTGCTGTAAATACTATGCAATTCTCCGCAACGAGCCGTTAAAATGGGCCTAAAAAAGGACAGTCAGTCAGTACTCAAAACTCCTTCAAATTAAAAAGGAACACGCCAAACCCGGTCTTACCGCGGAGCTCACCTGAGAGTTCGCATGAAGGCACCGGACACGGCAAAATAGGGAATGTCTTTGGGTTTCTTGAAGGCCCAGTAGTAGGAGGCAAAGGCCCCTGCCAGTGTGCACTGGCCCAGGGCAATGACAAAGTTCATGCACCACAGGAAGCCGATGATGTTGTAGATCTGCAGGTTGAAGAGGTTGCGCTGCAAGATGCCCTCGTCGTTGTATTTGTAGAAGACGCACTTCACTCCTTCACAGTTGTACTGGGAGGCGTTGAAATGCTACAGAAAGAGAGAGAAGCAACAAAATGGTGACTGGGATCCAACCACGCTGGACAAAAGGTCATCTTCACTTCCCTTCTCCCTCCACCACCTTGGCTCACCAGCCGCAGTGGAGCAGGTTTTATTCGATTGTGAGAAGTCGCACAACACCAGGTTATAGTCCAACAGCTTTAGTTGAAATCGCAAGCTTCCGGAGCGGCTGCTCCTTCGTCAGGTGAAGTGAAGAGATGCATATAGGCACAGCATATATAGTCAGAGAACACTGCCAGATGACTACAGTTAATCTTTCTAACTGCCCTTTATCACACCTCGGCAGAGAGATAATCACAGCAATCAAAGGTGTGGATGGTGTCCAAACAGGTCAGTCAGTAAAACATTACATCAAAGACAATGAGGTGGGGTCACAAGGGGTCAGATGCTGGGGTCTGTATGGAAAACAAAAAACTTTTTTTGCTGGAAATCACAGCCGGTCCGGCCGCATCTGTGTAGAGATTGTGATTTCAAATAAAACTGTTGGACTATAACCTGGTGTTGTGCGACTTCTCACATTTGTCCACCCCAGTCCAACACCGGCATCTCCGCATCACGGCATTTATTCTATTGGGCGGGGGGGGGCGGTCCTTCCTAGTCTGCCTCCCTCGACCCAAGTCTTAGCATTGCTGGTGGCCTCAACATTCAAACCAAACTTCAGGGGCACGCTGCCCGGATCGCTCACCCCAATGGTGCCCCAACATCACCCTGTGTTGCTGCACTCCAAATTGGGTTGTGAAGACTTCTGTTGTATCTCGACATCAATCAGCCAAAAAAAAAAGAAATGGAACTTCCAAGAATCCAACTAACTACCACGCGGCAAGTTTAGGACAATACATCAGGAGAATTTTATTCATAGATAGAATCATAGAATGGTTACAACACAGAAGGAGGCCACTCGGCCCATTGAGCCCGTGCCGGCTCTCTGCAAGGTCACTTCAGCCAGTCTCACTCCCCCCCCACCGCCCTTTACCCATAGTCCTGCAAAAAATTTTCCTTCATGTACTTATCCAACTCCCTTTTGAAAGCCACGATTGAGTCTGCCTCCACCACCCTTTCAGGCAGTGCATTAAAGATCCTAACCACTCGCTGCGTAAAAAAGGTTTTTCCTCGTGTCGCCTTTGGATCTTCTGCCAATCACCTTAAATCTGTGTCCTCTGGTTCTCGACCCTTCCGCCAATGGGAACAGTTTCTCTCTATCTACTCGGTCCAGACCCCTCATGATTTTGAACACCTCTATCAAATCTCCTCTCAACCTTCTCTGCGCTAAGGAGAACAACCCCAGCTTCTCCAGTCTATCCACGTAACTGAAGTCCCTCATCCGGGAGAGTTCATGTACTGAAATGGACGAGCTTGGACAATTGGCTTTTTTTCCCCCTCATCCCTCACTTCTCTTTAAGCTGGACTGAGATCAGACAAGAGGACAGAAAGAATCAAGGACGGTTAAGGCATTGGAGACTGAGGAATAGAACTTATAAACCCCGACATCACTAATTCAGCTTCCGCACATTGGCAAGCCTCGACAATGCATCAAGTCAGTTCCCCTTGATAGCATGAATTACTGTTCACTTGTTCACCCCCCTCCCTTATTCTCATTAATTCTCCTCTCCCCCACCCCTTTGTGTGGATTCTTTGTTGGGATAAGAACATAAGAAATAGGAGGAGTCGGCCATTTGGCCCTTCAAGCCTGCTCCACCATTCAATAAGATCATGGCTGATCTTCTACCTCATCTCCACTTTCCTGCACGATCCCCATATCCCTCGATTCCCTTAATATTCCAAAATCTATCAATCTCAGCCTTGAATATACTCAACGACTGAGCCTCCACAGCCCTCTGGGGTAGAGAATTCCAAAGATTCACCACCCTCTGAGTGAAGAAATTTCTCCTCATCTCAGTCCTAAATGGCCGACCCCTTATTCTGAGACTGTGACCCCTGGTTCTAGACTCCCCAGCCAGGGGAAACATCCTCCCTGCATCTACCCTGTCAAGCCCTGTAAGAATTTTGTATGTTTCAATGAGATCGCCTCTCATTCTTCTAAACTCTAGAGAATATAGGCCTAGTCTACTCAATCTGTCCTCATAGGACAATCCCCCCATCCCAGGAATCAGTCTGGTGAACCTTCGTTGCACTCCCTCAATGGCAAGTATATCCTTCCTTAGATAAGGAGACCAAAACTGTACACAGTACTCCAGGTGTGGTCTCACCAGGGCCCTATATAATTGCAGTAAGACGTCTTTACTCTTATACTCAAATCCTCTTGTAATAAAGGCCAACATACCATTTGCTTTCCTAATTGCTTGCTGTACCTGTATGTTAACTTTCAGTGATTCATGTACAAGGACACCCAGGTCCCTCTGAACACCAACATTTCCCAATCTCACCATTTAAAAACTACTCTGCTTTTCTATTGTTCCTACCAAAATGTAAATAACTCCACATTATATTCCATTTGCCATGTTCTTGCCCACTCACTTGGGATATGGCTCCACTTATGGTATTTTGCCAAAATTACCATCATGCACATGTGAGCTGCCAACAGCTATTAATCAACGGGGGAAGGGTGCAGAGGAACCAATCTCAATCCTGAATTTCTCTCAAGTCCACGTTTGAAGATCCTGGCCAAATTATCTCTTTCCTTCCCTCCACTCCACCAAACCCTGCCCTCCACCCACTCCCATCACAAAAGACAAAGGAGCCTGTCCTGTACTAGAGTCATAGAGTTATACAGCATAGAAAGAGGCCCTTCAGCCCATCGTGTCCGCGCCGGCCATCAAGCCCTGTCTATTCTAATCCCATTTTCCAGCACTTGGTCCGTAGCCTTGTATGCTATGGCGTTTCAAGTGCTCATCTAAATGCTTCTTGAATGTTGAGGGTTCCTGCCTCTACCACCCTTTCAGGCAGTGAGTTCCAGATTCCAACCACCCTCTGGGTGAAAAAGTCTTTCCTCAAATCCCCTCGAAACCTCCTGCCCCTTACCTTGAAACTATGCCCCCTGGTTACTGACCCCTCTACCAAGGGGAAAAGTTCCTTTCTATCTACGCCCCTCATAATTTTGTACACCTCAATCAGGTCCCCCCTCAGCCTTCTCTGCTCTAAGGAAAACAACCCCAGCCTGTCCAGTCTCTCTTCATAGCTGAAGCGCTCCAGCCCAGGTAACATCCTGGTGAATCTCCTCTGCACCCTCTCCAATGCAATCACATCCCTCCTATAGTGTGGTGACCAGAACTGCACACAGTATTCCAGCTGTGGCCTAACTAGCGTTTTGTACAGTTCCATCATAACCTCCCTGCTCTTATATTCTATGCCTCGGCTAATGAAGGCAAGTATCCCATATGCCTTTTTAACCACCTTATCTACCTGTCCTGCTGCCTTCAGGGCTCTATGTACATGCACACCAAGGTCCCCCTGATCCTCTGTCCTTCCTAGGGTCCTACCATTCATTGTGTATTCCCTTGCCTTGTTTGTCCTCCCAAAATGCATCACCTCACACTTTTCTACTCTCCTCAATTAAGATTTTGAAGGCTGAGAGTGATAGATCTTTGATGGGCAAGGGTATCAGGGATATGGAGCAAAGGCGGGTAAATGCAGTCGAGGTACAGATCAGCCATGATCATCATTTTGTTGTTGTTCTTTTTAGGCAGTCCCTCGGAACAGAGGATGACTTGCTTCCACACTAAAAATGAGTTCTCAGGTGACTGATGAGTCCAATGCGGGACCTACAGTCTCTGTCACAGGTGGGGCAGACGGTGGTTGAAGCGGCGGGTGGGTGGGGTGCTTGGGTTGACGTGCGCTCCTTCCGCTTGCTCCCCGTGAAGAGACTCGAGGTGTTCGGCGCCTTCCCGGATGCTTCTCCTCCACTTCGTGCGGTCTTGGGCCAGGGATTCCCAGGTGTCGGTGGGGATGTTGCACTTTTTCCAAGGAGGCTTTGAGGGTGTCCTTGAAGCGTTTCCTCTGCCCACCTGGGGCTCTCTTGCCGCGTCGGAGCTCAGAGTAGAGTGCTTGCTCTGGGAGTCTCAAACCAGCCATGATCTAATTGAATGGCAGAACAGGCTCAAGGGGCTGAATGGCCTCCTCCTGTTCCGATGAGCAGAACCTCACTGTGACCATGGCTTCAGCACAGAGTAGGACCATCCTGGACTGGGGGACCCAATTACTCACTGGATAAGCCCTCAGCCATCAAGGCAGCCCAACTACTTGTCCGCTCAATAGAAACAACAACAAAATAATAATTTGAAAAATTACTCAATGTAAATGATAATTCTTCACTTTGTTTCTAAGAATTAGTCCTGACATTAAGAGTGCTCAAAATACATTTCACAAACCAACTTGTAAACAGGGCAAGTATTACTCGGTTGTCAGTTTGGCTCAGTGGAAGTATACCCGTGAAAGTCAGAAGTTTGTGGCTCAAGCTCTACTCCAGGAATGTGTGGATAGTTTAAACTGACAAAACTACGTACAGTTTTGGTCTCCTTATTTAAGGAGGGATATACTTGCCTTGGAGGCAGTTCAGGGAAGGTTCACTAGGTTGATTCCTGAGATGAAGGGGTTGTCTTATGAGGAAAGGTTGAGCAGGTTGGGCCTATACTCATTGACGTTTAGAAGAATGAGAGGTGATCTTATTGAAACATATAAGATTCTAAAGGGGCTTGACAGGGTAGATGCAGAGAGGATGTTTCCCCTCATGGGGGAATCTAGAACTAGGGGGCATAGTTTCAGAATAAGGGATCGCCCATTTAAGATGGAGATGAGGAGGAATTTCTTCTCTCAGAGGGTCGTGAATCTTTGGAATTCTCTACCCAAGAGCTGTGGAAGCTGGGTCATTGAATATATTCAAGGCTGAGATAGACAGATATTTGAGCTACAGGGCAGTCAAGGGTTATGGGGAACAGGCAGGTAAGTGGAGTTGAGGCCAAGATTAGATCAGCCATGACCTTATTGAATGGCGGAGCAGGTCGAGGGGCCGAATGACTTATTCCTGCGTCTTATGTTCTTATGTAAGAGGTGCTGTCTTTTAAGAACATAAGAAATAGGAGCAGGAGTAGGCCGTACGGCCCCTCGAACCTGCTCCGATGAGATTTAAAACCGAGGTCGTCTGTCTGTCAGTTCAGGAGGATGTAAAAGATCTCATGGCATTTCCCCCCCCACCCCCCTCAATAATACAGGGAGTTCTCCCCGTGTCTTGGCCAGAACTTCTCCCTGCATCAAGAATAGATTACCCAGACATTCATCTCATTACTGTTTGTGGGAGCTTGCTGTGCGGCAAAGTGTTTGCCTGCAAAATAGTGACCGCACCTCATTGGGCTGTGAAGCACCTCGGACATCTTGAGGACGTGAAAGATGATATATAAATGTGCCTCGTCCTTTCATATAAATGAAAACTCGAGGCAGGTTGGGGGTGGGGGGAAGCTGCTCGCTTTACGTGCTTGGTGTTTGACAGGTGCACTCACCATGGGGTTACAGGTTTCATTCCCAGGGATGGAGTCGCAGGTGGGGGTGTCGTTGCCCAAATTCACAACCCGATACAGAGGCTGCCCTGAGGTTGCGAGATATCTAAACAGCACCGAAAGTTAAAGAAAAAGCAAGATGCTAGAAAGAGTTTTTTTTTTTTTTTTTAAATCACAGCACTCTCAAGTCGGCCCTAGGAACTGAACCTCCAAGATGGCCGTCAGATCAAAACTTCCACCAGCCACCAGCCCCCACCCCCTGCTTGCCCAGGGAGCATGATGGATAATCCAAGGCATCTGGTCACTCCACCTTACAAGACCTAAGATAATTAGGGCATTTCCCACACCCCCAATTCCAATACAAATCCAGGACGATGTCGTTCCTCTTCAACTTCAGCCCGAGTCTACAGTCCCAGCACAGGTTGAGCAGCTAAAGGATACAGTGCAGTCATCCCCCAGTACGCCACACAGATCACCAAGAGTATAAAGGTGACCAAGGGGTAAACGAGTGACGACATGATCTGACCAATCGCCCTGTTGGATGAGAGGGAGAAAAACACAAAGATTATTCCACATGGGTCACGGTTACTGAAAATTATTTATAATGCCCAAGGCAAAAAGACTTACATTTCTATAGCTGTGGCTCAGTGGGCAGCACCCTCGCCTCTCAGTCAGAAGGTTGTGGGTTCAAGTCCCACTCCAGGGACTTGAGCACAAAAATCTAGTCCGACACTCCCAGTGCAGTGCTGAGGGAGTGCTGCACTGTCGGAGATGCCGTCTCTCGGATGAGACGTTAAACCAAGGCCCCGTCTGCTCTCTCAGGTGGACGTAAAAGATCCCATGGCACTATTTCGAAGAGGAGCAGGGGAGTTCTCCCCGGTGTCCTGGGCCAATATTTACCCCTCAATCAGCACAACAAAAACAGATGATCTGGTCATTATCATATCAGTGTGTGTGGGAGCTTGCTGAGCGCAAATTGGCTGCCACGTTTCTCACAATTCAACAGTGACCACACTCCAAAAGTACTTCATTGGCTGTAAAGCGCTTGGAGATGTCCGGTGGTCGTGAAAGGCGCTATATAAATGCAAGTCTGTCTTTCTTTCACGACCACCGGACGTCTCAAAGCGCTTCACAGTCAATGAAGTACTTTTGAAGTGTAGTCACTGTCGTAATGTAGGGAAACGCAACAACCAATTTGCGCACAGCAAGCTCACAGTCAATGAAGTACTTTTGAAGTGTAGTCACTGTCGTAATGCAGGGAAACGCAACAATTGGGATCTTTTACGTCCACCTGAGGGGGCAGATAAGACCTTGGTTTAACACTTCATTCGAAAGACGGCACCTCCGACAGCGCAGCACTCCCTCGGTATGGGCACTGGGAGCGTCAGCCTGGAATATGTGCTCGAGTGTCTGAAGAGGTATTTAAACACAAGGTCTTCTGGCTCAGAGGCGAGAGAGCTACCCATTGAGAAGCCAATCACACAAACACTTAAAAAATAATTATCCAATTCTGCCCATACTATGTTGTCCTTTTTAATACACAAGGCAGTGCCAAAGGGCCGCCGATTGTTTCCCTCCTTCCTGATTCCGCCCCCCGAACCGCCATCCAACCCCAATGGTCTCCGTCCATAATAGAGGAATAGTCCATCCCAGCTTCCACCCGTACCACGATGGTGGTAATCAGGTGCCCAGGGCAAAGACAGGCAACAATCTAAAGCAATAGGAGGCGGGTAACCAGGTATGAAAGTCAACGAGGGATGGGTGCACCAAGTCAGGGAGCCTTCCGAGTGGGTGGGTCTTGTTCCCTTTCTGGAGCGATCCGACACACATTTACAGGGTGGCATCAGGAATTGTACATGGCGATCGTTTAATGAGTGGAGACCCTTTCCTCGTAGGGGGTTGCTGGTGGGCGGTCACGCCGCGAACAGGTTGCTAGACAGCAATCACACCTACTTGCTGGCTTCCTTGATGAGGGCAATAGCAATCAGGATTCTTTTCCGCAAGAAAATCAGCAGCAGCAGGATTATAACCTCCAGGACCACCAGGATGATCACTGCAACAGGAAGATTTCACATTCAGAAAGACAACTTCTATGCCAATCTCTACCGATTCTATTCAAGGGATAATCTCATTAATAAATGACATCAATATGTCTTAATAGCAATAAAAATATATAAATATTAAAAAATGATATATATATATATATGTTTATTGGTTTAATATTTGTTTATTAGTTATATTTATACATATAAAACTTCATGCTCCCTCTTTCCACCGTCCCCACACCCCCAAGTTTTATTCACTTTACCTGGTGTAAATTCATGCCAAGGCATAATTTCTTAGGCATCCCTTAGCCTTCGAGTACCTTGCCCAAGTGGGCATCCTCCCTGCATAAGCCTAGTTCGCCAACATCGCATGGCAATTCCACTGTGGAAGACTTCACTGTCGAGTCCAACCATTTCTTCTCTCTCTCCCTCCCACTACGTCTTCGCACATGTGCTTGCCAACCAGTCACGAAGGGTCGGAACGATGACAGATTCCCCATTCTTTCTGATGCAAGAGCATTGAAGCCAGCTAAACGGCTCTATTGCTGAGATAAGCCAATCGAGACGACGACCTACCTAGCCTCCCAGGGCCGAGCTCCACGCCATACAATGCACTCACCCAATGAGCCCATTGAGAAGGGGCCAATCTACCCGTTGAAGAATGTGGGAGTCGCACACCACATTCCATGGGGCTGAACACTCCGGCTGTGCCTTCCCACTTACCCGGTGTCTGATCCCATTCCCCCCCCAATACAGGAAGTGATGGATGGAAGCAATTTGTTCTCCCAGTCCAGTATTCCCCAAGGCCATTAGCGCTAAGCCTCCAATTATGCCCAGTGATGAATTCATGGGGTCAACCCTGGTCTCCTGGAAGTTGCTCAATTGGCTTCGGAAGGAATTTTCCCCAAAGTTTTTCCTAAAATTGTCCACCGGTCTTTCTCTCTGGTTTTTGCCTCTCTTCCCTCTTCCCCCTTCGCCCCAAACAATGGGAAGGCGAATCCTAACTTTTTCTGGCACTCCAAGTCTCCAGATATATGTTATAACAGCCATTGTGTACAACAGGCAAATCGCGGTCACATGAACATGCGCGTTATCAGCAGCGGGGACTGTGTTGCAAAAGGCTTCACATAAAATGAAGCAACTTTATCGAAAAAATGCATCGACCGCCAACAAGAGCGTACGAACAAGGCGAATGACCGGCTAATCGGCTTTGTTCCTCGGTTTAATGAGGAACTTTGGGCGGGACGCCAGGTGAAGTCCCTACTCTTCCAGCGGCGTCATGGGATCTTCAGCATCCACTTGAACGGAGAGTTGGGACCTCTGCTTGAATATGAAGAACAGCACCTCCAACAGTGCTGCACTCCCTCAGCACCGCGCGGTCAGCCTAGATGCTAGTCTGGAACCTGTGAGCCGAGGCAAGCGCACTCCCAATTGAAACCAAGCTGACACATCGCTCACCTCTGTGGGGTGGGTGGGGTGGGGGGGGGAGCCTGTCTGCTCAGCACCTTCCCGCACAATTACAGGCGAGATTGTGAGGGGCTGAGACCTGGGCTCCGACAGCTGCCCCGGGCCTCAACCCTCTCCCACTTCAGGACTGGCGTCCATCCCAAAAGGTGCTGCCTACAAAGTTGGTTTGGACACACCAAACCGCAGGTGGTGGTCAGTCAGCCTCTGAAGAGGGAAAAGAGAAAAAAACCCCACAGCCCATAATTTCCCCGGGAGAAATGAAGGGTCTCCGAATGAATTTATCAAGCGCTGGTTAGGCCACAACTGGAGTACTGCGTCCAGTTCTGGTCACCACACTTTAGGAAGGATGAGAGGGTGCAGAGGAGATTTACCAGAATGGTTCCGGGGATGGAGGATCTTAGCGACAAGGACAGGTTGGAGAAGCTGGATTTGTTTTCATTAGAGCAAAGGAGGTTGAGGGTGATTTGATAGAGGTATACAAGATTATGATGGGTTTGGATAGGCTAGACGGGGAAAGGCTGTTCCCACTAGTTGATGGTACAAGGACTAGGGGACACAGATTTAAGGTTTTGGGCAAGAGATACAGGGGAAAAGTGAGGAAAACTTTTTTGCGCAGCGAGTGGTGACGACCTGGAACTCGCTGCCGACGGAAGTGGTGGAAGCGGAGACACTCAATGTTTTCAAGGGGAGACTGGATAGGCACTTGAGGGAAATAAATTTGCAGGGCTACGGGGATAGAGCGGGGGAATGGGACTGACTGGATTGCTCTACAGAGAGCCGGCACGGACTCGATGGGCCGAACGGCCTCATTCTGTGCTGTTATGACTCAATGGGGGTGATTTTGCCAATGGGGAGCTTTTGGAGGCGGGACTCCCACTTGTCAGGTTTCAGTCCCGCCTCCATCAACTTCTGGCCAACCCAAGCTATTTGCCCTTGATTGACCTGATTAAGCCCGCCCAGCGGGCTTAGCAGGCCAATTAAGGGAAAGCCGGTTGCAGAGAACGTCAGCGTATGACGTTTCATCTGCCAAAAATTTTTGACAGATGAATCGTCATCATTTGACAGCTCTGTGAAGCTGTCAAACACTGACATCCTCTGTAGTTTGATGAGGTCTTGAATTCAAGACCTCACCAAACTTCTTTCTTTTACAGAAATGAGATGGTTGTTGCACTGGAGAATGCAACGGCCACCTGTCACCTCTACCGCGGAGGTGCGAGACTCTCCGCATACACACCGACTGAAGCCTGCAGGAAGAAACAAAGGTAAGTACACTTTTACTAACACTTTGCACTTAACTCAGATACTCACCTCTCCACTCTTGCACCCAGCACTTACCTTCACAGTGCACTTTTGCGCCCCCCCGACCCCCGCAGACCCAGTACTCGCCTCACTGATCTGGCGGGTTTCGGAGCCTTCGGGAAGCCCACACTGAGGGCAAAAAGGGGGATAATCCTATTTTCTGCCTGTTAACTACCCGTTAACAGGCAGTTAATCGGCTTTAATCCCTTCCCGCCTCCAAGGAGACGGGACCCGGTGCGGGATGGCTACCCGCCCCCCCGGCAAGATGGCACGGAGGCAGGTTGGGCACCCGCCTCCAAATTCTGCCATTTTCCCGGCAGTCCCGCCTCCATACCTGCCTTCCACAGGGCTGGCAAAAATCGGCCCTTATGACTCAATGAATCATCGACCCCCCCTCTTGTCCCTCTTCACAGGGGCTGCCGGACCAGGCCTGCACTCCCAGGTTCAGTCCGCACCAGAGGGTGAACGCTCCGTGGCTCGGAGCTCCGCATGCGCTGACAGCGTCAGAGAAACACTCACAGACAGCCAGCCAGGTCTCCTTGACTTGCCCGTAGACGGCGAAATCCGTGGTGAAGCCAACGGTTGAAATGGTGGCTCCTCGTTTGTTCAGCTCATCGTACTCCCAGTAGCAGTGCCAGATACCTGGAAACAAGACAAGGCAGAAAGAATGAAGCAGCGGCCTTCGAGCGAGTGCCGGCCTGCTCTTGGCGCTGGCTAACATTTCATAGGCAGGTTTTCCTGTTCCCAGGGATATGGGACCACCGGCACAGCGAGTACAGGAAAAATCGGACACACACACCCAACTAAAAGGGACTCCACCCACATTTCCGCCCATTTAAATGAACAACAACTTGTATTTATATAGCGCCTTTAATGTAGTAAAGCGTCCCAAGGCACTGCACAGGAATATTGTAAGACCAAAAAATTTGACAGCGAGCCACATAAGGAGAAATTAAGGGAGGTGACCAAATGCTTGGTCAAAGAGTTAGGTTTTAAGGAGCATCTTAAAGGAGGAAGGAGAGGTAGCGAGGCGGAGAGGTTCAGGCAGGGAATTCCCGAGCTTAGGGCCCAGGCAGCTGAAGGCACGGCCACCAATGGTTGAGCGATTATAATCAAGGATGCTCGAGAGGGCAGAATTAGAGGAGCGCAGATATCTCGGAGGGTTGTGGGGCTGAAGGAGATTACAGAGATAGGGAGGGGCAAGGAGGCCATGGAGGGATTTGAAAACAACGATGAGAATTTTGAAATCGAGGCGCTGCTTAACCGGGAGCCAGTGTAGGTCAGCGAGCACAGGGGAGATGGACGAACGGGACTTGGTGCAAGTTAGGACACGGGCAGCCGAGTTTTAGGTGACCTCAAGTTTACGTAGGGTGGAATGTGGGAGGCCAGCCAGGAGAGCATTGGAATAGTCAAGTCTAGAGGTAACAAAGGCATGGATGAGGGTTTCAGCAGTCCAAAAATGTGCGGGTTAGGTTGATTTGGCTCTGATAAATTGACCCTTAGTGTTAGGGGGGGATTAAATATGTGGGGTTATGGGGATAGGATGGGATATGTTAGGGGGAATTAAATACGTGGGGTTACGGGGATAGGGTGGGATAGGTGCAGGCTTGATGTGGGGATTCGGTGTGAGAAAGCAGGGACAGGGTACTGGATTTGGATGATCAGCCATGATCGTATTGAATGGTGGAGCAGGCTCGACGGGCCGAATGGCCTACTCCTGCTCCTAGCTTCTATGTTTCTATGTTTCTATATGAGCTGAGGCAAGGGCGAGGACGGGCGATGTTACAAAGGTGGAAGTAGGCGGTCTTAGTTATGCTGCGGATATGTGGTCAGAAGCTCATTTCAGGGTCAAGTATGACACCAAGGTTGCGAACAGTGTGGTTCAGCCTCAGACGGATGTTAGGGAGAGGGACGGAGTCAGTGGCTGGGGAACGGAGTTTGTGGTGCGCAGGCTCCCTTGTGAGCGTGCGTGAAATCCTCCCCACCTGAATTTGCTGTAATCACCGGCCCCTAAGTTATCCGATATGTCCCGCCCCGGGAACAGGGAAACCTGCCCCCTAATGTCTGCAAAGAGTTAGCTGGAGGGAAAAGTTTAAATTAGGTTTTGTGGCAGAGGTGGGTAAGGAAAAGAAGAAAGACTTGCATTTATATAGCGCCTTTCATGACCACTGGTGTCCCAAAGTGACTCTCAGCCAATGAACTATTTTTGGAGTGTAGTCACTGTTGTAATGTAGGAAACGCGGCAGCCAATTTGCACACAGCAAGATCCCACAAACAGCAATGTGATAATGACCAGATCATCTGTTTTTGTTATGTTGATTGAGGGATAACTATTAGCCCAGGACACCGGGGAGAACTCTCCCCTGCTCCTCTTCGAAATAGTGCCATGGGATCTTTTACATCCACCCGAGAGCGCAGACGGGGCCTCGGTTTAACGTCTCATCTGAAAGACCATTCTGAAGGTCTTAAGCCACCTCATTCCGAAAATTGGTGGACCTGGATTGCTGTGGATGTAGGAGGAATCAAATTGTTTTTATAAAAGGGCAGCAGGCACATGGGAACACCACCACCTCCAAGTTCCCCTCCAAGTCACACACCATCCCGACTTGGAAATATATCGGTCGATCTTTCATCGTCGCTGGGTCAAAATCCTGGAACTCCTTCCTTAACAGCACTGTGGGAGCACCTTCACCACATGGACTGCAGCGGTTCAAGAAGGTGGCTCACCACCACCTTCTCGAGGGCAACTAGGGATGGGCAATAAATGCCGGCTTTGCCAGCAATGCCCACATCCCGTGAATGAATTTTTAAAAATGCTATTTTATTTAGCAGATTGCTGGCGATAGAATCACAATCTCTACCATAATACAATGCTAAATCAATCCTTTAAAAAGCGACTTTAAAAACCTCATTCCGGAATATCTATTTGAACTAAAAGTTAGAATAATTCCCATGGTTTTCATTCAAACTAGCCACAATTGCAACATTAAACCATTGCCCATTACTCCTCCATAAATGCCAAGTAGTCCTTTTCTGTTCATTTATAATGAATTAACTCGTGTCGAAATTCATCAGCTAACCCCCAGCGTGCAGCATTATTGAGTTGAAAACGGGTTGAGCCTTTCTGGTTTCTCTCTTCCCCCCCCCCCCCCAATATATAACAAAAGATATTCGTCAATCACCCCCTTCAAGGAGACAGTGTCTCTTAAAATTTTATTTCAAGACCTGTTCTGTCAGCCAATGGGGAGCCCCCCCTCCCCCCCCGCACCGGCCAGACCAGTCCAATGAGGAGCCCCCAGCCTGGCCAATGGAGAGTTAAAATGACCATTAAAGCTGCCAGATTGTCCTAAAAATCCAACAGATTCACTAATGCCGTTCAGGGAAGGAAAGCCTCCCCTACTTTTTTTTTTTTTAATTTATTCGTTCATGGGATGTGGGCGTCGCTGGCAAGACCAGCATTTATTGCCCATCCCTAATTGCCCTCGAGAAGGTGGTGGTGAGCCGCCTTCTTGAACCGCTGCACTCCCACAGTGCTGTTAGGGAGGGAGTTCCAGGATTTTGACCCAGCGACGAAGGATCGGCCGATATATTTCCAAGTCAGGATGGTGTGTGACTTGGAGGGGAACTTGCAGGTGGTGGTGTTCCCATGCGCCTGCTGCCCTTGTCCTTCTAGGTGGAAGAGATCGCGGGTTTGGGAGGTGCTGCCGAAGAAGCCCTGGTGAGTTGTTACAGTGCATCTTGTAGATGGTACACACTGCAGCCACGGTGCGCCGGTAGTGGAGGGAGTGAATGTTTAAGGTGGTGGATGGGGTGCCAATCAAGCGGGCTGCTTTGTCCTGGATGGTGTTGAGCTTCTTGAGTGTTGTTGGAGCTGCACTCATCCAGGCAAGTGGAGAGTATTCCATCACACTCCTGACTTGTGCCTTGTAGATGGTGGAAAGGCTTTGGGGAGTCAGGAGGTGAGACACTCACCGCAGAATACCCAGCTTCTGACCTGCTCTTGTTGCCACAGTATTTATGTGGCTGTTCCGCCATTGAATTAGGTCACAGTTGATCTGTACCTCAACTCCAGTTGTTGACTTTTGAGACGTTGTTTTTCTCGGAGTCAATAATTGACCCACAATAGGTAAACCACTTGTGAGTGAACACATCTCCGTGTTACGACAACACGACACATCAACTGAAATTCTGTACGCGGGAATAAAAAGGGCAACCAAAAAGGGATCGAGGGGGAAAGGCGCTCAGCAGCATGGGACCACTTGCCCGGAGGGTGGGCAGGTAGCACCAGGCTGATCGTCCAGTGATTCACCGCACAATTCAGCTAATCCACTTGGCACCGCAGATGGCAAGAGATAAAAGTTGCTATAGTAACGTCTCTCAGGAGGAACACCGCACAGCTGGGACCGGCAGAGGTGTGCACGCCACTGGCAGGGTGTCAACGCAGAACAAAATTTTGCGACAGTGTTAACGTCACAGAACAAAGCACCTGCAAGAGAAGCACCACTGCAGCCGATCTACCCGGAGTCCCAAAGCTCTCCCCCCCTCAAGCACATTTCTAGCAGGCATTCCAAATTTAACTTTAGTCCATTACTTGCACCTCCAATTCTGGCCTCTTGCGCATTCCCCCAATTTTCATCGTTCCACCATTGGCGGCCGTGCCTTCAGCCTCTCTTTCCTCCTTTAAGACGCTCCTTAAAACCTCCCTCTTTGACCAAGCTATTGGTCACCTGTCCTAATATTTCCTTATGAGGCCCAGTGTCAAATTATGCTTAATAAAGCTCCTGTGAAGGGCCTAGGCATGTTTTACTATGTTAACGGCGCTATATAAATGTAAATTGTTGTAATTGGCAAAAGAACCAGAGGGGAGACGAGGAGAATTTTTTTTTATTACGCAGCGAGTTGTGGTGATCTGGAATGCACTGCCTGAAAGGGCGGTGGAAGCAGATTCAATAATAACTTTCAAAAAGGGAATTGGGTAAATACTTGAAAAGGAAAAACTTGCAGGGCCTAGGGAAAAGAGCCGGAGAGAGTGGGACTAATTGGAGAGCTCTTTCAAAGAGCTGGCACAGGCACGATGGGCCGAATGGCCTCCTTCTGTGACCCCTGTGCTCGCTGACCTACAATGGCTCCTGGTTAAGCAGCGCCTCGATTTCAAAATGCTCATCCATGTTTTCAAATCCCTCCATGGCCTCCTCCGCCCTCCCTATCTCTATAATCTCCTCCAGCCCCACCCCCCCCCACCCCCCAACCGAGATATCTGCGCTCCTCTAATTCTGCCCTGGAGCATCCCTGATTATAAATCGCTCCACCATTGGCGGCTGTGCCTGGTGTTGCCTAGGCCCCAAGCTCTGGAATTCCCTGCCTAAACCTCTCCACCTCTCTTTCCTCCTTTAAGACGCTCCTTAGAACCTACCTACTATCGCCCCCCCTACGCCAGCAAAGACCGGGGATCAAGCCCCACCTGGATAAATTAATTAAGCCATCAAGTCATCAAAATAGGAGCAGGAGGCGGCCATTCAGCCCCTCGAGTATGCTCCGCCATTCAATTAGATTGTGTCTTATGATAGTCAGACAGGAATGAGGGGTCTGTATTTAAAGTTCCGTTCCCTCTCCCCATTGCTCACTAAATCACTCGACAGTGACCGCGCTGCTAAAACCCTTCTCACTCGCAGTTCCCACCCAAGGGAGAATGCCTGGTCCCCACTTGCTGTCTCCCCATTGCAACACAGCTGAAAACCCAGGAATCCACAGGCACTGGGAGGTGTGAGGTGATGCATTTTGGCAGAAGGAACGGGGAGAGGCAATATACACTTAATGGCACAGTTTTAAAGAGTGCGCAGGGACAGAGGGACCTGGGAGTTAATGTCCATACATCCCTGAAGGTGGCAGGACATATTGAGAGAGTTGTTAGCCAAGCATGTGGGCTTCATAAATAGAGGTATTGAAGTTATGCTGAACCTTTATAAAGCACTGGTTAGGCCACAACTGGAGTATTGTGTCCAGTTCTGGTCACCACACTTTAGGAAGGATGTGAAGGCCCTTGAGAGGGTGCAGAGGAGATTTACCAGAATGGTTCCGGGGAATGGGGGATCTTCGCTACAAGGACAGGTTGGAGAAGCTGGATTTGTTTTCATTAGAGCAAAGGAGGTTGAAGGGTGATTTGATAGAGGTGTACAAGATTATGATGAGTTTGGATAGGCTAGACGGGGAAAGGCTGTTCCCACTAGTTGATGGGATAAGGACTGGGGGACACAGATTTAAGGTTTTGGGCAAGAGATACAAGGGCGGATGTGAGGAAAACCTTTTTTACGCAGTGAGTGGTGAGGACCTGGAACTCGCTGCCGACGGAAGTGGTGGAAGCGGAGACACTCAATGTTTTCAAGGGGAGACTGAATAGGCACTTGAGGGAAATAAACTTGCAGGGCTACGGGGATAGAGCGGGGGAATGGGACTGACTGGATTACTCTAGAGAGCCGGCGCAGACTCGATGGGCCGAATGGCCTCCTTCTGTGTCGTTATGACTATGACTCCACGACTTGGCCCCGTTCACTGCCCACACAACGTTCACAGTAATTAAGAAAGGAGAGACTGGTACAGTGAAAGGAATGATGTTTTTTTTGCCCTAAATACCCACCATATCCAATGACAGCAACCAGACCAACGATCAGGACCCAGATCAGAATTCCAGCCAGGAACCTCATGAGGAGCAGGAAGAGCAGACTCACTAACATAGCGATTACCAAGCCTCTGTCAGGGCAGCGGGAAGATGAGTTGAAAAGCCCAGCAGCAATGGGAAGAGAGAGAAAGACGACCACGTTAACTTTGGCACATTATTTCCAGGTTGTCGGTTACATTTCTAAGCTCAGCAACTGTTGGGAAAGACTCGACACGGACCAGCACAATCGCGGCTTGAAGGAGTCCAGGGCTGGTGGAAAGGGAACGGGCGCTCACGAGCTTGGGCAGCCGGCTCCGAAACCAGGGAGTCGCAAGCTCGCAGCCGCTGGCTTGCCCGCGACTGGAACTCAAGCCAGCCGAGAGGACAGGGCCAGTTCCCGGTGAAGCCTCTGCACTAGGGAGCTGCGTGGAAGCGAGGCGGGCACGGAAGGGAGTCGTTCCGCCGGGCGGCGGACCTGGCAGAATCCGCACCTCGCAAAATGTCTCATCTTGAAACATGGCGTTGCTGTACGTCAAAGGAAAACAGGCTGAAGGTTTAGCAGCAGGTCCAACACTGCACTGTCACAGAGTGCGACACACAGAGTGGCCCTGTAACAGAGTGCGACACACAGGGTGGCCCTGTAACAGAGTGTAACACACAGAGTGGCCCTGTCACAGAGTGTGACACACAAGGGGGGTGGGGGGGGGGGGGGGGGGGGGGGTGTAACTTAGACCCAAGTTGCTAATCAGTTGCACGACCTCTACCCTGAAGCTTTCCCGTGGACCAGTTATTAGGCAAGAGAATTATATGGAAGTAGTTTGTTCCATTGCAGAGGGAACGGATGGGGAAACAAACCGATGGGAGGCGGGATTGACACCGCCCCCCAAGTCTCGTCCACCAGAACAGCCACACGGAACTGTACGGCCCAGAGCACCCTCCCCATCCCCTCCCCTCGAGGGACGCAGCGTGCTCACACGTTGTGCAAACTTTGGCTGGGGGTGGGGGAGGAATGACGTAAAGACAGCAGCGATGAACGCATAATCCAGTGGAAAGAAAGTGCTAAGAGTTTCTGTTGGGTCTGCTAATCACCGTGAGCCGCTCGCGTGCGCAGATTCAGAGATGAAGAGGACACTCACATTAATATCCAATGCCAGGACTTTGTAAAGTCTTCAAATATCCTCATCCCCACTTCCTTAGCATTAAAGTCTTGCAGCAGATCACTGAAACGAACAGCCAACAGTTAAGCCTCCAACACAACCTCCCAAACCGCACTTAAAATAGGTTTAACCCTTCCTCCCCCGGTGCAATAGCTCCACCTCACAACAACAACTTGCATTGATATAGTGCCTTTGATGTAGAAAAATGTCCCAACCCGCTCGGCAGGAGGGTAAGCAAACAGAAATTGAGACCGAGCCGAGGGAGGAGATATTAGGGCAGGTGACCAAAAGCTTGGTCAAAGAGCTAGGTTTTAAGGAGGGTCTTATAAGACCAGAGAGAGAGAGGTGGAGAGGTTCAGGCAGGGAATTCCAGAGCTTAGGGCCCAGGCAGCTGAAGGCACGGCCGGCAATGGTGGAGCGATTAAAATCGGGGATGCTCAAGAGGGCAGAATTAGAGGAGCGCAGAGATCTCGGGTGGGGGGGGGGGGGGGGGGGGGGGACACAGTTGTGGGGCTGGAGGAGGTTGTAGAGATTAGGAGGGGCGAGGGCCATGGAGGGATTTGAAAACAAGGATGAGAATTTTTAAAAGCGAGGCGTTGCTTAACCGGGTGCCAACGCAGGTCAGCGAGCACAGGAGGTGATGGGCGAACGGGACTTGGTGCAAGTTAGAGGACATGGGGCAGCAGAGTTCTGGATGAGTTCAAGTTTACGGAGGGCGAAGGATGGGAGGCCGGCCAGGAGAGCGCTGGAATAGTCAAGTCTGGAGGTGAGAAAGGCGCGGATTCAGGTTTGAGCAACGCAAGAGCCGAGGCAGGGGCGACGTTACAAATGGTGGAGATAAACACACCTGAAACGTTTTGAACAGTTGCGTTTCTTCAAACATTCACCACTTGACACAAGCTTACCCGGTAGCGTCCTTCATTGCCCCAGCAGTGGCGTTCCCCGGGGCGATGTCGCCAATGGTAAAGTTGTCGGGGTACTGCACGCCATCCAGTTTTGGCATGCACCTACTTAAGACTGAAGGACAACAGAAGCTCGTGAGTTAAGGCGCAGTGGCGCGGTTAAATTGCCAACAAGTTACTCCTGGCAGGAGGGTTGCCTCCCAGTCGGGGAACACTTCAGCAGCCAGGGGCATTCAGCCTCGGATATGCGGGTAAGCGTTCTCCAAGGCGGCCTTCTAGATACACGACAGCGCAAAATCATAGAGCAGAAACTGATAGCCAAGTTCCGCACTCATGAGGATGGCCTCAATCGCGATATCGGGTTCATGTCACGATACAGAACGTGACTTGACATCATGGCCGGTCTTCCCAGGTGTTTTTTTTTTAAAAAGACTAACACAAGAACCTACACAGATTGACAGGATATGCAGCCAGCAGGTGGTTTGACACGTTGGACCCCCTGGGACACATCTCATTGTCTTGGCTGCGCTCTTTGATGTAGGAAAGATTTGAATATATTTTGTCTGTGTTTAAATTGTGAATTCTGGGAGATTCTCTCACTGCTAACTTACCTGACGAAGGAGCGAACTGTTCCGAAAGCTTGTAAAATTAAATAAATCTGTTGGACTATAACCTGGTGTTGTGCGACTTCTCATTTTACTCCTGGAACACAGCGATCGTTACTTTGGGGGGGGGGGGGGAACCACGGCCGGCCCGTCCTGCGCACAGCAAGATCCCACCAACAGCCTCGAGGCGAATCGCCAGTTAGCTTGGGGGGGGCTGGCCGAGGGAGGAAGGTTTGCTAAGGACACACTCCATGCTCTTCTGCCAACATCATCGTGGGATCTTCAGTATCCACCTGAATAATGGGCGCCTGATGGCTTTGGAGCCTGCCTGCAATGGTAGCGTGGATGGAGGAGTTGGGGCGGGCAGGAAGGTCGAAACCCTACGTGGCCTTGGGTTTAACGTCCCCGGACTATGCAGCTCTCCTCAGTTACTGCACTGGAGGGGCCAGCCTGGATTCCGTGCTCGAGGCTTGAGCCCAAGACCTACCTATTAACCGAGAGTCCGGCCAATTGAACCCAAGCTGACACACAACTGCATCGATACGATACGATACAGGAGGTCGCTCGCTCGCTTCACTACTGGAACTACTTTGCAACATTTGTGTTCTGCCACCCACTTTGCAGCAAGCAGCTGAAGACCAGATAACGCTTTCTTTCTCCGCCCAACACTCTCTCCGGTATCAGCACGCTACCAGCTATTCAACCATGACACACACACTCTTTGAACCTACACCATTTGCTTTCCTAATTGCTTGCTGTACCTGCATGTTAACAGAAAGTTCACATGCAGGTACAGCAAGCAATTAGGAAAGCAAATGGTATGTTATACTCTAATCCCTTTGTAATAAAGGCTAAGAGTAAAGAAGTCTTAGTACAATTATACAGGGCTTTGGTGAGACCACACCTGGAGTACGGTGTACAGTTCTGGTCTCCTTACCTAAGGAAAGACATACTTGCCTTAGAGAGAGTGCAACGAAGGTTCACCAGACTGGTTCCTGGGATGGGGGGATTGTCCTATGAGGAGAGATTGAGTAGACTAGGCCTATATTCCCTAGAGTTTAGAAGAATGAGAGGTGATCTCATTGAAACATATAAAATTCTTAAGGGGCTTGACAGGGTTAATGCTGAGAAAAGGTTTCCCCTGGCTGTGGAGTCCAGAACCCGGGGTCACAGTCTCAGAATAAGGGGTCGGCCATTTAGGACTGAGATGAGGAGAAATTTCTTCACTCAAAGGGTTGTGAATCTTTGGAATTCTCAACCCCAGAGAGCTGTGGATGCTCAGTCATTCAGTATATTCAAGGCAGAGGTCGATAAATTTTGGGGAACAAAGGGAATTAAGGGATAGTGCGGGATGGTGGAGTTGAGGTAGAAGATCAGCCATGATCTTGTGGAATGGCGGATTAGGCTCGAGGGGCCGAATGGCCTACTCCAGCTCCTATTTATGTTCTTATGTAGACTGGCAGCACAGTGCAGTACTAGAGGAGTGCTACAGTGTTGGAGGCATTAAACCCACGGTCCCATTTGCTTCCCCTCTCCAGCCCCCGCCCGCCCCCACCCACGAGCCATCAGACGCCCATGATTCAGATGATAGTGATTGCCCCCGACACCGTTTGCGGGAGAGCGGGGAGTTCTCCCGGTGCCCCGGACAACATCCCTCCCGTTTGCGGGAGAGCGGGGAGTTCTCCCAGTGCCCTGGACAAAAATCCCTCCCTCAAAATCATCAGCAACGCCTCTTTCAAAACCGGACTCTGAATGGGGTTTCCCCAAATCCAATCGAGCCATCTCCTACGCCCACTAAAACTGTCCAGCTAATACAGACACAGTTACAATAGAATAAAGCCCTGGAGCAAAAGTGCACACAACAGGTATACCATCAGAAATCAACCACTTACATGCTGTGCTCGGGATCGTGTACGCGGGACACAGTTCTTTTGCCACAATCTCTTCCGGTTGCTGAAAGCAAAACCATTTGAAGACGTGTCATTTTTAAAGTTCCCAGCAGTGCACGCAAGGATGGCTTAGATCAACAAGGGGCTTCTGTACTGGAGCGTCAGCACGTGTAACAGCCCACGGGTGGACTGTGGGCAGCAAGCAGCAGAGGGAGAGCTCCCGGCCACATATCCGCAGCATAACAAAGATCGCCTACTTCCACCTCCGTAACATCGCCCGCCTCCGCCCCTGCCTCACCTCATCTGCTGCTGAAACCCTCCTCCATGCCTTTCACAGAATCACAGAATCCCCACAGTGCAGATAGAGGCCATTTCGGCCCATCGAGCCTGCACCGACACATATCCTACCCTATCCCTGTAACCCCACGTATTTAATCCCCCCTAACACTAAGGGTCAATTTATCATAGCCAAATCAACCTAACCCGCACATCTTTGGACTGTGGGAGGAAACCGGAGCACCCGGAGGAAACCCACGCAGACACGGGGAGAATGTGCAAACTCCACAGTCACCCGAGGCCGGATTCGAACCCGGGTCCCTGGCGCTGTGAGGCAACAGGGCTAACCACTATGCCACCGTGTTGCCTTTGTTACCTCGAGACTTGACTATTCCAACACACTCCTGGTTGGCCTCCCACATTCCACCTTACGTAAACTTGAGGTCATCCAAAACTCGGCTGCCCGTGTCCTAACTCGCACCAAGTCCCGTTCGCCCATCTCCCCTCCATTGACCTACATTGGCTCCCGGTTAAGCAGCGCCTCGATTTCAAAATTCTCATCCTTGTTTTCAAATCCCTCCATGGCCTCGCCCCTCCCTATCTCTGTTACCTCCTCCAGCCTCACTCTTACCGATACATTTATTAATTTAAAAAAAGAAACTGAATTCAAATTCTCTAATGGTGGGATTTGAACTGCCGTTCATAGAATCATAGAAAGTTACAGCACGGAAGGAGGCCATTTCGGCCCATCGTGTCCGCGCCGGCCAACAAAGAGCTATCCAGCCTAATCCCACTTCCCAGCTCTTGGTCCGTAGCCCTGCAGGTTAGAGCATCCCAAGTGCACATCCAAGTACTTTTTAATGTGGTTAGGGTTCCTGCCTCTACCACCCTTTCAGGAAGTGAGTTCCAGACCCCCACAACTCTCTGGGTGAAGAAATTTCCGCTCAAATCCCCTCTAAACCTTCCCCCAGTTACTTTAAATCTGTGACCCCTGGTTATCGACCCCTCTGCTAAGGGAAATAGGTCCTTTCTATCCACTTTATCTAGGCCCCTCATAATTTTACACACCTCAATAAGGTCTCCCCTCAGCCTCCTCTGTTCCAAGGAAAACAGACCCAGCCTATCCAGTCTTTCCTCATAGCTAAGATTCTCTACTCCCGGCAACATTCTTGTAAATCTCCTCTGTACCCTCTCTAGTGCAATCACATCTTTCCTGTAACGTGGTGACCAGAACTACACGCAGTACTCTAGCTGAGGCCTAACCAGTGTTTTATACTAGTTAGGCCTCAGACTAGTTAGGTTCTCAGCATTACTCGTCCAGGCCCCCCTGCAAATGCCACAACCACCGTCCTCTCCCCCTGGGAGCTGTCAAGATTGGGAGAGGAGCAGCAGCACTGGAGGCCAACCCCCTCCTCACAGATTCATAGAAATTTACAGCACAGAAGGAGCCCATTCGGCCCATCATGTCCATGCCGGCCCAAAGAGAGCTGTCCAGCCTAATCCCACTTTCCAGCACTTGGTCCGTAGCCCTGTAGGTTACGGCACTTCAAGGGCATATCCAAGTACTTTTTAAATGTGATGAGGGTTTCTGCCTCCACCACCCTTTCAGGCAGTGAGTTCCAGACCCCAATCACCCTCTGGGTGAAAAAAATTCTCAACTCCCCTCTAAACCTCTGCTCCCCTGGTTATTGACCCTTCTGCTAAGGGAAATAGATCCTTCCTATCCACTCTATCTGGGCCCCTCATAATTTTATACACCTCAATTAGGTCTCCGTTCAGCCTCCTCTGTTCCAAAGAAAACAACCCCAGCCTATCCAGTCTTTCCTCATAGCTAAGATTCTCTACTCCCGGCAACATCCTCGTAAATCTCCTCTGTACCCTCTCTATTGCAATCACATCTTTCCTGTAATGTGGTGACCAGAACTGCACGCAGTAATCTAGCTGAGGCCGAACCAGTGTTTTATACAGTTGAAGCATAACCCCCCCTGCTCTTGTATTCTATGCCACGGTTAATAAAGGCAAGCATTCCGTATGCCTTCTTAACCACCTTATCTACCTGACCTGCTACCTTCAGGGATCTGTGGACATGCACGCCAAGGTCCCTTTGTTCCTCTACACTACTCAGTGTCCTACCATTTAATGTGTATTCCCTTTCCTTGTTAGCCCTCCCCAAATGCATTACCTCACACTTCTCCGGATTGAATTCCATTTGCCACTGTTCTGCCCACCAGACCAGTCCATTGATATCTTCCCGCAGTCTGCAGCTTTCTTCTTCATTAATCAACCACACAGCCGATTTTAGTATCATCTGCAAACTTCTTAATCATGCCTTAATCATGCATTGAAGCCTAAATCATTGCTATAGACTCCTCCTAATGGGAGAGGAGGGCTAGAGAGGGTCCCCTGGCAGGAGAGTATTTCACACCAACGTGCATTGCAACAGTCAGCCTTCCATTAAATACTTAAAGATCCTCAATGGTACCGCTCCCTGGAGTGGGACTTGAACCCACAACCTTCCCCTAAGGGAATCAAGGGATATGGGGATAGGGCAGGAAAGTGGAGATAAGGTCAAAGATCAGCCATGATCTTATTAAATGGCGGAGCAGGCTCGAAGGGCCGAATGGCCGACTCCTGCGTCCATTTCTTATGTCTCAGAGGCGAGAGTGGTGCTACCCACTGAGCCACAGCGGACACTGAACAAGAGGCTCACCAACGAAGATCCAATCCAGTCTGGGGGTTGCAAATCACATTGACCGACAGACTGGTCCGGGGGGGGGGGGGTTGGGGGGGGAGAGAGAGAGAGAAGCGCACACTTATTATAGAGTCATACAGCACAGAAAGAGGCCCTTCGGCCCATCGTGTCCGCGCCGGCCATCAAGCCCTGTCTATTCTAATCCCATTTTCCAGCACTTGGTCCCTAGCCTTGTCTGCTATGGCGTTTCAAGTGCTCATCTAAATGCTTCTTGAATGTTGTGAGGGTTCCTGCCTCTACCACCCTTTCAGGCAGTGAGTTCCAGATTCCAACCACCCTCTGGGTGAAAAAGTCTTTCCTCAAATCCCCTCTAAACCTCCTGCCCCTGACCTTGAAACTATGCCCCCTGGTTATTGACCCCTCTACTAAGGGGAAAAGTTCCTTTCTATCTACCCTATCTACGCCCCTCATAATTTTGTACACCTCAATCAGGTCCCCCCCTCAGCCTTCTCTGCTCTAAGGAAAACAACCCCAGCCTGTCCAGCCTCTCTTCATAGCTGAAACGCTCCAGCCCAGGTAACATCCTGGTGAATCTCCTCTGCACCCTCTCCAATGCAATCACATCCTTCCTATAGTGTGGCGACCAGAACTGCACACAGTATTCCAGCTGTGGCCTAACTAGCGTTTTGTACAGCTCCATCATAACCTCCCTGCTCTTATATTCTATGCCTCGGTTAATGAAGGCAAGTATACCATATGCCTTTTTAACCACCTTATCTACCTGGCCTGCTGCCTTCAGGGACCTGTGTATTAAAGTAGTGACGCTCACAATGCTAGGAGACAGCCAAAATATCAAGCACACAATCACATAAGACGGCAGTAAACACCCGAGCATTTTATGCACAGTAATACTAACCAAGGTGGTGGTCTTCAGGTCAATTATGGGGTTACAGTATTTCTGATCGAAGATAGCGCCGCGATTAACCCCTGACACAAAAGAGGTCACTGGAAGCCAGAACTCTTTGGGACATTCTGCAACACAGACCTGCAAAACAAGAAAGGGAGCTTTTCAGTGGAGAGGTCAGGTAAATAGCCCTCGCAGCACAGCGAGATGCACCAACGGCGAAGTCTTCCCCTCTAAACCGAGGAACGAGCGAGCTGCTTCCGCTCCGTGGTACCATTCCCGCCTCTCGAGTCAGAAGGTCCCGGGTTTGAACGCCGCTCTGGACAGTCCCTGGGAGGAGAACGGAGCTCCGGCCCGGAATTCAAAAAGATACGAAGAGGACGACGACAACGCCACGCTGTCAGACTATCAGCCAGCCACTACTGGAGAACAGTGTGAAGGTACAGAATCACAGAATCCCCACAGTGCAGACAGAGGCCATTTCGGCCCATCGAGCCTGCACCGACACATATCCCACCCTATCCCCGTAACCCCACGTATTTAATCCCCCTAACACTAAGGGTCAATTTATCATAGCCAAATCAACCTAACCCGCACATCTTTGGACTGTGGGAGGAAACCGGAGCACCCGGAGGAAACCCACGCAGACACGGGGAGAATGTGCAAACTCCACACAGACAGTCACCCGAGGCCGAATTCGAACCCGGGTCCCTGGCGCTGTGAGGCAACAGTGCTAACCACTATGCCACCGTGTTGCCCAGCAAAAACAACCTGGAAATTACACGATGCAGGGAGGATGTTTCCCCTGGCTGGGGAGTCTAGAACCAGGGGTCACAGTCTCAGAATAAGGGGTCGGCCATTTAGGACTGAGATGAGGAGCAATTTCTTCACTTAGAGGGTGGTGAATCTTTGGAATTCTCTACCCCAGAGGGCTGTGGAGGCTCAGTCGTTGAGTCTATTCAAGACAGAGATCGATAGATTTTCGAATATTAAGGGAATCAAGGGATATGGGGATAGTGCAGGAAAGTGGAGATGGGGTAGAAGATCAGCCATGATCTTATTGAATGGCGGAGCAGGCTCAAGGGGCCGAATGGCCGACTCCTGCTCCCATTACGTTCTTATTACTGTTGGCGATAGGGATCCTTAAAATCTGCTCGTGTGACAGTGCTGTGGAATTACCGGGCGACACCTCATTAAAACAGCAGAGAGGCTTCGTACCAGCACAGAGTCGACATCTATCATCGAGAGGTCATTATTACACAATATACACTTGTTAAAATTCAATTGCAAAGCTTTGTAAAGGCCCTGGATGGAGGTTCCTCACGCGCTTGGTACCTGAGTCGTGGGGCACTGGAGCCCGTCGAGGGCGGAGGCCAGGATGCCCACCGGTGAGGCACATTTCAGGATGTCGAAGTACAAGACGTACGGCTTTCCCCTTGGAAGGAAGGAAGGAGGAAAAAGTGCATCAGGATTCGGACTTCAAGAAACATCAGAAGATTTAATGATTCATCCCTGGCGCACGTGTGAAAGTGGCGGTTGATCTTGGCTCCCAATGTCAGCAGCCCTCCGGTAACTAACCACAGCAGTCACCCGCTCACTCAATTTCAGCCCTCGCCTTAGCGCGTTGGGATACAGTTAGTTCCACAGGCAGCAGCCATCTCCCACACCTTGCACAAGTAGTCCATGAGTGAGTTATCCAACTGTAGGGGGCATCATATCACAGGCTGGTCTAATCGACACTCAGCAACCGTATACACACACAACCAACAGGAGAGTGAGTTATTTAACTTTAATACACACACACACTACCAACAGGAGTCACGGGAGAGTGAGTTATTCGACCAAGGGAGGCATCATATCGGAGGCTGGTCTTATCGTTACCCAGCAACACAGGAGTCACGGGAGAGTGAGTTATTCGACTGTGACACACACACACACTACCAACAGGAGTCACGGGAGAGTGAGTTATTCGACTGTGACACACACACACACTACCAACAGGAGTCACGGGAGAGTGAGTTATTCGACTGTGACACACACACACACTACCAACAGGAGTCACGGGAGAGTGAGTTATTCGACTGTGACACACACACACTACCAACAGGAGTCACTGGAGAGTGAGTTATTCGACCGAGGGAGGCATCACTTCTGAGGCTGGTCACCCAACTATCCACAAGGGTCAACGGAGAGCAACCGGGAGTGGGAACTGTGGCCAATTGGCGTGGCCCACGCTCCGCCGTCATCTCGGCTGCGGGAAGCAAACAGCATAGAGCAGGGATAGTTCGCAACCCGGTCTGCAGAGCTGCGCTCGACACTTGGCCAATACGCCTGCCATCCGGGGAACTCCTCCTCCTAATGTAGATCCGTGGCGTCGCTTTCTCTCCCCTAAAGCACCAAGAGACCCCAATAACCTCCCAGCTGGATTGCGCTGCAGGCACCTCATATCCAAACCAGTTACCCTGACAGCACGCTTAACAACGCAGGGCGACCCTCACTGGTAGTATTGCAAAGCCCACTAAGTGCCATTACAGAAAGATGTCAGATTTATATTTAAAGTTCAGGACTGCGATTATAGAACTGCCTCAAATATATCAAACGCTCCACAGTTTGCTTCTTGCTAGCAGGTTATATTATCACAGCCGGTAGTTCGACAGCCATGCAGGGTCGTTTTACAGCCATTTCAGGGAAATGGTTGAATTTTGTGCTTATGATAAGCGATATCAGTGCTGGGGAATAAAACACTTTTCCACGCTGTGCGCACACACGCCTAGGTCAGGCACTCCACCCTCAATCTCAGGAGAGGACCTCACACTCCATCATCGGTCGGCTGTGGCTCAGTGGGTAGCACCCTCGCCTGAGTCAGAAGGTTGTGGGTTCAAGTCCCCACTCCAGAGACTCGAGCACAAAAATCTTGGCTGACACCCCAGTGCAGTGCTGAGGGAGCGCCGCACTGTCGGAGGGGCAGTACTGAGGGAGCGCTGCACTGTCGGAGGGTCAGTACTGAGGGAGTGCCGCACTGTCGGAGGGTCAGTACTGAGGGAGCGCCGCACTGTCGGAGGGTCAGTACTGAGGGAGTGCCGCACTGTCGGAGGGTCAGTACTGAGGGAGTGCCGCACTGTCGGAGGGTCAGTACTGAGGGAGTGCCGCACTGTCGGAGGGGCAGTACTGAGGGAGTGCCGCACTGTCGGAGGGGCAGTACTGAGGGAGTGCCGCACTGTCGGAGGGTCAGTACTGAGGGAGTGCCGCACTGTCGGAGGGGCAGTACTGAGGGAGTGCTGCACTGTCGGAGGGGTCAGTACTGAGGGAGTGCCGCACTGTCGGAGGGTCAGTACTGAGGGAGCGCCGCACTGTCGGAGGGTCAGTACTGAGGGAGTGCCGCACTGTCGGAGGGTCAGTACTGAGGGAGTGCCGCACTGTCGGAGGGGCAGTACTGAGGGAGTGCTGCACTGTCGGAGGGTCAGTGCTGAGGGAGCGCCGCACTGTCGGAGGGGCAGTGCTGAGGGAGCGCCGCACTGTCGGAGGGGCAGTGCTGAGGGAGCGCCGCACTGGCGGAGGGGCAGTGCTGAGGGAGCGCCGCACTGGCGGAGGGGCAGTGCTGAGGGCGCACCGCACTGGCTGAGGGGCAGTGCTGAGGGAGCACCGCACTGTGGGAGTGGCAGTGCTGAGGGAGCGCCGCACTGGCGGAGGGGCAGTGCTGAGGGAGTGCCGCACTGTCGGAGGTGCCGTTTTTTTAGATGAGACGTTAAACTGAGGCCCCGTCTGCTCCCTCAGGTGGACGTAAAAGATCTCACGACATTATTTCAAAGAAGAGCAGGGGAGTTCTCCCTGGTGTCCTGGCCAATATTTATCCTTCAATGAACATCACTAAAAATAACAGAGCCGTTTGTGGGAGCTTGCTGTACACAAATTGGCTGCCGTGAATCATGCTCGCTTTCCACCAGGGTGAAATTTTCCACAAGATAATTTGTCAATTCATGCCTAACTCCAGGGCTGCCTCGGTGGAAATATTTGTGACACTCGCATTCTTGAAATTCCTCTCCGTTGGCTAATTCTAAATGGGTTAGTGGCTTGAACTGGGGAATCTTCAGACAAACACAGGAACCCGCACATCACCCGATAGAAGTTCAGCCCTCGTTCGCCACTTCCCCCAACGTCACTACTTACTCATTACCCCCAACACCGCAGTACATGCCAGTGGAGTTCCTGGGGTAGATCACCTCACGCGGGTCACCATACAGCCAGGCTGCAAAACACAACAAACAGGGTCAGCGTCAGCACTGCAACTAACCATCAACTCGGGCATCTGTACTCGATGCAGCTTCACAAAGAACACACTCAGGTAGGGTCATAGAATCAGTGAAGTTTACAGCACGGAAGGAGGCCCATCGTGTCTGTGACGGCCCAAAGAGAGCTATCCAGCCTAATCCCACTTTCCAAGCTCTTGGTCCGTAGCCCTGGAGGTTACGGCACTTCAAGTGCACATCCAAGTACTTTTTAAATGTGATGAGGGTTTCTGCTTCCACCACCCTTTCAGGCAGTGAGTTCCAGACCCCCACCACCCTCTGGGTGAAAAAGGTTCTCCTCAACTCCCCTCTAATCCTTCTACCAATTACTTTAAATCTGTGCCCTCTGGTTATTGACCTCTCTGTTAAGGGAAATAGGTCCTTCCTATCCACTCTATCTAGGCCCCTCATAATTTTATACACATCAATGAAGTCTCCCCCGCGGCCTCCTCTATTCCAAAAGAAAACAACCCCAGCCTATCCAACATTTCCTCATAGCCTCATCGACCCTCCTTGTTACCTCCTCAAAAAATTCAATCACGACCTTCCCTTAACAAATCCATGCTGACTGTCCTTGATTAATCCCAGCCTTTCGAAATGACGATTAATACTGTCCCTCAGAATAAATGGCTACAAGATCAGTGACTGGGGCCCTGCCCAATGTAAATTGAAAAAGGAATATATATTTCTAAAGGAAATTGGATATATAAATCAAAAAGGAAATATTTGTAGGGCTGTGGGGAAAGAGCAGAGGAGTGGGATTAATTGGATCGCTCTTTCAAAGAGCCGGCACAAGAACGATGGGCCGAATGGCCTCTTTTTTATTCGTTCATGTGATGTGAGCGTCGCTGGCAAGGCCAGCATTTATTGCCCATCCCCAATTGCCCTCGAGAAGGTGGTGGTGAGCCGCCTTCTTGAACCGCTGCAGTCCGTGAGGTGAAGGTACTCCCACAGTGCTGTTAGGTAGGGAGGTCCAGGATTTTGACCCAGCGACGATGAAGGAACGGCGAGATATTTCCAAGTCAGGATGGTGTGTGACTTGGATGGGGAACTTGGAGGTGGTGGTGTTCCCATGCGTGTGCTGCCCTTGGCCTTCTAGGTGGTAGAGGTCGCGGGTTTGGGAGGTGCTGCTGAAGAAGCCTTGGCGAGTTGCTGCAGTGCATCTTGTAGATGGTACACACTGCAGTCACAGGTACGCCGGTGGTGGAGGGAGTGAATGTTTAAGGTGGTGGATGGGGTGCCAATCAAGCGGGCTGCTTTGTCCTGGATGGTGTCGAGCTTCTGAGTGTTGTTGGAGCTGCACTCATCCAGGCAAGTGGAGAGTATGATTCGATGATATCTATTTTATTTAATTATTTAATTATTTATTTTAAATCTTTCATCGGTACGGACTTCCTATCAAGAATTTATAACAGGGGAAAAAAAAATTATGTCTACTTTTACAATAGAACTGTCCCTGTGAGGTAGTCACGCTGTAATTGCACCCTCCTACCAGTGCAGGCGCTGCAGCAGTACCACCACCACTAAGAAGGTGGGGATTGTGTGCTGACTGTGGGACAAGTTTACATAGGCAGTTATAAATGGGGACGCAGGTACTCGAGACAGAGAGAAATATTTGGGGGCACAGCACCAACATGGCAGGCTGGGGACATAGAGACGTCATGGCGGGTGGGCGACAGTGCTGAATTCCCACCGCAGACCCCGAGTCAATAAAGCGCGGGGACTGCCTCTTTTTATAGACCAGCCCTGCTGTCGGCGCGGTGGAACCCACCCGGGCGGATCCCACAGCATTAATCCCCCAAGGCAAACTCAGCCACTCCATTTAAATAGAATGAAAACACGAGGCAGCCGTTTAACCAGTCCTGGCCTGTCCCTCCGTGTAAATACAGGAACAGGATTCTCAAGAAATTGGTGTTTGTACCGCAACATACTGCGAGTCCGGCCTTTACAGAAACACACCCCACACTTCCTGCTCCCTCGGGAAAATCAACTACCCATTGTACATGGGTGCTCTGTACCTTTTATAAACTGCCTTTAAATATGGCAGGGAGTCGAAAAGCAGAAAGACAACAACATTCGGGCAGGGGGCAGTAGTTACTGACAATAATGCAACAAATTAATTGTGGTGTTCGGGTAGTGTCTGACTGCAATTTTTTTTTAAAAACCTCGCACAGAAAACCTGGAGTACTGTGAGCAGTTCTGGCCACCACACCTTAGGAAGGATATATTGGCCTTGGAGGGAGTGCAGCGTAGGTTTACCAGAATGACACCCGGACTTCAAGGGTTAAATTAAGAGGTGAGATTACACAAACTAGGGTTGTATTCCCTGGAATTTAGAAGATTAAGGGGCGATTTGATCGAAGTTTTCAGGATATTAAGGGGAACTGATAGGGTAGATCGAGAGAAACAATTTCCGCTGGTTGGAGATTCTCAGTCTAGGGGGCAGAGTCTAAAAATTAGAGCCAGACCTTTCAGGAGTGAAATTAGGAAACACTTCTACACAAAGGGTGGTAGAAGTTTGTAACTCTCTTCCGCAAACGGCAATCGATGCAAGGTCAATTGTTAATTTTAAATCGGAGATTGATAGATTTTCGTTAACCAAAGGTATCAAGGAATTGGGTGGGAAAGTGGAGTTGAGGTCGAAGATCAGCCATGATCTTATTGAATGGCGGAGCAGGCTCGAAGGGCCGAATGGCCGACTCCTGCTCCTATTTCTTATGTTAAAATCACAGCAATGCACAGCCCATCGATCAACAAGCTCTCCATGGCCCCTGAGCAGCTCCTTACTGAACGCATGAACACTGGGCGAGGACAGGGTCAGACTAGGTGGTGGTGTCCTCCAGGAGTCCGATAGCCGGCTGACACATGGATAAACACATTGGCCTTTATCTTATTGAACGGCGGAGCAGGCTCGAAGGGCCGAATGGCCAACTCCTGCTCCTATTTCTTATCTTCTGTCGGAGAGCAACCATCAGCTGTGGAAACCATTCCCCAGTGAGGGAGCCAATGGCTTCAGGAGGGAAGGGGAGGAAATTGGAGACGGAAGAGTAGAATTTACTAATTTCACGACATTAAAATAAAAAAATTCTTGGGATGTGGGCGTCGCTGGCGTCGAGACAAAGTGCATGACTTCCACTGCTGCCCCAACTGAGCAAGACTTGCGTTGGTCTCGAGACCTCTTGTGGTCTTAGCATCCTGACCATTCATGTACCCAAACCTTTGAAGTTTTGATGGGCATTTATTGCCCATCCCCAGTTGCCCTGAGGTGGTGGTGGTGGGGGGCCGCCTTCTTGGACCGCTGGTAGCGGCTTGACACAATGGAGCGGCTTGCTAGGCCACTAGCAAGAGTCAACATTGGCGATGGGACTGGAGTCTCAGAGGCCAGGCCAGGCCAGGACAGCAGGACTCCTTCACTAAAGGACATTGGTGAACCAGTTGTTTTTTTTTTTTAAATCACAATTCGACAGCCTCGTGGTCACTTTTACTGATACATAAGAAATAGGAGCAGGAGTAGGCCATTCAGCCCCTCGAGCCTGCTCCGCCATTCAATGAGATCATTGGCTGATGCGATTTTGGCCTCAACTCCACTTTCCTGTCCGCTCCCCATAACCCTCGACTCCCCTGTTGCTCAAAAATCTGTCTATCTCCGCCTTGAATATATTCAATGACTCCGCCTCCACAGCTCTCTGGGGTAAAGGATTCCAAAGATGCACGACTCTTAGAAAAGAAATTCCTCCTCATTTCCGTCTTAAATGGGCGACCCCTTATTCTGAGACTATGTCCCCTAGTTCTGGATTCCCCCACGAGGGGAAACATCCTCTCTGCATCTACCCTGTCCAACCCCCGCAGAATTTTATATGTTTCAATAAGATCACCTCTCATTCTTCTAAACTCCAATGAGTATAGGCCCAACCTTTTCTCATAAGACAACCCTTCCATCCCAGGAATCAACCTGGTGAACCTTCTCTGAAATGCCTCCAATGCAAGTATATCCCTCCTTAAATAAGGAGACCAAAACTGTACGCAGTACTCCAGGTGCGGTCTCACCAACGCCCTGTACAGCTGTAGCAAGACTTCCCTACTTTTATACTCCATTCCCAAGCAATAAAGGCCAACATTCCATTTGCCTTCCTAATTACTTGCTGTACCTGCATGCTAACTGTTTGTGATTCATGTACAAGGACCCCCAGATCCCTCTGTACCTCAGCATTCTGTAGTCTCTCTCCATTTATAATAATATTTTTCTTTTCTATTCTTCCTACCAAAAGTTGATACCAGCTTTCTATTTCCATGATTAATCTGAATTCACATGTGGGATTTGAACTCACGTTCTCTGAATTAGCAGCGCAGGCCTCTGGATCATTAGTCCAGTGAGATAACCAGCGCACTACTGTACCCTCCGAGATCAGACCGTCGTTGCTGTAACACTACTGCGATATCGTGCACGAAAACAATGGCAGAACGCTGGACAGGGTGGCTGTTATTTTACGACGTATTGAAATTAAAGAGAAGCAACATGTCCTCTGCATGGGGTGAATATCAAAAGTTTGGGCACATGACCGGTCAGGACATAGAGACCACAAAAGGTCTCGTGACCAACGCAAGTCTTGCTCAGTTGGGGGGACAGCAGCAGAATTCATGCGCCTTATTATACCCTCCTGCCCATAACCTAGCAGCGTTGAGACAGTCAGCATTCTCACGCCTACTCACTATCCAGTTATCACCCCGCCCCCCCCCCCGCCCAACGTATACGTGCAGAGACATCGGTTGATGACAGGATCTATGCGTCACTCCTAAAGACAATCGCCAGCGCAGCTCGAGGGGTGAAGAACGCCACTTCATACGCCACAAGGTACCAAAGACCTGTGGGACCTTCTCTTATGTTCAATGGGAACACCTTGGGGAGACGAATTGGAGGGACAACAGGGCAAAGGAAACTGAAGAGGTTAACTTGAACCCAACGTGACTCTTACCAAAGATGCCCACGACCATGTAGCCCAGGATGAAGACCATAAACAGCGCACAGCAGATGATGTCCGTGCAGCTCCTATAGTGCAAAAGATAAGGAGAAAGATTCTTTTCAATCAATAATCAGGGCGACGCATTAACGAGTGGCCTTCAGGCCCATGAGCGACGGCGGGGGTGCGAGGAGCCTCCGTTACCTCCACTGACAGACTCAGTGCATTCTCACAGCTCGGCATTACACACTTAGCATTATCATAGGCGGTGTCCATCTCTCGCTCCGCGCCCCAGACAGAGAATGGTGTACCAGAAAGACACTGCCCTCCGGCGCCCCAGACAGAGAATGGTGTACCAGAGAGACACTGCTCTCCGGCGCCCCAGACAGAGAATGGTGTACCAGAGAGACACTGCCCTCCGGCGCCCCAGACAGAGAATGGTGTACCAGAGAGACACTGCTCTCCGGCGCCCCAGACAGAGAATGGTGTACCAGAGAGACACTGCCCTCCGGCGCCCCAGACAGAGAATGGTGTACCAGAGAGGCACTGCCCTCCAGCACCCCAGACAGAGAATGGTGTACCAGAGAGGCACTGCCCTCCGCGCCCCAGACAGGGAATGGTGTACCAGAGAGGCACTGCCCTCCGCGCCCCAGACAGAGAATGGTGTACCAGAGAGACACTGCTCTCCGGCACCCCAGACAGAGAATGGTGTACCAGAGAGACACTGCCCTCCGCGCCCCAGACAGAGAATGGTGTACCAGAGAGACACTGCCCTCCGCGCCCCAGGCAGAGAATGGTGTACCAGAGAGACACTGCCCTCCGGCGCCCCAGGCAGAGAATGGTGTACCAGAGAGACACTGCCCTCCGGCGCCCCAGACAGAGAATGGTGTACCAGAGAGACACTGCCCTCCGGCACCCCAGACAGAGAATGGTGTACCAGAGAGACACTGCCCTCCGCGCCCCAGACAGAGAATGGTGTACCAGAGAGACACTGCCCTCCGCGCCCCAGAGAGAGAATGGTGTACCAGAGAGACACTGCCCTCCGGCACCCCAGAGAGAGAATGGTGTACCAGAGAGACACTGCCCTCCGCGCCCCAGACAGAGAATGGTGTACCAGAGAGACACTGCCCTCCGGCACCCCAGACAGAGAATGGTGTACCAGAGAGACACTGCCCTCCGCGCCCCAGACAGAGAATGGTGTACCAGAGAGACACTGCCCTCCGCGCCCCAGACAGAGAATGGTGTACCAGAGAGACACTGCCCTCCGGCACCCCAGACAGACCCAGCGCTCTGGCACAAACAGATTTTTTTTGAGCATAAATGAATGCCCGGGATTTTATTCTGGCCCAGCGCACAGCAACCCACTATCGTGCATATTTGAATATGAAATTTACAAGGCAAATCAGAAAGGAAGCAGCGAGAAGGCTAGCCTGCAGGTACAGCAAGCAATTAGGAAGGCAAAAGGCATGTTGGCCTTTATTGCAAGGGGGTTGGAGTACAAGAGTAAGGAAGTCTTGCTAGAATTGTACAGGGCTTTGGAGTACTGTGCACAGTTTTGGTCTCCTTCTCTGAGGAAGGATATACTTGCCTTGGAGGCAGCGCAACGAAGGTTCACTAGATTGCATCTACCTTGTCGAGCCCCCTCAGTATCTTATATGTTTCAATAAGATCAGCTCTCATTCTTCTAAATTCCAATGAGTATAGGCCCAACCTGCTCAACCTTTCCTCATAGTCAACCCACTCATCTCTGGAATTAACCTAGTGAATCATCTCTGAACTGCCTCCAATGCAAGTATATCTTTCCTTAAATAAGGAGACCAAAACAGGTTCACTCTGTTTCGCTCTCCACGGATGCTGCCTGGCCTGCTGAGTTTTTCCAGCGTTTTCTGTGGTTAGTTCACTAGATTGATCCCTGGGATGAGGGGGTTGTCCTATGAGAGATTGAGCCTATCCTGTCTGGGGTTTAGAAGAATGAGAGGTGATCTCATTGAAACATACAAGATTCTGAGGGGGATTGACGGGGTAGACGCTGAGAGATTGTTTATTTTGGTATACTTGCATTGGTTGCAATATAACAAAATTCCCTGGACTCTGGAGAGGTCCCAGCGGATTGGAAAACCGCAAATGTAACACCCCTATTTAAGAAAGGAGGGGGACAGAAAGCAGGAAACTATAGACCAGTTAGCCTAAAATCTGTCGTTGGGAAAATGCTGGAGTCCTTCATTAAGGAAGCAGTAGCAGGACATTTGGAAAATCATAATGCAGTCAAGCAGAGTCAGCATGGTTTTATGAAAGGGAAATCATGTTTAACAAACTTGCTAGAGTTCTTTGAGGAGGTAACGAGCAGGGTGGACAAAGGTGAACCAGTAGATGTGGTGTATTTGGATTTCCAGAAGGCATTCGATAAGGTGCCACATAAAAGGTTACTGCATAAGATAAGAGCTCACAGAATCGGGGGTAATATATTAGCATGGATAGAGAATTGGCTAACTAACAGAAAGCAGAGAGTCGGAATAAATAGTAATTTTCCGGTTGGCAAACGGTAACTAGTGGGGTACCACAGGGATCGGTGCTGGGGCCTCAACTATTTACAGTCTACATTAATGACTTGGATGAAGGGACCAAGTGTAATGTAGCCAAGTTTGCGGATGATACAAAGATGGGTGGGAAAGCAAGTTGTGCAGAGGACTCAAAGAACCTGCAAAGGGATATAGACAGGCTAAGTGAGTGGGCAAACATTTGGCAGATGGATTATAATGTGGGAAAGTGCGAGGTTATACACTTCGGAAGGAAAAATAAAAAAGCAAATTATTATTTAAATGGAGAGAGATTACAAAATGCTACAGTTCAGAGGGACCTGGGGGTCCTTGTGCATGAAACACAAAAAGTTAGCATGCAGGTACAGCAAGTAATCAAAAAGGCAAATGGAATGTTGGCCTTTATTTCAAAGGGGTTGGAGTATAAAAGCAGGGAAGTCCTGCTACAACTGTACAGGGTATTGGTGAGACCACACCTTGAGTACTGCGTACAGTTTTGGTCTCCTTATTTAAGGAAGGATATACAGTACTTGCATTGGAGGCAGTTCAGAGATGATTCACTAGGTTAATTCCAGAGATGAGTGGGTTGACTATGAGGAAAGGTTGAGCAGGCTGGGCCTATACTCATTGGAATTTAGAAGAATGAGAGGTGATCTTATTGAAACATACAAGATACTGAGGGGGCTCGACAAGGTAGATGCAGAGAGAATGTTTCCCCTCGTGGGGAAATCTAGAACGCGGGGGGCATAGTTTCAGATAAATGGTCGCCCTTTTAGAACTGAGATGAGGAGGAATTTCTTCTCTGAGGGTCGTAAATCTGTGGAATTCTCTGCCCCAGAGAGCCGTGGAGGCTGGGTCATTAAATACATTTAAGGTGGAGATAGACAAATTTCTGCAAGATAAGGGAGTGAAGGGTTATGGGGAGCGGGCAGGGAAGTGGCTTTGAGCCCAAGATCAGCCATGATCTTATTGAATGGCGGAGCAGGCTCGAGGGACCAAGTGGCCTATTCCTGCTCCTATTTCTTATGTTCTTATGTTTCCCCAGGCTGGAGAATCTAGAACCAGGGGTCACAGTCTCAGGATAAGTGGTCGGCCATTTAGGACTGAGATGAGGAGGAATTTCTTCACAGAGGGTTGTGAATGTTTGGAATTCTCTGTCCCAGAGGGCTGTGGATGCTCAGTCGTTGCGTATATTCAAGACGGAGATCGATAGATTTCTGAATATTACGGGAATCAAGGGATATGGGAGAGAGTCTGCTCTCTCAGGTGGACGTAAAAGATCCCATGGCACTATTTCGAAGAAGAGCAGGGGAGTTATCCTCGGTGTCCTGGCCAATATTTATCCCTCAACCAATATAACAAAAAAGGAGAGATTATCTGGTCATTATCACATTGCTGTTTGTGGGAGCTTGCTGTGCCCAAATTGGCTGCCGCGTTACCCACATTACAACAGTGGCTACACTCCAAAAGTACTTCATTGGCTGTAAAGCGCTTTGAGACATCCGGTGGTCGTGAAAGGCGCTGTAGAAATGCAAGTCTGTTTTTCTTGTATTCAAGCCTGAGATAGAGAGATTTTTGGACTCTGGGAGGAATCAAGGGATATGGGGATAGTGCAGGAAAGTGGAGTTGAGGTCGATGATCAGCCATGATCTTATTGAATGGCGGAGCAGGCTCGAGGGGCCGAATGGCCGACTCCTGCTCCTATTTCTTATGTGCTTAAGGGGGTTGCCATATTTAGAACTAGTTCAATTCACTCACACCGGGTTGAACTCTGCACCGTCTGCACTCTGCTGTGAGTTAATAAAGGAGTTTTCCTCCCATCCTCTCTCTGCCAGCTTACAAACACCATTGCAGGAGAGTTCCTCTACTGTGGACCTACCTAGTTGCTCAACAGAAACACTGAACCACATAAAAAGGGATCATCTCAATTTTTGTACTGAACCACTTGCATTTATATAGCGCCTTTAACGTAGTAAAACGTCCCAAGGACGCTTCGCGGCAGCCTAAATCAGAACAAAGTTTGACGCCGAGCCCCATAAGGAAATATCAGGCCAGACGACCGAAAGCTTGGTCAAAGAAGAAGGTTTTAAAGGAGGTAGAGAGAGGCGGAGGGAGGGAACTCCAGAGCTTAGGGCCGAGGTGGCTGAAGGCACGACCGCCAACCAACGCTTAACACTGCAGCCTGATTTACCAGCCCTGCTAATATTTGGGGAGCAGGATCGGGGAGGGAGGCTGAGGAGAAAAAAAATGAGATATAAAGGAAGAGGAGGAGAAACAAAGTAAAGAAAGACTTGCATTTATATAGCGCCTTTCATGACCACCAGACGTCTCAAAGTGCTTTACAGCCAATGAAGTACTTTTGGAGTGTAGTCACGGTCGTAATGTGGGACACGCGGCAGCCAATTCGCACACAGCAAGCTCCCACATAATCTGTTTTTGTTATGTTGATTGAGGGATAAATATTGGCCAGGACACCTCCCCTGCTCTTCTTCGAAATAGTGCCATGGGATCTTTTACGTCCACCTGAGAGCGCAGACGGGGCCTCGGTTTAACGTCTCATCTGAAAGACGGCACCTCCGACAGTACTGGCACTGGGAGCGTCAGCCTAGATTTTGGTGCTCAAGTCCCTGGAGTGGGACTTGAACCCACAACCTTCTGACTCAGAGGCGCGTGTGCTACCCACTGAGCCACAGCTGACACGACAAGAGTAAACTGAAACGTAAAAGCAGTTACAGAACACCAAGGTGTTCATCGTGTCCTGTCTATTCCAGTCACATTTTTGGAAATCTGTTAAAACTGGGCAGCGGTGACGACGGATTAGGAAGAGTCAGCAACTCAATGAGAGCGAGAGATGTTGACCGGTAACCTTGAATGTTCCAAGTTAACGACCGTGACCGTCGCTGATAATTCAGCTCCAGTTAAACCAGTACTTCCTCGACCTCTCTGTTAATGATTTCATCAGGAAGAGGATTATTTTGATGAGAATTCGTAGCTCTTTAATTTTTTTTTTTAAAGAAACAGTCCCGATAGCGAGACTCCCCCATCCCTCAAAATCTGAACGGAGGGCTTTTCAAACCCACCTGAAAAATTTGGATCAATCATCTCAGTAGCAATGGGAAAAGCACCAGCCCGGTTAGATGCTTTAAGAAACTCGGCCCCTCCTGACTGACACATTAGTAGCCCAGGGTGATGTCAAGCGCCCAAGAAATAGGAGCAGGAGTAGGCCATTTGGCCCTTCGAGCCTGCTCCGCCATTCAATAAGATCATGGCTGATCTTCTACCTCATCTCCACTTTCCCTTGATACCATTAATATCAAAAAATCTATCGATCTCTGTCTTGAATATACGCAATGACGGAGCCTCCACAGCCCTCTGGGGTAGAGAATTCCCAAGGATTCACCACCCAGAGTGAAGAAATTTCTCCTCATCTCAGTCCTAAATGGCCGACCCCTTATCCTGAGACTGTGACCCCTGGTTCTAGACTCCCCAGCCAGGGGAAACAACCTCCCTGCATCTACCCTGTCAAGCCCTCTCAGAATCTTATATGTTTCAATGAGATCACACCTCATTCTTCTAAACTCTCGAGAATATAGGCCTAGTCTACTCAATCTCTCCGCACGGGACACTCCCTCCATCCCAGGAATCAATCTAGTGAACCTTTGTTGCAGCGCCACCAAGGCAAGTATATCCTTCCTTAGGTAAGGAGACCAAAACTGTCCACAGTACTCCAGGTGTGGTCTCACCAGGGCCCTATATCCTATATAATTGCAGTATGAGAGATAACCGAGCGAGTGACAACCGAACACCATTGGCACAGGCCGGGAAGCAGAGCTCCCGCTGCTCTGATGTCCCACTTTGCAGCGAGACTCCAAAGTGATGTTTAGGGTTCGGTAATGCAGTGTATATAGCACTGGACGAGCAACCCAGAGATCACGAGTTCAAATCCCACCAGGGCAATTGTGAAATTGAATTCGATCAATCTGGTTCGTTCGCGGGGCGGCGCTAGTTACGGTCGCCAATCCTCCAGAATTGCCCTGGAGTCTCCAGGAATTAAAGATTAATCTGCGAGCAACCCAGGAGGAAAAAATCCAAGGGGCGAAATCCTAGGGGCGTTATGAAGATATTACTAGCTGTGAAGATATTGGACATGGGGGCAGGAAAAAAAGCTTTTTTTCCCTCAACCAATCGGGTAATGAAGATTCTCTTCGCTTTCCGTTTGGCCGTGGGAAGGCGGGGCACCCTGAAGACGGACATGTCGGGCGACCAATAGGAAGTGGGGGGGGGGGGGGTCATGTGATGAATGAATGACATGCCAATAGAAAAACAGAATATTTTTTAAATGGTAAGAAACTTTTAAATGTTGGTGTTCAGGGAGATTTGGGTGTCCTCGTGCAAGAAACATAGAAAGCTAGCATGTAGGTACAGCAAGCAATAAGGAAGGCAAATGACATGTTGGCCTTTATTGCAAGGGGGTTGGAGTATAAGAGTAAGGAAGTCTTGCTACAATTGTACAGGGCCTTGGTGAGACCACACCTGGAGTACTGTGCACAGTTTTGGTCTCCTTAACTAAGGATGGATATACTTGCCTTGGAGGCGGTGAAAGAAAGGTTCACTAGATTGATTCCTGGGATGAGAGGGCTGTTCTATGATGAGCGGTTGTGTAGAATGGGCCTTTACTCTCTGGAGCTTAGAAGAATGAGAGGTGATCTTATTGAAACATACAAGATTCTGAGGGGATTGACAGGGTAGATGCTGAGAGGTTGTTTCCCCTGGCTGGAGAGTCTAGAACTAGGGGGCATAGTCTCAGGATAAGGGGTCGGCCATTTAAGACTGAGATGAGGAGGAATTTCTTCACTCAGAGGGTTGTGAATCTTTGAAGCTCTCTGTCCCAGAGGGCTGTGAATGCTGAGTCTTTGAGTATATTCAAGGCTGAGAGATAGATAGAATTTTGGACTCTAGGGGAATCGAGGGATATGGAGATCAGCCATGATCTTATTGAATGGCGCAGCAGGTTCGAGGGGCCGTATGACCTACTCCTGCTCCTATTTCTTATGTTCTTATGAAACCTCCAGGAAAATGTCCAACCAGAGTTGGCAACTCCCTAGCATCAGCTGAAAAATCAGGGTGTCAAATTTTTTTTTTTTTATTGGCAACGCTCCTGTGAAGGGCCTTGGGGCGTTTTGCTACGTTAAAGGCGCTATGTAAATGCAAGGTGTCGTTGCTAAAATAGGCGGGAGCGAGAGGACAAGGACAAAATAAAAATTGGCCGTACTCCCATTGGAAGTTCATACGTGGACACACGCCAGCTGTGGCTCAGTGGGCAGCACTGTCTCTCTCTCCCGCCTGTGAATCCAGAAGGTTGTGGGTTCAAGTCCCACTCCAGAGACTTGAGCACAAAAATCCAAACTGACACTCCCAGTGCTGAGCGAGCGCCGCACTGTCGGAGGGGCCGTCTCTCAGATGAAATGTTAAACCGAGGCCCCGTCTGCGCTCTCGGGTGGACGTAAAAGATCCCATAGCCACTATTTCGAAGAGGAGCAGGGGGAGTTATCCCCAGGTGTCCTGGGCCAATATTTATCCCTCAATCAACATCACTAATACAGATGATCTGGTCATTATCACATTGCTGCTTGTGGGAGCTTGCTGTGCGCAAATTGGCTGCCGCGCTTCCTACATTACAACAGCGACTCACTTCAAAAGTACTTCATTGGCTGTAAAGCGCTTTGAGACGCCCCGAGGTCGTGAAAGGCGCAACATAAAGCCAAGTCTTTCTTTTACAGTCGGGTTCGAAGTGCGGCTGTTTTATCCATCCCATAATAGCAGATCGAGGGAGGCAGCAGATCGAGGAGTGGAGGGACACAAAAGGGAATGGTTTGTACAGCGTCGGCAGCTTTAGAAATACGAGGAGAGCATTGGATTGAAACCGGCGGTCGGAACTGACGCGGGGCAGATTCCTCGGGATGGGGGAGGAAGGAGGCGCGAATAACTAGAGTCACCAAATAAGGATGGAGGACCAAAGAGAAAGGACACTTCACCGAATGGGAGGCACGTCAGGAGCTCCTGTTCGCCCAGCCACAAGCAAGTTTGTGCAGCAGCTGATATTAAAGGCTCGGCGGACGAGCAAGTCAAGCACCATCACTCCAAGTATCTCGCTGAAAGTGCGCGTTGCAAGCGCTGCTCTCGCTGTACGGTCTAATGCAGCAAACAACAACTCGTGACAAACCCGCTCACCCGCTAGTATCAACCCAGAGCGGGCCGTGATATTAACCAGTGGATCGTGGGGGTTAGTCCAAAGGCGCTAGAGAAATGCAAGTCAGTCTTTCTTTTATGGTCAACACCACTGCATTCAGTTCCCCTCACCAAGAGAGAGGGGCCAACTCCACTTCAGAGAATAAGCAAGGGCACAAACTGATCCTCCTGGGTCAAGAGGACCAACCCAAGGAGATAGTCAACGAGCAGACAGAAAGGGGTTTGGGGTAAAGAGAAGCAGACTGAAAGAGGGTAAAAGAGAGGAGAAAGAGAGAGAGGACAGAAGGAAAAGATAAGGAAACAGGTTTGTAAGATGTTTTGAGACAGAGATAGACACTACCCGTCGGGGCAATCGGAGAAACCCCCTCCCACAGAGAGGTTCACTGCCCCCGACCGAACACTCACCCTCCAGCAGCGCTCTCGCTCGGTCGTGTATGGGGAGGGAGGGGGGCTCAATAAATCACAGAACCACAGCAAAAGCAAGTTCAACCTCCCAGCACATTACAAGGCAACAGCAGGCCCTGGACAGAGCCAGCCCACCCACCAACCAACCCCCCCCCCCCGCACACCCACCACCACCACCTGCGCACCCCCCACCAACCAACCCCCCCGCACAACCACCAACCCACCCCACTCCCCCATCCCGCCCGCACACCCATCCAACCCACCAACACCCCCAGCCCACACACCAATCCAGCCCGCCAACCTACCCCCCCCCCCGCACACCCACCGACCAACCCACTCTGCCCGCGCACCCCCCACCCAGCCCAACACCCCATCCCGCCCGCACAACCACCAACCAACCACCCCCCCAAAGCACAACCACGAACCCACCCCCCCCCCCCGCACACCCACCGACCAACCCACTTTGCCCGCACACCCACGCACCCCCCACCCAGCCCAACCCCCCCCATCCCGCCCAAACCCCCCGCCCACACACCCATCAAGCCCGCCAACCCCCCCCCGCCCGCACACCCGCGCCCACACACCCCCACCCACCAACCCAATGAGCGAATGAGCACACGCTGAAGTCATACCTATTTCTGATTGGGCCGTTGAACGTCGGGTCATACTTGGATGGTTCCCCTGGTAACAGAGAGCAAAAACAGCTGGTTAGAGCTCAGCCTGGCGGGCGCGGCAACTCCCCGGAAACGCGGCTGGACTCGCACAGTGACCCCGCCCCCAGGAAACGCGGCCTGCACACCCACCAGTCCACAACAGCCCAGTCCCCTCAGCCAGTCTGTAATCAGAACCAAGGAACGGTCGAACAAACAACGTTCTATAGAAATACGACTGGGAAGACTTGTGTTTAAAAATAAGCACAGCATTCAGTATCCCAACACGAGCGGGTTTCAAATGTAGTTTATTGAGCGAAAGCTTCCAGATGTTTTAAATGTGGGGAGGAGATGCGTGTGATATACATCAGTGGTGGCTGGTTTAGGGAGGGGGGTAATAGGTCAAATGTCAGGCACTGACGCTGGGCACAACTTTTGCATAAATACTTTGTGAATCTTTAAATTAGAGCCAGGCTGTTCAGGGGTGATGTCAGGAAGCACTTCTTCACACAAAGGGGGGGGTGGAAATCTGGAACTCTCTCCCCCAAAAAGCTGTGTGGGGGTCAATTGAAAATTTCAAAATCGAGATTGATACATGTTTGTTGGGCAAGGGTATTAAGGGATTCGGAACCAAGGCGGGTAGATGGAGTTAAGATACAGATCAGCCATGGCGGAACAGGTTCGAGGGGCTGAATAGCCTCCTCCTGTTGCTCCGTGATGACTGCTGCCCAAGTCATGGCAGCTCGCCCTTTCCTTGGCCAAGCCAGCATTGGTCACGAGTCTGGCAACTGACCAGACACCAGCCTTTGCACCGCAGCTAGAGCTTGGAGTGCTCAAAGCTGGCCAATTGTACTCAACACGGCAAGTTCAAAGGTGTCGTCTCTCTGAGCCTAATCACTTGCCCTAGTCATGGGACAGCGAGGACATAAGGGCCATTTGACTGTTATTTTCACCCATGCACACAGCACTCTCCACCTAAGGGTAAGCGACTGGCGATCAGGAACAGCAGATTCTGGTTAACCCGTCCCTTGCCAAGGCCCAGCCTCACCGAAGCCAACAGCCTCACCACCCCGCTCAAGGTCAGCTAACCCAGCACGGACCAGGGATGGGACTGGGACTTTGTTTTTTTTTATTCGTTTATGGGATGTGGGCGTCGCTGGCAAGGCCAGCATTTATTGCCCATCCCTAATTGCCCTTGAGAAGGTGGTGGTGAGCCGCCTTCTTGAACCACTGCAGTCCGTGTGGTGAAGGTACTCCCACAGTACTGTTAGGGAGGGAGTTCCAGGATTTTGACCCAGCGACAATGAAGGAACGACAATATATTTCCAAGTCAGGATGGTGTGCGACTTGGAGGAGGTGGTGTTCCCATGCGCCTGCTGCCCTTGTCCTTCTAGGTGGAAGAGGTTGCGGGTTTGTGTGGCGCTGCCAAAGAAGCCTTGGCGAGTTGCTGCAGTGCATCTTGTATATGGTACACACTACAGCCACGGTACGCCGGTGGTGGAGGGAGTCAATGTTTAAGGTGGTGGATGGGGTGCCAATCAAGCGGGCAGCTTTGTCCTGGATGGTGTCGAGCTTCTTGAGTGTTGTTGGAGCTGCACTCATCCAGGCAAGTGGAGAGTGTTCCATCACACTCCTTACTTGGCCTGCTCTAAACATCTGGATACAACACTGGGGTCAGTGAGCAGTACATCTCCCCACTCAGATATCGGGGGTGGGACGCCAGCTTAGAAAGGTGCTCAACGACACCCTCGCAACACCCCTCAGTCCTCCCCCTCCACACCTCCCGGCTCTCCCCGCCACACCCCCCGGCTCTCCCCCCCCACACTCTCAGGGAGCTAACATCTAAAACAAAACACTATAAATTACAGCAGACTGCAAAATCCTAGCAACAAACCCTGTTATTACTTGCATGTTACCTACATGGAAATCCATCAGCGTATGAGTAAGGCACAGAGTAGAGTGTTCCATAGAAAGAGCAGTTTATTATCACAGAATCCCCACAATGCAGATAGAGGCCATTTCGGCCCATCGAGCCTGCACCGACACATATCCCACCCTATCCCCGTAACCCCACGTATTTAATCCCCCCTAACACTAAGGGTCAATTTATCATAGCCAAATCAACCTAACCCGCACATCTTTGGACTGTGGGAGGAAACCGGAGCACCCGGAGGAAACCCACGCAGACACGGGGAGAATGTGCAAACTCCACACAGACAGTCACCCGAGGCCGGATTCGAACACGGGTCCCTGGGTCTCTGAGGCAACAGTGCTAACCACTATACCACCGTGTTGCCAGTTGTCAGATACATTAGCATTTTCTAACTGGGCAGTAATCAGATTGAATAACCAACTCTTAACTTCTCAATTATTCCCTCTCCTCTATAGGAACAGGAGGTGACCATTCGGCCCCTCAAGCCTGATCCACTGTTCAATGATCGATTTGTACCTGGACTTCATTTACCCGCCTTTTCTCCATATCCCTCTATACCCTGACCTTAAAAAAAACTATCGTTTTCAGTCTTGAAAATGTCAAATGTCACTCACGTCCCCGCCCTCCCACCCCTTTCCCAACTGCATCTGAAAATGTGTCGAGTTGATACAGGACTATCCTCACTCAGGGGCACAGTTCCAGGCCCACCGGCACCTCACCCAAATGACCATTCGCCAAGCGTGAGCCTCGTCGACATCGCAAGGCTCGTAACCCGAGCTCGACCTCAGCCGCCGTCCAGCTCTCACGCTTTCCCACCAAGGTGGCTGTGGAGTCATGGGGGGGGGGGGGGGGCTCGAATCGCAGGGCTCCCCACAGTCTGCGAGCGCTCTGAACTCTCTCACGAGGAGCAGATCTTGGCACCGCCTCCTGCCGTTAGAACGGGATGTCCCAACCCCGCAACCCTGGTCTCCGCCAACCCCTCGACCCTGGTCTCCGCCAACGCCGATAACTCACCGTGTCGAAGAGGACAAGCAGAGAATGAGGAAAGGCCATTCAACCCATCAAAACCTTTCCCTCTGCAAGATATTAAAATCTACATAAGAATTAAGAGCAGGAGTAGGCCATTCGGCCCCCTCAACAAGATCATGGCCGACCTTCGACCTCAACTCCACTTTCCCGCCCGATCCCCATATCCCTGGATCCCCCTAGAGAACAAAAATCTAGCGATCTCAGCCTTGAATATACTCAACGAATCTGCTCCCAATTACCCCCGGTAGTAACAGATTTGCGAGTGAGGGACTTCTAAAAATCAGCAGAACGAGACACGAGTAATCGATTCCTCATCAAGTTATCTTTTGGTGCAAAAGAAAATATTTCATCACAGCGCACAACAGGACAACAGGCGTTCCATTGGGTTGTACACAACCAGCAGGTCCCAAAGGGACCAGACCTGGGCCATCAGAGGATCGGAAGCAGATGGTACAGCGCACACAGTGCTCTCTCCACAACCTCGCCTCCTTACGTGAACCAACCACCACAGAAGAAAAAGAAAGCCTCGCATTTATTTAGCGCCTTTCACCACCTCAGGACATCCCAAAGTGCTTTACAGCCAATGAAATACTTTTGAAGTGTAGTCACTGTTGTAATGTAGGAAACGCAGCAGCCAATCTGCACACAGCAAGCTCCCACAAACAGCAATGTGATAATGATCAGATAATCTGTTTTTGTTATGTTGGTTGAGGGATAAATATTGGCCAGGACACCGGGGATAACTCCCCTGCTCTTCTTCGAAATAGCTGCCATGGGATCTTTTACGTCCACCTGAGAGCGCAGACGGGGCCTGGGTTTTATGTCTCATCCAAAAGACGGCACCTCCGACAGCGCGGCACTCCCTCAGTACTACACTGGGAGTGTCAGCCTGGATTTTTGTGCTCAAGTCTCTGGAGTGGGGCTTGAGCCCACCACCTTCTGACTCAGAGTTCGAGCGTGCTACTAACTGAGCCACAGCTGTCAAAACACAAGGCAACAACACTCCAACTCCAGGCAAACACCAGCAGCTTTCCTGACGTTTCGCTCTTCCACCAGTTCTTGCGGCCGAACTTGCCACTCGCTCGCTCCGCAGCACGGCAGTTGCGCTTCCCAAGCCAAGGAGTTGCTCTGGGGTTGGTAATTAAAGTTATAGGAAGAGGAGGAGGCCATTCAAGCCCCCTCGAGCCTGTTCTGCCATTGCGCCTTATCTGAGGAAGGATGTTCAGCGAAGATTCACAAGGCTGATACCTGGGATGGCAGGAATGACATATGAGGAGAGATTGGGTCGATTGGGCTTATACTCGCTGGAGTATAGAAGAATGAGAGGGGATCTCATCGAAACATATAAAATTCTGACAGGTCTGGACAAACTAGATGCAGGAAGAATGTTCCCGATGGTCGGAGAGTCCAGAACCAGGGGTCATAATCTAAGGATAAGGGGTAAGCCATTTAGGACAGAAATGTGGAAGAATTTCTTCACCCAGAGAGTGGTGAGCCTGTGGAATTCTCTACCACAGAAGGTAGTTGAGGCCAAGTCATTAAATATATTCAAGAATGAGTTAGATATATTTCTTAAAGCTAAAGGCATCAAGGGATATGGGGAGAAGGCAGGGACAGGGTACTGAGTTTGGATGATCAGCCATGATCTCATCGAATGGCGGAGCAGGCTCGAGGGGCTGAATGGCCTACTCCTGCTCCTATCTTCTATGTTTCTATGTTTCTATGTTAATGAGATCATGGCTGATCTGTATCCTAACTCTATCCACCCGCCTTGTCTCCATATCCTTTTATACCCTGGTCTAGAACCTTGATGATAGGGTTGCCAACGCAGGTTGGACCTATTCCTCACTTGACCTCTCGCCTCCAACCACCTCACCCGCTCAAGCAGCATCTCTTCCCCTCCCCGCAATATCTTTCTAACTAATAAATGAAACAGAAATAAACGCATACCCACCCCTATATTTTCCTCCCGTGTTGCTTGCTGCAGTGTCCAGGAGATTAACCTGTAATTCCTGAGACACCTGGGCAACCTTGGAGCGTTGCCGACCCTAGATGCTACACATGGTGAATGTCCTGTTTGATCAGCAATTAAAGTTATAGGAAGAGGAGGAGGCCATTCAAGCCCCCTCGAGCCTGTTCTGCCATTTAATGAGATCATGGCTGATCTGTATCCTAACTCCATCCACCCACCTTGTCTCCATATCCTTTTATACCCTAGTCTAGCAAAAACCTATCAATCGACTTGCGCTCCTCTCCACTGTGGGTCCATCCAGTTCTGTCTGCCGTACTGATTCAATTACCTTGCACCTCAGAAGTTCCCCACCCTGCTGTGCCCAACATCTCCCGAGTCAGGCACGAAAACAAGAAGCAGATTGAGGTCAAACACACGGCCCTCCTCAGGGATCCCTTGCAGGGCTATTCAGATAAAGCAATCGATGCACATTTGCTCCAGCCCGAACTCATGGCCAACGCATCTAGTTCAGACGTGCCGTAAGTGACCAGCTTGTCATGGGGGTCAAGGCACCAGCTCCCGAAAGGTTCTAGAGCTTGAGCAATCACTGCAACGCAAACCAGAGAGGCTCGCGAGTCAGCCACCTCGGAAATTGTCACAATGTACAATGGTTCAAGGGAATACCCGACAAGGTATTCAAGATCATAAGAACATAAGATCTAGAAGCAGGAGGAGGCCATTTGGCCCTTCGAGCCTGCTCCGCCATTCAATGAGATCATGGCTGATCTTCTGCCTCAACTCCATTCACCGGCCCTATCGCCATATCCCTTGATGCCTTTACTAGTCAGAAATCTATCAACTTCTGTTTGGAATATACCCAATGACTGAGCCTCCACAGCCCTCTGGGGTAGAGAATTCCAAAGATTCACCACCCTCTGTGTGAAGAAATTCCTTCTCATCTCAGTCCTGAATGGCCTACCCTTTATCCTGAGGCTGTGGCCCCTGGTTCTAGACTCCCCAGCCAAGGGAAACATTCTCCCAGCATCCACCCTATCAAGCCCTGTAATAATTTTGTATGCTTCAATGAGATCCCCTCATTCTTCTGAATTCAAGAGAATACAGGCCTAGTTTACTCAATCTCTTCTCATACGACAGTCCCACCATCCCAGGAATCAATCTCGTGAACCTTCGTTGCACTCCCTCTATGGCAAGTATATCCTTCCTTAGGTAAGGAGACCAAAACTGTACACAGTACTCCAGGTGTGGTCTCACCAAGGCCTTGTAGAATTGGAGTAAGACTTCTTTACTCCTGTACTCAAATCCTCTTGTAATGAAGGCCAGCATACCACTTGCCTTCCTAATGGCTTGCTGCACCTGCACATTCACTTTCAGTGACTCATGTACAAGGGCACCCAGGTCCATCCTTGTTCTGTGCCTGAGGAGCAACTTTAAAAGGAGGCACTGTTGCCAGGTTTAGGAGCTCCTCGACGACCCCAATTCCTTGCAACAGCAAAACACAAGCATCCGTCCCCATCAGGAGCGCCACTCTAAACTCTTCATCTCCAGCACAGAGGCACTGGAGAGGGTGCAGAGAAGATTTACAAGGATGATACCAGAAATGCAAGGGTATACCCATCAGAAACGGATGAACAGGCTGGGTCTCTTTTCTCTTGGGGGGGGGGGGGGGGGCGGGGAAAGGCTGAGGGGTGAACTAATAGAGGTCTTTAAAATTATGAAAGGTTTTGATAGAGTGGAGAGAGAGAGAGAGAGAGAGAGAGAGAGAGAGAGAGAGAGAGAGAGAGAGAGAGTGTATTTCCACTTGTGGGGAAGAGCATAACTAGAGGCCATTAATATAAGATAGTCACCAAGAAATCCAATAGGGAATTCAGAAGAAACTTCTTTACCCAGAGAATGATGAGAATGTGGAACTCGCTACCACAGGGAGTGGTTGAAGCGAATAGTATAGATGCATTTAAGAGGAAGCTGGATAAGGATATGAGGGAGAAGGGAATAGAGGGTTACGCTGATAGATTTAGATGAGGAAAGACGGGAGGAGGCTCGAGTGGAGCATAAACGCCGGCATGGACTGGTTGGGCCGAATGGCCTGTTTCTGTGCCGTATATCCGATGTAATCCTGTAGTTAACCATCTGATGGTATTTGCACCTCGGCAGTTATTTATCATTTATTTTTTTGGACCAGGTCTCTGGAGACTCTGGTTATTGCATCTCCCCAAGAGAAGAGTTAAAATGGCAATTCTCATCACGCACCTCACACAGGAGACTGTCACAGGAGCAGCACGCCCCACGTCACCCCATGCTCCCTGACCTACACTGGCACCCGGTCTGGCAACGCCTCCATTAAAAAAATTCTTATCCTTGTTTTCAAATCCCTCCATGGCCTCGCCCCTCGCTATCTCTCTAACCTCCTCCAGCCCTACAACCCTCCCTATCTCTGTAACCTCCTCCAGCCCTACAACCCTCCCCATCTCTGTAACCTCCTCCAGCCCCACAACCCTCCCTATCTCTCTAACCTCCTCCAGCCCAACAACCCTCGCTATCTCTGTAACCTCCTCCAGCCCTACAACCCTCCCTATCTCTCTAACCTCCTCCAGCCCTACAACCCTCCCCATCTGTGTAACCTCCTCCAGCCCTACAACCCTCCCTATCTTTGTAACCTCCTCCAGCTCTACAACCCTCGCTATCTCTGTAACCTCCTCCAGCCCTACAACCCTCCCTATCTTTGTAACCTCCTCCAGCCCTACAAACCTCCCAGATCTCTGCGCTCCTCCAATTCTGGCCTCTTGTCCAGCCCCAGTTTCCTTTGCTCCACCATTGGCGGCCGTGCCTTCAGCTGCCTGGGCCCTAAACTCTGGAATTCCCTCCCTAAACCTCTACCCCTCTCTCCTCCTCAAAACCTACAGCAGCTACAGATTCCACCATTGAGGCCCAAGATGCAACTCAAGCCACAGGCTTCAGTCAGAAGGGTAGGCCCGTTGAGAGGGCAACTCCTTACACTAATTAACCAACTTTATGGGTGCTTACTGATGGAATGGTCTTTGAGAGAACACAAAATGAACACTGCACTGATTACATACTTCGCACCGTTTCAGTGTTAGAAATTTAACCATTGTAAATACTTCAGAATACAGCACAGAAACAGGCCATTCGGCCCAACCGGTCCATGCTGGTGTTTGTGCTCCACACGAGCCTCCTCCCACCCTTGCTCATCTCACCCAGTCGACATATCCTTCTATTCCTTTCTCCCTCATGTGTGTATCTAACTTCCCCGTGAATGCACCCATGCTATTCGCTTCAACCACTCCCTGTGGTAGCGAGTTCCACACTCTCACCACTCTCTCTGGGTAAGGAAATTTCTCGCGAATTCCCGATAGGATTTATTAGCGACCGTCTTACATTGATGGCCCCTAGTTCTGGTCTCGCCTGCAAAGTAGAAACATCTTCTCTACGTCTACCCTATCCAACCCTTTCATAATCTTAAAGACCTCGATCAGGTCACCCCTCAGCCTTCTCCTCTCTAGAGAAAAGATCCCCAGCCTGTTCAATCTTTCCTGAGAGATACAACCTTTCCGCTCTGGTATCGTTCAACATTGTCTGACCTTCCAACTCCTATAATGCAGAGCACGGCAGGAGAGGGGAAGGAGTTGGGGCGGGGCGGGGGGGGGTGAGAGACACAGATTTTGTGCTCAGTTTACACTGAGTTGGGAACTTCAGGAAGGCAGGAGCTTCACCAGCTGTTACGCCCCACAGAAATGGAAGAGAAGTTTCCAGTGAGAGTGCGTTCAGTTTACCAATAAACACAGGACGTCCGCCAGGTGGTCAGAGCCACTCGCAGCCGTAGCGTGAAGGAACCCGGCTGACAAACAGCCAGTCGTAGAATCATAGAAAGTTACAGCATGGAAGGAGGCCATTTCGGCCCATCGTGTCCGCGCCGGCCGACAAAGAGCTATCCAGCCTAATCCCACTTCCCAGCTCTTGGTCCGTAGCCCTGCAGGTTAGAGCATCCCAAGTGCACATCCAAGTACTTTTTAAACGTGATGAGGGTTCCTGCCTCTACCACCCTTTCAGGCAGTGAGTTCCAGACCCCCACTACCCTCTGGGTGAAAAAAGTTCTCCTCAAATCCCCTCGAACCTCCGACCAATTACTTGAAATCTGTGCCCCCTGGTCATTGACCTCTGCTAGGGGAAATAGGTCCTTCCTATCCACTCTATCTGGGCCCCTCAATTTTATACACCTCAATTAGGTCTCCCCTCAGCCCCCTCTGTTCCAAAGAAAACATAGCTAAAATTCTCAGGCAACATCCTTCTAAATCTCCTCTGCACCCTCTCTAGTGCAATCACATCTTTCCTGTAATGTGGTGACCAGAACTGCACGCAGTACTCTAGCTGAGGCCTAACTAGTGTTTTATACAGTTCAAGCATAACCCCCCTGGCTCTTGTATTCTATGCCTCGGCTAATAAAGGCAAGTATGCCTTCTTAGCCAACTTATCTACCTGTCCTGCTACCTTCAGGGATCTGTGGACAGGCACTCCAAGGTCCCTTTGTTCCTCTACACTTCTCAGTGTCCTACCGTTTAATGTGTATTCCCTTGCCTTGTTAGCCCTTCCCAAATGCATTACCTCACACTTCTCCAGATTGAATTCCATTTGCCACTGTTCTGCCCACCTGACCAGTCCATTGATATCTTCCTGCAGTCCACAGCTTCCTTCTTCATTATCATCCACACAGCCGATTCTTAATCAGACCCCCTATGTTGAAGTCTAAATCATTGATATATACCACAAAAAGCAGAAGACCCAGTACTGAGCCCTGCGGAACCCCACTGGAAACAGCCTTCCAGTCACAAAAACACCCTTCGGCCATTACCCTTTGCTTCCTGCCTATGAGCCAATTTTGGATCCAACTTGCCACTTTGCCTTGGATCCCATGGGCTTTCACTTTCGTGACCAGTCTGCCATGCGGGACCTTATCAAAAGCCTTGCTTAAAATCCATATACACTACATCAAACACACTCCCCTCATCGCCAATGACGTGAATCGCAGCAAAGAGACTCTTCGACACGACGCATCGCTCGCTGGCTTTTGCCAGTCACTTTCCACAGAGACGGAGACGACAGACTGCTTCAAACTGCAAGCCCCGCCCCCCAAGCCTGACATCCCCACCCTCGAAGCCCTGCTTCTGCTCCGATTTATTCCCTGGTTTGTCTGGCGTGAATTCCCTGGGCCTGAAGCTTTGGAAAGGGGCCGGTCTTGGCTCCGTGGCGGATGAATCCTAAAATAAGACCAAATAAATCCCAGCGGCCTCCTTGACTCCAGATACAATGCAAATTAAGAAGGAAAATGGATTTGGATTTTTAACGGGCCGGTCAGCATCTTGGACACAAAGGGAAAGGCTCTGACATTACTTGCCAATATCAACCGGCAAACCTCAACGTGTGCACGAGGTTACTTGGACTGCTGTTGTAAGGCCGACACTCCCAGTGCAGGACTGAGGGAGTGCTGCACTGTCAGAGGGGCCGTTAGACCGAGACCCCGTCTGCCCACACTATTTTGAAGAGGATTAGGGGGAGTTAACCCCGGGTGTCCTGGGCCAATATTTATCCCTCAATCTACAAGATGCACTGCAGCAACTCACCAAGGATTCTTCAGCAGCACCTCCCAAACCAGCGACCTCTTCCACCTAGAAGGACAAGGCCAGCAGGCGCATGGGAACACCACCACCTCCAAGTTCCCCTCCAAGCCACACACCATCCTGACTAGGAAGTATATCGGCCGATCCTTCATCAGCGCTGGGTCAAAATCCTGGAACTCCCTCCCTAACAGCACTGTGGGAGTACCTTCACCACACGGACTGCAGCAGCCTACCACCACCTTCTCAAGGGCAACTAGGGATGGGCAATAAATGCTGGCATTGCCAGCGATGCCCACATCCCATAAGCGAATAGAAAAAAAAAAATCACAAAAGACAGACGATCTGGTCAGTATCACATTGCTGTTTGTGGGATCTTGCTGTGCGCAAATTGGCTGCCGCGTTTGCTACATTACAACAGCGACTGAACTCCAAAAAAGTACTCCATTGGCTGTGAAGCGCTTTGGTCCCGAGATCGTGAAAGGCGCTGTAGAAATGAAAGTCCGACTTTCTTTAAGGCTCCTTCAATGAGGCTAAAAACAGCAAACGCAAGCACTGCACAGCAAACGATTGCTCAGCGGCTTGACCCCCAAGCGGTGATTTCCTGGACTCGTTCATTCATGCTGCATTCCGAGTCTCTGGGAAATTCAAGCCGGGCAAAGTTGTCGAGACATGCACGCGCTTAAAAATTAATAGGAACAAAACAGCCGTTTAGTGTTACCTTAGAAGCAGGAAACACAGAACAACATCACAGGGCTGTTCCGCACTGGTGCACTCATTAAAAAAAAAAGCAGGCTCGAATAACAGCGAACATGCACAGCCGGGCCAGCCCTTCGAAAAGGGGCGAAAGGATCATCGACGCAAACAAAACCCAGAGCCGACACTCCTGGCAAGGCAACAACTTGAAAGCACGCGCACCTCCCGCACAGAGGCCCCCCCAGAATTATGACGCAGTTTATGCTCCCTCTGGTTACGAGAATGCGCCTAAAAGCCACAGGTTGTGTCCTGGCAGAGGAGGAGAGACACAGCACGCCAACATAATACAAGTGCGGTGTGTTTAAAATCGAGCACGGAGACGATCTTCAGGCTCTTGGACAAATAAGGGGGGGGGGGGGTGGCAGGGCAGGGGTGAGGGGGGGGGTTAGCAGGAAAGAGCAAAGCATCTTCCTGGTGGCCAGATTTAGTGACTCAGCAAGTTTATTCTGAAAGGGCGGTGCTGCCAAGTCAACGTGGCGAGAGCGTAAAGGTCTCAACACTTGCTCAGAAACCGGAAAGTCAGGCTGCACTTGCAAAGTTGACGTCCCATCTCACAGAGGGGCCAATGCCAAGGACAGCTGCTGCCCCTTCGTCAGGTAGAGTGAGGGAACACAGTGTACTCCCTCACTGTACCTGACGAAGGAGCAGCGCTCCGAAAGCTCGTAATTTCAAATAAAACTGTTGGACTATAACCTGGTGTTGTACGACTTCTCATTTAAGACAGAGATGAGGAGAAATTTTTTCTCAGAGGGTCGCGAGTCTTTGGAGCTCTGCTTCCACCGCCCTCGGAGGAAGAGAGTCTTTGAATATTTTTAAGGCAGAGGTAGATAAGATTCTTGATCATCAAGGGGGTGAAAGGTTATCGGGGGTAGGCAGGAATGTGGAGTCATCAGATCAGCCATGATCTATTGAATGGCGGAGCAGGCTCGAGGGGCCTACTCCTTCTCCTAATTCGTATGTATGTAAACCCTTTCATAATCTTTATAACCTTTTATTAGGTCACCACTTGTGTGGAAAATAAAAACAATCTGTGCAATCCAAGTAGTGAATAGTTGCTGATCTAATGTATTTGTGGAGAGAAGCAGTTGTGTAATGCCCTTTGGTACAGTATATCGTGAGGAAGTTGTAGAACTTATCTATGTCTGACTTTATGCCGATAAGCAGTCAGGTTAAGGAGAGCGAGAGAGAGATACAGGGAGCAAGAACTCTTTTCTGGAGAGCAAACAAAAGCCCCTTTGTGGCATTGTGTCATCGCAAGGAGAGCGCGACCGTGGTCCGAGGATCAAGGATAGATGGAGGGTTACGGCAGGAGATGCACCTTTGTTGTGTTGATATTGAGACGAGGAGACGTTTTTAAAATGCTGTGCACTGTTCTGGTCTCCATATTACAAAGAGGATACACAGGCACTGGGGAAGGTGCAAAAAAGATTCACAACGAGGATACCAGAACCGAGAGGTTAATAACTATCAGGAAAGACTGAACAGGCTGGGGCTCTTTTCTCTGGAAAAGAGAGGGCTGAGGGGTGACCTGATAGAGGCCTTTAAAATTATGAAAGGGTTCAATAGGGTAGACATAGAGAGAATGTTTCCACTTGTGGGGCAGTCCAGAACTAGGGGCCATAAATATAAGATAGTCACCAATAAATCTGATGGGGAATTCAGGAGAAACTTCTTTACCCAGAGAGTGGTGAGAGTGTAGATCTCACTATCACATGGAGTGGTGGAGACGAATAGCATGGACACATTTAAGGGAAGGCTAGATAAACACATGAGGGAGAAAGGAATAGAAGGACATGGTGATGGAGTGTGATGAAGAGGGGTGGGAGGAGGCTCGTGTGGAGCATAAACACCGGCATGGACCAGTTGGGACAAATGGCCTGTTTCTGTGCTGGTAATACAGCACAATACGGCGTAACTCCAGATATTTTATTCCCCTATTGAGACCCACAAGAAGCAGAACCCCGCCCCAAAGTCTAGCTCCCCTCCCCAGGTATGCCCAGGAACTGTGCCAGGTTGGCTTTTTAATAACTGCTTATGGCCGCGGGAACACATAATGGAAGATGGACTGCATTCGCTTGCAGTCGATTCAGCAGATGTACTGTCAGACTCCCAGCCACACAAGCCTAGATACTATCGTTGCCGATAGTGGCGGACAAGCCCAGGGGGCATTCCTGTGTCCAATACTTAACGCAGACATTAACCCATTTAGAGTCAATTACTCGACGCTTGATCTAATGGAGAGGAAACTTAATATGTTCCAATCCTAGTATTACCAATATAAATTTCCAGCCTACAATCTTCACCCTGGTGTCAGCCTTGGCTCAGTGGGTAGCACTCTCGCCTCAGAGTCAGAAGGTCGTGGGTTCAAGCCCCACTCCAGAGACTCGAGCCCATAATCCAGGCTGACACTCCCAGTGCAGTACCGAGGGCGCACTGCATTGTCGGAGGTGCCTTCTTTCAGATGAGAGGTTAAACCAAGGCCCCAATCGGCCCCCTCAGGTGGATGTAAAAGATCCCACGGCCAATATTTATCCCTCAACCAACATCACTAAAAACAGATTATTCGGTCAGTATCACAAATTATGTTTGTGGGAGATTGCTGTGCGCAAATTGGCTGCTGCGTTTCCTACATTACAACAATGACTATACTTCAAAAGAACGTCATTGGCTGTAAAGCGCTTTGGGACGTCCTGAATGGCACGAGATGAACACAAGTCCTTCTTTGGTCTCCTTACCTAAGAAAGGATATACTTCCCATAGAGGGAGTGCAGCGAAGGTTCACCAGACTGATTCCTGGGATGGCAGGACTGTCGTATGAGGGGAGATTGGGTCGACTAGGCCTGTATTCACTAGAGTTTAGAAGAATGAGGGGATCTCATTGAAACGTATAAAATTCTGACAGGGCCAGACAGACTGGATACAGGGAGGATGTTCCCCTGGCTGGGGTGGGGGGGGTCTAGATCGAGGGGTCACAGTCTCAGGATACGGGGTAGGACATTTAGGACTGAGATGAGGAGAAATTTCTTCACTCAGAGGGTGGTGAACCTGTGGAATTCTCTACCACAGAAGGCTGTGGAGGCCAAGTCACTGAATATATTTAAGAATTCTGGGAGATTCTCTCACTGCTAAACTTACCTGACGAAGGAGCGAACTGCTCCGAAAGCTTGTAAAATTAAATAAATCTGTTGGACTATAACCTGGTGTTGTGCGACTTCTTATATTTAAGGAGATAGATAGATAGATTTCCAGACACAAAAGGCATCAAGGGGTATGGGGAGAGAGCAGGAATATGGTATTGAGATAGAGGATCAGCCTTGATCATATTGAATGGCGGAGCAGGCTCGAAGGGCCGAATGGTCTACTCCTGCGCCTATTTTTCTATGTTTTACATGCAAATTGTATTAGAGGCCAAATTGCAAACTAGATCACGCAAGCAGTAACTAAGATTACACTAAATGCATGAGTTATAATTAGATGGCTCTGGAGAAATTCCTCTAACGTGAGAAGGTGATGAAGAATACATCATCAGACAGTTTTATTATTAAATTGCTACAAATAAAAGGCGTCACAAGAAGTTTCGATTACTTCAAGGTTGGTTCTGTTCACTTATTGCGGGTTTTATTGCCCCCCCAGTCGCTCGTTCCCTGGATCGAAGTGCATTAACATCCAGCTCCTGAAGCTTCTTGCAGTCACGAGCCCCATTTCTGTCGTCAGCAAATTGAGACAGTTCCCTCTCACATCCAAGTTTCCATCACGTAGGGTCCGAGAGAGCACGCGCATGGAAGAGCATTGTAGGAACACAAATAGCAATGGTCCCAACATTGACCACCGAGGGACTCCCCTGCGCAGATCACACCGGTCAGAAAACCAACCACAGTTTCCTCTTTAACCATCTTGTTATCAGAGGTCCTTCGATAACTGCTTTAGATCCATCAATGTGGCTCCTACGCATAGGAACAGGAGGAGGCCATTCAGCCCCTCGAGCCTGTTCCGCCATTCAATGAGATCATGGCTGATCTGTGATCTAACTCCATACACCCGCCTTTGGCCCATATCCCTTAATACCTTTGGTTAACAAAAATCTATCAATCTCAGGTTTAAAGTTAACAATTGATCCAGCATCAACTGCTGTTTGCGAAAGTGTGTTCCAAACTTCTACCACCCTTTGTGTAGAATCACAGAAAGTTACAGCACGGAAGGAGGCCATTTCGGCCCATCGTGTCCGCGCCGGCCAACAAAGAGCTATCCAGCCTAATCCCACTTCCCAGCTCTTGGTCCATAGCCCTGCAGGTTACAGCATCCCAAGTGCACATCCAAGTACTTTTTAAAATGTGGTTAGGGTTTCTGCCTCTACCACCCTTTCAGGCAGTGAGTTCCAGACCCCTGTGTGTGTAGAAGGGTTTCCTAATTTCACTCCTGAAAGGTCTGGCTCTTATTTTTAGACTATGTCCCCGAGTCCTAGAATCCCCAACCAGCAGAAATAGTTTAGAAACATAGAAACTACGAGCAGGAGTAGGCCATTCGGCCCGTCGAGCCTGCTCCACCATTCAATACGATCATGGCTGATTATCCAAATCCAGTACCCTGTCCCTGCTTTCTCACACAGAATCCCCACATCGAGCCTGCACCTATCCCACCCTATCCCCGTAACCCCACGTATTTAATTCCCCCTAACATATCCCATCCTATCCCCATAACCCCACATATTTCATCCCCCCCTAACACTAAGGGTCAATTTATCATAGCCAAATCAACCTAACCCGCACATTTTTGGACTGTGGGAGGAAACCGGAGCACCCGGAGGAAACCCACGCAGACACGGGGAGAATGTGCAAACTCCACACAGACAGTCACCTGAGGTCAGATTCGAACCCGGGTCCCTGGCGCTGTGAGACACCAGTGCTAACCACTATGCCACCGTGTTGCCCTATCTGTCTCTGTCTACCCTATCTGTTCCCTTTAATATCTTGAAAACTTCAATCAGATCACCCCATAACCTTCTAAATTCTAGGGAATACAACCCTAATTTGTGTAATCTCTCCTCGTAACTTAACCCTTGAAGTCCGGGTATTATTCTGGTAAACCTACGCTGCACTCCCTCCAAGGACGATACATCCTTCCTAAGGTGTGGTGGCCCAGAACTGCTCACAGTATTCCAGGTGTGGTCTAACCAGGGTTTTGTACAGCTGCAGCATAACTTCTATCCCCTTGTGTTCTCGTCCTCTAGATATAAAGGCCAGCATTCCATTAGCCTTTTTGATTATTTTCTGTACCTGTTCATGACATTTTAATGGTCTATGTACCTGGACCCCCCAAGTCTCTTTTGCCCTCCACTGTTTTTTTTTTAAGCTTTTCACCATTTAGAAAATACCCTGTTCTATCCTTTTTAGGTCCAAAGTGGATGACCTCACATTTGCTTATATTGAAATCCATCTGCCACAGTTTTGCCCACTTAATCGATCAATATCCCTTTGTAATTTTATGCTTCCATCTACACTGCCTACAATGCCACATTAGCATATCAAATCATTTGCAAATCTATGTACACAACAATCAACCACATCTCCTTTGTCAATACACTCCATTGTTTCCTCAAATAGCTGCACGGTGAGCCTTTCCTGTTTGAACAATTCCTGGGGTGCCACAGGGGCCTCAACTATTTACAATCCACATTAATGACTTGGATGAAGGGACCGAGTGTAATGTAGCCAAGTTTGCGGATGATACAAAGATGGGTGGGAAAGCAAGTTGTGCAGAGGACTCAAAGAACCTGCAAAGGGATATAGATGGGCTAAGTGAGTGGGCAAACATTTGGCACATGGAGTATAAATGTGGGAAAGTGCAAGATTATACACTTTGGCAGGAAAAATAAAAAAGCAAATTATTTAAATGGAGAGAGATTACAAAATGCTACAGTTCAGAGGGACCGGGGGGGGTCCTTGTGCATGAAACACAAAAAGTTAGCATGCAGGTACAGCAAGTAATCAAAAAGGCAAATGGAATGCTGGCCTTTATTTCAAGGGGGTTGGAGTATAAAAGCAGGGAAGTCCTGCTACAACTGTACAGGATATTGGTGAGACCACACCTGGAGTACTGCGTACAGTTTTGGTCTCCTTATTTAAAAGGAAGGATATAATTGCATTGGAGGCAGTTCAGAGATGATTCACTAGGTTAATTCCAGAGATGAGGGGGTTGACTTATGAGGAAAGGTTGAGCAGGCTGGGCCTATACTCATTGGAATTTAGAAGAATGAGAGGGGATCTTATTGAAACATATAAGATACTGAGGGGGCTCGACAAGGTAGATACAGAGAGGATGTTGCCCCTCATGGGGAAATCTAGAACTCAGGGGCACAGTTTCAGAATAAAGGGTCGCCCTTTTAGAACTGAGATGAGGAGGAACTTCTTCTGAGGGTCGTAAATCTGTGGAATTCTCTGCCCCAGAGAGCCGTGGAGGCTGGGTGATTAAATACATTTAAGGTGGAGATAGACAGATTTTTGCAAGATAAGGGAGTGAAGGGTTATGGGGAGCGGGCGGGGAAGTGGCCTTGAGCCCTAGATCAGCCATGATCTTATTGAATGGCGGAGCAGGCTCGAGGGGCCAAGTGGCCTATTCCTGCTCCTATTTCCTATGTTCTTATGAAACTCAGTACAGTTTTCATAGTTATGCCCTCGATTGGTGCCAGAGTTAGATAAGGCTTTAGTCTGTAGCTGGTACACGCTCAACAGACTCAAATCCAAAACACAAAAAGCAAAGCATCATTTAGCACAAGGACTTGGGTCCCGGCTCAACATACTGTGACGTCACAACGGAGACACCAACACAATCACGCGAGTCACAATGGTAGAGTTTTCATTGCAGGTGTGGCTGCACTTTTCACAAGTGGCACATCACAATAGGGCATTCACTGATAATCCTTCCAACGGCTCATGGAAAAATGAGGAGAGACACTTCCGTCAGCATTCCTGCCGACACGGATCCCAGTGGCAGGAACATTCATGGACGACACCTGGGAAATGGATTTTAATCTCTCGCACCGCTTCGTGTTTAAGGGGCCCAATGCCGTACGGCAAGAGGTTTATGGATCCCAAACAGGCTCTCGCCAGCGAGCAGCCCCCCATCACCGAACAGCAGGCCTCCGTGATAAGAGCTCTTTGATACCGATTTCCTACATTACAACAGTGACTACACATCCAATCTACTTCATTGGCTGTCAAGCGCTTTGGGACACCCCGAGGTTGGGATAGGCGGAGGTAGATAAATGCAAGTCTTTTTTCTTTCAATCATTTAATACCTTTGCAAGTGAGACGTTCATCTACTTTGCTTTACTTTCAGCGATGGTGGATTAAGTTGGTGGAGACATACTACATGTGTCCTAGCTCACACCAAGTCCCGTTCACCCGTCACCCCTGTGCTCGTTGACCTACAATTGGCTCCCGGTTAAGCAATGCAATTTTAAAATTCTCATCCTCGTTTTCAAATCCCTCCATGACCTCACCGCTCCCTATCTCTGTAATCTCCTCCAGCCCCACAACCCTCCGAGATATCTGTGCTCCTCTAATTCTGCCCTCTTGAACATCCCTGATTTTAATCGCTCCACCATTGGTAGCCGTGCCTTCAGCTGCCTGGGCCCTAAGCTCTGGAATTCCCTCCCTAAACCTCTCCACCTCTCTCCTCCTTTAAGACGCTCCTTATAAACTACCTCTTTGACCAAGCTTTTGGTCACCTGCCCTAATATTGCCTTATGTGGCTCGGTGTCAAATTTTGTTTGACAACGCTCTGTGAAGCGCCTTGGGACGCTTTACTACATTAAAGGCGCTATATAAATGCAAGATGTTGTTGAATGTGTTAAAGTTAGTGATACGTCAGTCGGTGAGAAAACTGCAGAACTATTGGTCACATAGGCCCGGGTTATGGGGGATGGTGGAAGGGGGTCTGTTTGCTGGGAGTGTGGGGGCGGGGAAAGGGAAAAGGATATGGAGTGAATTTATCCAAGGAGGCTACAGTGGCCTCGTGGTCACAGTACTGGAATGGCAACCAAAGTTCAGAGTTCAAATCCTATCATGGCAAGTTGTGAAATTGAATTCCGATAGTGAACCGGTTGGGTTTTCATGACGCACTAACATCCTTCCGAGAAGGGACCTTACCCGGTCTGGGCCTACACGACTCCAGTCCCCACACTATGGGACTGACTCTTAGTCCTTACCCGGTCTGGGCCTACACACGACTCCAGTCCCCACACTATGGGACTGACTCTTAATCCTTACCCGGTCTGGGCCTACACACGACTCCAGTCCCCACACTATGGGACTGACTCTTACTGCCCTGGATGGGCGGTGAACCCTGCTATGCCGAATGGGGAGGGCACTATTGGCGATTGGGATTGCTGAACTATTTTGGAAAGGCACAGTCTGGCGCTTGCCAAGCTGGTAGAGTAGTTGGTGCATTACTGGTGCGGACTGGCACTCTCAGCAACTTGATTTAGATTGGGTGGTAGAGGAAGAGAAGGAGAGGGGCCAAGCTTCTGCCAGCGTGCAACAATGCCGCCACCATTCCTTCAGTTTGATTTCATCGAAGTGTCAACCGTGGCTCAATGGGTAGCTCTCTCTCGCCGCTGAGTCAGAAGGTTGTGGGTTCAAGTCCCACTCCAGAGACTTGAGCACAAAAATCTAGTTCGACACTCCCAGTGCAGTACTGAGGAAGCGCTGCACTGTCGGAGGTGCCGTCTTTCGGATGAGACGTTAAACAGAGGCCCCTCAGGTGGACGTAAAAGATCCCACGGCACTATTTGGAAGAAGAGCAGAGGGAGTTCTCCCCGGTGTCCTGGGGCCAATATTTATCCCTCAAATCAATATCACAAAACAGATGATCTGGTCATTATCACATTGCTGTTTGTGGGAGCTTGCTGTGTGGAAATTGGCTGCTGCGTTTCCCACATTACAACAGCGACTACACTTCAAAAAGTACTTCATTGGCTGTAAAGCGCTTTGGGGCGTCCGGTGGTCGTGAAAGGCGCTATAGAAATGCAAGTCTTTCTAGCTTTCATATTCGGTGCGCACAGTTCTGGCATCGAGCTTAGTTTGCCTCAGGAGCCCAATTCATCTTCGGAGAGTAGATGGCGAGTGAGTTAGCTTCAGTTTTACAGCATCCATCCATGTGTTTGTACATTCACTGTGCAGTCAGGCAGAGCTGCACCACTCCCTTTGTATGTTCAGTGCCTGCAGGCTTATCTCCAGGGCCACAGTCTCCATATCCGGGAAAGAGTTTATTTTTAGCCAGCCCCGCCCCAACTGAGCGCAGGGAACAATCTATCAGGCAATCTACATCGAGTTTAATGTACGCTGTGCTCGAGCAGGGTAAAGGAGGAGCTGGTTAGTTAATGAGTTGCCCACAATAAATTGGTCTGGTGGGCAGAACAGTGGCAAATGGAATTCAATCCGGAGGAGTGTGAGGTAATGCATTTGGGGAGGGCTAACAAGGCAAGGGAATACACATTAAATGGTAGGACACTGAGTAGTGTAGAGGAACAAAGGGACCTTGGAGTGCATGTCCACAGATCCCTGAAGGTAGCAGGCCAGGTAGATAAAGTGGTTAAGAAGGCATACGGAATGCTTGCCTTTATTAGCCGTGGCATAAAATACAAGAGCAGGGGGGTTATGCTTGAACTGTATAAAACACTGGTTAGGCCTCAGCTAGATTACTGCGTGCAGTTCTGGTCACCACATTACAGGAAAGATGCACTAGAGAGGGTTCAGAGGAGATTTACAAGAATGTTGCCGGGAGTAGAGAATCTTAGCTATGAGGAAAGACTGGATAGGCTGGGTCTGTTTTCCTTGGAACAGAGGAGGCTGAGGGGAGACCTTATTAAGGTGTATAAAATTATGAGGGGCATAGATAAAGTGGATAGAATGGAGCTATTTCCCTGAGCAGAGGGGTCAAAAACCAGGGGGGCACAGATTTAAAGGAAGGTTTAAGAGGGGATTTGAGGGGAAATTTCTTCACCCAAAGGGTTGTGGGGGTCTGGAACCCACTGCCTGAAAGGGTGGTAGAGGCAGGAACCCTAACCACATTTAAAAAGTACTTGGATGTGCACTTGGGGTGCTCTAACCTGCAGGGCTACGGACCAAGAGCTGGGCAGTGGGATTAGGCTGGATAGCTCTTTGTTGGCCGGCGCGGACACGGTGGGCCGAAGTGGCCTTCTTCCGTGCTGTAACTTTCTATGATCCACAGTTGCACGCCAACCTCCTGCTCACTTCAGCGAAGGCAACCTGCACAGCCAAGAAAGCTCACCCGACTGACCGCCGAGTCCGGGCAACATACACAACCTTTTGCAACTCTTAAAAGGCGACACTGGCCTTCGGTTTGCAAAGCGTTCCAGTGTGCACATTGGGGAACCGACACACAGGCAAGCGGTCTCTGAAAGCACAGTGCTTTGATGCACTTGGGGTCAACAGCAGGGATCGGGGGCTCAAACCCGGGATGATCCCGCCCTGAGATCACATCTGAGCCAGCAAGGTGGCACCACCTTAAAACATCGACTGCCAAACTCCCACAACATTCACTTGTTCCTGGCTGTACAACGTTTGTCAGCAAGTACTAGATGTTCTCGATAAAGGGTCTCGTACTCAATCCTAGTTATGCGTCTCTCAAGAACAATGCCCCACCATTAGTTTGTGAAGCCGTCGGAACTTGTGGAATGTACTACAGCTATTTGATGCAGCCTCGCCAGCCTCGCCTCCTTCCATTTGAAACCTCAGATATAAATACACCATCCCTCGCACTCTATCACAGAAAGAGAAAAAGCCATCAGCAGCTTGCTGCTTTTTTCTCCACCTGCTACCTTTCTTTTCTGTCCCGCTCTGAACGTCCAAGTACCAGGCGTCAGCTGTGGCTCAGTGGGCAGCACTCTCGCCTCTGAGTCAGAAGGTTGTGGGTTCAATCCCCAGTCCGGAGACTTGAGCACATAATCTAGGCCCACACTCAAGTGCAGTGCTGAGGGAGCGCCGCACTGTCGGAGGGGCAGTACTGAGGGAGCGCCGCACTGTCGGAGGGTCAGTACTGAGGGAGCACCGCACTGTCGGAGGGGCAGTACTGAGGGAGCACCGCACTGTCGGAGGGGCAGTACTGAGGGAGCGCTGCACTGTCGTAGGGTCAGTACTGAGGGAGCGCCGCACTGTCGTAGGGGCAGTACTGAGGGAGCGCCGCACTGTCGGAGGGTCAGTACTGAGGGAGCACCGCACTGTCGGAGGGGCAGTACTGAGGGAGCACCGCACTGTCGGGGGGGCAGTACTGAGGGAGCGCCGCACTGTCGGGGGGGCAGTACTGAGGGAGTGCTGCACTGTTGGAGGGGGCAGTGCTGAGGGAGCGCCGCAGTGTCGGAGGGGCAGTACTGAGGGAGCGCCGCAGTGTCGGAGGGGCAGTACTGAGGGAGCGCCGCAGTGTCGGGGGGGCAGTACTGAGGGGCTGCTGCACTGTCAGAGGGGCAGTACTGAGGGAGCGCCATACTGTCGGAGGGGCAGTACGGAGGGGGCGGCGCACTGTCGGAGGGGCAGTACTGAGGGAGCGCCGCACTGTCGGAGGGGCAGTACTGAGGGAGCGCTGCACTGTCGGAGGGACAGTACTGAGGGAGCGCCACACTGTCGGAGGGGCAGTACTGAGGGAGCACCGCACTGTCGGAGGGGCGGTACTGAGGGAGCACCGCACTGTCGGGAGGGGCAGTACCGAGGGAGCGCCGCACTGTCGGAGGGTCGGTACCGAGGGAGCGCCGCACTGTCGGAGGGTCGGTACCGAGGGAGCGCCGCACTGTCGGAGGGTCGGTACCGAGGGAGCTGCCGCACTGTCAGGAGGGGCAGTTCGAAAACAAGTCCTCCTCAACCAACATCAAAACAGTCGTTTATATCATTGCTGTTTGTTGGACCTTGCCGTGAGCAAATTGTTTGCCGCTTGCGCTTGCAAAACATCAACTGCACCTCAAAAGCCAATCGGTGGCTGTGAAGCACTATGGGGTGTTGAGGATAGAGAGGACTTCCCTAGCAGTGGAGGACTGAAGACCTGCTCAATATTCATGTAGCTCTGTAATGGCTTTGGTGTTTGAGTCGTTGAACATCTGAAATCACAAGAACAATACAGAGTACCCACTCTATGGCACACCCAAGCTAGTGAGCTACCTGATCAATGTATTGAGGGCGACATGGATTATTGGTAAGAAACCTCTACTCCCATCCAGTTGGCAGAATGGGATAGTCAGGAGGACCACACACACAGCACCACTGCCCTCTGGATAAAGGGGAGTACTGGACAGATTCTGGGAGGGGAAGAGCAGGGGTGAATGCCTCGCCTCCAAGTGTTATCCAATAGAAAGAAAGACAGACTTGCATTTATATAGCGCCTTTCACGACCACCGGACGTCTCAAAGCGCTTTAAAGCCAATGAAGTACTTTTGAAGTGGAGTCACTGTTGTAATGTGGGAAACGCAGCAGCCAGTTTGCACACAGCAAGCTCCCACAAACAGCAATGTGATAGTGACCAGATTTAGTGATGTCGGTTGAGGGATAAATATTGGCCCAGGACACCGGGGATTACTCCCCTGCTCTTCTTCAAATGACCCAACAGGCTCGGCTAGAATGCCCCACATGGCCGAATAGCCTTCTGGTACTCAGCGAGTCTCGCACATGGAAGAATGACCACTTGGGCAAGGTACCAGAGGGTATCCGGAACCGGTGGGATCGGTATCCCAGGAAGTCGATCAGGAGAGCAAGCGGATTGATGGAGAGAAAGAAAAAGGCTGGAATTTGTCCCATCATTTGTCAATACACCCCTCAATCTCGACTGAGGAAAACAAATAGCAATTAAAGAAAATGTGTGCCATTACTTTAAATACAACATCACTAAAAAAGGAAAAGAATGTCTGGTCATTATCACATTGCTCTTTGTGGGAGCTTGCTGTGCGCAAATTGGCTGCTGCGTTTCCCAGATTACAACAGTGACCACACTTCAGAGAAAAGTACTCCATTGGCTGTAAAGCCCTTTGGGTGGTGAAAGGAGTTATAGAAATACAAATTCTTCTTCTAATCCAGTTGGATTAGTCAACCAAACACCAACAATGTCTCAGCAAGGCACCCACCCAGGCTCAGTGCGTGACCCTGATCAACTCCAGTTCAACACAGGGCTGTGACTTTACAAAGAGGTTGTTTGTCTAAAGTCGTACCAGGACCTTGAACCCAACGCACACCACAAAAATCCCCAGAGACAGAGAACCAGCAATAAACAATAGCACTTCCTGGAGAGAGATGGGCATGAACTACGTCAGAAGTCCAATTAAAACAAAGTCCATTGTCTTATATATAGGAATTGTAAAATGCTCACAATTAAACTCATCACAATTGATGTACCTGTCTGCTTCCCACCTGCAATACAACCTCAGGGTTTTTTTTAAAGCATTCTCAGGTTACAGGCATCGCTGGCAAAGCCAGCATTTATTGCCCATTCCTAATTGCCCTCGGAGAAGGTGGTGGTGAACCGCCTTCTTGAACCGCTGCAGTCCGTGTGGTGAAGGTAGCTCCCACAGTGCTGTTAGGGAGGGAGTTCCAGGATTTTGACCCAGCGACGATGAAGGATCGGCGATATATTTCCAAGTCAGGATGGTGTGTGACTTGGGAGGGGAACTTGGAGGTGGTGGTGTTCCCATGCGCCTGCTGCCCTTGTCCTTCTAGGTGGTAGAGGTCGCGGGTTTGAGGTGCTGCCGAAGAAGCCTTGGCGAGTTGCTGCAGTGTATCTTGTAGATGGAGGGATAAATATTGGCCCAGGACACCGGGGGCAAGGCCAGCATTTATTGCCCATTCCTAATTGCGCTTGGAGAAGGTGGTGGTGAGCTGCCTTCTTGAACCGCTGCAGTCCGTGTGGTGAAGGTACTCCCCCAGTGCTGTTGGGACGGGAATTCCAGGGTTTTGACCCAGCGATAATTTAAATTGTTTGCATCTTTTTTACCCACCCAAATGTTTTCAACACTGAAATTTTGATTGCAGCAAGTTCTAAAGATCTTGTTATAACAACAGAAAACGCTGGAAAAACTCAGCAGGCCAGGCAGCATCCGTGGAGAGAGAAAGAGAGTTAACGTATCAGGTCTAAAAGATCTTGTTATTGGGCATATCTGTATCTTCATAGAATCATAGAATAATAGAATGGTTACAGCACAGAAGGAGGCCATTTGACCCGACGAGTCCATGCAGGCTCTCTGCAAGAGCACTTCAGCTAGTCCCACTCCCCCGCCCTTTCCCCGTAGCCCTGCACATTTAAGCCCCATTCTTGGGTCCAAAACCTGGCCCCATTCCAACATCCTATTAACCGTCTCTTGCGGTTTGGACTGAGCACCATTTATTCCAGCAAAGACAGATGGAGTATAATGTAGGGAAATGTGAGATTATTCACTTTGGTAGGAAGAATAGAAAAACAGAATATTTTAAAAAATGGTGAGAAACTTTCAAATGTTGGTGTTCAGAGAGATTTGGGTGTCCTCGTGCAAGAAACCCAGAAAGCTAGCATGCAGGTACAGCAAGCAATAAGGAAGGCAAATGGTATGCTGGCCTTTATTGCAAGGGGGTTGGAGTATAAGAGTAAAGAAGTCTTGCTACAATTGTACAAGGCCTTGGTGAGACCACACCTGGAGTACTGTGCACAGTTTTGGTCTCCTTATCTAAGGAAGGATATACTTGCCTTGGAGGCGGTGCAACGAAGGTTCACTAGATTGATTCCTGGGATGAGAGGGCTGTCCTATGATGAGAGATTGTGTAGAATGGGCCTATACTCTCTGGAGTTTAGAAGAATGAGAGGTGATTTCATTGAAACATTCAAGATTCTGAAGGGGATTGACAGGATAAATGCTGAGAGGTTGTTTCCCCTGGCTGGGGTGTCTCGAACTAGGGGGGCATAGTCTCAGGATAAGGGGTAGGCCATTTAAGACTGAGATGAGGAGGAATTTCTTCACTCAGAGGGTTGTGAATCATTGGAATTCTCTGCCCCAGAGGGCTGTGAATGCTGAGTCTTTGAGTATATTCAAGGCTGAGATAGATAGATTTTTGGACTCTAGGGGAATCAAGGGATATGGAGATCGGGCAGGAAAGTGGAGTTGAGGTCGATGATCAGCCATGATTTATTGAATGGCGGAGCAGGCTCGAGGGGCCGTATGGCCTACTCCTGCTCTTATTTCTTATGCTCTTATGACAGGGACTCAGCTTTGGGTTTTTGCCTTGGAATTACCCAATCGTTGAACGGAAGAGAGGGCAGGAGTCCAATCCTTTTGAAATATTACTTCCTCATTCGGGTCATACTGCCTTCCAAGATAATGACATTGTTGCCCCTCAACGGTTACCTCTGGACTCCAGCTCAATGGTTCTGCAACTGCACGCAAGAGTAACAAGGTGCAACTCGCAACAATCTAGGAGGGGGGCCACACAAAGGTCTTAACACCAAGACCTGAAGAGGCAGCTCAGTGAAGCTCTGTCTGTGTCAATGTGCAAAAGGTTTATTATAAGTGGGAGCGACTCGTTCAATAAAAAAAGTGATTTGCAACACCTGAACTTCCTTATCTGGAGACATTAGATAACCACTTTCAAGGCTCACTTTGACATAACCTATCACCCAACTAGATGTTACTGGAGCAAGCAAAAATAAATCTGACAACTGAAGTCCATACAAGCAGCACAGCATTGCATTATCAATTTTTTTTTTTTTAATTAGTTCTTTGGGATATGGGCATTGCTGGCAAGGCCAGCAGTTATTGCCCATCCCTAGTTGCTCGAGAAGGTGTTGCTGGGCCGCCTTCTTGAACCGCTGCAGTCCGTGTGGTGAAAGTACTCCCACAGCGCTGTTAGGGAGGGAGTTCCAGGATTGTGACCCAGCGACGATGAAGGAATAGATGTCCAAGTTTGGATGGTGTGCGTGACACTTGGAGGGGAACTTGGAGGTGAGGGTGTTCCTATGCGCCTGCTGCCCTTGTCCTTCTAGGTGGTGGAGGTCAAGGGTTTGGGGAGGTAGAAATTCACCCAAATTGGTATTGGACCCAAATCATTAAGCGGTATTAGGTTTCAGTTACTCTATACACTCTTATGGGCAACTTCAGTCTTGTGTTTGATGAGACTATCTCAGACATCGGTGGCCAAAAGCTTGCCATTCATAATATTCAACACCGATGTTCCTGTTTTTAACATGGTGCTAATCAGAGAACGTGTTGCAGTTCAGCCCCGAGTACTGGACACTTTACTTTTAAGTCCACGAGCAACACCAGCGGCCTTGAGAAAAGTGGTCCTAGTCCCTGACCCAACACATGATGCCACGGGATGGGAAAGATGCGAGCGAGACCCCCTCTCCCCCCAGTCTGATTCACCTCTCGCAACCCGTCCCACTGGGAGAAGTCACACCAGAGGTTGCAAGATATCAGCCGGATGTCGTGAGGCCCCACCAGCCTTACAAGCCGAGGACCACCTAGCAGCCAGGTTCCGAGCTGCAATGCCCACCTGACCCAGGAATAAGGGGCAGCATGTGCGGTTGAGAAAGAAAAAAGAGGAAGTGCCCGAAATCCCCTGTTCACATCGAGGCCACCCTCACCCGACCCCATTGTAAAGCATGCAAGTGTCTATCGATCACTAAGCACCACATAGACACAGAACGGCCATTGCACTGGTCAGAAAAAACCCATCAAGAGCTGATGGCGTTTGAAACAACAGTGGGGCTCATCCCCTGCCTACTGTGTGGAGAGCTCGAAAAGAAAGACTTGCATTTCTATAGCGCCTTTCACGACCACCGGACGTCCCAGAGCGCTTTACAGCCAATGAAGTGCTTTTTGAAATGTAGTCACTGTTGTAATGTGGGAAACGCAGCAGCAGCGCACAGCAAGCTCCCGCAAACAGCAATGTGATAATGACCAGATCATCTGTTTTTAATCACAGTGTCCGCTGTGGCTCAGTGGGCGGCACACTCACCTCCGAGTCAGAAGGTTGTGGGTTCAAGTCCCACTCCAGGGACTTGAGCATATAAATCTAGTCCGATGCTCCCAGTTTGGTACTGAGGGAGTGCTGCACTGTCGGAGGTACCGTCTTTCGGATGAGACGTTAAACCGAGGCCCCGTCTGTCCTCTCAGGTGCATGTAAAAGATCCCACGGCACTATTTCGAAGAAGAGCAGGGGAGTTATCCCCAGTGTCCTGGCCAATATTTATCCCTCAATCAACATAACAAAAACAGATTATCTGGTCATTATCACATTGCTGTTTGTGGGACCTTGCTGTGTGCAAATTGGCTGCCGCGTTTCCTACATTACAACAGTGAGGTCGGGAGGACCACAATGCATCCTACGAAACCCAGGCAGAGGGGACCTGCGGGAAGAAAGGAGGAGGACAGTAGGAGTATGTTTGTGTGTGGGTGCTAGGCCGTTGTAGCAGAGCCTGGTCTCCAATCGTCTTGGATCCCCTTGCCATTGGACCAAGACCTTGCTCTGTCAAGCCCATGTGGTAGCTGGTGTGCAACGGCCACCCCACGTTAAAAGAATTCATGCACAGGCATCTTCCACCCTTTAAAATGAAGTTCGGGACCTGGAACGTCAGGACCCTCATGGACAATCCCAACAGTGACAGACCAGAATGCCGTACTGCGAACGCCCACCCGCCCCTTCAACCACTGTCTGCCTCACCTGTGACAGAGACTGCAGTTCCCGCATTGGACTCATTAGTCACCTGAGAACTCATTTTTAATGTGGAAGCAAGTCATCCTCGGTTCCGAGGGACTGCCAAAGAAGATTACAACAGTGACTACACTCCAAAAGTACTTCATTGGTTGTAAAGTGCTTTGAGACGTCCGGTGGTCGTGAAAGGCGCTATATAAATGCAAGTCTTTCTTTCTATCACTGAGACAAGCAGCTCTTCCTGGTCGATTCGCTGCGGTACATTTAAAAGCATTCGATGATCCAGACACAGACTCTCTGAAATGTAATGGGTTGGTGAAGTTCAGAGACTCACTGGATGATTAATCCAGTTAATGAATGCTGTAAGTTTATTCCATGAGTACACATGGCTTCCCTGCAATGTCAAGGCAGCTGAACTGGTTTCTGGACATCAGGTACACCCGGAGATCTACCATCTGCATTTTAACCACGTTACAGTCTCAGTGAAACTGCATTGATTGGCGACTGTAAATAATCCTCAACTGAAGAATGGCTGAATTACGACTTACTCCTCTCAACCATGCGACTGTGGGAAGAATGATACTTAGGCTCCACCACACGATAATACAACCCTATTACCAGGGGTCATAATCTAAGGATAAGGGGTAAGCTATTTAGGACTGAGATGAGGAGGAATTTCTTCACCCAGAGAGTGGTGAACCTGTGGAATTCTCTACCACAGAAGGCAGTTGAGGCCAAGTCATTAAATATATTCAAGAATGAGTTAGATATATTTCTTAAAGCTAAAGGTATCAAGGGATATGGGGAGAAGGCAGGTACAGGGTACTGAGTTTGGATGATCAGCCATGATCTCATCGAATGGCGGAGCAGGCTCGAGGGGCCGAATGGCCTACTCCTGTTTCTATGTAACCCTTGATGCTGCAATATTCTAAAATACCCCCACAAGTAGCATTAACACATTTCCATCTGCCCTGGCTCAATACATTTCATGTCACTTTGAAAATATTTGAAGTTAGTGTTGTATACACGCAAGTGTAGCTATGAGTGTATAAAACTATGAGGGGCCTAGATAGAGTGGACAGGAAGGACCTATTTCCCTTAGCAGAGAGGTCAACAACCAGGGGGCATAGATTTAAAGTAATTGGTTGGAAGGTTTAGAGGGGATTTGAGGAGAACTTTTTCACCCAGAGGGTGGTGGGGGTCTGGAACTCACTGCCTGAAAGGGTGGTAGAGGCAGAAACACTCATCACATTTAAAAAGTACTTGGATATGCACTTGAAGTGCCGTAACCTGCAGGACTACGGACCAAGAGCTAGCAAGTGGGGTTAGGCTGTGTGGCTCTTTCGGCCGGCACAGACACGATGGGCCAAATGGCCTCCTTCTGTGCTGTAAATTTCTACGATTCTATGACTTGCATCACTCGAGTGCAGCGGGCAAACACGGGTTAATATATCCAGAGATCTGGGCCTCCCTGCCTCTACCTCACCCAAACTACAAGTCGCCCAAGACGCCAAGCTCAAGCCCGTGCCCAAACTAAAATGGAAGCCCATCACCTCGTCCTCTCCAAGCTCCTTTCAGAGAATCAACATTGGGATTCTCGGGCTCCCCTGCCAAGTCCCTCTGTGGCTTCACCCCCTGCCCACATCTCCTGCGGTTCAGTGTCCCGTGGCCCCCGCACCCATCCTCCAGCACCAGCCTGCTCCTCATTCTCTGCTCAGAACACACAGCCACCTTTCATGGAAGCCCTGGCCCCGGATGCACCATGCTAACTTGCTCCAACACACAGCCCGACGAGAACCTTGAGCAGCAGTTTGTTCTACATTCACCGGACAGAAATCGGCTCACGATCGTATCTGACCCTGTCCGGTGTCCACCTTAAACCAGGTATGGAGAACTGCAGGCCTTCAAGAAGAACCAGCTCATACCGTGAAGGATTGTTATCTTATTTGAAGACAAGATTAATTCCTTTTAAAAGTCCCACCGCTCAAACTCTTAGGGACAGTGTCTCTTGCCCATCCCAACACTGTGTGGGACTATTTAGATGAACAGCTAGCCCACCTCCCCTTTCATCTGCAACCCAGTGACACTCCATTCTCCTGATCAATTATCCACAGTTAAGATCAGGAATCAAAGAATAAGCAAAAAATTCAACCATTATTTCATTTTACAGCACCGTACATTGCCATTCCAAACCACTGTGCCACCAACTCAAAACCTAGCATTGGTCAACTGGCAAAGTGAAGTTAACTTTAAGAAAATTTTTGAAGACAGACATCAAAGACCTAACTAATCATTCATGAACAGGAATTCACTAATTACATTAGAGTTTTACACTTCATCGCCACTTCACTTCGGCCAAAGTCCTGCGGAGAAATCACACTGAAACCTACAATCAAGACCCACCACAATCAACCGATTGTGTGTGTGTGTGGGGTTTTTTAAAAACTTAGTAGCAGGAGTCATATTGCCAAGTAGCTCCGGGACCGCACACACAACACCTGCTGACGGTAAATCATTGCACGCCCTGGCGACCAACTGAGCAGGGTCTTCAAGCATTGAGAGACCGCAATTACACATTTAACATAGAAATATTTTCCACAACATTACAGACCACAAACTGAGTTGAAGAGGTGGGTTTTGAGAAGAGTCTGACAGGAGGAGGAGAGACAGAGGGGTTTAAATGGAGATAGACACATGTACAATTTTAAAATCCAACAGTTCCTCCTCAAGAATAGCACTTGCTGTGACAACAAAGCTTATTAGAACAGCTCCCTTAACTGCATTCGCCTTAATGCACAAAGAAACTGAACCCATACCCAACACGCCCACTCCCCACCCTGTCCCAACCCATGCCCACTCCCCACCCTGTCCCAACCCATGCCCACTCCCCACCCTGTCCTACCCCAGGCCCAGCCTGCTGCCCTTACCATAGGGGTCGGAGTTGCTATCTTCCTTCTTTTTCTTGCCCATTCCGATGCGGCCGGTCCTTGTACTGAACGCTCACTTTACGCCTCTCCACTCACCGCACCTTGAACGACATAGACACTGCTCCCAGCTGCTGCTCCCTGCGTCACCTCCGCCTCCCTGTGCACCTGCTAGCCCCGCCTCCCTGTGCACCTGCTAGCCCCGCCCACCGCACTGCTAGCCCCTCCCCCCTGTGCACCTGCTGGCCCCGCCCACCCACAACCTGCTGGCCCCGCCCACCCACAACCTGCTGGCCCCGCCCACCCACAACCTGCTGGCCCCGCCCACCCACAACCTGCTGGCCCCGCCCACCCACAACCTGCTGGCCCCGCCCACCCACAACCTGCTGGCCCCGCCCACCCACAACCTGCTGGCCCCGCCCACCCACAACCTGCTGGCCCCGCCCACCCACAACCTGCTGGCCCCGCCCACCCCCACCTGCTGGCCCCGCCCACCCCCACCTGCGGGCCCCGCCCACCTCCACCTGCGGGCCTGAGGAATGCACGGCTGCAGTTGTTCATTGAAACATTTGTTCCACCCACGGAACTCTGCACAGATTCAATGATAAACTCTGCAGGGTGAGCGGAAAAGGTGAAGCCGTTTCTCTCAAGTTTAATTTTTCAATATAAATCTTCCTGATGCCGTTGTTTTGAGGATTGGACTCAGCTCTCAGTGTCCCAGCAAATGTGTGTCCTGCTCCTGCCCCAGTTCAACAGAAGCACAAAGGATAGTGTCTGCATTCCTTGCAAACGTTCACCGTGTAACTCCAGCTGGCTGGCTTTGACTTCTCATTTGTCTGCAAACACCTTGTTTCATGTCTAATTTGAATTCTGTAACCATTCGACTGCTTACGCCTCAGGAAAGTGAATTGTTGCCCTCGCAATTTGTGACATCGCTCACATCCGCCCAGAACCCAGCGTGTTCACTGATCCTGGACTTATGTAAAATTACAGACCTCAGGCAGTGAATCTCCCTCCGGAGTGGCCGCGTCTCCCTCTGGCGTGTCCACCTCTCTCTCCGAAAATGTCCACCTCTCTCTCCGGAATGTCCGTTCACTTGCGAACAAGGCCCTTGCCATCCCTGATCTTATTGTGGATGATTGTATCGACATCATGGCCTTGACGGAACCTTGCCTGAGGGGCGATGGCACCGTTCCCCTTGCCGAAGCCTCCCCACTTGGCTATACCTTCCACCACTTGCCCCACTCCTTGGTCTGTCCCCCCGACTCCTCTGCAACCTTCTCCTCTGAGCACCTCACCTTGTTCCATTCCTTTCACTGCTCCTTTAAAATCCTCGTTCTCCACCGCCCATCCAAGCACCGCTCTTTTCACCGAGCTATCCTCACTCCTTTCCTCTCTCAGCCTCTGCATCGAGCGACTTCTCATCCCCGCAGATTTCGCCCCCCCATCTCAACTCACTTTGCCTTCTCTCCTCTGAGTTCACTGCCCTCCCTTAACCTCTAACCTCTCCTACCCATATTCACAGCCACCCCCTTGACCTTATCATCTCGCTTGGCCTCTCTATTCCCATCATGTCAATCACAGTTAAGGTCATCTTTGATCACCTCCTTGTATCCTTCACCACTCACATCCCCCTTCCCCCTCCCAACCTCACTTCCTTCTGTGACCACCCCCAGGTCACTTATCACCGTCTTTTCAAACTGCTGTCTAACATTTGTCTCTCGAGCTACTGATCTGCTCAATCACACGCTCACCTCCATCTTTGATGCCCTTGCCCCCAATAAAACCATTACTCTCTCACACCCTGGTCATTTCCCTTGGTATGATCCCTGTCTTTGCTCCTGTACGTCCAAGGGACGCTGGCTTGAATGCTTATGGCAGACCACTGGTTGAGCCATTCATTGCCAGATCTGGCTGGACCACATAAAGCACTATCGGGTCCTGCTCTCCTCTGCCAAAACTGCTCACTGTTCCAGGATCACCCTGGAATGCAAAGATAACCCCCGGCTGCTCTTCTCCACTACAATCCGTCATCTTAAACCCTGCTCCCCTGCCCCCTCATCTCCAACAACAAGTGCAAGAAGCTCATGGACTTCTGTCACTCAGATTGAGACCATCCGTTCAGCTGCCTCCCTCCCTTCTCCTAGCCCACCGGGCCAAACTTCCCCATAGGTTCCCCCCCCCACCCCGCCCTGGCCCTGAACTCACATCTTTCTCGAGTTTCTCTCCTATCTCCTCTCACGCCCTCTCCAAGCGCATCTTGTCCAAGAGACCCACCTCCTGCTCCCTCGACCTTATTCCATCTAAACTGCTGACCACCCAACTTCCCTTCCTGGCCCCCATGTTAGCTGACCTTGCTAACGGTTCTCTCTCCTCAGGTACTGTTCCCCTCCTCTTCAAATCGGCCATCATCACTCCCTCCTAAAAAAAAAAACCACCCTTGACTCCTCTGCCCTTGCAAATTACCGCCCCATCTCCAACCTCCCTTTCCTCTCCAAAATCCTTGAACGTGCTGTCGCTTCCCAAATCCGTGCCCATTTTTCCCACCCCTCCAATCAGGTTTCTGCCCCACTACCAAAACGGCCCTTTATCAAAGTCACAAATTACATCCCAGTGACTGTGGTAACCTATCCCTCCTCGCCCTTCTCGATCTGTCTGCCGCCTTCGACACGGTTGAAAAAGACTCGCATTTATACAGCGTCTTTCACAACCTCAGGATGTCCCAAAGCACTCTGCAGCCAACGAAGTTCTTTTTGAAGTGTAGTCACTGTTGTAATGTAGGAAACGTGGGAACCAAATTGTGCACAGCAAGATCCCACAAACAGCACTCAGATAAATGACCAGGTAATCTGTTCCAATGATGTTGATTGAGGGATAAATGTAGGCGAGGACACCGGGGATAACTCCCCTTGCTCATCTTCAAAATAGTGCTATGGGATCTTTTCCATCCACCTGGTTTAACGGCTTATGCCAAAGACGGCACCTCCGACAGTGCTGCACTCCCTCAGTACCGCACTCCCTCAGTACCACACTGAAGAATCAACCAAGATTCCGTGCTCAAGTCTCTGGAGCAGAGCTTGAACCCACGACCTTCTGACTCAAAGGCCAGAGTGAGACCCAAAGAGTTAAACCAAGTATGTACCTCAACAGAGATACCAGAGAGGGTTTTAAAAAAAAAAAAATAATAATGTGGCGAAATTAGTTACAAGCAGAAAGTGTGGAGAAATAACACTGTTGTACAGAAGTATAGTCGTGGAGGGCAATACCTTGGAATAATTGCAAGGCTATAATCTAATGAAAAGGGGTTTGATGGCATTCTAAATCGCAAGTGCTTTAAAAGAGCCATTTGAATCTCGAGAAGGGGAAGTGCAACGAGACCTGGGTGTCCTTGTGCACCAGTTGCTGAAGGTAAGCATGCAGGTGCAGCAGGCGGTTAAGAAGGCAAATGGTATGTTGGCCTTCGTAGCGAGAGGGTTTGAGTACAGGAGCAAGGATATCTTGCTGCAGTTGTACAGGGCCTTGGTGAGACCACATCTTGAGTATTGTGTGCAGTTTTGGTTGCCCTTATCTGAGGAAGGAGGTTCTTGCCATGGAAGGAGTTCAGCGAAGATTCACTAGGCTGATACCTGGGATGGCAGGAATGACGTATGAGGAGAGATTGGGTCAATTGGGCTTATACTCGCTGGAGTTTAGAAGAATGAGAGGGGATCTCATTGAAACTTATAAAATTCTGAAAGGACTGGACAGACTAAATGCAGGAATGATGTTCCCGATGGTCGAGGAGTCCAGAACCAGGGGTCACAGTCTAAGGATAAGGGGTAAGCCATTTAGGACAGAAATGAGGAGGAATTTCTTCACCCAGAGAGTGGTGAACCTGTGGAATTCTCTACCGCAGAAGGCAGTAGAGGCCAATTCATTAAATATATTCAAGAAGGAGTTGGATATATTTCTTAAGGCTAACGGGATCAAGGGATATGGGGAGAAAGCAGGGACAGGGTTCTGAATTTGGATGATCAGCCATGATCGCATTGAATGGCGGAGCAGGCTAGAGGAGCCGAATGGCCGACTCCTGCTCCTATCTTCTATGTCTATGTCTATGATCAGGAAATATCAGCTCAAAACTGTATGGCCAGCATATTGAGATCTAAAGAGATTTCGCACGGTGTCAGCTTCCTGGTGCAACACATGGAAAGTTAGTTAAGTGCTTTTGAAGGTCATATGCAAATAATTTCCAAACTACATTCCACGCAGTAAATAGTCTATTGGCTCAGGTATTTCTTGGAGAAACCGTATTGTTTTTAGCATTCTCCTTTTAATGGTTTTGTATGTGGGGGGCGGGGGGGGGGGTGGCTGTGAATTGAGGATTTCCTGGTGCTGTGTTTTGGCAGCAGTGGTCACCCTGGTAACAGTGTAATTATAGTCTAGAAAGACTCCAAACTCTCTCTATTTCAGTAAAACAGAACACCCACGAAATGGTTGAACATATTGGAACTAAAGGCACAAGACACTTGGGATAAATGTAAGGAGTCAGGTGGAAAGGCCAGCAATCGCCCATTTATTTTTAGAACTGCATTTTGGAGTTTTATCCCCTGCTCGAAGTCCAACTGAAATAATTGATTTACTTCCACCTCCTCCGTACTGTTCATTATTTCAAAGACGTGCATCCCCTCAGTATTCTTTCCTCTGGACCCATTTTTTCCAGACGGCAGCTGTTGCTGATGATTCTGCCATTTCCCATTTACACCTCCTCTAGACCCATCTTTTGTTTCTTTACTTGTCCCATTACCATCTCCTTTTGCCTTGCACCATCTGCCTGCCACCCTATCACAGACCTTCCTTTTTGTCCTTTCCTCCCTTCCCCCCTTTCCCTGCCCTTGCACTTGCTTCAAACCTATTACATCTCTAACTTTTTCCAGTTCTGACGAAAGGTCACAGACCTGAGACGATAACTCTGTTTCTCTCTCCATGGATGCTGCCTGGCCTGCTGAGTATTTCCAGCATTTTCTGTTTTTATTTCTTTCCTACAGTTACTTTGAGTCTTCGTAACTCAGTCCCCCTAAGACGTGGACCTATGCTGGCCACTCTTCACTGAATGCATTTATATCCTTTGGGCGTAGGGTGACCAAAACTCCATCCTTCTCTGCGCCAGTGGGAATAATCCCAGTATCTCCTCGTAACTAGTTTCCCATCCCATGCAGCAAGCTGGTGAATCTACCACGTACTCGCTATCTCTGGTTTTAACGATCTTTCGACAGTGAAAACATTTATATTTACAAAGCGCCTTTCACAACCTATGGACATCCCAAAGCCAATTAGTTGTTGTTTGAAGTGTTGTAATGTAGGAAACGCGGCAGCCAATTTGCGCACAGCAAGGTCCCACAAACAGTTCTGAGATAAATGACCAGTTGACCTGTTTCAGCGATGTTGGTTGAGGAATAAATATTGGCCAGGACATCGGGGAGAACTCTCCTGCTCTTCTTCAAAATAGTTGCCATGGGATCTTTTACAAACACCTGATAAGGTAGATGGCCCCCCCCCCAGTGCCGAAAGGCGCTACATAAATGCAATTCTGTCTGTGAATGACTAGTTAATCTGTTTTTCGTGATGTTGGTTGAGGAATAAATGTTGGCCAGGGCATTGGGAGAACTTCCCTGCTCTTCTTTAAATAGTGCCGGGGATATATGCACATCTCAGAAGTTAAGGAGGGCCTCACTTTAACATATATGAAAGAAAGACTTACCTTTCTATAGCGCCTTTCACAACCACCGGACGTCTCAAAACACTTTACAGTCAATGAAGTACTTTTTGAAGTGGAGTCGCTGTTGTAATGTGGGAAACGCGGCAGCCAATTTGCGCACAGCAAGCTCCCACAAATGTGATAATGACTAGATCATCTGTTTTTGTTATGTTGGTTGAGGGATAAATATTGGCCAGGACACCAGGGAGAACTCCCCCCACTCTTCTTCGAAATAGTGCCATGGGATCTTTTACGTCCACCTGAGAGGGCAGACGGGGCCTCGGTTTAACGTCTCATCCGAAAGACGGCACCTCCGACAGTGCAGCACTGCACTGGAGTGTCAGCCTAGCTTTATGTGCTCAAGTCCCTGGAGTGAGACTTGAACCCACAACCTTCTGACTCAGAGGCGAGCGTGCTACCCACTGAGCCACAGCTGACAATGACCGCACCTTGCGCAGTGCAGCACTCCCTCAGTAATGCACTAAAAGGGTCGGTCTAGATTACGTGCTCAAATCGTGGAATGGGGCTTGAACCCACAACCTACCATCTCAGAGGCAAGAGTGCTACCAACTGAGCCAAGGGCACAGTGGGCGATGGATGTGGCCAGATTGCGAAGGGTGAAGCTGGAAGAACGTGGGGTGGGAGGGTGTGTGTGGTATCTGTTGACTCTGCTTAGTAATTCTCATCAGTGCAGGGCATCAATCAGCAACACAAATATTGATCTATGTGGTCAAAACAGTGGAGTGCAAGTCTGAGGAAGTCATACGTGAAATGTGCTCTGGTTACTTTTACCTGGTTAGACAACGAGAGGGGCATTTCACAGCCGGAGGTAGTGCAGAGAAGCGCCGTAAGGATGACCCATGGAGTCAGAGGGTCGAGCCATGAGGACACACTCCTGCAGTTCAGGTTCAAAGGGAGTTGAGCAAGAGAGGGCCTCAGAGACGTGGAACTGGGTTTCTGGGGCTAGTGCCCCCAAACACCTTGGAATCATTAACAGCTGGAGCAGTGATGGCAGAGAATGTATGTCCTCTCTTTCCGGATGGGTGAATTGGGCTGCTTGGGCCCTCCTCCCTCATATTCACGGATGAGGAAGGCCATTCGGTCCATCGAAATTCATCCTTGCAGTCCCCTCATTGCAATATATGTTTCTTACATTATTCCAGGCTTACCGCCTACACTATTCTACCTGGGAGATCATTCTTTGTGTGAAGAATTACATGATATCAGTCCTAAATTAGCCTTTTACTAGTTTGAACACGTCTATGTCCTGTTCACGCTATTTACTTTAAAGCGATTTTCTGCATTTGCCCTTTCCATTCCCATAACCATCTTATATAAATCTCCTTTGAGGTAGAACACCCAATTATCTCCAGTCTTTCATCATAATGCAGACCTTACACATGAGAGCTGCCTTGTGGCTCTTTTTAACTGCTTCCAGTGCACTCGAGTGTCTCCCGTCTGTGACCAGAACTGGACACATTGCTCAAGGTGTGGTCTGACCAGATCTGGACACAGTGCTCAAGGTGCGATCTGACCAGAACTGGACACAGTGCTCAAGGTGGTGTCTGACCAGAACTGGACACAGTGCTCAAGGTGGATCTGACCAGAACTGGACACAGTGCTCAAGGTGGATCTGACCAGAACTGGATACAGTGCTCAAGGTGCGGTCTGACCAGAACTGGACCCAGTGCTCAAGGTGCGATCTGACCAGAACTGGACACAGTGATCAAGGTGCAGTCTGACCAGAACTGGACACAGTGATCAAGGTGCAGTCTGACCAGAACTGGACACAGTGCTCAAGGCGAATCTGACCAGAACTGGACACAGTGCTCAAGGTGTGGTCTGACCAGAACTGGATACAGCGCTCAAGGTGCGGTCTGACCAGAATTAGACACAGTGCTCAAGGCGAATCTGACCAGAACTGGACACAGTGCTCAATGTGGTGTTTGACCAGAACTGGACCTAGTGCTCAAGGTGGGGACTGAGCAGAACTGGACACAGTGCTCAAGGTGCGATCTGACCAGAACTGGACCCAGTGCTCAAGGTGCGATCTGACCAGAACTGGACACAGTGCTCAAGGTGGTGTCTGACCAGAACTGGACCCAGTGCTCAAGGTGGGGACTGAGCAGAACTGGACACAGTGCTCAAAATGGATCTGACCAGAACTGGACACAGTGCTCAAGGTGGTGTCTGACCAGAACTGGACACAGTGCTCAAGGTGCGGTCTGACCAGAACTGGACACAGTGCTCAAAATGGATCTGACCAGAACTGGACACAGTGCTCAATGCGAATCTGACCAGAACTGGACACAGTGCTCAAGGTGGATCTGACCAGAACTGGACCCAGTGCTCAAGGTGGATCTGACCAGAACTGGACCCAGTGCTCAAGGTGGATCTGACCAGAACTGGACACAGTGCTCAAGGCGGATCTGACCAGAACTGGACACAGTGCTCAAGGTGGGGATTGAGCAGAACTGGACACAGCGCTCAAGGTGGAGTCTGAGCAGAACTGGACACAGCGCTCAAGGTGGAGTCTGAGCAGAACTGGACCCAGCGCTCAAGGTGGAGTCTGAGCAGAAGTGGACAAAGCGCTCAAGGTGGGGTCTGAGCAGAACTGGACACAGCGCTCAAGGTGGAGTCTGAGCAGAACTGGACACAGCGCTCAAGGTGGGACCTGAGCAGAACTGGACCCAGTGCTCAAGGTGGAGTCTGAGCAGAACTGGACACAGCGCTCAAGGTGGGACCTGAGCAGAACTGGACAAAGCGCTCAAGGTGGGGACTGAGCAGAACTGGACACAGTGCTCAAGGTGGAGTCTGAGCAGAACTGGACCCAGCGCTCAAGGTGGGGATTGAGCAGAACTGGACCCAGCGCTCAAGGTGGAGTCTGAGTAGAACTGGACACAGTGCTCAAGGTGGAGTCTGAGCAGAACTGGACACAGCGCTCAAGGTGGCGTCTGAGCAGAACTGGACCCAGCGCTCAAGGTGGAGTCTGAGCAGAGCTCTGTTCACTTTGATTGTGACTACCTCTGACCTCTATTCTACTGTTCTGGCCATGTATCTCAACATTCCATTGGCTTTGTGGATTTTTGCCCTGCCTTGGTTCAAGTTACTGAGTCTCCCAGGTGTCTTCCAATTTCACCCATTCAAGTTACGGTATCCTAGTGGTTATGGGTACTGGACAAACAGCCCAGAGATTGTAAGTTCAAACCCCACCATGGAATTTGTAAAACTGAATTAAAAAAACTATAGTAATTTAAAAGCTGTCACCAGAAAATGATCGTGAGAATTGCTGGATTAAAACTGCAACTGGATCACGAATATACTGCGGGGAAAGCAACATGTCTGGCCTACATGTAACTCCAGTTTCTATGTGGTTGACGCTTAATGCAGAACTTTACATTGGTCTGTATTATGTTTCATCTGCCTTTGTTCTGCTCACCTACATATTTTGCCCAATTCACTCTGTAATTTCTTCCAATTCTCCTCCCCTCCACGTCTGGTATCATCTGCAAATGTGACCAATTTGCATTGAGTTCCTGAGACCAAGTTGTTAATGTAAACGGGGAACAGTAGATGCCCCAACTACCGAGTCCTGAGGCACCCCACTCAGTACCCTCCGTTCACGCCCACCCCCACCCCCACACATAACTCTAACAAGTACCTGTAAATTTCTATCCTTCAGACAGTTCCTTTTCATTGCTAAGGTTTAGCTTGAATCCCCATAGATTTGAGTTTAATTAACAAGCCTTTCATGTGGAACTTTTGCCGAAAGCCTTTTGGAAGTCGAGTTTCCCCACAATCCACTTGGGTTGTCAATTCCTCAAATTGGAGGGATCTCCTTCTGAATCAAAGTTCAGCGCCGTTTACCAGGGCATTTGGCAGATAATCCTCACATTTACTCCCGAGAATCCATCCCATTATTTTACACAAAATTGCAATTACAGCTGTCTTGTGATTTGGGACGTTACCTGAACTCTTCTTGTCAAAAGTACCACGGTGAAACTCCTTGCAAGATATCCGTCATTCTCTTCCTAAGCCGTGCACAGTTCCTATTGCTCCGTCCAGTCAGAAATCACGTCAGAATGCTTCCAGAAAGCAAGATGCGCGTTGAATTCACCGCGCATATGAAGCAATAAATTCAGGGCACAATTTAAAAAAAACGAGTATAATGGTCTTTTAATGAACAGTATCAAACAGAAACGAAATCCCGAAGGGTTATCAGAACCAGAAGGGTGCTTTAAAAAAAACCAAAGAAATAATTCATTTTTTTGGGGGGGGTGGGGGTTCCTGGGCTTCAAGGAAATTAAAACCGAATACATTTGAACAGGTGCTGCCAAATCTCCACCAAGCCCAGTCAGCAGTGAGGTATGTGCCAATAGGTGGGACACACATTCCATGGGGTGTATGAAACCTGACCCAGGCTGACAAAGTGTGGCCATTAAGGGACGTGCATCTTCCAGCCACGAGACATTGCCCATGGGGACTGGGGAAAGGGGCAGTTAGTGTCAAGAAGCCTTCTCTCTGGGAGCTTTCACAGTCTACAGTTTATTACAATTCAAGTCACGCTCTACCCACTACTTAATTAAAAACAATATATAACTTTTCTTAAAGTACCCAAGACTGCATAATAAAGCACGAATCGGGACATCTGTCCGTCTTTGAGTCACACGCAGCGGGTTTGATCCTTGATTTAGCCAATCTCACGCAGGGTGGGGGTGAGGAGGCCTCCCTGAAATGGGCAGGAAGAGATTTGCATTTTCTACAGCGCCTTTCACAACCTCAGGACGTCCCAAAGCGCTTTATTTTACTTTTGAAGTGCAGTCAGTGTTGCAAAGTAGGAAACGTGGCAGCCAATTTGTGCACAGCAAGGTCCCACAAACAGCAATGAGCTAATGACCAGTTATAATCTGTTTTTTTAAAAAATGATGTTGGTTGAGTAATAAATATTGGCCAAGGACACCGAGAATAACTCCCCTGCTCTTGTTCAAAATAGTGGCCGTGAGATCTTTTACATCCACCCGAGAGGGCGGACGTGAACTCGGTTTAGCGTCTCATCCAAATGTCGGCACCTCCGACAGTGCAGCGCTCCCTCAGTGTCGCCCCTCCGACAGTGCAGCGCTCTCTCAGTACCGCCCCTCCGACAGTGAAACGCTCCCTCAGTACTGCCCGTCCAACAGTGCAGCACTCCCTCAGTACTGCCCCTCCGACAGTGTGACGCTCCCTCAGTACAGCCCCTCCGACAGTGCAACGCTCCCTCAGTACTGCCCTTCCAACAGTGCGGCGCTCCCTCAGTGTTGCCCCTCCGACAGTGCAACGCTCCCTCAGTACTGCCCTTCCAACAGTGCAGCACTCCCTCAGTACTTCCCCCCGACAGTGCAGCGCTCTCTCAGTACTGCCCCTGACAGTGCAGCATTCCCTCAATACTGCCCCTCCGACAGTGCAGCGCTCCCTCAGTACTGCCCCTCCGACAGTGCGGCGCTCCCTCAGTACTGCCCCTCTGATAGTGCAGCGCTCTCTCAGTACTGCCCCTATGACAGTGCAGCACTCCCTCAATACCGCCCCTCCGACAGTGCTGCGCTCCCTCAGTGTTGCCCCTCCGACAGTGCAGCACTCCCTCAGTACTGCCCCTCTGACAGTGCAGCACTCCCTCAGTACTGCCCCTCCGACAGTGCGACGCTCCCTCGGTACTGCCCCTCCGACAATGCCGCGCTCCCTCAGTATTGCACTGGGAGTGTCGGCCTGGATTATGGGCTCCAGTCTCTGTAGTGGGACTCGAACAAACAACCTCCTGACTCAGAGGCGAGAGAGTTACCCACTGAGCCACGGCTGACACCGTAGTGGAGGAAAAAGCAAAAATAATCGCTGAATCGCGATGCCTTCCAATGGTCGAATAGCCCTCTCACACACACGGCGAAGGAACGATTGGCTGAGCTATTGGCACACGCGGATCCAGACCCCACCCCCGAGATAAGTAAACTCCTTCGGGGGGAGAAAGGCACACCCAACGGGCCAGGCCTAGAATCAGCCTGGCACTCAAACGGGGTTAGCAGCGCCTCTGATACTGGGCCAGGAATGGAGTGCAGCCGCCCTGGGAGAGCTGGGCTGCAGGTGGAAGCGCGAACAGCAAAGCCCGGACGGAAAGGCCCCATTGGCACTGCGGGAGTCACCAGCTCCGGCCCCGCACAGCACCACAAGTCTGCAAAGAGTCTGACCCTCGGACTGTGTTGTGTCCGTGACTCTCCCTTCACGGTGCGTTACGCTCAGAGTCCAGTGGAGGCGATTGAGAAAGACGGGACTACCAAAACCGAGTTCGCACCCACTCAACACCCTCTTCCTTTTTGGGGAGTTGGGGGGGGGGGGGGAAAGAGCTGGGGGGTTAAACATAGAGCTGCTTTCCCCCCCACCCCCTCCCCCCACAGAGCTAAACTTTACACAAGGCTGCAACTTGTTGGCACCAGTCCGGTTCCTCTGTCTGCCCTGCATTAATGCCCCCCTGCTCAGTACCGACAACAGTCTGGTTCCTCTGTCTGCCCTGCATTAATGCCCCCCCTGCTCAGTACTGACAACAGCCCGGTTCCTGTGTCTGCCCTGCATTAATGCTCCCCTGCTCAGTACTGACAACAGCCCGGTTCCTCTGCCCTCCTCCCCCTCCCACTGAACGAACGAGTCCCGATTAGACCGGCGGAATGTGCGGTCACGGAGATGCCCGAGAGCGGAGACAGACGACACCTGGCGTGGGTCTCGATTGCAACCCCCCCCCCCTCCCCCCCCCACAAAGGCCGGGAGTGACGCATCCGGGTAAAACACAAGGGGAAGGTGGGACTGCTCGGACACAATCCCATCCCGAGGGCGGAAAGCGTGGCCGCCTTTGAGCGACTCGACACTGCGCTGTATTAATGCGAGTCAGGGAGGGGGGCCAAGGTATTCACAGTATCGTGGCGATAACAGCTGGAGCGCGCCCCCTCCCCCTCCCGGGTACTTCCCGTCGCTCGGCTCACCAAGGGCCCGATCAGACCAACCGAATCCGAGGAGAGTCTCCACTGAGAACAGCGCTCAGTGACGGACGCCCAACATCCCCATTGTGGTAGAGCCCTTCCCAGCCCACCCCTGGAAACGCAGGCTGGCTTTCAATACTTGTCTCGACCTCCCTTTCACTGATTATTAACAACAATAAAAATTAAATTCACAGTTTAGGACGTAGGGCAAAAGAAAATAATAATCCTACAATAATACCTCGGCCGTACAACCGGTGCGACGGGAGACGAGACAGAGAGACGAGCAGATCTTTCCTTGCGGACAATCGTGGCCCTCAACCGGGATATCTCACGGGGCAGAAAAACCTTCTTACCTCAGGAAGAGAGGCGACTATATATATAAAACCCCGAAGAGAGGACGTCGAATCCTGGGCAAATCTGCCGAATGGCTTCAAAAAATAAAGTTGTCGGCCTTTGGCTGGAAGAATGAACCAAAAATAAAATAAAACTCTCACTGGCGGTTCAAGCTCTGAGTCACGATGAGGAAAAGAAAAAGAAAAAACAAACAAACGAGGCGGACTTTTCCACCAAAGATTTCTTCCTGGGGCAGCAGAAATGATTTTGGGGGCTGATTGCTATCTCGATGCTATAGAGTTTCTGACTGAAATAATTATAAAAAAGAGAGACAGAGAGAGAGAGGGAGAGAGGGAGGTGGTGGTGGTGCTGGGGGAAGAGAGAAATCCGTGGGTCCGACAGTCTCACGAGGGCCCTATTAGAGTCAGGCTGCCTTCCGGCACGGTGTCTTGGTAGGCCTCAAGCCTGGCCAGTCTACTCTGCTCCAGCGCGATAGCCTCTGCCGAATGTTTGCATTTCTCCGAGCCGCACTGGCACGTGAAGTATTTGCACTTGATGTCCCAGAATCGGTCGCCGTAATCAAAGCTGAAAAGGCAGAGAAAGATTTTCAAAATCGCGAGGCTCTCAGCGTGAACCCCGCCCGTGTGTAGCGGGAGGGAACATTAGGCGGCCGTTCAGGCCCCCTTCGAGCCTGTCCCCGCCATTCAATGAGATCATGGCTGATCTGTATCCCAACTCCATCTACCCGCCTTGGTTCCATAACCCTTAATACCCTTAACCCAACAAAAATCTATCAACCTCAGTTTGAAATTTTCAATTAACCCCCAGCCCCAGCTTTAAGATTTCCAGATTTCCACTCCCCTTTGTGTGAAGAATAATTTTAAGGCTATGCCCCTTTTTTCGGGACTCCCCACACCTGAGGAAATAGCTTCTCTCCATCTACCTTATCAATTCCTTTAATCATCTTAACCACCTCAGTTGGATCTTCTAAATTCAAGGGAATACAAGCCTAAAATAACAACAGAAAATGCTGGAAACACTCAGCAGGCCAGGCAGCATCCATGGAGAGAGAAACAGAGTCAACGTTTCAGGGATGGGACCATTCATCAGAGCTGGAAAAAGCTGGAGATGTAACAGATATTAAGCAGGTGCAGAGACAGGGGGGCATTTTAGGAGGGGAGGAAGGAGTTGAAAGAACATACTGTGCTTATGTAAGAGGCAGGAAAGATAAAATGTTGCAAATGGGAATGGCAAAATCATACAGCATGAAAAATGGGGGCAGGGATTATTGTCTGAAATTGTTGAACTCAATGTTGAGTCCAGAAGGCTGTAAAGTGCCTAATCGAAAGATGAGGTGCTGTTCCTCGAGCTTATGTTGAGCTTCATTCGAACAATGTAATAGGCCGAGGACGGTGAGGTCTGAGTGGGAGTGGGACGGAGAATTAAAGTGACAGGCGACCGGGAGCTCAGGGTCACCCTTACGGACTGAACGGAGGTGTTCCGCAAAGCAAGTGTTCCGTAAGGGTGACCCTGAGCTTCCGGTCGCCTGTCACTTTAATTCTCCGCTTCACTCCCACTCTGATCTCTCTGTCCTCGGCCTATTACATTGTTCCAATGAAGCTCAACGTAAGCTCGAGGAACAGCACCTCATCTTTCGATTAGGCACTTTACAGCCTTCTGGACTCAACATTGAGTTCAACAATTTCAGACAATAATCCCTGCCCCCATTTTTCATGCTGTATGATTTTGCCATTCCCATTTGCAACATTTTATCTTTCCTGCCTCTTACATAAGCACAGTATGTTCTTTCAACTCCTTTCTCCCCTCCTAACCCCCCGCCCCCCCACCCCCTGTCTCTGCACCTGCTTAATATCTGTTACATCTCCAGCTTTTTCCAGTTCTGATGAAGGGTCCCAGACCTGAAACGTTAACTCTGTTTCTCTCTCCACGGATGCTGCCTGGCCTGCTGAGTGTTTCCAGCATTTTCTGTTGTTATTTCAGATTTCCAGCATCCGAAGTATTTTGCTATTGGAATACAAGCGAGTCTGTGCAACCTGTCTTCACAATTTCACCCGGCATCATTCTGGTCAATCTTTCCTTTTCTACAAAAGAATCACTGATGCTCGATAAGCTCAACATTAAACAGACTGTGCAAGGCTCGGGAATGAGCCATTCGGACCCAGGAACTTCCTTATTCCAGTCCCTTGTTCCACCCTGAGTCAGCTGGAGGGGTGCGTGGGGGGGGCGATGAATGACCGCAGCCTCCCACAGCCTAATAGCCGGTTGACATTCACTAATAAAGCTCATCAGTGAAGACTACCCAACTTCAGGACACGCCCTGAGGGGATGCCAGCTGACTTTGGACTATGCCCGCATGCCCGATACGAGACTCCCAAAACAAGCGCTCTACTCGGAGCTCCGGCACGGCAAGAGAGCCCCAGGTGGGCAGAGGAAACGCTTCAAGGACACCCTCAAAGCCTCCTTGAAAAAGTGCAACATCCCCACCGACACCTGGAATCCCTGGCCCAAGACCAGCACAAAGTGGAGGAGAAGCATCCGGGAAGGCGCCGAATACCTCGAGTCTCTTCGCCGGGAGCAAGCGGAAGCCAAGCGCAAGGAGCGCACGTCAACCAAGGACCCCACCCACCCACCCCTTCAACCACCGTCTGCCCCACCTGTGACAGAGACTGTAGGTCCCGCACTTGGACTCATCAGTCACCTGAGAACTCATTTTTAATGTGTCTATATTTCTAGACACAAAAGGCATCAAGGGGTATGGGGAGAGAGCGGGAATATGGTATTGAGATAGAGGATCAGCCATGATCAGATTGAATGGCGGAGCAGGCTCGAAGGGCCGAATGGCCTACTCCTGCTCCTATTTTTCTATGTTTCTAAGCAAGTCATCTTCGGTCCCGAGGGACTGCCTAAGAAGAAGATGCCCAAAGACTTCAGGAGAGAGTTGGGGAAGGAAAACTGTGGAAGGGAATGTAAGGACATAACGGAGCAGGAGATTCGGCCCCTCGAGCCTGTGGCTGATCTTCTGCCTCAACTTCACATTCCCGCCCAATCCCCATATCCCTCGATTCCCTTAGTGCCCAAAAATCTATCTATCTCAGTGTTGAGGAGGGGGCTGGGCGGACACGCGGAGGGGCCGCTGCATTAGTGATGCCCCAGCGAGCTGTGCCAGAGAACGCTGGGGCACGAGGTCAAACCCCGTGGTCACAATCCTGGACGCTCCGGGGGCGGGACGCGGAGCAGTGGGGAAAAGGAAAAATATGTAAATAAGTAAAACGATCGCAAGTCATTCGCAGCAATTAAATAGTCTCAATCGGGAGTAAAGCAACAAATTCGCCACTCAAGCCTTAGCGCCATTCTTCACCAGCCCCTCGCCGGCAGTGTTTCTCTGGTCGGTCAGACGTCCGGCACGTGCAGAAAGCCATCGCTGCGTTTACAAAATATTACACAGTATTTACAGCACAGAAACAGGCCGTTTGGCCCATCACATCCATGCAGGTGTTTAAGAACATAAGATCTAGGAGCAGGAGTCGGCCATTCGGCCCTTCGAGCCTGCTCCGCCATTCAACGAGATCATGGCTGATCTTCTACCTCAACTCCATTCACCGGCCCTATCGCCATATCCCTTGATGCCTTTACTAGTCAGAAATCTATCGACTTCTGTTTTGAATATACCCAATGACTGAGCCTCCACAGCCCTCTGGGGTAGAGAATTCAAAGATTCACCACCTCTGTGTGAAGAAATTTCTCCTCATCTCAGTCCTGAATGGCCTACCCTTTATCTTGAGGCTGTGGCCCCTGGTTCTAGACTCCCCAGCCAAGGGAAACATTCTCCCAGCATCCACCCTATCGAGCCCTGTAATAATTTTGTATGCTTCAATGAGATCCCCTCTCATTCTTCTGAATTCAAGAGAATACAGGCCTAGTTTACTCAATCCCTTCTCATACGACAGTCCCGCCATCCCAGGAATCAATCTCGTGAACCTTCGTTGCACTCCCTCTATGGCAAGTCTATCCTTCCTTAGGTAAGGAGACCAAAATTGTACACAGTACTCCAGGGGTGGTCTCACCAAGGCCCTATATAATTGGAGTAAGACTTCTTTACTCCTGTACACAAATCCTCTTGTAATGATGGCCAGCATACCATTTGCCTTCCTAATGGCTTGCTGCACCTGCACATTTACCTTCAGTGACTCATGTACAAGGGACACCCAGGTCCCTTTGAGCATCTGCATTCACCAATCTTTCACCATTTAGGAAATACTCTGCCTTTCTGTTTTTTCTACCGAAGTGGATAACTTTTATGCTCCACCCGAGCCACCTCCCACCTTGCTTCATCTCACCCCATCAGCATATCCTTCTATTCCTTTCTCCCTCATGTGCTTATCGAGCTTCCCCTAAAATGCATCTGTGCTATTCACCTCAACCACTCCCTGTGGTAGCGAGTTCCACATTCTCACCACTCCCTCTGGGTGCAGAAGTTTCTCCTGAATTCCCCAGTGGATTTATTAGTGGCTATCTTATATTGATGGCCCCTAGTTCTGGTCTCGCCTGCAAGTGGAAACATCACCTCCACGGCTACTGCAGAGGAGATTCACCAGGATGTTACCTGGGCTGCAGCGCTTCAGCTATGAAGAGAGACTGGACAGGCTGGGGTTGTTTTCCTTAGAGCAGAGAAGGCTGAGAGGGGACCTGATTGAGGTGTACAAAATTATGAGGGGCATAGATAGATAGATAGAAAGGAACTTTTCCCCTTAGTAGAGGGGTCAATAACCAGGGGGCATAGTTTCAAGGTAAGGGGCAGGAGGTTTAGAGGGGATTTGAGAAAAAACTTTTTCACCCAGAGGGTGGTTGGAATCTGGAACTCACTGCCTGAAAGGGTGGTCGAGGCAGGAACCCTCACAACATTCAAGAATCATTTAGATGAGCTCTTGAAACGCCATAGCATACAAGGCTACGGACCAAGTGCTGGAAAATGGGATTAGGATAGACAGGGCTTGATGGCCGGCGTGGACACGATGGGCCGAAGGGCCTCTTTCTGTGCTGTATAACTCTGACCCTGCCGAAACCTACCCGAGCTCCTCGCCGGTCTTGATATCCCGACTGCTGAAGAAGGCGATCCGGGGGAACCGCAGGTCCTGGTGCAGCATGAAGACACGGACAGGGATGATGTTTGGGTCGCACAGGTGGTTTATGAAGCGGCTCACATTGCCATAGTAACGGGCATCGATGCAATACACCTCCCCGTCCTAGAACACACACACACACAAAAAAATCAGGCCTTCTCACGCAGTAAAGGCAGCACCTCGCAGGGTTCCCAACTCTGGCTGACCATATTCCTGGCGGTTTCGTCACCGCCAACCACTCCACCCGGTCAAATAGCCTCCCCCCGCACCCCTGAATATTTTTGTAACTAACAAGCAAAAGCATTCAAAGCAAAATGATTTAAAAAAAGAACACACAATTGTTTAAAATACCCCCGGTGAATTTTGCCTTGCAGCGAGATTAACCTTAAATTCCTGGAGGTTGGGCAGCCCGAGCACCCAGTGTTGAACGGAGCCGATGATGAAGGTCCCACGTTCTGCCCCTGATCCAACACCAGTGGATCTCAGTTGGGACGGTGGGAGGGGAGCTGGATTCAGCTCCTGGGTGTGGACACCGGAGAATCAGCCACTGCCGACAACCGCCCCGCCTCACTAACCAGCGGCTCCGTGCCCCGAGTCAGCAGCAGGTGAACTCTCACTGAGGCAGCGTTACCTTGTTATCCAGGTCGAAGAGGTAGGAGTCATCTTCACGCACATCGGCCTCGGCGTCTGAAATGATCTCACCCACGTACCTGAATCACAGAGGAAGCTGTTACACACTGCGAGAGAGACAGAGAGCGCGTGAGAGAGAGCGAGAGTGAGAGCGCGAGTGAGACAGACAGAGCGCGAGAGAGTGAGAGACAAAGAGAGAGTGAGAGACAAAGAGCGCATGAGAGAACAGAGCGCGAGAGAAAGCAAGAGACAGAGCAAGAGAGAGTGAGACAGAGACCGAGCGAGAGTGAGAGAGGAAGAGAGAGAGAGAGAAAGCGAGAGACAGAGAAAGCGAGAGACAGAGCAAGAGAGAGTGAGACAGAGAGAGAGACCGAGCGAGAGTGAGAGAGGAAGAGAGAGAGAAAGCGAGAGACAGAGAAAGCGAGAGACAGAGCAAGAGAGAGACCGAGCGAGAGTGAGAGAGGAAGAGAGAGAGAGAGAAAGCGAGAGACAGAGAAAGCGAGAGACAGAGCAAGAGAGAGTGAGACAGAGAGAGAGACCGAGCGAGAGTGAGAGAGGAAGAGAGAGAGAAAGCGAGAGACAGAGAAAGCGAGAGACAGAGCAAGAGAGAGACCGAGCGAGAGTGAGAGGAAGAGAGAGAAAGCGAGAGACAAAGAAAGCGAGAGACAGAGAAAGCAAGAGACAGAGCAAGAGAGAGAGACTGAGCGAGAGTGAGAGAGCGCGAGAGACAGAGCGTGAGACAGAGCGTGAGTGAGAGAGACAGAGCAAGAGTGAGAAAGAGAGCACGCGAGAGACAGAGCAAGAGTGAGAGAGCGCGAGAGACAAAGAGTGAGAGACAGAGAAAGCGAGAGACAGAGAGCGCGCGAGAGACAGAGCGAGAGAAAGAGAAAATGAGACAGACAGAGCAAGAGGGAATGAGACAGAAAAAGCGAGAGACACAGAATGAGAGACAGAGCGAGAGTGAGAGACAGAGCTCGAGACAGAGAGAGAGAGAGAGCGCGCGAGAGTGAGAGAGAGCGAGAGTGTCTACCCATCTAAATCCCAGTGCGGGGAAAGACTTCACTCGAGAGCTACTGAAGATAGACCGAGCTCACCGTTACCCAGAAACTGCATTAACGGGGTGTGTTCTCAGACCTCAGCACAACCTCAACTTCGAGCCCACAGTGGAGGGGGCGCTCCCCTTCCCCTCCCTCCCCTCCCCCCTGCAACCCCCTCCTCTCCTCCCCCCTCCCGTCGGCAGCAGGTCTTCACCCTCAGGCCAGCTGTGTAGTAAGAAGCTGTGGGACGGCCTGAAAGACATGGCACAAAACATTCCCGCCACAGCCACCCTGCGCACAATACTTACTCACAGATGAAGGTTCCCTGCGGAATGTCCTGCAGCGCTCGCACTCCCCAGCCCATCTTCTCTGTGCGATACAGCTGTAGACGAACTCTTCCCAGCAGAAAACGAGGGAATAATCAAATCAGGTAACTGCTTAAATCAGCATGACACACAGCACGAAACCCGCTGCACTCTGTACCGTGTGTATCGCAGGAGGGCACTGCAGTATTCTTCAACAATGTACGAGTCTCAATTCAGCAACGAGTCAAAGTCCCTCCCCCCTC